>CM048922.1:39327718-39927718 GCA_026686955.1 Epinephelus cyanopodus
CCGTATTGAAGCCTGGAGTTTTATTTTGTCCGTCGCCATCTTGGTTTTTTGGAGCCAGAAGTGACCATATTTGGATCTGACTCATAGATTGTGGCCACGCCTTGCAGACAGCCTGTCACTCAGGCAGTCCCGCCCTTACATATGCATAAATTTAAACCTTAATGAAATGTAAGTGGGTGAGTTATTAAAAAACGGCCAGCAACAAAGCAACACCGCTTGCATTTTTTAAAAGCACACGCCCTCCCGGAAATATGCGCTCCCCCTTTTCTTGTCCGCAAGGAAACAAACACACAGGCCTTGAAAATGGATGCCGAGAGATTTAACTCCGTTTTATCAAACGTGTGCTCAGTTCACAAGTTTGTGGAAATGAAGGACTTACAGCGCCTTTGTTTAAAACTTTTAACGCAGTCGGACTATGTTTATGAGCACAAGAGTTCAGCGAGCCACCGAAGGACCGCCCTGCGGATTTACTATTGGTTCTGCAACGTCAGGAGTTTTTTTAAACTCTGAAATTGTATCCGCCCATCTAAACACAAAATCAGGGTGAAAGACATCAGTCTTTAGTTAAGCAAAGCGTCGAAAAGACTGACTTGTGAGTTTACTGTTTTGGAGTCACCCTTAAGTGGTCATTCAGTAAACTGCACTTTTTGGCACTTTGCAGCCCTGGAGGTCGCCACTTTGCAGTAAACCCATCTGCTTCCAGCTCGCTACCTGAGCTGGTTCTGCACGCACATTGAAATCATGACAGGAAAAATAAATTATCTCTCAATGAAAAACAAGTGTCCTCAAAGCAAACTGCCAAAATAGAGCAAATGAGATGCACAAGTGAATCGAAGTGTTCCTCTACCTTGTGTAGTCGACTCAGACAGCAAAAAACAGTCATGTCTGCTAGTGATAGAGGCAGAAAACAAATGTACACAGGGAAAGCAGCCCTGGTTTAAAAAACAAAAAACGAAAAAAAAAAACACGGAATAATTGTGGGACTTTTGAAAAATTGCAAGCCCCCACAAATATTGCGGACTTTCGTTGAATTTGCGTTAATTATTGCGATTACGATTTTCTGGAGGGAATGACTGTATTTCTAAAACACTTGAAAATTGTAGGAAATAGCGAAGCTGTCTGTTTAATTATTTTACACATTTAATAAATATACAAATATCAATTAGATGTAAATCTGCGTGAGAAATAAAAAGAGAAAGGAAAGACATCAGTAATAATATTAATCTGCTTGTAGTTACATATGTGAACTGTCAGAAGTGAACATTGTAAGCATTTTCCACTGTACCGTGAAGGATGGTGATATTGTATAATTTTCTTTTGTCAGCAAATCCCACTAAAAGACCCAAATCAATAATTAATTTATCTGACTGACATGTATTGGATGTGTTTCAAAAGCCTGATATGTTTTATGACACATAGACTAGTCCCCAACAATGACACTGTTTCCTCCTGTTTGATTGAAAACTACAGTGCCCAGCTACTTGAAGAAATAGTGTGTTTAGGCTTCGTTTTTTTTAATGAAGGTATATATTTATTTTTGAAAAAAATTACAGTGAGGTTGGGCTGAGAGCCACAGAGAGGGAAATAAAACATATTATTGGTTTTGGTCCTTTTGTGGGATTTGCTGATGATAACAAAAATACGGAATATGACCATTTTCATCCTTTTATATTCTGAAGAAAATAGGAAATGTTTAGATGAAAGCTGTAACTGTCATATTTCTGTAATGGAGCACTACTTTTTTAAAAATTTCCGGTGTGCGGTCATGCAGTCCAAGATTTCCCTCTTAACAAAAATTAAAAAAAAAAGGTCTCACATTTTCTGTTTATGTGGGAATGTAACTGAACGTGTTGAGTGTTCACACTGTATGCTTCCTGTTTTGTTTGAAACATCTGGGGTAATTTTGCTGACCAAATTTAAGAATTAGTTTTCAAACCAGTTAATTTCAAAGTCTACGTTTTGTGTAAAAGTAAATTTGATTTTGACAGTTGGTACAAATGGGAGACTCATTTCTCTCTTGTTCTGCCTGAGGTCCATGTCGGTGGAGAGGTTTATATTTGAGGGAAGGAGTAGAGATATGCTGCAAACAGGCCTAAAACCTTCAGTTATTTTGCCTTTGATACAGTTTGGAAAGGTAAGGTGACACTTTGGAAGACTGAAACTAAACCATTTAATTGAAACGTGAATGTTTGTGCTTTCCAACGCAGGGGTTTTTAAAAACAGTACCGTGTATCCACAGCACATTTTTGTGTTTTAAAGTAAAAAAAAGAACAAATCATTGCATACGTTTCTGAAACTGTGCTTGTTTTAGTCATGGCAGATGTTTTATGTGTATGTTTGAAGTGTTTTTATGACTGTTGAGAGAATGAATAAACTGTTTTTCAAACAAAGCTCATTGTATGTGTTCTGTTGACAAGTGAGAGGGGAAATTTTTAAATCAGCAGTGAAGTGCAAAAATAATCACCCATACACATTGTTTATAATAATTACACTTTGTAAAATTTATTACAGCAGTTTGTAACTACCCTTTGTACTCAACATGAATAGCTTGAAATTGTGGGAAATATGCATAACCTTATATATAATATGTCCTTGTTGAGGGGTCGATATGATGAATATGGTGTAGCTAATCCACCTACCAGCGCATCATTATATCTCACTTATCACTTTATATTAATCAACCCAAAAACAAAAAGTGTATGTGGGCTTATGAACCTGACTGTCTCTTGGATAGGAGCAGTAACTCTGCTATTGCCCTGACAGCGGCTCCAGGCCAGAACATAACCTGGTTAAAATCCCCTTGTAAAAAGCTAATTATACTATGTAAATTTCGTTTTTCCTCAGATTATACCTGAGATATAGCCTGTTAATTAGTGAGCTTGGTAGATGGCTCTTTAGGTATTTATATAATTTTCAATACTGTAAAAAATTGTCTTTTCATAAAACTAGGCTGTCTGTGCAATAAAAAGAAGCAAATACTTTTAAAATTGGTGCTACATGACCAGAGAAAACAGGGAACAAGGTCTGTGCGATTTGCCTGAGCTCAAGAGGTAGAAAACCTACAACTACCAGAATGCATTGCGTCCCAGGAAGGGTGCGCTGGCTCGGCCATTTTGTAAAAGGAAACAATATGGCGGCTTTCAGTTAAAGGGTAAGCTAAATAATGTTTCTGGAAATATTTTCGGCAAGAAATAGGCAACGTAATGACAGACTCTTGGTTTATATTTCATCAGCACTGCTTAGTTTTACCGTTTGACCTGAATTTGGTCGAAGTTAAAACAAAGGTTCGCCATTTTACCTCGCTTTGTGTGCCCGACTATTTCCTGGATGAGAGCAGTTACTTGTCTCTGCTGGTTGCCTAGTAACTAAACCAAGAAATAGTCAGTTACACAACCTTTCAAATCGTCAGAATTTTGTTTCTATTCTTCGATTTTGTACCGATAAATATAAATTTCTATGTTAGATATAATGATTAGTTTGTTAATCAGAGGTGCTGGTAGGCGGATTTCACTGGACAGAGCCAGACTTGCTAACTGTTTCACCATGTTTCCGGTATTATGCTAGTTAACATTACAGCTCAACGTCTCCTGTTTAGGTTCATTTCTCCATAAAAAGTTATAACTTTTAAATTCGTGCACAGATATGAGAGTGGTATTGATCTTCTAGTTCAATTCAATGCAAGATTGTGAGTAAGTGATCTCCCAAAATGTCAAACTATTCATTTAACAACCATGTGAAAAAGTAGGCATTAACTTTGTAGCATACTACAGAGAGTGACGTTACAAGACACATAACAGGATTTGCTGTTGACTGTGTTGGGTGTGTGTATAGTTCAATAGTTGGATGTGTGTGTGGTGGTGGAGTCACTCGGTAACGAGCCCCGGCGCTGTGAGTGTGAGCGGCAGAGCAGCAGCAGACGGAGCTCCGGAGAGACGCTGCTGGAGAAGGCGGAGTAGATCCAGGGGTTGGTGCAGGAGTTCAGACTGGCCAGCAGCATCAGCAGGGTGAACACTGCACCTACACAACACACACACACACACACAAAGAGACATGACTGAGGTGATGGCAAAGGCAGGCATGTAAATAAATGGTGATCTGATCAAATACAGCAGTAGTGGAAGCATAATGACCCTTTACTTCAGTAAAAGTTTCAAAACCACACTTAACCCTCTGGTTCCCTTTGGATGGAAAACTTCCTTTTCAGTCATTTTTCAGTTTTTATTTTTTGATAACTTTGGCTGTGTTCATGCATATAGCATGACATTTGGTCAGAAGCCTTATTTTTGGTGATATTTTGAAAATTTTTCCTGGTTTGGCCACTTGAAGCACTGTAGGCAAATGCAGAGTAGATCAAAAAAAGGTCTTGCTGTGCTCATAAGGATGTGACAGTGTGGTCTGTATAAAAATATTGCAATATTAGTTGTGTGTGTGTGTGTGTGTGTGTGTGTGTGTGTGTGTGTACATGGACTCAAAATACACAATGTCAAATCCCTATGTGAACATATAGCTAAATGTAAAACCATAAATTCCGTATTTGTTCATCACATCCTCAAGGCAACTTAGAAACAAGAATTTGATGATATTAGTCATGCATTCCAGAGTTAGGGGATCAAAATGGAAGTTTTTACTAAAATCCAGCTGAATCATACATTTTCTCCTGCTTCCCAGCAGAGCAAACACACACTAAATAGTAAGCAATGAAATTGCCTGTATTTCTCTCCTATTTTTTCATTATTGAGGTTTGGGAGCCATTATTGCAAAAAAAAAAAAAAAAAAAATTAAAATAAATGCTAGGTTAGTGTTGATATGGATGTTTGGGGGCTGTGGCTGTGTAGATACTAAAAAAATAGTGTGTGTGTGTGTGTGTGTGTAGCTAAAAACTGCAAATTATGAGCTGCAGGTTGCTGCAAGGTTACATTACTGTTTTCTCCATCGCTCTCTCTCTCTCTCTCTCTCTCTCTCTCTCATACACACACACACACACACAATGTAAAAAAGTAGAAAAAATATTAATATTTAATATTTTTTGGTGTTTGTCAACAAGGGCGAAAAACGTCCCGCAGGCGAAAGGTGTCGGTCTTTATTGAAAAATTGAACTGCACAAAAAAATATTAATGCATCAAAATTGGTGCTGTTATTAATCATTCACACATCCCAGACTGATAATTAGAAAAAAAAATCCACCCATTTATTATATAGAAAGTAATTCATGTTTTTTCATAAAAGTAACAGTGACTTCATGTAAAGAAAATGGCATATAAAGGGTTATGGATCCTCAAAATGAATGAATATTTGATATGTATAATCTGAGTAGGAGTTGGTCAAAAGATTTAAGCAAGAAAAAGTAGAAAAAAACATTAATATTTATTTTAATATTTTTATGGTTGTTTTTCAACAAGGACGAAAAACATCCTGAAGGGGACAGGTGTGATTTTTTTTTATAAGGGGCACCGGAGAGTTCAAAAATGAGCCACAAGTAAAGGTCATCCATGGAAAATTAACTTGAAAGAACAAAGTATTATCAGAAAAATGTACTTTATTAAAGTACTCAAAATAGAGAAATGGTTTATGCACAAGTAAGTATTTGAAATGATCTAGATTGAGGCACAACTGTGTCAGTATTTCCATCCAAGCACACTTCTTTAATAAACTTTCAAACAGCGCTAGCAAGTTAGCACCAGGCAGATAAGAAGCCAAGAAAAAGAAAATGAGGATATTTGATGATTTCGTCTCAAATCAATCGCAGGCCCATGAATTTAATTTAATTGAAACTGTACAACAACAACAGACTTTGTGATCAGCAAACTTAATATTGTTGTCCAAAGAATTAATATAATAGTGTTGTGATGAAACTTGTGATTTAAAGCTCCAGTAGATTGTACGCTACCGTTCTGCGGTGGGTCGGGGTCCCAGGCGGCCCACAGCTGGACACTGAAGAACGGAGCCCAGCAGAGCGAGTAGACGAGCACGATGACCAGTGTCATCCTCACTGTCTTTGACATGGCTGCTGATACCTCTCCACCTCGGGCCGGGGGGGCTTTGGGCGGGGGGCCGCAGACAGCATAGGGAGCTACAGGGTCAGGCAGCACATCAGGCGGCAGCTCAGCTAACAGGAAACCCACAGGATGAGGATGCATTAACAGGAAGAGGGGAAAATAGATTATAGACCTGAGAACAGAATAAGTATCTAAAGTGACAGCGTTCTGTCTGCCTGCGTGTCTGTGTGTGTATCTCACCTGGGTGAACAGCAGTGTAGGTGTGAATATCACAATGTGACATGCTGCTGGACCTGAGCGGACCCATGGGCAGGTGCTGATAGATGGATCCAGGGTCATAGATGGTGTCACTCCCAGGGTTGTTGAACATGAGTGGTGAAACATACAGGGAGAGACTGCACCTCCCTCTGCCTCCTCCTCCTCCCTCCTCCTCCTCCTCCTCCTCCTCCTCTGTGGCTGTCCCGTCTGGATGGAGGGAGGGAGGAGGGGGACAGGCGGCGCTCTGACTTCAGGTACAGATTGTTGTGGATCTCCATGAAAATTCGCACCTGAGGGAAAGTGAGACGTCCAGTGATGTAAACCTTCACATGACGCATCAGCTGTTTTCATAATCACTGTGTCTCAACTGTGAAAAATAAATTGTATGCTGGTCTGGTCTGTCCCGCTCTACCTGGCAGACAGTGATGACGAGGGCAGGGAGGATGAAGACAGCCAGGGTCATCCAGGTCACGTATGCTTTGAGGCCCCAGGACTCTGCGAAGGTGCCCCAACACTCGTAGACACCCGGAGCTACTTCTGAACGGGAGAAGATGAAAACCTGGAGGAGCAAAGAAAGAGGTGTGTGGGCTGCCATTTGTAATTGTCTGTCTTACTACTGTCTGTCTGCGAACGCACTTTGAGGTGACTAAATGTGTTTATTTCTTATTCTATGTTTTTCTCAGGGGTTTTTAGGAATCTGTGTCTTGTATCTTCATACAAATAAATTTAATAACAATGAAAAAATTAGCAGAATTATTTATTTGTTCGGAAAAATATACACATTAGATTTTTCCTATATTCATTGAAGACGTCCTCTAGTGACCTTCTCCACAATTATATATTTCTGTAATATGTAAAATATGTGTATTTTCTCTTTTATATATTACTGTCCTTAAATAAAGCTTAAGTAATTTAATGAAAACACACAGTATTTCTTATACAAATATTCGATTAATTGCCAGGATAATCAATAGAATACTCGATTACTAGAAGAATCAGTAGCTGCAGCCTTAATGTTTTTTAATTAATGTATTTTTTTAAATTATTGTCATTCAACCTCAAGGCATGACAGTCTGAATATTAAACAACAGTCTTATTATTATGAAGCCTTCAGACAGACTCATGTCTTGTCTCGCTGTGTCTCCCTACCTCTGCTGTCCTGCCTGTGTAAACCCTACCTGTCCCCCCTACCTGTGGCAGGCTGAGCAGCAGCGACAGCCCCCAGGCCAGCAGTATGAAGCTGTTCCAGCGTTGGGTGGCCCCGCTGCGGTGTGCCTGCAGGGGGCAGCAGATGGCGTAGTGTCGGTCCACCGTCATGGCAACAATCATGTAGGAGGAGGCGAACATCCCGAGGACCTGCAGGTATTTCACCAGGCGACACAGGAAGTCTGGGCCAGGAAAGCTGCCTTTAGCGTCCCACACCAGCTGGGGCAACACCTCAGAGAGGCAGAGGAGGAGGATGAGGATGAGTATGTGCACACATGTGGTCTTGTTGAGGTCCCAGTATTGGGGACACACTCACAGTCACTCAAACCCTGGTCCCCACAAAGTTAAATGTAACATTGAGCTGTTACCTGGAACAGTGCCACCACCAGGTCGGCCAGACAGAGGTTGAGCATGAACTGGTGCAGCGGGTTGTGATGTCGTCTCCGCCTCAGCAACACCACCAGCACCAGCCCGTTGCCAAGCAGCGCCATCACCAAGATGACTGCCAGCACTACGACCTCGGCCACCGCTAGAAGGGCATCACGCTCCCGGTCTGTGATATTCGTACCGGCCGGGGTCACAGAGACCACCGACCAGCCGATGGATGGGTTCGAGTCTGTTACCATGGAGACTGACATGTTGGCTGGGAGAGGAGGAGAAATAAATGTCACAGAGAGACAAAACTTAATTATTATCCTGGAGAAAATTTGATTGCAGACACTAAATACAGCGAGCAGCAACGTTCTATCGTCAAAGACATGAAACCAACATAAAATCTATTCATGAAGAATTAAATAAAAATGTATAAGATGTACAAATAGATATGTAAGAAGGACACAAATTCCTACCAACTTTCTACCAAATATCATGGTAATCCAATAGAGACATGTTACTAATATTAAATCATATTTGCTTCTGCTGTCGTTTTGACATAAAAAATATATATGGGAGAAAGAAGACACCCCTGTTGACCCTGATACACAGACGAAATCCAGTATCCAGCCAATGAGACTTAAATTTGCATTAGAATTAAAGTGAAGTGTCTCTGAAGGTCTGGCTGTTGAATTCAGAGTCAGTCAGTTTATAAGAGCATGCACTTTTATAATTGTAATTTTAGTGTCAATAATCATCAGAACCTTATTTGTGTTTTGTACGGAAGCCTTTTGAATGACCCGATGAAGAGTTATCAAGTGTTTTACCAAAAAGATTTGTGAAGAATCACATGACGTCCTTGTCCGATGGTGGAAAAAGAGACTTTATTTAAAGGGGACTATTATGTTTTTCTTTATTTTCTGGCATATATCAGTCCCTCCAGGACACTGGGCGAGAGGCAGGGTACAGCCTGGACAGATCGCCAGACTATCACAGGGCTGACACTTAAACCCTTTTTAGATAGTAATTGTGCAAATTTGCAGGAAAGCCCAATCAGTCTTCTTTCAGCATTGGCAGTATAAAAACAAAATCGGGGAGTGCGGCAAAATGCCGCCTACCTACTTTTGTTTATACAGAATGTGCCTTTTTCGGGGCAATGGGGGGCGTGAGCAAGTAACAAAACGTGTAGCTCAGCGTGTGACGTAAACAGTGACGTGGGAGGGAAGCTGCGGCTGGTCAGTCAGTCCAATTCTCTCAACTCACCAATCCGGCTCTATGTCTCTAAACGCTTGCAGCTTACCTGCAAAACGGCCCAACATTTGCGGAAAATCTGGCAGTGTAAAAGGCTATTCACACTCACATTCATTGAACCAGGAACCCTCCTGCCGTGAGGCACCAATGCTAATCACTGCACCACTTGCCACCCACTTCAGTCAGTCCCTGTGAATTCTGCGTGACTTTGCAATTGGTCCAAATAACACGAGATCCACTCCCACCATCACAAATAGATTCTAAGTCTTTAGGAAACACTAATGTTCACAGTAATAGGCTCCAAAGCTGAGACAGCATCACAAAGATTTTTGCATTTTTCACCAGCTCCCCCAATTTCTTTGCAAAAACCTCTTATACCAGTTTCCAGATGCATCGCAATTTTTCAGAAAAGCTGACGTGAAATCAGGCATTTCAGGCTCCAACAATTCCAAAACAGCCCACAAAATTCTGGAGGGAGTCAAATCTGTACAATGCTACGGTGTCACATGTTTGTATCACTCATGGCCAAAGTTTCAAAGCAAAAACCTCAATACTCTACCTGAATACTCTGTTCCCAACAGTTTTTATAGTTTAGAGACAAGCTGATGTCAGATCATGACATATTTCTTCATATGGTCATCTGCTTTAGACATGTACATTACACTGCTACCTGAAGCTACATGTAGCTACATGCTAACGTCAGGGAAATATGTAATCTTGGTTGCCGATGCTTTTAATTTCTCCCCAGTTTGGACCATAATCCTGTTGGAACGTGTCCAGTTGTGTTTAGAAGTTTTTGTATTAAATATACTTTTTTAATCCCAGAGGGGAAATTCACTTTTCTCAATCTGTTGTCATTAGGGATGTTCCTGGCCACTAATTTCCCTGTCGACTAAATGAAAATTTTAATTAAGACTAGTTGACGGGTCTAAAAAAGGGAACCTCAGAAAACAGTCAAAATTTAGCACAGTTTGTTGTGAAGTATTTGGAACATTGTCCCAAAATTATTGTGTCACAATCACAATCACAATCTTCAACAACCATGTTGGATTTTAAATGCTGCTGAAGTACAAGACGCTTTGTGCCGTGCTGTATGAATGTGAACATGAACGTTCAGGCTCAACTTATTGCATTAACTTCTTGAAGCTTTTAACCTTCAACAGAGTTAAGTGGAAGCATATCTTGCACTGGCATTGTCGTGATATATGTGTCGTGAATATGGTAACGCATCGCTCCAGTCGAGTGATTATTTGACAGTTTATGACGCTGGTTTTGTGAGAGGACATTTTTCTTATTTCCCATCGTGCTGTGTTAAAACTTCAGTCTACTCGAGCATTACCGCGGGGAGGGGACTGCTGTCTGATGGCTCTGTAGCACCCACTAGTGGCGGGAGGCTGCATGACAGTTAAGCGGCCTTGTACATGAATAAAACACTAATTCGTTTAACCAACTAATATTTCTGGTGCTGACTAGCAAGGTGCCGGACATTTAATCATTTAGACAGCTAATCGCGTGCATCCCTAGTTGCCATATACACACAGCCCCGAGCACACACATGCACAAACAGGATCTATACATGCATTAAATGCCCATGTACAGGCGCCTGGAGCAGTTGGGGGATCAGTGCCTTGCTCAGGGACATCTCGACTACCAGTCCACACTCACATATTTGGGCTAGACAGGGACTTAAACCTGCGACCCTCTGGTTCCCAACCCCAGTCCCTATAGACTGAGCTACTGCTGCTGTTCTTTGTTACAGTCAATGTTAGTGCAGAGACGCTGAGACACAGATGCTGACGAGTCACAGCAGACTGTGGTTTTTATGGGAGGGGGGATAAAAGAGACAGGTGCTCAAACAGTGTTAATAAAGGCACTCCAGCACTGACATTATGAGGAATATACATTATTTTTGGAACATTAAAGCTGACACACATGTTCTAGTAGAAACCCAAAATACAAATATGAACCAGAAATTAATGATAATATATCCTCTTAAAGTAAAAGTACCAATGCACCAATGTAAAAATACTTCACTACAAGTAAAAAGCACTTTTGTGCTGCACAAATTTACAGAAATACTTCGGACTCTTCTCTGTTTTTTTGTATTCCAAAAAAAAATTGGATACTTTGACCTCTTAAATCCTGAAACAGTTATTGAAATGAAACTATTTAAGAGGTTTGGAGGGGAAATGTCTCTGGTGGATCTTCTGACAGCTCTCAGACGTCTGAAACATGATGAGAGGCTCCAGCTGGGCTTTTCTGTGAGCGGTCACAAGCCAAAAAGTTTGTGAAACACTGGTTTCATATTGAATTTTATGAGGTTATTATTGTTTTCATGTTTTCATGTAAAGTCTCTGTCTTCAGTAGTCGGTAACTAAAGCTGTTAGAATAAAAGTTGGAATAAAAGCACTCAAAGTTTCCCTTTGAGTTGTAGTGGAGCAGAAGTGTGAATTAAATGTAAATACATCATTGTTTATTTATGTATAGCGTGATAGTTTACCCAATTAGTGAACTCCAATTAGCAATCCCCGTCTTCTCTCCATAGTCCTTGAACTTATTGCCAGAAATGATCACAGGATGTATTGTGATGTCCGTGATTATGAAACGGGCCTGACAGGCATTATTCAGTTCATAATTTCTTTATAATGACCACTGCGTATGTAGCTTCATGTCTGTGGACAGACTTGGTACCGTGTTTATTTTACCTGACCTCTGCAGGCACGTTAACATTCACACAAACACACACTTCTAAAGTTAACAGGCGTGTATGTGTCGGGTCAAGTTCCTCGAGTGCATTAATTGTGAAACAATGGGAGGTGAAACATGTTTACAGCAGTGCCTTCACACACTTTTACAGTTCAACACACACAGAGACTCACACAGTCACAGAGGCATGCAGAGGGGCCCCTCATGTATTTACTGAGTGCAAATGTGCAGGCTCTAAAAAGGTTACAGCCGTTTGACCAATCTGCAGCAATCAACATTACACACTAACTGTCAGTTAGGGACTACAAAAACTGCACTTGCTACAAAAGAAGAGCAAGAAGAAATACAATTAGGTAGAGCTCCACTACACTTTTGAGGTACTTGTACTTTACTTAGGTATTTCGATTTAATGCAGATTTGTACTTATACTCACGACAGTCTTTCTGGCTCGTGACCTCTCCGCTTAATGTAGTTCAAAGATGAATGACAAGCTGCTAATCAGTCAGAACAAATGTAGACCATAAAAACAACGAAACAGACAATTTTTGAGACCAGTGCATGCAAGACAATAAAAATTATGCAATAAAAAAAGATTTAAAAGCTGTAATGAGAGTAATAGTAGTAAAACTGTGTGAAATAAAAAGTAAACCAAAATACTAAATTAAATAGATTAAAATGACAAAACAAGAAAAAATCAGACAAAAAAAATACAATTAAATAGATTTAAAAAACTATAATAATAATAATAACAATAATAATAATAATTTAGTCAAAGGCTGGAGCAAAAACTAGATAAAATATATTAAAACGACATCAAGAATTAAAAATGGTGTCATTGAATTACAATAAAATATATTTTAAAGCTACAATGATTATAATAATAGTAATAATAATATATAATAAAATAGTTAAATAAAAGCTTAGACTAAAAACTAGATCAAAATGACAAAACAAAGACAAATAAAATAGAGAATAACAGATAAAATGAAATAGTCTCTAAAGATGTCTAGGTTCAACCTATTTGACATTTACCCTCAACACTTCTCAGATGGTTTTATTTAAATAAATAAATAAAAATCCAAAACAAAAGAAAAGGTCAGAGAATAGTCCAAAATATTAATATATCTTGTGACCCTTTGGAGGGGCTCAACCTCTATGTTAGAAAAATACCTCCACCTTCCAAATGGTATTATTGTTGGGGCCACTGTCACAAAAACAATCAGATCGCTTTTCATTTTCCGTCAGCAGAGCTCTTGTCTTTTTGTCTGGCTCAGTTTCCACAGATGCTTTGGTTGTTCCACCATCCACCATTTCTGCTGCTATAGATCATAACTGCAGAGAACTTACACTGACACTGAGAAGTGGGATAGCTACTGATCACTACCACAGAAAATAAATGCACTGTCCTCTTCCTGTTTTGGTTGCACAATAGTTGACGGACTTCTTTTGTGCTTTAAATTGAGCCTTCATTTTCCGGAGATTCTACTCGCGGGCATGTTTCCCTGTGCAGTGGTGTATCTGTGTCACTCTGCAGTTACACCTCCAAAACGCTGCTCTGTTAGGTTTAATTTATTGAACTAGCAAGCCTAAAACACACGTGAAACATGGCTCACTAGTGACAATATTAAACACAAGCACAAAATTCAGCTCCATAACAATGTGCAAGGCTCACAGACAAAACAGTTGTCTTTTGCTGGACACATTTTCCCACAAATACAACATGCTAACATTATTAGCATAAGCCTATGGCATGTAACATAGTATAAATTAGCCTAGCAGCTGGCAGTCTTGTCTTCTACTCAACATTTAACAAAGCTAACAAAATGCAGCTTTTATATTATAACTTACAACATGCTAACATTATTAGCATAAGCCTATGATATTTTACATTTAATTAGCCTAGCGACTTTTCTCTACCCATGAAGCAAGAATACATCACATGAGACTTCAGATGCTTTTCTGTGGCTTAATTGTCTTCACAAGTTATTGTTTTTTATCTGTGAAATAAAAGTAAATAAAAGCCTTATTTCCACTGAAGGAAATGGTTTTCAGTTTACAAAATAAACAGGAGTTCTGCGTCGTCACAACGTGGTCACATTTCTTGGGAGATGCACATCAGGCTACGATGAGGGCTACAGCCAGATTTATAGTTGTGCGTCGGCAGTAGGGCCTACACGTCGATGCAGAGCTTACGCCGTGGGTACAAAATCGATTGAATGTAGAAGTAGAAATCCTGCTTTATGGGGAGCGAGTCTAAACACTGAGGGGGTCATTATTCCATAGCCATTACATTGTGCAATCAACATTTACGTCACAATGATAAATTAATAATAAAAACCTGCCTGTTTCCACTTTTAAGTAAAAAAAAGTCTGAGTATTTCGTCAGGAAAAGCTGGATAAAAGAAATGTGCTGTCAGTATCATCCATCTTTAAACACGAAACAGGCTTTCTAGTGAACTCAGCAGTCCTTGGATCCATTCGTTTTGTCTTGGAAAATAGCTTTTGACAGTCACTCTCCCTCGAAACACAAGACTGGAAACAGTTACACAGTAAATTAAGACTTCAGTTGCTGCAGTAAAAAAAAAAAATTAAACCCCATTTGGTTAGAAAATCATGGGCCTAATTACAAAATGACAAAGCTGTGAAGGTGAAATCTTTTTTCTTTAGATGTCCTTTGAAGATAGTATGTTTGAATAAAACCTTTCAGTGGCACCTTGACGATGTAAATATTTCAGTTTGAAGGTGGGAAACTTATTACTTTCATAGCTGTCCGTGCAGCCGGGGGATACACTTTAAAAAACACTATGCAGGTGTTAAATACAGAGTTGACTTCAGCCCATACAGCTGATGGTCGTCTCACGAGAGTCTCTGAGCAACAGTTTGACATCTTTTGGCTATGTTAATCCAATTAGAAGACCGAATTCCTGCTAGTTAGTACTTATTTTTCTTTCCATGAAACAAATCTCAAACCTCATATCACCCCGTCTTCTACCTCTAAGAGCGTTTTTATCTTTCCTGTCTATATTGTTTCTGACAGAAATAAACTTAAACAGATTAATTCTCACTCTGAACACAAAACTAAACATCCATCTGTAACATCTGCAGCCTCGTTGAAAGTAACAGCCACTTGTACAGATTTTAATTTCCCATTTCAGAGAGAGGAGGAAGTACAAAAATGTAGGCGTCTCACTCACCTCGTCCTCGTCCTCAGCGTCCCGTGAAGCATCTGTAGGATCCAGGACAACCTGATCTGCTGTTGCACACACTAACCGCATCCATGCTGTGTTTCTCCCTGGCTTATTACTCTGAGGGTGACCTCTGCCAACTCACGCTGCTGACTCCTGTCTCCCCATCTCCTCCCTTCTTCCCCCCTCCTCTTCCAACACATCCCTCCCTCTTCTCGCCTCTCTTGGATTTATGAAATGCAGCAGTAAAATAAAGAATGGGTACTCGAGAGTAAAGCGGGAGTGTTGATCAAAGGGCGTGATGCCCGGGCTGCAGCGGTGAATTAATGTAATTTCCTGCTGATTGTTTAGATATTAACCATGTTGCTGCTGGCCCTACTTTGATCCACATTCAGCACGGGACATAAGAGCGCACGAGGGCCGTGCACCAGCAGATCAAATGAGATTTCTGTTATTAGCCTCCCAGAATGATCAAAGACCTTTCATATACACACATTAAACTGATATGTGTACGTGTGATTTTGCATCAGCGGGCAATGGAGAGGGCGGAGAGACGGCGTCAGATGTTGTGACAGGTGGGATGTTTTGGAGAGAAATGAAAAGCAGCTACAAGAGGAGGGTTACCCTTTTTCTTTCTCACCCCTGCTCTCTGGTTTTTCCTCCCCCTCCCTCTGTCTCTCTCTCCGACTCCTGCATTCCACCTCTTGTTCTGCAGTAATCTGTTTGCCTCCCCTCAATTACTCCCTCATTGGGAGAAGCCTCTAATTATCGAGGGGCCCGCTGAGCGACCTTAAACATACACACAAAAACATGGACACACTCACACATGAGGCGGCTGAAGCTGTTTCTTTTCCATGTTTTGATGTATTTGTGAAGCAGATTTATGATGTCTGTGTAAAGTTTGATCAGTGGGCTTTAATTAGAAGAGACTATGGAAGCCCATTTCAGCCAGTGTGATTAAAAAACTATATAACATCCTGGAAGTCAGTATAATAATAATCCTCCAGAAAATGACTTAATATCTCAAAATAATCTTAAACTTCCTTAAAGTAATGACTACCATCAAAATAATGACTTAGTATCTCTAAATAATGATTTAGTATCTTTAAATAATGGCTCAGTATCTCTAAAGAATGACTTAGTAAATACTGGCTTAGTATCAGTGAATAATGACTTTAGAGAATAAGTCATTATTTACTGATACTAAGCCATTATTTAAAGATACTGGGTCTCATTCATGAAAAGTTAGTAAATCTGTGTGTAGATTTGCACATAAAAGCCTACGCTACTAAAAACCTTCTCCGGATTCAGGAACGCCGCGGGAAACTCAGATTTGATCGTAAACACGATCATGAATGCCAATCCATCGTAAATTGACAGCGCGCTCCTGGTCAGCTAATCAGCAATTAGCATAAATCCCCGTCCATTAATAGCCAATGACCACCATATAAGGAGGTGTAGGTGCATCCAGTCGACCTGTCATTCATGGCGCAAACAAAGAAAGAGAGAAAGAAAAAAGAATTTTTCCGAAGCGGAGAAAGAAATAATTTTGGGTGAAGTGGACTTAAGAAAAAACATTTTCTTCAGTTAGTGGTGGTGTGACAGGGACAGGCAAAGCGAAGGCCTGGAGGGAGGTAACAGATGCTGTTAATATTGTCTCCGTAGTACAGAGAACCATGTCAGAGCTGAAGCGTAAATGGTTTGATATGAAACTGGAGGCAGAGGAACGCACACCAAAAACAGCAGCCACAGGAGGAGGAGGAGGCTCACAGTCACAACTGTCTGCTGCAGACGAGCGCATCGCTGGCATAACTGGGGAGAGCGACATGCCTCCACTGGAGTTAACATCAAACCCAGTCGATTTACATAGATACTTCACAATCATGAACCTAATCTGGATCTTAAACCTGCTAATTGCCTACTAATTTAACTAAATATATGTGTTCGCATCACAGAATAATGACTTAGTATCTTAAAGTAATGACTTAGTATTACAAATTGATTTAGTATCGCAACTTGAGAAAGTTTCTTAAAATAATGCTTAGTATCTCAAAATAATGAAAAGCTATCGCAAATATTGACGTAATATCTCAAAATACTAGCGTGTTATATTTTTAATATTTTGTCATGTTTAGATTACGTGTTTCAAAGGCATCTGTGTGTTGTGTACATAACAGAACGCAATACAAAATAAAATTGTAATTTCCAATAGTGACAAGCAATATTTACACAAGCACTACGAGTGGTCAGGACCAGG
The DNA here is from genome assembly GCA_026686955.1 of Epinephelus cyanopodus. Taxonomy (NCBI): domain Eukaryota; kingdom Metazoa; phylum Chordata; class Actinopteri; order Perciformes; family Serranidae; genus Epinephelus; species Epinephelus cyanopodus. Next base: position 39,344,950 of record CM048922.1, read on the forward strand.
AGTAGATTTTGTTAGTAGCTACGAAAAGATCGGAGCCACTAAAATATTGATGAATGCAGACATGCACGTGAATTTCCGTCTGCGAACATTTTACACACAAATTCCTTCTGCTCATGTTTCATGAATCAGACCCATTATCTCTAAATTATGATTTAGTATTTCTAGATAATGACTTAGTATGTGTAAATCATGACTTAGCATCTGTAAATATGACTTAGTATCAGTAAATAATGACTTAGTATTTGTAAATATGACTTAGTATCTCTAAATAATTATTTAGTATCAGTAAATAATGACTTAGTATCTCTAAATAAAAATAATGACTTAGTATCTAAAAATAATGACTTAGTATCTTAAAGGCGACCTTGAGTGGCTTGAAAGGCGCCCTACCAAATAAAATGTATTATTATATTATTATTATTAAAGTAATGACTTAGTATTACAAAATGATTTAGTATCGCAACTTGAGAAACTTTCTTAAAATATTGACTTATTTTGAAATAATGACTTAGTCTCTCAAAATAATGAGAAGCTTTCTCAAATACTGACGTAATATCTCAAAATACTAGCTTATTATTTTGAAAAAAGTTTCTTACTGTGTTGTGATACTAAGTCATTGTTTTGAGATACTTATTTTGAGATATTAAGTCATTCAGCAAAAGTTTTTAACTGTAATGATCTCTAGGATCACATTGGCGCAAATGGGCCTCCATATATGGACAATACAAACACAAGCAAAGATTCACTTTTACTGCAAAGGCACTGAAAATATTTAACAGTATCATGAAGAGATTAAATGATACAAAAAGTCCAGGATAAGTTTTTGTTATCGTCAACAAATTTCATGAAAGTCCAAAACCAACAAAGCTCAGTACTGTGTGGCTTCCTCAGTCTGTCTGTGGCACATTGGTTCTTAGTGAGGAAAATCTAGCTAATAGTGTTGGAGAGCAGCAGATAAACAAACCTTCACCTTGGATCTTACAACAGAAAACTGCTTTGGCTTTTTTTTTTTTTTTTTTTTTTAAAGAAACTTTAAATTTTTAAAATACCTTTAATAAGGGGTAATCCTATTAACATATTGATATTGATTTCATTTTACAATATGAATGATATGAATGATAATTAAAAATGATTACTCATAATTACTCGAGCAAAGTACAAGTGCGTCAAAACTGTACTGAAATACAATACTGAAGTTTATGTACTTACATTCCACGGATAGTTCTATGGTATTGTTATCAACATTTTGCTTGTTGTTGTTGTTATTTATTTTCAGTTTGAATATCATTTTTAACCCTGAAACACTTTGGGCTTCAACTTTGCATGAAAGGTTAAAAATATTACAAGTAAAGTTACTATTATTACTGTTACTAATTAAAACACAACTAGTACAATTTTGCTCAGTCACAGTAAACTGAATGAAGTGATTACATAAGACAATGTGGCCTCCCTGTGGTCTGGACAAGCCAGTGCTGCGTGCGTGAATACATGTGGCTTTCAGCACGTTATAATTTTGGAAACAGAACAATGAACTACAGACACATGAGCTTTATTAGCTTTATTAGAGTCTGATACATTCAGTAATAAGACAGCTGTGTTACAGTTGACAAACAACAGCTGTGTTTAGTTTAAAATAAGTTAATTGCACAAAGAATAATTGGTTTCACTTAATAATAAATAAAATAACCAAACTAACAAACATGGAATAGATTGGGTGTTATGTTAGGTAGTATTGTGTTGTAATATTTCACACAGTAAACAGTATGATGGTCGGTTCAGGAATTGTTTACATGTAAACGCTCAAACTACTTTAAAAAAAACTATCAGGAGGTGAGGAAAACTGTAAAGATAAAAACAGCTGCATAGACTGTGTGTACAGTTTCATTTAAGTATGACTATTAAACACCTATTATATGAAATTGCATAGAGGACCTACTGGAGAGAGGCACACTAATGTACACATCACTACTGCACCGATGTGCATTTGTTCTAGATGCTCAGTGTCCGCGGCCCGGTGCTCTGAACAGCCTTCATGATGGACTGCACCACTTCAGAGGTGGAGCCTTGGCCTCCCAGGTCAGCAGTGTGCAGCTGGAGGACACAGGAGATGACAAAACAGTGTGAGCAGAATATTCTCTATTATTTATTTATTCATTGGTAATCAGTCAGATGTTATTGTGTGATGTGATCGTACCCGAGTCTCAGTTACGGTGGACAGTATGGCTCTGCGGATCATGCCGGCGTATGCGTGGAGCTTCAGGTGATCCAGCAGCAGGCAGGAGGCCAGCAGCATGGCTGTGGGGTTTGCTGTGTCGCGGTTAGCAATGCTCTTCCCTGTGTTCCTGGTGCCCTGCACATAGAGGAACATGTTGAGAAAGACAGAGCTCATAAACATGTAGGGGATGAAGCAGCGCTAGTGATATACTATGCAGGACTGTAGAGACTCATACAGAGGTAGTCCCTCTAATCTTCACTTATGATCCACTCTCAGTGTGTTGCTGTATTTTTATGCAGACTCTACCTTCTGCCTGTATTATTTTCTTCTTACTTTCTGTGCTTGGGACGTGTTTGGGTGTGTAGCCCCAAAGCACTCAGGTGAGGTCAGGGCTTTACAAAAAGGTAGCGAGCATGTGCCAGACTATCAGGTATCCAAGAGACACAGCACTGATAAAATGCAAATAAGAGTGAATCAGCACCATACAGCAAGCAGATCCAGTTAGAGACTAGCTGATAAACATAATGAACCATTTCGCAGCTAAAGAAACATACTTCCTTTGGGAGTTGGTGGAGACCACAAACATAGCTAAAAGGAGAGTGAATATTGGACTTACATCAATTGGCCAGAAACTTGACTCAAAGTTAATGATGCTCCTTGTTTGTTGGTTGTGTAGATAATAGGGGGTGTCCCCGACTAAGAATTTTCATAGTCGAATTTGATTTGACAGATTTTCCTTTAGCCGACTAATCATGTTGTTTCCCCCTCATTGATTAATGAGCTCATGCGCGTCACTTTGCGCTCCAGGGAAAAGAGCTTAAACACCCAAATAACCAAATTTAATTCTTCAGTTGGCATAATGAGATAATAATAATAAAAGTAAAAGGGTTATCGTTTTATCTTTATCTTTATTCCTTTCACTTCATCAAGGTATGATGCTCTAGATGAGCGCAGATGTGCTGCAGCCTCATCAATGTCTTACAGGAGTCGTTTCTGACTCGTCAGAACTTGCCATTTCATTCACAAATTAACATCCAAAAACATCATCAAAAGGTTTAGAAACAGTTTTCCTTCTTTCTGACTTCACGTTATTTCATTAATCAACTCGGGTTCATACAAGTTCATCCACACGGACTGTGTGTCACCGCTTTGGCCACGTCGGACAAAAAGTAGCCAAATAAAAAAAATCAAGAAAACAATCAGCGGTGAAATTTGTTTCAAGACACTTCAGGTAAATGAATAATCCTTCAAAAAAGTTTGATTTGAGAGCACATACGTCCTCCAAAGTGTTTGTTTATGCGCTCCGCCACCGTAAATCAACTTAGGCCTCGATGCTACTCTGACAGTCCTGCAGCGCACTCACCTCAGCTTATTTGGATCGAGCAAATAAGTTTTTTCAAATTTTTATTAACAGAAATTAGGCTGCTGTTTGCATCAAAATAGGCTGTATATCATGAATTACTAGAAAACAAATACATTCTATGTCAAATCAAGATGTTCAGCAGCAGTGAGCACCCCCATATCGTCAGAATGGTACGGTCTTGTTTCAGTGAAAACAAACAGAGCAGCCGTGCACATCCAAAAAATGAAAAAGGTGCTGGACTAAATGAATAAAACTGAAAAGACCGAGAAAAGTCTGCACACTTTAGGTCCCTTTAGGTGCATTTTATTATTTATTCCACCAAATGCACCTACAGGGACCTAAAGCGTGCAGACTTTTCTTGGTCTTAACGTTCTTGTTTCATAACCACATTTTGCGACGATTCGACGGCGAGACTGGCAGTCGAATCAGACTTCTCGGAATCGAATCACCGAATCATCGACGATTCGGGGTCACCCCTAGTAGATCAGCAACTGTCACCTAACATGTCACCATATCAGCTGAACAAGTGATAGTATGTCAGTGTTGTGTTCACATGGACTGCATAAAAGAAATGTAGCCAGCCAACCTGTGGTTACCTTGTCAGTCACATTTTAGCCGTGCCCTCGAGCATACCATGCTTTATCGTCTGTTGTACTCTAAATGGGACCATAATTTACAAAATGAACATCATGCTGTATTGGAGAGACTTGAAACTAGCAATTGAAACAATAAACTTATTAGGAAAATGTTCACTGAGGTAATAAATCAAGTGAGGAGTAGGGTCATTTTCTTGTAGATTTCTATACAATCAAACTTTTTACAACCAGTGGAGTCGCCCCCTGCTGGCCATTAGAAAGAATGCAGTTTTAAGGCACTAAAGCTTTGGCTTCATTTTTCAGAACCAGAGGATCCATCTACTTCTTTCATACTGCCCATTTGGATTTACTACTTAATGCGCTGTCCTGGGAGCCAAAAAAATCAATGAATGAAGTTTGAGACCTTTAGTGTATCATCTCTGTGCCTCTCTTTGCCTCTCTCTCTCTCGCTCTGTTGTCCCTTTACGCCTTGTTTAACGTGAATCCACTCACCGTCTCAAACACGGCGTAGTCCTCTCCATAGTTGGCTCCCGGCACCAGTCCCGGTCCCCCAACCAGCCCGGCACACACATTGCTCACGACGTTGCCGTACAGGTTGGGCATGACCATCACATCGAACTGCTGGGGCCTGGAAACCAACTAACACACAAGTAAATACAACATCTCAGAACATTTTTACTTCAAAAATGTTGTTTTTACTCAACTAAAAGTCAACAAGAGACAGAACCCAGAAGTTTGTTAGTGCGATAAATTTATGATGCAACAGTAGAAAGTCTTTGTATTTTAAACATGATCCGTGTTAGCCTCCAGCTGTAACCATCACATTTAATATATCCACAGAAATGTGAAGCACTGAACAGGATGAAGATGATGATGATATGAACACCACATAGAGAGATGAGCAGTATGGCAGTGTGCAGACATGCTGCAGCTAGTCTTGAGTCGATATCCGGTTTTGCTGGTTTGGTAAGGTGCACAAGCTTAAGATGAACTGACATTTTTCATTATGACACCTCCAGGCAAATTAAAAAGTAGCCGACATTAGCAACCTGAGTTGACAGCATCACAGCATTACATCCAACCTGTAAGCATTGGTAATAAGCATTGGTGATTGCTGGAAATTCTTCTGAAGTAATAAACAATATGACAATGTGATTAATAAATAATTAAGAATGTTTATAACAGAGACAGCAGTGTCTGACAGCTGTGACCACAGCAGGGCAACATTAAGGAGATCAAGTTTCAGTAGAGGCGGCAGGGGCAGAGCTGTGCATGCCGTGTTTGTTTGAAGCAGACAAAAGAGATGTCCTAACTGGCTGCAAGCAATGCAGCGTGCCATTTAGAGCTGAAAGTTTGTCGGGGGTCTGTTTCTATTTATATGCTACCTGTCGCTTGCTTTGGAAGCACCACAATGGACGAGGAACGGCTGTATCAGGAAGTTGGATTGAGGAATAAAGTACATGATACCTTCTTATTCCATGTCAAAAAACACAACTTATGGTAGAGGCTGACTGGACAGAGATCTCCAGAGCGGTGAAAGTTTCTGTTAAGCTAAATGACAATCGCTAATACCAAGCTAGGCTACATGTTCTTGGCTATAATTATAAGTCCCAGTAGTTATCACAATTTAATAAATCTGACACCGGCCTGACCCCAGCTGAAGCTACCTGCATGGTGGTGTTGTCCACAATCATGCTGTCGAAGGTGATTTCAGGGTAACCGCTGGCAACCTCCTTACAGCACTCCAGGAAGAGGCCGTCCGCCAACTTCCTGCTCCAACAAAAACACAAACATTAAAATGTGTCACGTTTGAGAAACAGGTAAATAGAAACAGTCGGGGCCTTTGAGCCATCAGTAACTGACATGATGTTAGCTTTGTGTACGGCAGTGACTCGTCTGCGTCCTTTGGCCCGAGCAGTCCTGAATGCGTAGTCAGCGATGCGTAAAGATTTGGTCTTGGTGATGATCTTCAGACATTCAACAACGCCCGGTACATTCTGCAGAGACAGACAGAGAGTAAGAGTGGAGATGCATGGAGGCTGGATTTGGTATGATTCGTCTATTTCACCATCAAAGTGATGATGAGCACGCACCTCGTGCTCCAGGCTGCTGTACTCTCCCTCTGTGTTCTCCCTGATGATCATGATGTCAACGTTTCTGTGGCGTGTCCTCACTCCTGGCAGAGACTGGCAGTGCATCACGTTGGCGTAGAGATCCAGAGTAGTGCTGCAGAGAGAGGATGAGGAGGAGGGAAGGATAGATAAGATGGACAGAGAGACAGGATGGAGACAATGGAGACACATGTAAAAAGGAGGACCAACACAAAGACCTGAAGCTCAGGACTGAACACTGTAACTCCACTGCTGCATATCAACGCCACCATTTATGTTTAACACTCATGATGACTTCAAGATGAGATAATGAAAGGGAGTGAAAGATGAAAAATGGTGGACTTACCGGAGCAGGTTGTTTCTGGACTTGTACGATGGTGGCAGGTTGTGGTTGGTCTCAATGTTACCTGGATAAACAATTTAGCAATTAAATTGGAGACATCACCAGAAGGTGATTAGAGCATGGACGCCATCCCCATGGTTTATCTGCCATCCCTCTCTGTTCCCCGGGTCCAGACTCAGACATATAACTGATAAATTATTGATAATTATTAAACTTCGACGGAGTGTTTCTGTTTCAACTGGCGCAACATTGCATGCGTCGTTATTCATCTCACAAGATGCTGCTCAGCCAATCAAATCTGTACATTCTCATATGATTTCAGTAAGCATTACGACTCAAGTCAGTAACTGAGCTACGCACACAGTTAAGAGACGAGATGAAAGACAACAGACGGACAAATAAGTATGCAGTGAAAAGTCATTTCACATGTCGTGCTCTAAAATGAGAAAAGTAGAAGACATAGCTTTTAGTCAGTGCTGAAATCCTAACTTTTCTCCACAGGGACGGAGTGATGTTGTGGCTTCAGTCCAGATGAGAGCAGCTACTTCACACCGCTGCAACTTTCCTCTGCAGCGCTCTAAAACGGTTTCTTGTTGAGAATCTTTGGTCTGAACTGGGCTTTAGTCAGTCATCCACTTTGGTCCAGACTGAAATATCTGAACAACTATTAAAGCGTGTTCCCATCAAATGCTGTGCGAGCATTTTGCGTGGTGAGATTACATACAAAGTCAATGTAACGACGTGAACAGATCAAACTTCTTACATTCATTGTCCTCAGAGGATGTGACCCAGTGACTTCAGTGATCCTCTGAGCTTTCCTCTAGCGCTATCAGCAGGTTTACAGTTTTGGCTTTATTAACCTGTTGTAGAAACGTGTTGATTCAACTGTCTGATCATTTTGGAGGCTGCAGTTTGTGGTGATGTTGTATTTTTTTATACTCAAAGGTGTTTCTATTATATTGTCCAACCCGTTTTATGTCAATGAGGTAAGGCTAAAAAACTGAGACAGCCAACTGAGGATTTATTGTAGGACTGTTGTATTAGTCTGTATTATTTGTAGCTAGCTGTTCCTAATAAACTAATTAGGAACTAATAATTTTGTGAGACAGACACTGATTATTTTCTGATGTACACGAACATTTACACATATCTCCAGCCCTTTTTAGGAGCATGTTTCAAACACACCCACACAAATAAAGCAATAACCTTTGAGTGCAACTCCATTGCGCCTGATAGCCATGATGGCGTTATTGATGTCATCTTCTGACGCCATAGATGAGTCCACATTGACAACCTCAAAGTCCACTGGCACACAGCAGAACCTGATATTGAAACACAGATGGAGATCACTTCAGTATGTCGGAGCCGAGTCATTTAGTGACTGCACTGTGTGAGCTGGTCACTGACTTCATTCAAACACTCTGTGTCTGTGAATTCTCACCGGAATAGTTCACACACGTGGTGAGCCAGCTCTGGTCCGATTCCATCTCCAGGAATCAGAGTCACAGTGTGTCTGCCTCCATACTGTGCTGGTGGAGGCTGCAATGCACGCACATACACGAATGCAGGAAGTCAAAACCCTTCCCATAAAAACAATAGATGCATTCCCTACAAAACAAGCATGTCATTAATGTACACGTGTGTGTGTGTGTGTGTGTGTCGTAAGCAGCCATACTCACTATAGTCTGGTGTGGGTGGATTGAGGAAGGGAGGATTCAGAACGGAGAAGAGAAAACAGGAAGGTTAGTAGGACAAAGAGGAGAAGACGCATGGTGACCAACAGCTTCCTGGTGCCATCGCAGACACACTGATGACACAAAACAGAGCTGGTACTTTTGGTTTTCCCTTTAAGAAATACTTCCCTCGCAAAATGACCATTTGTATATCAGTAACTCACCCTGTGTGGTTTTTGATTTGTCAAGGAAGCTTTGTTTTTCTCTTGGGCCTCCACGGTGCACGAAGAATCCAAAAAAGGCGAACGGTCGTCAGGAATTCAAGTAAAAGGAGTTCACGTTTAACAACAACAAAACTATATTGGAACATCCGTTAACAGACTCTCACATGACTCGTCCAGAATAATCCAAGTCTCATTTATTCAGTCGTATGCTCAGTACTTCTGAACACATGCATTAGTTGCAATAGTTGTGGCAGACTTTATGATACCAAGCAAAAAATGCATGTTTGGGAAGTGCTGAGCATCTGACTGGATAAATGAGACTTGGATTATACCGCACAGGCTGTGTGAGAGTTTCTAAATGGATATTTAAATGCAGACCCCTTTTACTTCAATTCAACAGGAATTCTCTCTGTTTTTGGATTCTTCGTGCACAATGGAGGCATGCAAGAAAAACAAAGGTTTCATGACAAATTCAAGGTAAGATGCAGTGAATAATTTACATACAAATGGTCATTCTGTGGGTGACGCAATCCTTTAAGGTGCACAACAGTGGGGTCATCACACTAGGAAGGTCATAAGGTAAACAAAGGGCGGGCGACTGAGCCACCACTCACAGTGTAAGTGGACTTGTGTCTCTGATGACATGTAGCTGCACCATAAACCTGGGAACACAGAGAAATGGTGGTTATTTGTATAGAAGACTTATTAATTTGAATAAAAGAATAAATAAATGAGCCTACATATCACAGTTACAGCATTCCAGATTTATTCAAAGACGACAGTAATAGAGTAACAAGGAGCAGCATGAATGGCAACTGAAATCAAACTGAATACAGATTTAAAATCCTTCAAAACAAAAGTCGAATTCTGGTTAAAAGCAAACCAGAGCTGTAGCCACTCTGAGCTGAATGCGCTCAAAATTTTTTATTTTTGTTAGTGTAAGTGTTTTGGTGTATTTTGGTATGTGTACTGTGGTATGTGTATAGTGGCATGTCGTTTGTAGTGGATGCACTGTGGCATATGTGTATTGTAGTGTGTGGATTGTGGTTTATCTTAGTATATAATGACGAAAACTCTGTGTGTGTCTGTTTCACGTTTTTCTCCTCACTGACTTGGTCAATCCATGTGAAATTTGGCACAGTGGTAGAGGGTCATGGGAGGATGCCAATGAAGCAATATTACATCAATTGACCAAAGGGGGGCGCTATAGCAACCCATTGAAATGTCAAACTTTGAATGGGCATATCTCATGCCCCGTATGTGGTAGAGACATGAAACTTTGCACAGAGATGTCTCTCCTCATGAGGAACACATTTGCCTCAAGAACCCATAACTTCCGGTATATAGATTTTCTACCATTTTGAATTTTTTTGAAAAACACTTCAAATGGATCTCTTCCTTGGAAGTTTGAGCGATCTGCATGAAACTGGGTGAACATAATCTAGGGACCAATATCTAAAGTTCCCTCTTGGCAAAAGTTGGAAAACTTCCTAAAACTGAGCTTCTATAAGGCAATGAATATTGCGGAGGGCGTGGCTCATCACATAAAGGTGTATAACATCTCAAGGGTTTCACCCATCACCACGCAACTTTGTAGGCATATGACCACACATAATCTGAGAGGACCCCTCCATTATTGACCCCATCAAACAAAATGGGGGCGCTAGAGAGCTCATTTCTTATCTAGGCCTAACCGCCATATGGATTTTTACTAAACTTGGTAGATATGTAGAACAGGACGCCTCAAGGTGACTGGAGAAATTTAACTCTAATTGGCAACTGGGTGGTGCTATAACAACAGAGAAATGCTTCAAAATGGCTAAAATGCGACCGATCGCTGTGGCTCCCCCTGTGGCCCAATGTTGGTATTGTTTTCTAATTTTTGGTATGACTAAGTCATGGTATGGTCTGCTGTACTCAATGGGTCTGGACTCGTGTATTTTATTTGGATTTTAATATTGACCATTTTCTAAATTAAATTAGTTTGGTCTGTAAAATGGTATAATATTTCTATCACTATTCCCCAGAGCCTTCATTGACATAACTCTTATTGTACCACAAACAGTCCAAACCCAAAGAAATTCACAGTAAGTCATAAAAAGTCAACAAACGTCTAAGGAAATCTACAAATATTTCCATTTCAGATGCTAGATCCGCAGGGTTTTGAACATTTCTCTTCATAAAAAGAGCCATGATCTTATCTCCCCCTTACTGTTATTATATTTCAGGGACATAATACATTAAATGCTTTCATCAACAAGTTTAGTCAGCGCAAATTACTTCTTTTGCTTAAAACATCTGAATACTTGTTCCACCACAGCTGGTCTATTGCACTTGTTGTTTCAGTGTGTGAATAATTTATAACCCTGCAGGGAGCAGTTTAAGGAGGCATCTCCTGCCTTATCTCGTCTGGGAGACAAACAGAAATACTGAATAAGTATTTCCTCTGCAGTTAACATCAGGTTGACAAGGTGCTGAACGGACAGCGACGTTAACCAAGCTGTTAGCTCAGTTAGCCAACTAACCAACCAACCAACCAGGCGTTAATCAGCTTAGCTTCACTCACCGCTGTCCCGTCAAACTAACCTGTAACCTTCAAATACTTCTTTAACAGAGTGTGTTTAACAGTTAACTATCAGCTGGTGAGCGCACAGACTGGTCCTACCCTGGTTAACCGGCTGCTGAAGACGAGTTTCAGAGCTCCGGAGATGGATCGCACAGACCGGGCCGTCATGTTCACTCTCCCCGGGGATGGATGGGCGACACGGGGCCGGGAGCGAGCTGCGCGCTCACCGTTAATCTCCCTCTGTGTGTGTGTGTGTGTCTCCCTCACTCACACACACACACATTCACTCACTCACTCATTCACAGAGAGACTCTTATCCGACATGTTTTCAATCGGGGAGGATGAGGAGACAAAGACAGGAGCACAGTGAGGTCCTTGAAGGTAGCTTGGTGTTGCCATGGTAACTCTAACAGACAGCCTCGAGGGCCCGGTGGCCTACTTAGTGAGTTTGTTCTCACTTTATTTATTTATTTATTTATTTATTTATTTATTTATTATTTTACCGTGGCACTTTTTTTTCTGAACCACCAGGAGGCGACACACACACACACACACACACACACACACACACACACACACACCTCTTACTCATTTGTCATGTGGCCTAATAATTAACTGCTAAATCATGATTTTTTATAATATAAATAATAATAATAATAATAATGTATTTCTCCCCATCACTTTGATCACTCAGCCATACGGTGTCAAGAATAATCCCTCTGCACTAACCTTATAGCACCAAGCACACGTTAACAGTAAATTAAGCTGCTATATTTCATAGTTTAGATACTCACTGTTCTTTCACGCGTTTATATCATCACATTAGAATTACTTTACACCCAATATATACTGTCATACCTGTTGCACACTCATGTATATAAAGCAACCTGTTACTATCATCATCCCATATTCATTCCAGCACCTTTTGCACTTTGCGAACTTGCACCATTGTTTGCAAATTTCACTGTGGTGGTGTTGTTTTATTTATACATTCATATACAAATATACAGCCTTTTTTTCCCAGTGTAAAATAGCAATAGCAATGCTCAGAAAAAAACAACTGAACCGAAAAAAAAAAAGCAGAGCATTCACAAAAAAGAGGGAAATTTCACATACGTTGCCACATTGGTTAGAGATCATTAACAATTCACTTAAATTTTTCAGTCAGACTTATATATAGCTCATATTAACATCTTACATCTAGGGACTGTTCTCTACTTGTCAGAGGAGGTGGTGGCTGGGGTAAGACTTTTCTTTTTCATACTCCTTGAAGCTACAAATACTGTTCCTTGAGTCTCTCTGAATCACTTGTAGAAAATGCAGGACCCTTCCTCCACCATAAAAAAGTTGTTTTAATTTTAAAAATTCACCTTCTGATGTTTGGAAGTTAAAAGTTGAGGACAGTATCCTACAAAAAAAAAAAAAAAGAAAAAGTCTTGGTTTTTGACTTCTTGTGTTTGCACGCTGGTCAGTTAGTGCAAATGGGTTATTTTGGGAAGTTTTAAATGTGACTATTTATTTTTAATTGTCTTCAAAGCTACAAATATTTTTGATTAAATATCACTATTTCAAGCTTAGATTTTTGTTTTTGGTTCGTTTGTGTTCGTTGTCCTTGTACATGTGTGTTCAGAGCCTGTCGGAAGTTTGAAAATAACAGTAATTTCTGCTGTCACAGTTTGTGGCTGTGAGAAATGGTATAATTTTGTCGATTGTTTTTTAACAAAGAAAACATGCCTTCGGAACCTGCGGGTTTGAAAAAATAAATACACAGTGCAGCCATTTAAAGTTATATGTCCCTCCCTGAAGCCATAATAGAAAGTAAGTCACTCCCCAGTGCTTAAAAAAGGTTGTCATGCCTCCCTCATTGTGCACCACCCCCTAACCCGGCGAGTAACGAACAGTCCCTTAGTCAGGTGCATGTTTATTTCTGTGTATGTACATTAAATCTCATCTGTGTGTAACGTTACACATACTTTGCTGTAAAGGCAGATTGATATTCTAAATTTACTGCTTTGCATCACTAATATTTGAAGTATTATATATAGTAGTAGCACAGCAGCAGTTAGCCTGCATCGCATTATGAATATATGTGTTGATGGTATTTAAAGAAAGAATATAATATCGGAACCGGACGAGTAACGGTGTCTGTAGTTGAATCACTTGTGGGGCACTTGGAGAAATTTCACTCTCCAGCGTTTTTATCCTCGACCAAATCGTGGCCATCCTCATGCCGGTCGTTGTAGTTTTTCTGCGTCCCTCGCTACATTCCCCCCCAGTCGGACGTGATGCACCTACTGGACTACATTTCCCTGCGTGCCCCGCGGCCGCGCCTCCTCCCTCCACTCCCTCCGCCTTCCCTCCCACTCCACTGGGCCGCGAGGAAGTCGCAAGATGGCTGATGTCGCTTGGAAGTAATGTTCCCCTCTGCAACATGAAGCCGTGAGTGAAGAAGAAAGCGAGGGAGGCACCATCGGGCTTTTATTTTTATTTTCTTTTAGTTACTTTTCTTTTATTTCGTCAAACATCCATCTCATTCCGCGTCGTGTCCGCCCCGGACTTGTCTTCGGGAGTTGACGCGTCAAATCACGCCGGGGACCCTGCCAGCAGCTAACAGCTAGCCACACAGTTAGCAAATGTTAGTACAGCTAGCCAGTCAGCCAGGCACACAGCTTGTTTAATTGATATTCTGACACCTGCGACCCAACAAGCTACCGGTTCAAATGTGCTGAAATCCGCCGGAGGTAGTGCAGAACAAGTGTCAAATATTTTAGCTGTCAGATAAGAAAAATAACGATTTTGCAAGCTGCTCGGTGTAACATCATGTCCGCGAACTGGCCATCCAGCCTGTGGGTTGCTAACTAATGCGCAGTATTGCATCTGTTTCATGTGCACAAACCTGCAGGGCAATTATTTTATCGGCATTTTTCAACAATACCCACCACCTTGCTGCATTTCCGTTATTTGCTGCCAACTACATGTTCGATGCTGGTTGTGTTAAAGCCAAATTATGGGAGCAGGAAATGTGTTGAACTTTTTCTGGTTGTAGGTAGCTACACTGGCCTTGCTGGCATCTCACCAAAAATCCACAGGGATGGACACTAAACTGAGCACCCACGACCAAAACTGAGAAATTGGCATCTCGATATCTCGGAATAAGTAACGATAGCTGACACACGTGTACATCAGTGCACGGTGACTCATCTCACTAGTCTGGGCGACACACAAGTTGTTTTGCAGGGTTAACTAAACTACAGTTAGTCACTACACCGGAGACCAGTTAGCTTGCCTAAAGTGCACAGCTAGCTTCGGTCTCGCCCCACATCACTTTACAAACACGGCGTACAGAACGTATTCAGAGCCCGCTCCCGGCCAGACACACAGGCTCAACAACACCGTCATGGGAGTGCAGGGTTTTCAAGAGTATTTAGAGAAGCGGTGTCCCGGGGCCGCAGTCCCGGTGGACCTCCTGAAGCTTGCCCGTACCGCGGCCCGCCAGCCCCCTCACCACCATCACCCACACCACCACCCACATCACCCCGGGCCCATGCCTCCCCCGCCCCCGCCTGCCAGGATCCTAATCGACGCTGACTCCGGCCTGCAGCGCCTCTACGGCGGCTACCAGACGGACTGGGTGTGCGGGGGCGAGTGGAACGCCATGCTGGGCTACCTGGCCGCCCTGTCACAGGCCTGCCTGTACCAGGGTGGCCTGGAGCTGGTCGTGGTTTTCAACGGCACACTGGGGAAGGAGCGCTGGCCCGAGTGGGCGCGGCGAGCTCAGGGCCAGCGACAGACGGCGCAGCTGATAGTCAACCACGTCGGCAGCAAGGCCACCCCGCCTCCCCGGGCATGGTTCCTGCCCCCGGCCTGCCTCAGCCACTGCGTCCGACTCGCCATGTTCCGCTTCCGAGTGCGGGTGAGCAATGAGTGATCATGGCCGTGTGAAGTTGTTTTATTGTGGTCATATGGCGTGCTGTTCATTTAACACTTGCCCTTTCTTGTTGCACGCCCATTTAGCAGCTTACATCATACAGCGCCGTTTTAACTCCTTCCAGTTGGGGAACAAGTGCAACTACCAGCCCTAACCACTGAGAGGAAGGCAATCTGGAAACATGTTGTTTAGTGTTAATCATCAATACAGAGCTCATCTGTCAAACGCTCTGTTTTGCATAGTCTGTTTTCAGCCATGAATTTCTATGTGATGATGCCTGTAGCTGGCCTGCTCTGCTCTCATGCATGTATTTGTGTTGCTCTACTGGGAGGAGAAATGCATCCAGTGCGTATATGAACCAGCGGCTGCTCGCAAAACCAGTCTGTGCATTAGAGCAGCATGTATTGCACACATGACCCAGTGTAGCCTATATATTACATAACATGAACTCATTGAACCTTTCATACATTGTTGAACAACTGCTGAGTGGATAGACTATTTATAGGTCCCCACTGCCTGACAGTGGTACATTTGTGCATTTCAGTTGGTTGTTGATTGAGTATATTGAAATATAAATATGTTTTTTGTGTGTACTATATCCACCTCACTCTACTATTATGGGGCAAAGAATAACTTAACATGATGTTTTGAAAGAGGAAGCATGACTCATAACGTTATGTTCTAGGCCTGCCATTAATGCACCAACCTGCTGATTGCATCTCATGGCTCGCTCCTGTCAACTTCACCTGGCTGCTTCTTTTTTTTTGTTGCTTTTGAGCTACCTTCCCATCTGCTTGCATGCTAGTATTAAAAACACAGTGCCACAGTGTATCATGAGAGGATAGAGAATAGAAAAATCCCACCCACATCACAGCACAACACATTCTGATGCTCCTTGTGTGTGTACAGCATCATTACTCACAGCTCCCATGTGTACTTTCTTGTTTTTCCTGCCCGTATTCGGAGAAACAGGCCTATTTCTGCAGCTTCAAGTGTCTCACATCTGTTTAAGTTCCATCTTCTACTTAAGTCGTGGTTGCTCTGCGCAGCTGTGGTGCCCTTCTAAGCTCTATATGTGCTGCATGAAAGTTTAGTCTTTGTAATTATTGCACATAAATTAATTTGATTATTAACATTGGCTATTAGTTCCAGTTTTATGATTGGTGAGTGACATGAGAAATATTAGGCAATTTGAACAAGTCATGAAACAGTTTCCTCGTAATCAGCCTCGCCATCACTGCCCCATATTGCATTCAATTGAAGACAGAGATTAGATTACCGGCTCATTAAATACATTTTTAATGAAGTAACTGAGTGTAATTATTTAGTTTTCACACTGATTAACACTGACATTGTTTAACAAGATTAACACAACAATTCTGGCATAATCGTGAAGCTCTCCAGCTCACTCTCTGCCAGAACCATGCACCTCACCCACCAATTGGGTTCTGCATGAGTGTGCTCTGAAGCAATTATGTCGCCCTAGGTCCAAGTATCTGCATCCCCGCCAGTGATTTAGCGCTGATTGGTGCAGCACAAATTTTCCACACATGTATTTTTGCAAAGGCTGTGGAGCTTTTGAGTTTTGTTGATTTACAAAGTGTGGGCACCACTGGCCGTCTGTGACCTCCATCCTTGACATAAATTTAATTTATTGCAGTGGCTGCTTGCATGGTAGCTGATCAGTTCTACAGATGCCTGTGTTCTGGATGCTCTTTCATGGTCTTGGTTAAATTATACAGAAACAGCTACTCCAGGGCTGCAACTAATGATTTGTTTAATTTTGATCCTCAATTTTATACATTAGTTTATTAGTAGCGTACTCTGAAATGTCTGGAAAACAGTGATATTCACTGTAGATCAGAATAAAACTGCAAATCCTCACATTGGAGAAGCTGGAACTCTGCAGTGTTTTGCATTTTTGCTTAAGAAATGACTTAAAGGATTATCAAAGTAGATGCAGATCAATTTCCTGTTAATAAATGAATCAAAAATACTAAGCTCAAAATTACCTTATTTGAAATATGACGGCAAAATCTGACGCCACATTCGCACTACTACCTTGGGGTTTTTGAAAACCATCTATGCACATACAAGTGTTGTAGCATTGTTTCTGAAGTAATCTTTGTCCATATTAACATGTCTGAAAACCAAGCGGCAGCCTCGGGGGCTGAGAAATGAAGCCAAAAACTTTTTTGAATGGCCACTTGAGGCTGACTCCAGGAGCCAGTCAGTCCCCGTAGACCCACATGTTAAATGCTCAGCTTTACAGCAGAAATAAACCTGTTTATAGTCTGCTACAAAAAACGGTTTTGGTCTCTGGTCTTTGGATTACTGTAGAGGGGGTGATTTTTATTTCATAACTCACCCGTTTACATTTTATTAAGGCTTAAAGTTAAAATTAAGGTTGGGCCGCTTTGAGTGACAGGCTGTCTGCACATAGTGTCCTCAGCTGCTTGATCAGATCCACCCCTCATTCCTCCACAAGAACACCTCCTCCCTCAAATATGGTCACTTATGGCTTCAAAAAATTAATATGGCAATGGGCAAAATGCTGAACTCGGCTTCAAAACAGGAGCCCAAACACCATTGGGTAACGTCATGGTAGCTACATCCATTGTTTCTACATCTGTGCTGAAATCACACATCACATGACTATTCACAAACGCTGGGCATGCACGTGCTGATATAAACAGGAAGCAGATTGTCTGCTCAGAGGTTGGTTGCTTAGTTACAGAACATACCGCAGAGATGGTGAAAAGTAAGACCAGAGATTTCTTGGCTTGGACCAATGACAAGGTAGAACTGTTACTGAAAGTTTCACATGAGTATAAGGTGGTCAATACAGCAGAAAACAGATTGGGAGTTGTTGCAAAGCAACACTGACAACATATCAGAGAGGTATCAAGAGAATTATCTATCGCCTGAGGAAGCCATGTACCCAACCATGAAGGATAAAATCACAAAAGCTGTGTAGACCTAGCTATATGTTTTGACTCAACATGTATGATTGATAAGACCCAATCAGGAAGTGAACGTAGGTGTCTGAAAATATCTGTTTCCCCCTCTGTTTTAAGACTTTCAAATTGCCACAGTAGTGTTGACCTTAGGTATAAATCTAGTAATAGTTGCATTTAAAACGAAAAACCTATTAGTGTGGATGTAAATCCGACACATGGCCAACCAGGTTACTTGTAGTGGGATGTCAACAGTTTAAACTTCGTTCAGAATTTTTGTTTGTATGAAACAGCAGACTAAGTTTATCCACTCTGCATCTACAGGTTGTACAGACTTTGGAGGACCACCACCAGGAAGTGCTGTCTCTTTACAGGGACTTTGGATTTGCTGGCCTGATTGCTCAGGATTCTGAGTTCGCCCTCTGCAACGTACCCGCCTACTTCTCGTCGCACGCGCTCAAACTGAGCTGGAACGGCAAGAACCTGACCACACACCAGTACCTGCTGTCTGAGGCTGCCAGGCAGCTCGGGCTGAAGACACAGCACCTGCCCTGCTTCGCTGCTCTGCTGGGTAAGGAGCGGCACACTCGCACATACCTCAGCGTACTACACACACAAATACACAATCACGTAGCCCACATTTCTCTCACCGGAACACACACCCCTGCTTGTGTGTTGTATTTTTGGCTCCCCTCGTTGTCTGTCGTCCTCGTTCATTGACGCAGCAAACATTTGAAAGTGTTTGTGTCTCGCAGGAAATCATATTCTGCCTGATGAGGACCTGGCTGCCTTCCACTGGAGTCTGCTGGGACCAGAACACCCACTAGCTTCTCTCAAGGTACCGTATTATTTCTTAGTTCTCTGCAAACCACAGCTCACTCGCTAAGAGAATAATAGCTCCAATAATCTCGTAATAGTACTGTAATTAGTAAAACAGTGACGTGCGCCCTGATTTACCTCAAATGCCTGACTTGAGGCTTGCTTTTATTTCTAATTTTAGATGTTATCAGTTATAGAGAAAAGTATTTCAGTTTTCTGATCTTCTCTCATTTACCCTGAGGTCACATCTACACTGATACACTCTTTTAAAACAGTGCTTTAAGAAGGAAACAATCTCCGGTCACACAAGCATCCTAGCACTGTTTTAGAAATACTCATCGTCCATACTAACGCCTGAAAACATGTATCACATGACCGTTCACGTACAATGGGCATGTGCATGCTAGTGTAAACAGGAAGCAGATTCTACTCTGCTGTTTGTTGCTTTGTCACGGAAAATACTGCGGAGATGGTGAAAAGTAAGACCAAAGATTTCTTTGCTTGAACCAATGAAGAGATGGAACTTTTAATGAAAGTAACACACGGGTATAAGACTGTCAAGGTGACAGAAAACAGATTGGAAGTCGTTGCAAGCTATGGTGATTGGAAATGAGTGCCCACACAAGGAGGATAAAATCACAGAAGCTACGTAGACCTAGCTATAATATTTTGGCTTGACACGTTGTGACTTATAGCACTCAATCGGGAAATGAACATGGGTGTCTGCATCATCGTTTTTCAAAAGTTTGCGTTTACATCCAGACAGAAATGCAACCCCAGAGTTTTCATACTCGAACAGGGTCAGCAGCCTATTCAGAGGTCTCCATTTCAACGTTCCAAAGCTCCTCCGAGTGTGGACTCTAGCCGTAAACATGGCAATAGTTATGCATTTTTAAACAAATACATATCAGTGCAGATGTAGCTAAATGCTGCTCTCTTACAATAAAACCCTTTCACTGGTTCAGGGTCATCATGCTTTCCCATCAATAGAAGGATTTTATTGTGAAACATTTGCTGCAATTTTATCTGAAAAATCATCAACATCTGAAAAAAAACGTAGAATTGATAGAAATGACGAGAATGAGTGAATCAGTGAAAGGAAGAAAAGATTTTTAATGAAAGGGAGAAATAATATCCAGACAGTCACACTCAAGAAGAAAGATGTAGCTGAAATGTTTGTCTTGAAAACATCTTCTCTCTTTTCCAAACACTGTCTGTAAGCATGAAAGTATGTCAACTGTATGAACTTTGCACTCATTTCTAATGTTATTTAAACTATTTCAAATGTGGTGCAGACAGATTTTCATGGTCACTGTGTACAAAAACTGACAAAGGCTGGCTTTTTTTTTCTTGTGGTCATTGTGTAAGTGTGATAACAGACTTGGAGGTGGTGTTATGTGAAAACAATGGACTGTGCCGAGAGACTACCACTTCACTGCTTGGCTTTGCATTCGTCACTAGTTCACCTGTCATTTTCATATATCTGGACACCTTGTTGTGTGTTACTGCTCACCAGTCTGAAGCCCTGTTTGCAAGGAACTAGTATTACCAGCAGACCTCATGTGATTTAAAACTTACACCCTCGTGTCTGTGTGTTTGGTGCGGCTCATTTGCACAAGATAAGCACAGTCTTTATTTTCCTCGAGTTTACTGACATTATCCTCCGGATATGATGCGCACAGTCATTTGTTACCCCTCTCTACACGACACGAACACACTGCACACCACCACTGGCGATGATGTACAGTGTAAACCTCACTCTTTCTTTCATTTACAAAAATGTTGGTAAACAACCAGAACTGCCGCACATTTTCACACATCATCCATCTTGTCACGATTTTGCTCTCCTGATGGATTTGAGCTTGCTCCTTCTGAGAACGGGTCTCTATGCTGCGTAGCAAGATGAACATCCTGCACCCAAAATGCTGTCAAAACTTTCAGTTGTAATTGCCAACACAGCCTCCATAGTTCTTGACTGTGAAAGAGTCAGAAAAGAGGCACGGAGACAACAAAACATAAATATACCGAGATCACAGAGACATCAATTTGCACAGGTGGAATATGGTAGGTATTTTGAGGTGGAATTGCTACGTGACAAATAATGGGGATGGCAGATTGACATGGAATTAAGATCATAGACAACCTCCGCAGTTATTACAAATTACTGAGCCAAATTACATTGTGGCTGCTGGTCGTCATGAATATGAGCATTTTAATTATGAGCGTTGTGCCATTGATGCACAGATTATAACTAAAGGCCTCTTAACTGATGAAGTAAATGTTTGACTCTATGAGCCAGACAAGAGCAAAATCAGATGTAGCTTATTTAGAGCGACAGCCTGAAGTGAAGAAATCTTCTGAATGTTCCTCTCCAATTTTTATTTATGTGGCTGCGAGACATGGTTAACCAAATCTAACTCACTGTTGAGAACTGAACAGAGTGTCTGCAGGTCCTTGAATAATTAAATGGCTGCATTTTTCTAAACAATGAAAAACTCGTCGCATATCTCGCTGCGTCCAGGAGCCGTCTGACTCCCTCTTCCTTTCCTCGCTGTACTTGTACAACTGAAATTGCATCGACTAACTACCATTAGACTAGCGGCAGAATGTCACCAGCAGAAACACTGGGTGTTGTTGCCAGTTCAGTGTGGAGGATTGTAATGTTAATTACAGCCTCAGTAATATCTCCTGCTTTGTGTTTGACACAGCACTGCTCTCTCACCAGAGCAGCAGCTCCAGTCTCTCGGCTTGTCGGTGGCACAGCAGCCTACAATTTAAATAACAATAACCCCAAAAAAGGATGTGACCAAATCGTGTGCTGGTGCGATCAGCTGAGATAAAAGTTAGTATGGAGCCCTGTGATGTTACAAATCTTTGAAGCTACCACTGGACCCAATACTGTCTTTTTAAGCTGCTTTCACACCTGCCCTGTTTGGTTCAGTTCAATCAAATGCAAGTTTGTTTGCCCCCTAAGTGCAGTTCATTTGGGCAGCTGTGAACACAGCAATCACACTCAGGTGTGCACCGAAACGGAACAGAGACCACTTCTTCAAAAGGGTCTCAGTCCAGTTACAAACGAACTCTGCACCAGAGTTCGTTTGTGGTGAGAACGCGTTCCGACCTGGATGTGAAGCAACTGCAGTCACATGACACATTGTTTGGGTTAAACATGAGCATGTTACAGTCCTGGAGGATTATTAATGTGCACCTCCTCCTGTACTGCCTTAATATGCACATTCAGCACATCCAATGCATCAAAACATTGTTTTCTAGTTGGAGCCGCGCCTCGTTTTCAAACTGTATGGTTTGACTAAAATGAACAATGACAGCAATATAGTCCACGATGAGCAGCGCTAAAATCAACCTGCGTAGTTGTCCCTCCATTGTGACATTAGAAAGTGTCACATTTATCTTGCAAGTGTTCTCTTCTTCAACGTTTGCTTTACTTCCTGGATTTTTCCCACATGGAAATTCTGACCAATCAAGAGCAGCTTTCTCACACAAGGCATTTTGGTCCGCTTGTAAATGCTGCCGTGAGAACACGAACCAACTCTAGGCAATTATACAACTTTGGAACACAGTGTGTCCCTGATTCAGACCAAAGGAGACGACTCAGGTCTGAGAGCAGCCTTACTTTATAGTTGAACTTAGCTGTTGGCAAAATGTAAATTAACCTAACTCACTCTAGTAACTATATTCCTATATAAAACCTATGTCAGCATGGGACCACATATGTACTACTTACCTTTATATCTACCTGCAGTGCCTGAGTTAGAAAAAATCAGTCTCAGATTTATTTAAAATGTTCTTGAAAAAGTCTTTAAAAGCATTTAAGTGTCTAATACCTGTAGACACCCTCTCTCAACATTTAAGTTTGATTCGTTTAAAGGTCTTATTTCAATTCAGGCATTAAACATTTGTTTATCAGTCAAAAAATAGCTCTCAGCCATCCATACTGTTATCATCTTTATTGATGGAACAAAGCCAGAATCTATAAAAGACCATCAGTCTGTAACTTGAGTGACTATCAGCATTAGGACCTGTCAGTACATTGGTTCAGTCCTAATGCCTTTTCAAATCTACATAACTTCCTGTCCTGCCCTTTTAACTGTAGCCGAACCGATAAGCCTCATAGTAACACAGCAGAACAATAAGTTCTAATATGTGTTTGTTTGCTGCTGTTAAACACGTAAAACACAGTTAAATGTCTTCATGCTGCACTCTCACAGTGTCACTCCCCACCCACCTAAGTATATGTGGATTAAAACTTTGTCCTGGTTCTGTCTCAGGTGCGAGCCCACCAGTTGGTGCTGCCGCCCTGTGAGGTGGTGATCAAGGCCGTCTCGGAGTACGTCTCCTCCATCAAAGACCTGGGAAACCTCGACGCCATCGCCAGAGATGTCTTCAAACAGTCACAGGTGGGTCGTGTGTCTCTTGTTAGTGATTATCAATGATAATTTTGTCAGTTACTTTATTGGGATTTATTGAATCGATTGACGTAGATTTTCATATTCCATGTCTGACAGCACATACCAGGCTGTTGCTGATAGTTAAATAGGTCATCACTGTTGACACTAGACCCTGAGTCAGCGTCTGCACTTCTTCACACATCAGTGTTAAACCAGGATTACCTAGTTTCAGTTCATCAGAAGAAGCTGCTGCAACATTTACAGTGTTAATTACACATGAAAGACAAATTGGAAAATTTCTAAAAGTGTAAGTTTGATCTCCAGATATGTTAGTTATGTTTGTGACTGAGCAAGACGGGTTGGAGTTCTGTAACATTTTATCAAATACATATCACTGTCAAATCATTATTTATGGCTCCGGGCAGGGATCTAGACACCTCATGATTTGATTATGATTCAGAGGGCGACTTGACTAATAGTCGCAAGAGGTCGTGGTTTAAAGTCATTTTCTAAAGCCCAGTTCAGAACAGAGATTTGTGACGAGACGAGTTGAAACAGGCAGCTACTTGCAACAGGCTGTTTGGCGATGTTCTAAAAACCTGCCGGTTCACACCAATGTAACTAGATGAGATGGTGTATTGTCTCGCTGCAACAACTCTCTGTATTTCTGTTCTGATTTGCAGTTTTCAGGCTTATTTTGTGGCTGAATATAATTTATAGCTTCTTAAAATATCAGTGAGGATAGTGATAGTGAGATACTGGCTACAGTTGAATTTGTAGTTGTGATGAAACATAAACAAAACCAGTATCAGATATATTCATAATAAATATGGCACAATAATAACCAGCGCCAACGAATTAGTCAGTGAGAATGTGTGTGTGTGTGTAGAAGGGCCATAAGCACATAGAGCAAGCCGCAGCAGCAGTGACCCACTGTCCGACACAGGCACACCGTGAGGACGGAAACAGAGGGCTCGGCAGGGACGGAGCACCTGCTGCAGCAAGTGAACACACCGTCTGCGGTCATACTGACTTGACCAGTGGACTTCACTACAAGCATATATGACTTAAACTAAATGTGCCACTGGAAGTTACTGGGGAAAATCATTTATTTCTTATTAATTTGTAGTGATATATTTAGTATTAAATTTGAGTCAGTGGGACACATTGACACATTGAAAGCACTGCCTTAATTTTCTATTAAAATATTTATGTAAAATAAATTAACTACATGAGAACAATTTAGTTTAATTTAAATAATTTTCACTGATAATGTGAAGTCAGCATCACAGTATTGTGCAATAGCAAGCAATAGATTGATGATCTCTCAGTCAGCTCCCGGCAGTTAGGTGAGCTCACCGTCCTTTTACCGCCAACATCAGGTCAAACTGAATAAGATGATGTCTCTGGGTCCAACATGAATGTCGGATGGCAGTGTTAACGCGGGGCTGCTGTTGAGCTATGCTGCTCTGTGTCATCTGTCCATGGCTGTCGGTGTCCTCTTTTGGTCAGCAATGTTATCTGTTATAAATATGTTGTTCACTGTGCGAGGTGTGCGTAGAGTGTGGCATGACAGCGTGTGACGCATCTCAATTCCATGAGTCTTGCAGTTAATGCATGAGTTGGCAGCTATACCAGGTTACATGCACCAGTGCGTGTAGAGAATCACCTGCACAGCTCACGTAATGTGTTCTGCTGTGGATATGCACGTGGTAACTTAAATTCCATCATCAGTTGGAGACACTAGTCTGGTGATACTCCTCCACTTTGACTGATACTCAACCACTAACAAGAATTATCAGGGCGGTTGTAGCTCAGAGGTAGAACAGGTTGTCCACTGATCGGCAGATTGGCGTATTGACAGGTTGAAGTATCCTCGGGCAAGATCCTGAAACCCAAATTGCTCCTGATGGCTGTTCCATTGGTGTGTGAATGTGCGTGAATAGTTACTGAATAGTAGGTGGCACCTTGTATGGTAGCCTCGGCCAACAGTGTGTGAATGTGTCATGTCGTATAAAAGTTAATTGATTAGTCGGAAGACTAAAAAAGTGCTATACAAGCGCAGTCCATTTACCATTTAGTGATGTGCAGAACAGGTCTGACGTCATTGCATCTGCTCATACGCATAAATCCATCTGAATTAATTATTTTCTCAACTTCAGAAAAGCCCACACCGCTGTGGACATTTCACTTGCTGTAGGTTTTGTTGCTTTTTAAATGTGTTGCATTGATGTAGGAGTGGTATCTTAAATAATAAGAGACTTTTGAGTCAATCCCACATACACCGTCCTGCTGCCCCAAATACTAGAGCACCTCCCGCAGAGCACCAAATGTGGATTAATCTGGCACTGCAAATACATTATACGGCGTTTACTCCTGTTTGAGTAACATTTTCTAAAATTAAAAAGGAAACTACTCAATAGGGACGAATAGATGGGTGACTGAGAGCCAGAGTAACACGTTAAATAGAGAGAATTGGCATCCTTATCCTTTCAGAAATCTAAAATGAAGCCAGTTATTAAATCCCATCATTACTCATCCTGTACTTATTAATGCCACCTGTGTTCAGTCTCGTGTTTATGCCAGGTCACTTTGGGAAACACATGTTGACCAGTGAACATCACTGACTTGCTCCATGACCAGTTTCTTCCAGGTCCCTGCTTTGGAATAACTCAGCAGCAGATTTTCACCATCATCATCATCCCAGCGTGTCGACATAACGTTTGATTTCCTCCCCTCTAGTCTCGTATGGAGGACAAGGTGGAGCGATTCAAGAAAGCTGTGGAGTATTTCTCAGCTGCCTCCAAACCTCGATCACCCAACATGGGGCCCTCCTCTTTCATCTGTGAGTAGTAGTGAAGTAGACAACAGAAGCAATCATTTTGCCTGACTAAATATATATATGTGAGAAGAAAATGTCCATTAACATGCTTTTTTATCTGCTCAGTACCTGGGTTTGGTTTTGGGGGACCACCTGGCCACATGGGACCTATGCAGCCTGGAAAGAATCAGGTAGATTCCTTAGCTTGGTAATCCTTTGTCCTCTTTGATGTGTGTGTAATTTGTTCTCTACATGAATCTACACGTAGCGGAGTGGATTAAGCTTTTTGCTCTTTGAAATCCCTTTGTGGCATGTGCTCATTTAGGGGGGAAAGCTGGCTGAGAGGAGGAGGAGGGTGCAGTCCTTCCCACCGTAAATCCTCTCACCAGCCTTGATTAGATGCTTCTGGTGTGATCTGACATAAAATAGGACAGTATTAGTTCACGTCCCTGAAAGGACATCTCCTCCTTCCTCCCCTCTGCTCCTTCTTTTCAATCCATTTTCTTCTGCTCCTCACCTCTCTGTCCAATCGCAGTTCCCTCCTCCCCAGGTTCCGGGGTTAAAGCCACCCTATCAAAATGCTCCATATGGACCTGGCTCCACCCCTCTGTTCCAGAACCCACCGCCACCGTCCCAAGACTGCAACGATGCGTTGACGGGAAAGATGGGCTTCTCTGATTGGTCGGCTCCATATGATTCCACTCAGGGGGGAAACCGATTACCCAATCATCACACCGCCACTCAGTCTGGTCCCTCTCCGTCTCCCTCATCGTCATCAGATGGAGATGAACCCAACGACAGCAACGCAAAGTAAGACACAGAGAAGTCAGGTTTAGGTCTGCATTCACACCAAATCATTTCTTTCAGTGATTAGCCACTGAGTGCTGGAATGTCACTTGTTGTCATTGTGTTCCCCGTGCTGCTAGTATGGCGGGTCGTATGATTAACTGCCCGTCAGCAACAACAGATCAAAAAGAAACACATTTACTTAGTTACACAGTGACTATCCAGGATGTAAGGGTTGTCAAACGGTGGGATTTAAATGTTCTGTATGTGACTTCTGGAGCATTAAAATAGCAGCTAACCACTCTTTGCTAGGTAAAGGTATGATGGAGTGATGGCGTCCTGAGCTGAGAACAAAGTCACGCTACCTCTGTGTGTTGTAGTCTGAGTGTCTCCATGGTTTGTTGTGTTAAGCTGGTCCGGCCGTGCGTTTATGTGTTTATCCTAACTAGCTAACTAACTAACTTATCAGTGCTGCTTTAAGTTACCGTTGATATTGGGGCGCCGCTGTTGCAGGAGTGCAGCACCCATCTTCATTAGCTCTGTCTGTTTAGTGCTGTTTATGGAGTGAGCAGTGCTAGCCTGGTGGTGCAGCCACCTCCATGTTGAGAAGCTTCTGCAGAAAACTTTAACACTCTGAATTTTGTCATTTAGTCGCCTGCATGTTTACAATATAATATAATTATTAAATGATGTATTTTGGTGGTTTGAGTTGAAGGTGTGAGAAAGAATAGTATCAGTAACATTGTTAACACTGTGCTACATTACAGAGAAATACAAAACCGTACTAATGAACCTTCATTAATATAGGCCTATAATTTATATCCAAGTGCACGTCACACACTGAGCGAGCCGCCTGTTAATGACGCTGTGGGCTAATGGGCATGTAGCTACTTCCATGTTTCACATGATACGTCATGTTTGTAGTCGACCAATGAAGATGAGTTTACATATCACCTTGGGTTCGTCCTTCACCTTCTCAAAATGATCCCACACTTTGGATTTCCTGCCCATGTTATTAACTACCCTGTGGAATAACCGCAGGTACCAGCCCTGGAAATTAGGGACTGTACACATGCTGCATTTTAAACCGACTGGAAACGCGAGGTCAGGCGCTGGGCGCTACTCTACTGCCTTTTTTGTGCCAGCTTTCGAGGGCTTGAGAGCAGGATGCATCTGAGGTTTAACAAGCATCGTATAGCCTACTTATCTGAAGTCCTGAGTGCAGAGCTGTGACTCCTGTCTGACTGCTGAGCGTGGACACTTCCTGTGTCTGTCCTTTCAAAATTAAATTCCCACATGGTCCAGTCATATAGGTTTTGATTTATTTTGACAAGGCGCAGCTCCTGATAAAGTTTCACGTTGTGTTTTTTCTGTGACGAAGGGACCAATGAAATCTTGCCGACATGTGACCTTTCTGATCGACTGATATTAGGTCGACTGTTAGGGAGCAGCCCTTCCTCTCCACATTCAGATGAATGGGACGACTTGCGTTTTTGCTGTGACGCCTGATTTGGTTTGAATTCAGATTCACACTATCATGGCTTTTGCTCCCTTATTATATTTAGGTGAAAAGGGGAATTTGGGGATTTTAATTGCAGCAAAGCCCTTCACATTTTTTGACTGAACACAAGGAAAGATTAGCTTTCATGGTATGGTGGCAGCTTACAATTTACAACACTAATGACCATAAGGAATAAAAGAATGTGCTGATTCAAAGGTAAATGACTTTTAAAAAGCACTCACAGGTTTGTGGTGATTGACTGTTTACTTGTCCTATTTTTGAAAGTCCCAATAAACAGTGACTTTTTATGTTTTGTCCACAACTCAGATATATTCAGTGTCCTGTCATAGAGGAGTAACGAAACCATTCACATTTCAAAAGCTGCAATCAGAGAATATAGACCTTGTTTTTTCCTTAAAAATCCACCAAAACAATTCTAAAATTAGATGGAGATTAATTTCATAGTTGACAACTACTCAAGTCATCGATTAAATGTTGCAGCTCTGCATTCGATATGAACTTCCCACACTGTAACATTATATGACAGAGAATAGGGAAAAGCATAATGGATCCACTTGAATTGGGTTCATAACAAGTTAATCAGGTTATCCCTAAAGCCACTTAGATATCACATGAGCCCTTCCTACAGTGCAGTGCATCCACAGCAGCTCTATATCACACAGACATGTTGACTGGCTGCCTTTTTGTCAACAAGCTTACAGTGTAAAGTGGCCTAGGTGCAGCTTAGACAGGCAGGGATTACAGTTACTGCGGAGGAGGAGGAAGATGGAGAATCAGAGACATGAGATTTTTGTCCCTTCGCATATTTTGCTGACCTATAGTGCTCTAGGAATAAAGTTTAAAAATCTTACTAGGGACACCTTGGACTTGTGGAGTGTGTCAAGTTTCTGCTATCGTCCTTTTTCCAGTGATCATCGAACACACGTTTCATCGGTTCAGTGTGTTTGAGGAAATGCTTCCTCTGCAGAAACTGATGTTGTATAAACACACACATGAAGAATGACTAAACACTCTCATGAACCCTTTTCTCTCAGCCATTTGACGGACAAGCCCTCTCGGTGGGAGGATCCTGCTGGAAGGGGGGGCTCGGCCTCTGGAGACGGTTCCCAGGGCAACGGGAGCGGGTCAAACATTCCGTCACTGTTGTCTATGGCGACGCGGAGTCACATGGACATAACCACACCCCCTCTGCCTCAGGTGTGTGTCCATGAGAGACTTTAAAAACATATTTCCAGACCAGAAAACACAGTGTTAAGTTGTGTTGAAAAGTTTTGTCACCGTGTTTCCTGTTTTTGTTTTTTGTAGGTCAGTGCTGAGGTTCTTCGTGTAGCTGAGCACAGACACCGAAGAGGACTGATGTACCCCCAGATTTACCACATATTGACCAAGGTAAACACTTTTCCTTATGTAGGTGTCTTGTGTTCGTATTTGTCTCCTCAAGCATGTATTCTTCCACTGAAAGGCCCCTAAGTCATCTGATCGAGTTAAACAGCGGTTATAAAAATGACAATGGAGGTAATGTATCAACCACGTCAGAGCCTCCCTGTAATCTCTTTGTCCTTACTCCTCCTTCCACCCACCGCACCCCGCAGGGAGAGATGAAGATGCCAGTGTGTATAGAGGATGAGTGTAACTCTGAGCTGCCTCCTGCCTCTCTGCTGTTCCGTGCTGCCAGACAGTATGCCTACGGCGTCCTCTTCAGTCTGGCTGAAACTCACCGCCGCCTGGAGAGGCTCGCTCTTCGCAAGAGGGCTCCCCTGGAAGGTAGGTCCCGGGACAGAGTGGAGTAGGTAGATGAGAGGTGTGCGGGGGACAGAAGTGTATGTGGCCTGTACGTATACTCACATTCAATCTTAGATTTGATTCTAGGAACCCAGCCAGAGGTTAAAGATATCTACAGATCTGCAGTACAGAGATAACACTCACTATACAGATTCTTTTTCCCGTTAGTCGGGGGTGGATTAGAATGATGGAACCTTGAATCAGGTTGGTTGTTTCCTACCGCCTACCTGAACTCTGAAACAGTGTCTTCAGGGCAGCCAGTTTCAGTTGTGTTCTGTTACTGTGGCTCAGGAGGTAGAGCGGGTCCTCCACGCATTAATTGGGCTACTTTCCTTGTCTCAGTACACAAACACAGGAGGGGAATTTACTGATGGAAGTATGTCCGACTCTGTTACGATAGGTAGAGATATTCTCCCTTTCAGCTTGTTAGAATTGGACATTTTTCTGGTTGGCCTGTTACATCACAGACCAAACAATACACAAACAATTTAGCTGCAGTTAGCTAGCGGCAAACTGGTACCATGGTGGACAACTTTACAGCTTTGAACATTTCAAACGCACGGCTGTGGATGTAGATTTCATCATGTTGTTACCGGCTTCCTCCTCTGTTAGGCATTCATTGCTTTCAACTTCCAGGTCAAATCCCGGGCGGATACTGTGGAGCATGCGCTGAGGACCTGAGGGTCCGATTGACTGCATACATGCAGGAGTATTTGGGTCCTAGTCGTATTATCTGGGTTTGATTTTCTCTAATGTAGTGTAAACGCACTGAGTGGTGATCACCATCTGCATCTCCATCTACACTTTTCCAGGATTTGAGTCATTTGTCTCTGCGACTGGAAACTCGGGGTTGATCAGGTTAGACTAGTGCAGGGTTTCCAGGGTCATGAAAAACCTGGAAAAGTCATGGAATTTTACAATCACATTTTCCAAAATCATGGAGCTTTGTTTTGTGTAATGAAATTTTCCAGGAAATTTTTGCTGGGGAGAGGGACGTCTGGGGTGCTTTGCTTGGTCTGCTGCCCCCGCGACCCCGCCCTGGATAGGTGGATGAAAATGGATGGATGGAATATCCATGTAAATTAACATAAGGACAAACTTATTTTCTGTTGCTTTCGATGCACCGTAGCTGTGTGATGTTTTGTTTACCATTAAATATGTTTCTGTATTGTCTCCCAGTGTCCTATCTCTTCTTTCACAAATGCCAGCTAGCAGAAATTATGTTGGAATAGAGTTTGTATCTGAAATGTTTGAAAAACGACAAACTACAAAAAAAATTATGAGTCCTTGAAAAGTCATGGAAGAGTTTAGAAATTTTGTTCACTTGCTGGTGGTGCCCATTGTTACAATTTCTAAGTTTGATGTCATTGCTCAGAAACTTTATTCAGATTGATTTCTTAAATTGTTTTTACAAGCAACATTAGCGTCACAGTGCTGATTGAAACGCTGGATGTCAAGTGTTAAATCTGCCCCCACGTGCAGGAGTGATCGTTAACAACATATGGCAGATGGGAAGCATTTTGTTTAACGTAATTCACCATCTACAGCTATGTGCAAATATGGCTCTAAAGTCCTTCTCATGTCAGCAGATGTGTTCCTAGGACAAACACTGACCTTGTATGGTAGCCTAGGCCACCAGTGTATGAATGTGTGTGTGAATGGGTGAATATGACATGTAATGTAAAAGTGCGTAGAGTGTTCAGAAGACTAGAGAGGTCCTCTACAAATATAGCTCATTTACCGTGAATGTTGTGTTATTTCCGTGTAAAACAAAAGAGGTTAGATTGTTTTGGTTTTCTTCATAGTTGTTTATCTTTCAAAGACCGCACATTATTCGCTTCAGCTGTAGTGTGCAAAGTGGCATCAAAATGCACTTCCACAATCCCAGCGTACTGGCATGGCTTACTGATATATCTAAATGTAACGGAGCCAGTCTTATTGGTATTAGTTGCACTGTTAGAAAGGTGGGACTTAAACTACTACTTATATTTCAGGACCTTGTCTCATAATTAAAAGTTTCAGAGCTGATCATACCAGACTGCATCAGTTCTTCTAAACCAAACCTTGTACATTTTAACACTAATTCTCCTGCTTCTGTGTTGCAGTTCCTCCAGTGATCGTCAAAGAGTGGAGCAGCGGTAAAGCCAAGTCGGCCCTGACTCCGGAGCTGGTCCCGGCCCTGTGTTTCAGGGAGTGGACCTGCCCCAACCTGCGGCGGCTGTGGTTGGGTCGCGCCAGTGAGGACCGCTCCAGGAGAACCAGGGCCTTCCTGGCCTGCCTACGCTCTGACTGCCCAGCCCTCCTCAACCCAGCACAGGTCCCACAGCATCTGCTGCTCATGTGCTGTGTGCTCAGGTATGATTTTACACCACCGCTAAAATGACTGAATGTTCCCAAGGCTCCAGTTTTCCTGTTCTTTTCCTGAGTGCAGAACACATTTTGACTCGTCATAGTTGTGTAGGTGCAGGTGTCACTAATAACATTACCAATGGCTCAGTTTTATTCAAGTGCCCCAGTAAGCTGTGACAGTGAGCCAGCATGCATAAGACCAGGACCCTCAAAGAGAAGACACTAAATTGAATTAATCCATCGTCAGTTGTGTTGTTTACACCTGCGCATTTCCTGCTGCAGTGTGTCAAAATGTCTGTGAGAGGGACTGACAGTAAGTCACAACGTGAGATGTGATATTGGTACAGCGTAAACAGTACTGCAGTTTAATCACTCGTGATTAGTGATGTAGACATGTTTGCTGATCACATCATCATCACAGCATTATCTCTGTATGTGAGAATATGGACGATATTGAAATCACATCCTTCGGCACAGTTTTCATTCCGATAAATGAGATCCTTGTAATGTTTTCACTGCGTGCTCAGTTCTAATCCTGTCTGTAAATGAGACACGTCAGTACACTGTAGCTGAGCTCTAAAGTTAGCTTGGTTGTTTCCTTCTCTCTCAGGTATATGATGCAGTGGCCTGGAGGAAGGATTCTCCAGAGACATGAGCTAGATGCCTTCCTGGCTCAGGCTGTTTCCAGCCAGCTCTACGAACCCGACCAGCTGCAAGAGCTCAAGGTGAAACCCCACTCCTCACTCCCTCACCTTTGGATAATCGCTGATCAGGGTTTTCCACAGGATACAGATGTAACTGCTTATATTTTTCATTGTCGGTCATTTTTGGCCTGACGTTGCCAGACCAGTTCACAGATATGAGTTAGCCTGAAACCTCTCAGTTAGTTTTTGATTTCCAACAGGCATTATCAACAGTGGTAGATAAAAATGCCCCTGGACACAAGTGGATAGACATGCAGCCAATGAGAGCAACAAAATGTGACGTAGTGCTGAGCAGCTGACAAATGTAACCAGACTACAGCATGCAGAGATGAGCTGTGATGCTGTAGCATCAATGTCTGTGAATGAGTGCTGCTATTTTTGCCATCGGAATTTAAAAATAGTACTTAAAGAGAAGGTTCCACATCAGCTGCAGCCATCTTGGTTGCAGGGTTCCCACAGTCAATTTCACACTTTTTCCTGGACTGGAAATGTCATGGAATTTTGTTGTGTGTAATAAAATTGTTCCAGTAATCTTCTGTGAATAATCTGTCATGAAATGTGACATAACAGCAAATTTATTTCCTGAAGATGTCATCGTAACAAGCTGTAATATGTGTTGGTGCGTCAAGTTTTGTTTACCATCACAAACATTTCTTAATTTTCTTCATGCGTCCTGTTTTTCCTCCATGTATGTCAGCAAGTTGAATGTTTTTAATAGAGTTTGAAAAAACCCAGAGTAAGTAAAAAATGTATCATGGATGCTTGAAAAGTCATGGAAAAGTTTGAAATTTTGTCCCTGAAAATGTGTGGTACCAAGTTAGGTTTGTGCTCACCGTCTTGATTCTGATGCAAGGGTCCGTGAGCCAAAAATGACATCATCACACGTTTTGCTGTAAAGCGGAATTTATAGTTGTGAAGCTGACCCTACGCCGTTGTGAGCATTTATACTCGTGTGGTGGTGTGTTTGCATCACTCTGCAGTTACACCTCCAAAACACTAGTCGGCAGCAGAGGTTTCTGTCAAGTGCTGTAAAGTTTAGTTTATTCAAAACACACATTAAAAATGGCTTAATAGAGACAGTTTCAAACTCAAGTACACAAATAACTCGCAGCATTCACAGACAAACAGTTGTCTTTATCTGGACACATTTTCCCCACAAATACAACATGCTAATGTTATTAGCACAAGCCTATGGCATTTTACATTGTATAAATTAGCCTAGCAATGAGCAGAGATTTCCTCTGCTCATATGAAGCAAGGATAAACCACACACAAGACATAAAATGCTATTTTGTGGAGATAAACAGTTGTGATTGGCCTGAAGCGGGCCAGGATGGCTTGAATATTGTGCAAATGGGAAGGTGACCAGATCCATCTGCTTGAGCAAATAAAACATGAGCTCACAGATTCACCTGATACCCAGGCTATTATTTTATTTTCTTGATGAGATCTGTTTGTGTAGTGCACTTGTCAGTCGCATGGAATTCTGATGAGTCTTTTCACACACGCTTTTCTCGTTTTGTTGGCTGTTTGGGTGGCTCTGAAAGCCGTCAGTCGGACTCTGGTGTGGACTAAATACCTGGACACAGAGGTTCTGAGTCCACTTGGTGATCTGAGAGCAGATAGGCCAACAGCAGCATTTTGTGACAGTAGATGTGTGATTTTTAGCATGATTTCAAAAGATAAACTACTGTTAACTGTGGTTGTGAACTGTCAAGGAAGTCATCTTTTAATAAGTGATGTTTTATCACACTCAAGTGAAGTTTTTTCGGACCTGATCTGAGTTGTTAAATATTGTGTACCAGCTGATACCGAGTCAGATCCAGCACTTCTGAGTTGTTTAAAGTTCAAACTCAGTGGTACAGCTGCTTAAATATACTGCCCTTCCTACACTCCTCATATTAAGACCAGTTTAAGAGACTTTGATGTTGCAAGCTACATACAACATATCACATGTTCAAGACCTAATGATCATCAGCACTGTCACGACTTTGTGCTTTTTACTACTCATCTGATCCTGCAGTTTAAAAATGTTCTTATCTGACGTTTGTGTGTGTTTGCTGTTAGGTGGAGAAGGTGGATGCCCGCGGCGTACAGCTGGCTTCTCTCTTCATGGCTGGTGTCGACACAGCGTTGTTCATCAACGATGTGTGCGGCCAGCCGTTGCCATGGGAACACTGCTGTCCCTGGGGCTTCTTTGACGGCAAACTGTTTCAGAGCAAACTGGCTCGGGCCGCTCGCGACCGGGCCGCCCTGCTGGACATGTGCGAGGGCCAGGTACGTAATCATGTGGCAGCAAGGTGAGAGGAAATCAGGATATGATGGATTTTAGTTGATTATATTTAGTTTATAAAGCATTTTAGTGCGTCAGTCAAACAACAGTTGCTATTCAGTCCGATCTGAGTCCTTTAATATTTTGTGTCTGCCAATTCAAGCACCCATATTCAATACTAATGTTCATCTAAATGTTGATTTAAATATGTATCTGGAGCTTGTCCCAGCTGACACTGAGCAAGAGGCAGGGTTCACCCTGGACAGGTCACCAGACTATCACAGGGCTGACATATAGAGACAGACAACCATTCACACTCACATTCACACCTACGGACAATTTAGAGTCACCAGTTAACCTGCATGTCTTTGGACTGTGGGAGGAAGCTGGAGTATCCAGAGAAAACCCACACTGACACGGG
Source organism: Epinephelus cyanopodus (assembly GCA_026686955.1). Lineage (NCBI taxonomy): Eukaryota > Metazoa > Chordata > Actinopteri > Perciformes > Serranidae > Epinephelus > Epinephelus cyanopodus. The sequence continues at coordinate 39,380,811 of CM048922.1, forward strand.
GAGAACATGCAAACTCTGCACAGAAGGGCTCCCCCACTCTGGATTCAAATCCAGAACCTTCTTGCTGTGAGTGCCACTGCGCCACCATACCGCCTACTATACAATTGATAAGCTTAAATTATTGACATTATATAAATGAAACTTTAACTGGGAGAATGCAGCTCCTGAAACTGACGCGATCTGCCAGAGAGAGGATGTATCATTCTGTTGGAGATGTTATAACTACAGAAACTCTCAGTCCACTTCTGGATGTCCAGTGTTACAGAGTGATGCTTCTTTTATCTCACTAATAATCTTTGGCTGACTACAGATGGCAGCCGAAAGCACTTAAACCCGACAATAGCGAAGTAGCAAAGCGGCGTCGCAGTGCTTGCGCGCTTTACCTTGATTAATGTTTGGGCACTTGGTGCTTTTGATGACTATTGCTCAACAAGAATGACAGTTTTCTTCCATGTCAAGCACCTGGAGAATGCTTATTTCGCAGGTGTCATTTTTTGTTGCGCAGTGTGATTGGTAGTGTTACTATTCCGCCATGGAGAAGGTAGTTTTTTAAAAAAGCAGCTGTCTGTCAGAGCCGAGAGTGCAGCTGCCGGCCAAACTGCCTTCACCAGACTGACTGACAGCAGACGTTTACGCAATATATTGTCATCAGTGTAGATATGGTTAATGAGTACTGTACTTACACTGATGGCGCTATATGACCAGAGAAAACCGAGAAAAACAGCTGTGACATTTGCTTTTGTTCAAGAGGTAGACAACCTACAGCTTCTGTACTCTTTGTGTTTGTGTTGGTGGCATGGGTGGAGGGTGAAACAAAAATGCAAAGTCCAGCGTGTAGTTCAAGCAACAGTAGGCGCCAGCAAAAAGAGTTTTGCTGGGAGGGGAGCAGGAGGTTCTAGACACTGGTTAGATGGAGGGAAGTTTACACATACTACCCACACTTATATGATACAAACCTGGTTGAAAATCAGTGAAGCACCCCTTTAGGATCATCTCGGGACATTTCTACCTTTCAGTCTTGGCTGTGTGGTTTATTCATATCAATAACTCTGTAGCTGCATCAGTCACAGTCGTCTCTCTGCTCTGCAGGAGGAGCTGGTGTCCAAGGTGGAGAAGATGCGTCAGGCAATCCTCGAGGGCATCAACCTGTCCCGCCCTCCTCCTCCTCCCCCTCCTCTTCCACCTCCTGCCTTTCTCCCCCCAGCCATGGTGCCCCCTTTTTACCCCATGCCTCCTATTTACCCACCTCGCCCCATGGGCGGGATGCCTCCTCATCATCATCACCCACATCATCCACATCACCCTGCCCAGCACAGACCCAGAGCCTTCCCAGGTACAGAGATGCTTCCTTACTTTTTTACAAAGACACTGTTAAGATGTTATCTCGCTTTCTACTAATTCCATGTTACACTCAATTTAAGCAACTTTTGAGTGTGTGATGTGTTCACAGTGGAGAGGTCAGAAATTAAAGGGAAATTTCGGTTTATTTCAACCTGTCTCCTATCATCTTAAATTTGTTTCAAGTGACTAGTGACGGTATGAGATCGCTGCCTGGTCGCGCGATATTTCGGCCGTGCTTTGGAAAGCAGAGCTAAATGTTAAACAAACACGGCAGCACACCGGTAAGGTAAGACAACACCTTTACATGTCGTTTCTCTGACATTTATCCTAACGATATGAGGCAGTCTTTGTGGAAAAAAGCTTGTTTAGTGGACTAACTTTGCACTTGAAGTATGCCCGTTCACTTACATTTTAACAGGTCTGGCGGTATTATGCGCCCCGGCTGTATCTAGGCTAACGGCTAACATGCTAACTATTATTTTTATGTCACTAGTCACTTGAAACAAATTTAGGACGATAGGAGGCAGGTTGAAATAAACCGAAATTTCCCTTTAAGGTATACTCAAACAATCAGTGTGCATTCTTAAAGTGTGATGTTGATGTACCATATTGTCCCACAATGCAATGCATACAAGGAAACGGAGGAGCTTTTGACAGCTGAAAAAACTCATAACTGCTTGACCCTTTGCTAAGCCCTCGTTCTTTGCTGTCAGCTGCTGATGGTCTGTCAAGCTGTAGGAGCCAGCACGGAGCCCACACAGTCACAAACCGCACTCCCTGAAGAAACAGGGTTTGATATAAAGGGAAAGCGATTTCAGAGAGGAGCAGACAGAAGGATCTACAATATGTGTTTGAAGGATAAATCCAGCATGTTGAACTGACTCAGCAGCAGACAGGTTAAAAAGATAAAGACAAAAGCTGCAGCCTGCAGACCACAGTAAAGTCAACCACCACACTGCACGAGATGAATCACCCGGCGGTAGAGACAGAAGACAGTGAAATGTAGGAGCAACATTGTTCCTGTTAAGCCTGGGACTTAATTCATTGTTAGAATCATTAAAAAGCAAACGCAGCATGTGTATGGATTTAGTATGCATTAAGCCCCGATCACACAGCAAGTGTTTTAGCACCTGGAGGCGCCTTTTTGTAAGTGTTTTTAATGAGAATGATGCTTTTTGCTCACGTTGTTTGTGTTGCCACGTGCCTTGTGTTTTTGCACTGTAGGCACCTGGCGTGCGACGGAGCACTCTGAACTCCTCGAGTTGAAAAAACTTCAACTCAGAGCAGAAAAGCGCTTTATGTTGTCTCAGATTTTTTTCCATTGTCCAGTCGGATGATTTGAGAGGCGGGCCTTCTGTGGTGGTCACGACAACAAGTTTACAGTTTGTAAACAATGGAGGAGAAACTGGTGGTTACCCAGAGCTATACAGCCCAGCGATACACAGCAGGTTGTCAAACTGCCCCTGAGTCATCCTAAAATATACCTGTAAACGTCCATGATGGAGGAGAAGCTCCTGGACCAACTGGTGGTTCTCCCCATGATCCAGCCTCTTTTAGGGTCTCATGTACCCACACAGATCTCTGTTTATCTGCTGACAGCCTCTCACCCTCAACCAGAGCTACAGACACACCCTCTGCATCAACATGTCAGCAACTACACACTGATTACTGTGAAATAAGAGCGTCTGTGGAGCACAGCTGTGTAGTTGTCGGACCCTAGTCGGAGCTGGCTGATGCTGCGCTATAATTGGCAAAGGGCCTGTTGTGGATAGTGAAAAAAAGCAGCTCCAGAAAACCAATAAAGGAACTCTTAAATCTGTGTGGAAATATTTTGCCGTCTCTTTTAAGTCTGGTCGGCAGCGTCATTGTACAGTTTTAATCACCTTTACACAGGAAAGCAGGGCAGGATTATTTATACAGCACCTTTCAACAACAATGAAATTCAAAGTGCTCAACAAAAGGCAGTAAGACAAACTCTAAAAGAAACACAAGACAAATAGGTTTTGGAAATAATCCAAGAAATAAATATTACAGTGCAGACCAAGATAAATAAATAGCCCCAAATGTAATAAAAGGCAGTGTCACACAGTAAAGTCTCTAACCTTGATTTAAACAGAAAGTTGCAGACCTTAGTTTGTTGCTTATATGTGGTAACTGTAATGTGTACTTTAATTGTGTTTATTTTCTCTTAATATAAAACAGTAAAGTTTCCCAAGTTCTTGCAAACAAACCGTGAAACACACAGTACTTAAGAGAACTTTATACAGTACATACTGTGCACAGTCAGTATGCAGTGTGGAAGTAGGACACAGCTAGAGTTTGTTATTTGAGACTCCACGGTAAAGAAAGTCACTTCTTTTCTTCTTTCCTCAGGCCTTCAGTCCATCCCCCCTCAGGGAGGGAAACTGGAGATAGCTGGTATGGTCGTTGGCCAGTGGGCTGGCAACAAACCAGTCCGTGGGAGAGGGGGGTTCAACATGCAGGTGGTGTCAGTGGGAGCAGGGAGAGGGTGAGTAAGACCTCCTTTAATCAATACAGCTAACGACTGAGAATGAAGTTAGTGTGAGGCTTGAATGTTCTCCAAACTATTCTCTGTGGCGTTATATTAACATCAGCCACAAGCATATTCTCCCACCAGCTTTCCAGCATTGTAGAAACATTATATATGGCGTCATTATGACCCTGGTTTAGAAATCCACTCTCAAAACATGGAAATACTATTTAGTCACAGTGATTGCATTAATATTGATGTCTGTTGCTTCAGTCGCAAACAGGCTGTTGTTAATTACTGCTGAAGGCAATAAGAAAAAATTAATTTCCTCAAAGCCTAGCTGAGCAAAATCAGTTTGAAAGTTGCTGTAATTATTGGCAATTCAGGAAGATAAATACTAAATCAAGCCAGTAACATTAGCAAGCTCGCTAATGATCAGATTTCACACTCGCTCTGTTATCTGACAACAGGAACAGAAAAATATGTAAATGAGAACAACTATATTGTCAGTTCGGCTCCTTTGCAGTGCTGGTGATCAAAGAGAGGAGGAGGGGGCTGAAGGGAGCTTTAATAGGTCTTCCCCCTCTCTCTCACTGACTACAAACATGAAAAAGAAGCATTTAAGGTTAAAACATAATTTACTGAACAATAACTGGTTGTTTTTTTATTATTATTTATAAAAACTTAAGTTGTTGTCTGTGTTCTGGAGTAAGAGGGAAAAAGAGCAAGAAAGTTGTGTCGTTTCCAACGCTTTCCTCAGTGTATGCTCTCTACACAAAACAAGGTTTGGCTTTGTTAATTGATTCACAATCAAATAAGATGATAATTATTCCTTTTAGGATGTCGATGTTAACTGTGAGAATATTTTTAGGGCTACCCCCAATAGCCGATTAATGTTAGTCGACCAGAAAAGTCATTAGATATGATTTCAATGGATGCTTAGTCACAGGAAAAACAAGTGAATCCCAAAAAAGAGCTGCGCCTTGTCAAAATAAATCAGACGTTAATTTGAAAGGACAGACACCGGAAGTGTCCACGCTCAGCAGTCAGACAGGAGTCAGGTTACAAACCAATCACAGCCGAGAGATATCTTTCCCTTCTTCTGTAAATATTCAGTCTGACGGAAAAGTTGATCATGTTGGGAGAGGGTGGCCGCCACATCTCACAGTCTGTTTGTGTCGTCACCTGGACAGCGTTAGCAGCTGTTATCACAAATGAGCAGCTCCATTAGTTAACTTAGCTCCAACCCGTCCTGGGTGGTGCACGATGCAGAGCTGCTAAAGCTAATGTAACAGTAAGCTCTTTGCTTCGACATGTTAAAGTAGCCACCTGACTGTCAGCAAAGCCAACAGAATATTAAAAAAACCCATCACAAACATTTAAATTACAACTCCTCAAAGTGGGTAGCGCTTTGACATGTGGTGCTAAAGCTCCTGTATTTCACTTTATTTTGCCTTTTAAAAAACAAACTAGTTAGTTACCGGTTACCTGACGTCCCTAATCCCTACACCTCTTTTAATTCTAGCTTCAAAAAGATATTAGCAAAAAATTATAGACTCTTTTTCACTTTTGAATGGGTGATCAAAACTTAACTCGCCTGCATGGATTTACTTTGCAGCTCATTCTGGAACGCTGATGTGATCAAGCCTTAAAGCAGAATACTGATACTTGTTGTGTTTCACATCTGATCTGAACGTCTCTCTCGGTTTCTTCGTCACAGGAGGGGTAAAGAGATTCCAGCTAAAGTAAGGGGGGTGAAAAAGACACCTACCAACAGATCACAGGTACGACACGAGCAAATGTTCCTTGATTTTAACTTTAACTTTAATTTTCCTGCATGGATTGTGATCACACACGGCGATGTTCCTTCTGACCATCTTGCCTCCTGCTGTCCTGTTAAAATTCTGCGTGTCTGTCCTGCTCCAGACGTCGCCACCCCCGCCATCCAGCAGTCCCCCAAAGCCCTCAGAGGAGGCGGCCCCCACGCCAGAGGTTACAACTCAGCAGCTGAACGGCAGCTCAGCAGCCTCCGCCATCGGCCAGCCCTTGGAGCTGGCCCCCCTGGCCCAGCCAATCCCGTGTGCCTTAGCCAGCAGAGACAACCAATCAGAGGGGGTGGAAGTGGAGGCCCCCTGTTGCCTTGACGACTGCCCGTCAGACGGAGCGCTACAGAAGGAGGAGTGATGGCATCCTTCCCGGGATGCACTGCTCTGAGAGAGTTCTCTGTGTTTGACTGCCTTTCCCTGTTTTTGTAGCCCCGCCTGCTAGCTGTGCACATTATCACATGGAGCAGGAAGTGAGGCGAGGCTCCTCCTCGCCGTCCCTGCTGCTCCATGTGATAGGCTAAAGCAGTTAGCTGTTACTTCCTTTTTAGTTTTCTCATGTGGTTTCACATTGTTTTATGAAGAGAGGTTTTCTCCATGAGTCTGTAAGCGCCCCACCCCTCAAAAATCCTAAATGCCTCCCTTTCGCACTCAGAGTAAAATAAGCTTGAAGCCCCCCCACCCCCATTACGACCCGCCACTTAAACGACCCACCCTTAAATATGGGTATCTGTACAGTTAAAATGTCTTATTTTGTGTTTTTAATGGTCCCATTGTTTTAATCTCTGCACACAGATGTTAAGCGTGCGGTTACGGTGACAGATTGGATGTGGTTTCCATGGTTACAGCATCAAGGCCTGGTCGCCATGGTTGGTAGTTGTGTGCTGATGCGGTTTGTTGCCATAGCCATCTCGTGTGAGGTTTGTCTTACATGAATCCAGAGAGATGTCCAGAGTTTGACTCCGGATGTGTGAGTAAGATTTTAACAAAGTGATGTACCATTCTTCTGTGCAGTGACACCCCCCCACCCCCCCACCCGCCCCGCACTCCAGCAGCACTGCTAAACACACGATGTTAGTATACGTACTAGCAACAAACCCCTTTATTGATTGATTGGTTATCTATCACAGGAGCACTTCTGCACCACCATGGTATTAGCGTGCTATCTTACTTTGACCCATGTAGCAAAGCCTCGTGCTTAGCTGTGCTGAGACCCCATGAATTTATGCACCTTAAGCCCTAAAGTATGCAAAATATTACCCCGCTCCTCCAAAAAAAAAGTGCATTATTATATGATCCTCCCATCCCCTTTGTCCCTTTCTCCCAAAGCTTTGATTGTATAATCCCAACAAAACGCACTTAATGTTGTATTTAAATAGGATAAATTTGAACAAGCCCCTTGACAGGTGAATTGACAGTCTGAGAGGGGTGTCCCCTGCGCCTAAGTAAATCATTATGACATGTAGAACTACATTTAAAGGTAGAGATCTATTTGCGAGACGTCAGAATGTGAACAGAGTGGTTTCAGACAAAGAAGCACTTTGTTTTAAAAAATGTTAAACCACACTGGACAGTCTTCTACCAGGTGATAAAGAAATGGAAAAAAAAACAAAACTCTGAGGCACCTTCTGGAGTTTAAGGCCAAAAAGAAAAGAATAATGCTGCCCAGCAAAAGATGGAAATGAATGGTGAGGATTCAGGTAACTGCTGCCAGGCAGAGTTCCCTTCAGACTGGCCTCACGCGTTCAATCATGAACTTTGCAATGAAGCTGAAAGGACTCCTGGGAATCTTTTCAGATTTCTAAAAAGTTATTTCCAAAGTGTATTTTTAAAGAAAAAAAAATTGGCTCGCCGACCGAGGCAGCCAGCGATATAAAAGGGGTGTGGCAACAAAGCCTCAAAGATCCCCCCCACCCTCTGGTGGTGATTGAGTAACTGTTGTCATGACGATAGCCCAACACCATGAGCTGCTGCCCCGCGCAGCTCTGGTGTGTCACTTTAGACCAGCAGGAAGCACTTCCCTGCCCTGAAGGGCCTCGGCCGAACATGGCGGAGGCTTTATGGGTCGGATCACATGACAGGAGAGAGGGAGGCCTCATGGCGGACCCGAGTGTGCCGCTCACAATCTGAGACTTCTAAGATAATGTTTTATTAGAGCACTTATGTTTGTAGAGAATGAGATGTGTCCCCCATAGTAGGTTTCATCTGACTACGGAAATACAACTTACCAATAGCTGGTAGCACAACTGCAAATGTAAAAGCAGTAGACCGACAGATACTGCCTGAGAGATGCTGGCCATGAACATTGTTATCTCTATAAACTTACTAAGAGAGGATGAGCTCGCTATGTTAAAAAGAAAAAGGCAAGTCAACAAAGAAGCACCTTATTTTCTTACTATGTTGATGACTTGTGCTCTATCGTGTGCCACAGAATTGACATGGAACAAAGCTCTTATGAAATGCCGTTTTGAAGGAAAAAACCCTGACTATATATGTAAGTGTTAATGTAGTCGCGTCAGACATCCCCTCAGTTATGAACTCAACCATGACAGTAGACCCAGCCGTGAGTGTAGGCCTACGCTCATCATCACAGGGGCTGGGCCGCGCCGCCGTCTCTTACACCAACACCAAATCAGAGGTTCGGACTTGTTATTGGTAGGGAACAAGCACAAGTGCTGTCGGTGTTTATAGGTTAAGAGTAGGTACCAGCGTCGGGCTTAACACAGGACTGTAATACACAGACACCAAGACTAGGCTAGAGAATATAGCTCCACTGGCCGAAATACTAAGTCTAGAATTACTAGGAGTCATATACTTAACTGCTTTCAACTTTTGACATTAGTACAAATATGTGTATCGCAACAGTACATTGTTAGAAGATGGCTTTTCTGCGGCGAGCCAGAGTGTGATCTGGTATACGATGCCCTCTCTCGATTCGCTCGCCAGATAACAGTTACACACACATGCATACATACACATACAAACAGGACACATACACACACACACACACACACACACACACACATGACAAACAGGTATTCAGTTGCATTTGTTACCAGCAGCATTCTCTCTGCTTTTGTGCTGAAGTGATTTTGTGCAGTTTCAGTTCCCAGTGGAGTGGTCGTCAGTTCATCAGAGATCATTTTGGTAACACATTCTACTGACTCTGGAAAAGAATAAAATAAAATCCCACATTTTCAACAAGTTTGCATGGACGGATTAAAAATACATGTTAGAGGTGTCACAGAAACAACCATCTATACACATAAACACACACACACACACACACACACACACACACACACACAGATACATAGATGTTAAACCCTGAGTTACACAGTAGCTAGTATGGAAAAAAAAGTCAACACAATACATGATGTAGTGTCCCTCTCTCGTCCTTGTCTGTTTTAGTTCGATAGATATTTGATCAGTGATTTTTATGCTTGTTATCCTAACCCCGCCCCCCCACCCTGCTATGACACTTTCTCTCGCCCTTACTCCTTCCCCCAAATCACTTCTTCTTCTCTCTGCCCTTCAGTCTTCCCCATAGAGCACATACATCCACTCTCACACACTCACACACACACACACCACTCCCACTGATTCCCATTAAAAGCAGTCACACACATAGTAGACACGTACATATTTCACACAGAGTTTAAACCCTCCCGTCACTCCTGTGTTTCAGTTCTCTCTTTCACTCCTCTCACCTCCCTCTCTGCCTCTCCTGTTAGCCCCTTAGGACCGTTTCTATTGGCCGTTTTTTTTTCTCTTTTTCTCTTTGGGCTGCCCCGCCCCTTAATCAACCCAACTAACAGTAAAGGTTATATTAACGTTGATAATCAGTTTCTGTATGTATCTAGCCAGAGTCTGGAAAAAAAAATCAGAAAAAAAAAAACGGTTTTATTCAATTGTGCAAATGTGTTTTTTCTTACTATTTTTAATGTTATTACATCTTCTAATCTAATCCTTCTACCATTGCTTCAGTTAGTACTGAAATACGCTTAGCCAACCTAGAGATTTGAACTGTAATGATTGCGATTTTCCTTACCTGTATTTTATATGGCATCTTTAGACCACCGTTTATTATGTACGTAAGTAAATATTGCCCGTTTTTCGAAAATTGTCGTCTGCACTATGTTACGATTCTCATAATATCCCTGATAACGATTTCGTGGTCGACTCATTATCAATCTAAGCTGAACTCTGCGCCCTTGCACAAAGCAGCGAAACATCTCTTGTAAACACCTGAGAACCAAAGTACACCTAGCATCCCCCTCTAACCCCTATAAAGCCCCCTATAGCCCCCCCAACCCCCACCTGCCATCGATGGTTTGCCCCCGAATAACAAGTTTTCCGATGATTATATATATAATGACATTACAGCACGTGTGATTTACCTGACAAGTCTGTGAGGTACCGGTGTTTTTGTTTTTGTAACACTGTGGTTGTCGTGGAGATGCAGACAGACAGGGAAAGAAGGAAAGAAGGAAGGAAGGAAGTGTGTTTGTGTGGACAGTGAGTGTCACTTCTTCATTGACTGAATTCAAGCTGTGTGAGCCACTGCACGCGCTCAGATCGACACTAATACACAGGAACACCCGCTTCAGTCACGCTGGGGTTTTGGCGCCCTCTTTTGCATTTTTTTTTTTTTTTTTTTTAAACATGTAATTGTTGTGCTCTCTCTCAAACTTGCCTTTAACTTCCCAGACTCAGACTGAAATAGCAACTTACTGCTGTACTGAGTCTCTTTATGTACGTGGGCACGGAGGCTGCTGAAAGTGGCTGAATTCTCCTCCAAACACAAACGTGAGATTACGTGTTATCGTGCAAGCAAGAAATACTTCAGCTTTGTGGGGAAGAAATTTGTAAAGGATTAGAAATTAATGGATTAATGTCCAACTAAAGCCTTTTTAAGGAAACAAGCTAAGCTCTAGCTCAGTGGTTTCTCAACCTGTTTCATGTGAAGGACCCTTAAATCGATACACATCAGGTCATAGACCCTGACGTGATAAGATTTTGACTGTTAGCCATGATTCAGAACAGTCTCTCATGACTCTGTGTCATATCAGGCTCAATTTTAAAGTGAATTAAATAGTGAAAATAAACTGGAGCTCCCACAAGGACTGCTGGTTGAGAACCACTGACCAGGCTCCAGGTTTTCAGTTGGCTGCTTTTCTTTTAGAACTGCAACGATTAGTTGATTAATCAGAGATTACAACAGATCAGCAACAAATTTGATAACCAATCAATAATTTGAGTCATTTTTCAAGAAAAAATTCCAAACAGTATATGAAATATGAGAATTTGATATTATCGTTAGATTGCTGGTTGAATGAAACAATCATTAATTGAGAAGTCCGATTAATTAACAGTAACAATGTGTTCACTTGGAATCAGGCGTGAAAACAAGCAGACTGAACAGCAGGACGTAAAATAAAACACGTTACAGTATGTTGCGATGGTGATGCTTAATTTTTTACAAAGAACGGAATAAATAAGGTTAGTTTGTTTTAATTATTTTTATGTTCCTTTCTTGTAATATTCAGCAGTCGCCCGTGTTGTTGCCTTGTGTGAAGGACCCGTGTCCGGCAAAATGTTGGAATATTTAACTTTTGATGTCAGCACCGTCAATATGGAAGCAAATAAGAGGCAAAAATGTCTGAATTTTTATAAGCAACTGGAAACTTACTGTTGAAATTTAAACATCACTAAATTAATAGCACTGAAATGTTTTACATTGAAAACTGTGTATTTTAATTTATTAGTTCTGAATTTACTGATTTATGTAAAATTTCTTTATTGGTAATTTCAAAAACTAAATCTAGATTTTTTTATTTTATTTTTTAATTCCCCCAAAATCGAAAGATTCAAGTTTCATAAATTTAAAAAATAGATTCAGGTTGCTCAAATTTGATTGGTCAAACTCAGATAAAATAAAATAAAAGAGAAGATCAGTCAAGTCTGATTGGTCAAAACATTCAGGCCTGTCTTGTCTGGTGTTGCTGTTGAAAAAACAAAATCAGAGATTTTAGATCTGAATTTGGAAAATTTTAGCAAACTGAAAGTTTTTCAGTTATTTTTTAATTCCTCAATTTAAATTTTCTGAATTTGTGACCATTTAGAAGAAATCATTTCAGCTTTTGAAACTGCAAATGAAGAAATTTCATATTTGAATTTCTAAGAGATTAATTCAGATCAAATAGATTAAAATACATGGTCAAAGTTAAATATTTCAATGCTATGAATTCAGTGGGGTTTAAATTTCTGCATTCAATATTCAGTGGTTGTTGAAATTCAAATAGCCCACTTGTGTGTCTTATTTGCCTCCATACATCTACCGTTACCTTTGCCGTATCCTCTGCCGGCTTCACGTAATTTTACTGTCCTGCTCTCGTCCACTTAAACGACATCTGGTTTGCTGTATGTCGTCTCTGATTCCATGTGAAAGCAGCGTGATTGTTAGCTGCAGCCTTGATTTCCTGAAGTTATGTGACAGTGAACTGCAAATCTTAAATATTGAAACAAGTGATTTGAAGGCGTCACTTTTTTATAGTCCAAACTTTGAGCAGCTTAATTGAGAAAATAATTGTTGCAGCTGTAAAAGACTCTGTGGCCTCATCAGCAAATTACAATCCATGAGCTTTCTTTAATAATCCATGAAAAATAATTTTACAATATATTTCCAATTTCTAAACCTCAGCGAAGTGTTTGTGAGGAAAATTCACCTCTGTGACTGATGATGAAAAGATGAGTTGTCCAGCCGATAAAAGCGTCCTGCCTCACTGCCTGCGCAAATGGGAGCGCCTCTGAAGAGCTCGACAATGTTAAAGAGAACCAAAAGTCCCAGAATAGAAATGTACTATGTTGTATTGTAGAAGTCAAACAGTATTATTGTCTGTCATACAGAATGTGGAAAGGAGTCATCAGTCTTGTTGTACCTGTTATGATCTATTTGCAGGATTCTCGCAGCATTTTGTCCAGTTTGAATAAAGGTCCCTATTCTGTCTGTCTCTCTCTACACTGCCACTCCCCCCCTCAACAGCCCCCCAAGCTCCAGTATAATCCCCGCCCTCCCCCTCCCTCCAATGGTCGAGTCCCAGTAAGGGGCTCAAGTTGATCATTATGGGCTATTTCTTGTCACGTTGGTCAATCGTGCCCGCAGCCACAAGTGTACCGATGCATGTACTTCAGTACCCAGGGCCACCCGAAACTACCTGTGCAGCGAAAAAGGGTGAAAACTTACCCATAATATTATTGTTATAGAAATATTATCATCATTATTGCTGTTATAATTATGGTTGGTATAATTTGTCATCATTGTTAGCATTATGGAAGCACCGGACTGTTGTGGAAAGATGAGAAAAAAAGAAAGCGTTTTTTTTTTTTTTTTTTTAATTTGTCTGGCTGTTGGTGGTCTGATCTCACAGAGGGAGGGGAGGAATGGTTCAGAAAGAGACAAAGATGGCAGTCATGTTTGTACTGGTTGGGAAATGACTTACAGTGCTGAAATAAAATTTATTCTTTTAGTAAAAAAAGTATTTATTGCGTCCACTGTCTTGATTTTGTAGGCTTACATTGGGTTGTCAACCCATTCGTACACACGTATGTCCATCCGTCCATCCATCCCATTCTTGTAAACGCCATATCCTGACAACACCTTTAGTCAGTGTCTTTAAATTTGGCACAAACATCCAGTTGGACTTGAGTTTTTAAAATTTTGGTGGTCAAAAGTCAAGTTCACAGTGAGCTTGTGTCCAACTTATTCTTGTAAACTTGATACCTCAAGAACTCCCGAAGGAAATTTCTTAAAATTTCGCACAAACATCCACTTGGACTTGAAATGATAATATTTTTTGGTGACTTTGCGTCCAGTTTACTCTCATGAAAGCACAATAACTGGCAAAAACATCCACTTGGACTTGAGCTTTTAAGATTTTGGTGGTCAGAAGTCAAGATCACTGATAACTTGTGTCCATCTTATCTTGTAAACATGATATTTTAAAAATACCTTAAGGAAATTTCCTCAAATTAGGCACAAACATCCACTTGGACCTAAGGATGAACTTAGATTTTGATGGTCAAAAGTCAAGGTCACTGTGACCTCGTCTGTCTCATTGTCATGCTATTTGTCAAGAAAGGAATTTCCTCAAATTCGGCACAAACGTCCTCTTGGACTCAAGTCATAGGTCAAGGTTACTGTGACCAGGTCCATTTCATTCTTGGGAACACAATATGTCACCTTAAGGGATTTTTTTTTGGCACAAATGTCAACTTTGACTTGAAATGATAATATTTTTGTGGTCAAAGATCAAGGATACTAAGGATTTTATTCTCATGAAAGTGATAACTCAGGAACACCTTTAGCGAATTTATTTAAATTTGGCAAAAACATCCACTCGGACATGAACTTTTTAGATTTTGGTGGTCAAAAGTCAAGAACACTGTGAACTTGTGTCTGTCTCATTCTCGTAAATGTGATATCTTAAAAAGACCCGCAAAGGATTTCCCCAAATTTGGCACAAACGTCCACTTGGACTCCAGGATAAACTGGTTTAGGTTGTTGTGGTTGAAGGTCAAGGTCACTGTGACCTGGTCAGTCTCACTGTGTTCTCAGGAACACCTCAAGGGAAATTCTTCAAATGCAGCACAAACGTCCTCTTGGGTCAAGGGTATACTGGTTATCTTTAGTGGTCATAGTTAAAGGTCACTGTGACCAGGTCCATCTCATTCTTATGAACACAATTTGTCAAGAACACTTTCGGGGAATTTTTCAAATTTGGCACAAACTTCAACTTTGGCTTGAAATTATTATATTTTGGTGGTCAAAGATGAAGGATACTCTGACCTTGCGTCCAGTTGATTCTCATGAAAGTGATATCTCAGGAACACCTTGAGGGAAGTCAAGGTCACTTGTGTCTGTGTCATTCATTCGTTTTCACAGAATTTGTTTAGCTCAAGAATATATTTGAATACTATAGAAAGAACTTTATTCATCCCAAAGGGAAATTCAGCAAATTGAGAAGTAAGAGAATTTACTTTTAATACTATAATTTAATAGAAAATGTTTCATAATAACTAAAAACCTGCATTTGAAATCTGTCAAAACACCAGGTTTAAACACAGATTTGCTGTGTGTGGCTGAGGCGCTGTTTGCATTTCGAGTCTCGCTCTGTGCGCGCGCCACCACCACCACATACCGTAAATCTCGCACACTTTAGGCATGCCCTGCAGGAACTATAAATCATGATGACATGAAGGCTGGAGGTAAACTCAGCTTCTGCTTCGTTTAGGTAGTAAAAACACTCTTTGACTCAGAGATGAAGGAAAATAAAGATGTTTAAAAAAGGTTCACAGTTTTACAAACATTTGATTGTAAATGGCGACATCTACTGGTCAAACCTCGGTAATGCATTTATGTGTATGCATTAAATCTGAGCTCATGAAACGTTTACAGACCTGATTTTACTGCTTTTATCATTATTATTATTATTATTTTGTTCATTTAAGCTTGAACAATAAAAGCAGACCACTTTGTGTGTATTAATGTAGCTTTAACTTTTTACTTTTATTTGTCGACTACCTGCTGTTTGTTTTTTTATTTGTGTGTGAATACTCATACATAAAGTGTAATATTTTAAACAAAATAGTAACAATTATGGCTATTAATTAAAATACATAAATTGTGAAAAATTCAAAACAAAGAATATGATAAATAAATATACATTGTCTTCACCTGTAATTAAAGTTAAGTACAGTCAAGCTCTATTAGTTTATTTGTAGGCTACAGTCTCAGGCCTTTAAGCTGTTTTGTTGTTGTTGTTGTTGCAGATTTAATATTCATATTAACTATATATACTTAGATAATTTAAATAAACAAAAATAACTTCAGTATACAGGACATATTTACACGTAAAACAATAGCAAATAAGCCAGGGATATGTCACACTAGAAAAAATATTATTGAACATAAGGATATTAAGTGTCTAGTCAGTCTTTTTGCCAGTGATATTTGAAAGTAGTTTCACATATTGCTCAACATTCTCCAGGAGAAAGCAACAACAACCAAAAAAAAAAAAAAATTCTAAATTTATATTTGAGAATAAAAGAATATTGCCAACATCATTATCATATGTATTATAAAAACATGTTTGTCTTGTTTTTATTATGTTTTTGAAAACTTTCAACATTTTTTTTCGTTTCTTTTATTTTCTTTATTAAACAACAAATTTACAGCAACAAGGCAGATATAAATACTTATGTGCCAGATTAGTAAAAATAATAATAATATTAACAATAATAATAATAATAACAATAATGATAATAATAATAATGATGATGATAATTTTTAAAAAATCTAATATTAGAAATGAAACAAGAACAGTTAAGAAAATAAATTAAAGTACCTACATTGTAAATAATACAAATGAATAGATATATATGGTCTTCAGTTGTAATTAAGGTTTGTACATTTAATTTTGAAATTTGAATTTATTTATTTATAGGGACAATGCAGTTAACATAATTTCAATACAAGGCATGAATCTGATGTGTTGCATATAGTTATAGCTACAGCTAATTTTCAAATCCTGTCCCTAGTTGGGCTCTTAAACAAATACAACATACAAAATCACAATCCTATAAAAATACAATATACAAATACTCTGTACAAAAACAAGTACAACCTATCCTACAGAATTAAGTTCAAAATCATCACAACTCAAAACAAAATAGAATAAACTTACAAACCAGTACAATATACAAAATACCCTGTGCAAATATAACAAGCTACAAATATTAAATCATCACAAATCTATACAATAAGGAGAAAGAAAATCTTACAAACCAATCCAAATTAACTACTTAAACAAATCTGTACTACAATAGAATATCTGTTAATTTATGTGTGTGTGTGTGTGTGTTTTAATTTGATTAAACAAAACAATAGATGATAATAATATTATTTTTTTTTTCTTCTCATGAACTTTATTCAAATCTTTAAGACAAAATACAATACAACACAAATAGCTGTATCAACATGGAAGTACAGGGAGTACAGTGTTAAGGAAAAGTTAAAAAAAAATAATATATATATCACATAAAAACAATATTTAAAAAACCCAAGCAGACAAAAAATATGCAAATTATATAAAAACTAGAAGAGTAAGAAAATAAAAAAATACTATTAATAATAATAATAATAATAATAATAATAATAATAATAATAAATATAAATTCAGTGAGATACTGAGCCAGGAGCAGCAATGTCACAATAGACATAAATATTGTAAAACATTCAGAAACAGAAAGTAGTTTCACAAATTACTCAACGTCCTCCAGCAAAACAACAAATTTGTGAAGAGAATAAATTGCCAACATAAAATACTGCTACTACTAATAATAATAATGAAAATTTGAGTCTGACAGATAAAAGCAAATAAAAATTTTAAAAATAATAATATTTTTTATCTTCTTCTCTGTTTGTTTGTTGTTTTTGACGAGGCTCGCTGACAGGTGTGCGGATCAGGTGCAGATGTGTTTTTAACATGAAGCGCGACGCGTCTCTGACACGAGCGTGACGTCACGAGGCCTCGTTTGGGGGCTGGTCACGTGACTTTTGGCGTGGTGGAGCGAGGCAGCGAAACATCTCGCTGCTGCTGCTGCGAGACTTGTGCTGAGAAAAGGTCGACACCGTGACCGGGGACCGTCCGTCCCGAGCTTCACACCACCGACCGTCAGTGATGCGGAGCAGCCGCCGGCGGCCGCGGGGCCTGCGAGGACGTGCGGGGCCGGAGGGGAGGTGACAGCAGGCGGACTGAGAGGTCGAGAACCGCCAATTCCTGCTAGCTGTCAGCTAGCATGGTAACACTGTGCGGCTAGCTAGCTGGCTAGCTGACTTCCAAGGCTGGTGCTGCGGTTAAAAGCTAAACTAACTACCCTGCAGCCTCACTCCTTTAACACGAGTCACCGTAACGTCCACGCAGGCTAATGTACTTAGCAGCTAAAGCTAACTAGCGTGAGAGGCTGCGGTGGTGTCCAGGTTAGCCTGCTAGCCTCACCTGATGGAGGATACAAGCTACCAGCAGAAAATGTTAGCGGTGGCTCAGTGACTGCTGCTGTTTGATGTGCGTTGGTGGTGAGGCCAGTCCGTCATGTCCTGCTCCTTTTTATAGCATGTTTTCCTTGTTCCCCAGGTGCCGCCTGGCGCTGGAGACCCTCCTCAAGGACAGGGAGCCTCCTGAGAAGTAGGCTACATCATTTTTGTGAAGATTGGTCACCTCTTCTGTTTCTCACGTCTTATTGCTTCACTCGTGTCTGTGGCAGATGTGTTTCAGCAGGAATAGGCAAGACGAGATGAGAACAGAGGGGATGTTTAAGTGTAGCAGCAGCACAGAGGCAGGTAGCAGACAAGTAAAATATAAAATAAAACATAGTATGTAAGAAAAATTGAGATGTACAGGCGCAATTAAAGATTGAGTTACAAGGTACAGTTGCAGGATATGATGAGTAGTGGTGAGTGTAGCATGAACACTGATACATACTGCAGTTAATGATATTTAGTGTTGTATGTGTTGAAATGGCAAAATATAATACAGTGAATAATGTGTGGTCAGACACTGCAACACTAACATAGTATGATACAGTGCGTGGTCCTAATCTGGCCTGTTGACCATTTTCTAAATCAAAATAAATATAAATTAATTCATTTATTGTACTTTTGAATGTAAATAAGGAGCCCAGGTGCTTAAAAAGCACCAAAATAGAGCTTTAAACACACCAGCATACTGCAAAGGTTGAAAACAGGCAAATAATTTACTTTATATTCTGATGAATATTATTAATGTTTGTTAACCTCCTCTGGTTTCCTGCTATTCTGCCAAATTGCCCCTGGTCAAAGCCAGCTGTTACCCCTGTGTAGTATTTTATACAGGGTATAAAGTGCAGTGTCATAGCAGTAGTAATAATATATAATCTAGTGTAAGAGTGATGCTTAACTTGCGGCCTGTGGACCAAATCTGGCCCGTGATAGTGTGCCTAATGGCCTGCCGACCATTTTCTAAATCACAATGAAAACAAGCTGATTTACACTGAATGTTTTTGCACTTTGAATGTAGATAATGTGCCAAAGAGCAAACTGTAGAACTAGAGCTTGTTTATTAACAAAGTACCAGAGCAGGATCCCCTGGATGCCCCGAGTAGAGGTCCAGGCACCTGATCTGTGCGGGGCCTCTTAGCAAAGTGACAGCAGCAAATACAGAAAGGTTTAAAACACTCATTGTATGTTGTGTTGTGATGTGATTAATGTGTGTTTATTAGCGGCTGCTGGTCTGCTGTCATTTTGCTCGAGTGTCCTTAATCTTGTATTTATGACAGCAGGGTAACAGGATATCAAATGTAATCTAGTGTAGCGAGTTACAGTATTGTACAATGTGCATATAATTTAATAACAGGAAATTGTTTATTTATTTGATGACTTGGACTCCGGAGAAGCAAAAAGAAAAGGATCTGTGGGATGAGGTAGTAGTTTGTATAGTTTTAGGATCACACCAGATCTGGGAGATAACTATACAGCCTACTGTCTTTCTCACGGCAACCTAAACCATCACCGACTTGTCGGAGACCGCCGGCCCATCCACATCTTGTGTTCAGTTGCTACGGTGACTGAAGCCTCTGTTGCCATTGGTGACCAACAGTGCTCCAAAATTACACCGTGAGCGTTGGATTCCTGTCACTGGTTATATTGCTGTTTGCTGTCATCCTGGTGTGTCCCTTGTTTTAGACAGATCGGACACCAGTCAGAAGACGACGCCTGCCTCGTGAATTTGGCATCATCGCTCAGTTGTGAAATTAAGATTCAAACTTGCAGCGAGTCGTCTGCCCTCCTGCTTCTGCAGCCAACCCACAGGAAATGTTTTCACGGTGCGTCGAGGTGCTCGTGTCTGTGGCTGTGCTGTGGTGAGGTAGTAAGTTGTGTTGTTGTGGGGTGTGGGATATTGCTGCCCCTATTTTGGAGATACAACTATACAACTTACTGCCTTCCACAATGTGGCAGCATATTGCACTGCGTCCCAGCGTCTGCAGGGTGTGCAGAAAACATGTACATCCTTTCCCTCTGTGGAAAGTGTTTAATATGTTTTTAAATTAGAGCTGAAATTATTTTTGATACTTGCAGATTACCTGTTTATAATGTTGTAAAGGAAAAAAATTACAGGCTCCGGCTTCTCCAATGTGTGTATGTGCCGCTCTGTCATCACAGCTGTGACTAACCACATTAATACGCAGATTATTTTCATGACTACGTCGGTTTATGAAACCAATAATCCAAAACCTAAAACATTTAGTTTACGGTGATTATAAAACAGAGAAAAGCAGCATATATTCACATCGGGGAAAACTGCAACGAGAGAATTTTTAGCATTTGTCCTTAAAAATGTTGCAAACAGATTTATGTCATGCCATTAATATATGCAGCTTTAAATTAAATATTTTGTGTGGCTGTACTTTTAATTTCCCTCCTTTATTCACCTTGGAAGTAGCTGAAATTCAGTTTTCTGTCACTGTGAAATATCAGAAAACCGGATATCTTTAGATGCTGTATTTTTGCATTTACTGTAAAATAAATGATCTCTCTAATAACAGTAAATGTGTATGTGCTTTTCTATATGTCATAGTGGGACTTTATTTTGGGATTTGTAGCCTGAGCCAAATGAAAAACCTCCGACTGCAATGATGGAGCAGGTTGGGTAAAATATATACAGGATATAAAGCCAGCAGTTGTTAAATCCTTGTGAAGTGGAGTCTGCTGAAGCATCAGTTGGTTGCCTGAGCTGACCTTGGAGCTGCAGGGCTGCTGTGATTGGACAACACTCATTTTTATTCTGTATGTCAGTCTGTACACGGAGGGGGTGTTGCCTGAGGCGCTCACTGATTGGTCGAATCAGACATAAGTGGGCAGGACATGCATTATTTCCCTCCTTGCATCACCAACGCTTTGACCGGAGAGGAGTAAAGATGAAACAGGTCATTCCCCTCTAAAGAGAAATGCAACTACATGCAGTCCAGTTTCTTTCCTTTGTTGTCTTGATTGCAGCCACTTTGTACCAGAATTACCAACACAA
The DNA here is from genome assembly GCA_026686955.1 of Epinephelus cyanopodus. Taxonomy (NCBI): domain Eukaryota; kingdom Metazoa; phylum Chordata; class Actinopteri; order Perciformes; family Serranidae; genus Epinephelus; species Epinephelus cyanopodus. The sequence continues at coordinate 39,401,585 of CM048922.1, forward strand.
ATTTTTGATATGAAAACTTACTTGGCAATAAATCTAATTGTGAGATATCCAGATCAGGAGTTATTAGGTAAAACCGCACATTATTTTAAACAGTCAAACACAACAGGCTACAGGAAGTGTGACTTTTCTAGACAGGAAGACTTTAGATTATATCTTGATTTATTGAAGCTGAGAGAAGGAGACTAAAGACACGTGTACTTGAGAGGATGTAATAGTTACGTGCTCTTGGTTCTTTAATATTAATTATTATTATTATTGGGTTTTATTTAAATCACTTTATTTTATTATATATATATATTTTATTGTTATTTTACTGTATTTTTAAGTTAGGTTTTTAATTCTTTTGTGTTAATTTATTTGTATTTATTTTTATTGTTTTTTGTTATTGCTATTATATTTTACACTTTTATTAAATTAGATTTTAAATCCTATTTTTGCATTATTTTATTTGTATTTGATTCCATATAGATTAATTACATTTTTATGGTATTTACTTTTTATTGCTATGCTATTTGTATTTTATTTTATTCTACATAATTAAATTTTATGTTATATTTGTATTGCGATTTTATTTTTATTTTATTTTGTTCTATGTATTTTTACTTGTATTGTGATTTTATTTATATTTTACTTTATTCTGCGTAATTTAATTGCATTTTTACTCTGTTTTATTTGTATTGTTATCTTATTTGTATTTGATTTTATTTTATGTAAATTAATTCCATTTTAATTCCATTTTAAGATAAAGTAAGATTATCTTTTGTTAGTCCTGCAGCGAGGAAATCAGCAGCAATACAGCAGCAAAGAGGAAAGTACAAACAGGACACATCAGAAAAGAAGAAACCTCAAAGCAAAGTTATAAACATGGAGCAACTAAAATAAGTAAATATTTAGAAAAACAAAAAGAAGAATAATATGATAACAGTAAAAATCAGGATTATATAAGAGGTCGAGACAAAAAACAGGGTAATAAACAGTAAAAAGGCTAAATCTAAATTAATAGGCTGATGAACATTATGAATGTATTGTTATTTTATTTGTATTTTATTACCTTTAATTTTAATTATTTTCCCTGTAATTTATGTTTATTCTATTTTATTTTTTATTTTATTTTGTTTTTATTATTTATTTTATTTTTTAATCCTGCGCCACTCACTCCTCACCACTAGGTGGCGGTAAAGCCCTCGCGGTTTACCGACCGTCAAAAATAAAACTCAAGAAGAAGAAGAACATCCTCTGTGTGTCAGACACACTAGAAACCAACATGGCGAACATTCGGTGCGTCAAGGTGAGGAGAGAGACGGATAAATCTCTGCACGCTGCACCCTGCAACACTCGCATGATTTAATCTGAGACAGTATGACGCGTTAGACTTTAAACACTCGTGTCACGTGGTTTATGTGCGTGTTTTTCTTCCGCTTAGTTTGTTTTGCTCGTAGTTCAGAAGTTGGATCGTGTAGCTAACGTGTTGGCATCAGTGAGTCCGCAGCAGCGCCCTCAGCAGAGTGTCTGCTAACCTCTGCTGAGCTCTTTGCTCTCACGGTTACACTGACATTTGAGGCAACAGCTTACATTCTTAAAGGCTTTTGTTCTCCTCAAGCTCCAAAATAACGGACTCTGTCACTTACAGTTTGTTCTTTACAGCCTTTCAGATTCAAGTTACTTCTACTTTACGTGAACATTTCTTCTGTTACCCAGCCGGAGTTTTTAAAATTGGCACAACCATAAACATCTACAGCAGCACAATTACTTTATACACATTAGTTTAGCATTAATATTCAGCGTTGGGCAAGTTACCCTCAAAATGCAACACATCACATAATACAAGTTACCTTTATTTGAAAGAAATGGGTTACTTATAACACTGCGTTACTTTCACCAAATGACCTCAGAATAAGCAGAGGTGGGTAGAGTAGCCAAATATTGTACTCAATTAAGAGTACTGATACTTTAGAACAATATTACTCAAGTAAAAGTAAAAAGTAGTCATCCAAATAATTACTTGAGTAAGAGTAAAAGAGTATTTGGTGAAAAAACTACTCAAGTACTGAGTAACTGTTGAGTAACGTCTGATTTATTTGTAAAATAAGAACATGAACGTAATCAATCAAGCAAAAATAATAATCTGCAAATTCATGTATTTTAAACAATACCCCATTAACTAAAACAAAAATAAATTAAATCTTTACAAACATAACATAAATCAAGGTACAAGAAATACAAATACTGTATATTCTTATATATACTGTACTATATGTAATTATGTACTCAGAGGTGGGTATAGTAGCCAAATATTGTACTCAAGTAAGAGTATTGTTGCTTTAAAACAATATAACTCAAGTAAAAGTAAAAAGTATGTTGTATTAAAACTACTCTGAAAAGTACAATTTATCCAAAAAGTTACTCAAGTAAATGTAACTGAGTAAATGTAACTAGTTACTACCCACCTCTGAGAATAAGCAATAGGAGAAGAGCTAATGTGGCTCATGTTGTTTCACAGCAGGTAATTAAAGCACAGTGTTATTATTAACACAGCTCTTTGAAGTAACAATGAATACTTACTGTGGTCAAATTAAAAATATTGATCATTGTGCAAAATATTGTCGACCAGCAGCTTCGGTACAAAAAATCTGTATCAGACTTAAAATAGTATTTGTGGAACCCTGCTGCAGAGGCACTGACCAAACTTGAGATTATTAAATGGTTTGTAAGGCAGGGGACGACCTTAACTCTTCAGTGCGTCTTCCAGAGCCCACTTATCATATGGTGTCCCTCAGGGTTCCATACTTGGTCCGTTACTGTTCTTTATATATGTAAATAATTCTTCCACTATACTTGCAGTTCTTTTTGCTGATGATACCAATTTGATTCTTACTCACAATCATTTTGACTCACTAATCAGTGAAGCCAATTCTGGTATAATAAAAATTTCTGAATGGTTCCAGTTAAATAAGCTATCACTGAATATTAAAAAACAAATTTTATGATTTTTACAGGTAAAAATAAAAAGTATTGTAAATCTAGAGCCAAGATTTCATTCGGGGGAAATGAAACAATTCAGTTTCATCCACTAAATTTTTAGGACTGATGATAGGTTGACTTGGAATGAGCATGTCAATTTTGTCAATAACAAAGGAATGAAGTCTGTTGGTATCATCAGGAAAATGAGTGGCTTGATCTCTCAGAATGCCCTTTACATACTTTATTATAGTTTAATTTATCTATACCTAGTTATTGTAATATTGTTTGGGCAAGCACATATCCTACTAACTTACAAAAAATATTCCTTACACAATTATTTTATTGTTTGTTCAATTTTTGTTTCCTCTTCAGGGAGGTATTTTTATAAGCCCATTAGGGTTTTCAACCTCTCTAGCACTTAAAGCTATTGTTTCATCTCTGTTGTTTTATAATTGTTGTTGTGTTTTTATGGTGCAAATAAATAAACTTTAAACTTGTGTCTTCAAGAACTTCTACTTTAGTGGGAGTGGAAAGTAATGAAAAAAATGCACACGAGGGGCGTTGATGAGAATTTTCTCACTTGAAAAGTTATTTTTCCGATTTTCCTAAATGCGCTGTCATTTCAGTTCTACTAAAAATGATCACGTGTAAGAATATTCTCCTGCTCCTGATGAAGTGACGTCTCTGCAGTGCAGTTTAAATTAATCACAGCAGTTCTGATCTCTCCTTTCACCCATCTTTATCGGTCATGTGATTTGTTCCTGTCTTTTTCTCACTTTTAATTTTCCCATGTTTCATATATCCTACACTGCCCTCCTCCCTCCCTGTCCATGTCCATGTGTTGAGCAGGGTATGGTCGGCCTGGTGACGGGTGGCGCGTCCGGTTTGGGCCGAGCCACTGTGGAGCGTCTGGTCCAGAACGGAGCGTCCGCTGTGATCCTGGACCTGCCCTCTTCTGATGGACCGGCGCTGGCAGCCAGTCTGGGGGACCGCTGTGCCTTCGCTCCTGCAGATGTGAGTCCAGAAACTATCAAGACGCAATTACTCACACAAAATTGACATGCATGTACACAGGCATTCAAAAATTAAGAAAGCAGAAATGTACTATTTATGTTATTTCCCTAAAACCAAGGAAAATATAAAGCCTTGCCCACATTTAAGAGTACTGTTTTTGGTGGAAACACTAGGTACCATGTGTGAAGGGTTACTTTTGGTTCCAAAGGTACTGTACTGAAAATGTTTGATGGAATTTGGGCTTAAGAGAAGGAAAGGTCATGACGTCAGTGACTGCGTTCAAGGAGTCAGACGTTGGTGTCAGTGTCAGGCACTGCAGATCACACAATAACCCATCATGTCTTTGTTGTTTCTGCTGTGACTGAAAAATCCCTCCACCACACTAGAAAACACATATTACATGAAGCTTATTGAAGTTTTTTTTCTAGGGTGATATTTCTGAGAGTGTGGACGACACACCAACAGTTTCTTCACTCTTTTCTTGTGGTGTGTTATTGACACCTTCAACCCGGACTGTCGACGTGTCCTCTCTTGTTTGAAATTTTTTCCTGGTTTCTCAGGTAGAGGTAGAGGTTGTGGTCTTGTTCCTGAAAGCAGAGAAGCACTGCACATGTAATCATGTTAAAGTTCATTGTATCATGTATCAGATGTTGTTTCCTTACACAATGCTTGATTTGAACTCTGCCTGTTACAATTTAACACCTGAGGGTTTTTAAAGCCACTCTCTATAAATCTGCCATGTTAATATTTAATTTCCAGGTTACTTTGGCATGTCTGGTTTAATACCTCAGCAAACACTCCTGGAGCAGCTACAGTGCAAAACAAACTCCCCATTGTTTTTTTTTTTTTTTTTTGAAGAACTGAGTCAATAATCTGCATTTTTCCATTGTGTCAGGAGCGACTGCCGCCTGACTTATATCAGAGCTAAAACTGAGTTTCCTGTGACTTCTTCACATTAAAAGCCACCCTGTGCTTGACTTTGTTTAATCTGGAGCAGCGGCAGGAGGAATTGTTGTGTTAGCATTAGCAGTAGCTTAACCCAACTCTGATACAGCAGCTGTAGGAGAGTGAACAGTAAACAGTGATACTGATATCAGTGAGGTGAAACTTCAAACATTAAACTTGGATCACTGTTTTCTGTGTGTAGTAAGATCATATGAATCCAGTAGGAGAATGGCGGACTCCGCCACTAACAATTAAACCTACTATATAGAGAGATAATTACATAATGTAGTATATTTATTTTATTTATAAAGCACTTTTCATAGTACTCAAAGACACTTTATATTAGTTAGAACTGATCATAACAGAGAATATACTACACTAAATACACACAACTTTGATTACACATTAAAACCTTAGAAGATGAGCTTTGGTGAGTGATTTGAGCCGAAAGAGGTCGGTACAGTCCCAAATGTGTTCAAGGAGAAAGTTCCAGGGGGAGGGCGGCTATGGAGAAGGCTTTTGGATTTTCCCTCGAAGGGAGGATTTATAGTTGTGCGGCAGACCCTACACTGTAGCCTACACACGTGGCCTACGTCATTGTGAGCATTTATACTTGTGCAGTGGTGTGTCTGTGTCACTCTGCAGTTACACCTCCAAAATACTGGTCATTGGTGGGGTTAGATATAGCAGGGAGAGAGACCATGAAGAGCCTTAAAAGTAATCAGTAAAAAACATACTGGGAGCTGGTGTAAAGAGGCTAAAACTGGAATGATGTTATCATTTCTCTTGGACCCTTCTCAAGTTCAAGCTCCAAATTATTAATGCCAGACCTCTCTCTGGTTCCCTTCTTACCAGAACTTGAACCAAAGACTTGGAGTCTTCATTGGGTGCATTTACACATGTGTGCTTGGTGACGTTTATCTTGTGGCCTTGTCATTTCTCAGGTGACATCGGAGGCAGACGTGCAGTCAGCCGTGTCCCTGGCCAGAGAGAAGTTTGGGAGGCTGGACCTGGCAGTGAACTGTGCCGGCATCGCCGTCGCCGTTAAAACCTACAACTTCAAGAAGGACCTCCCTCACAGCCTGGAGGACTTCCAGCGTGTAATCAATGTAAGGTACACAAAAACAAGCAAATAGCTTAAGGAGAAAAATAAATACCTGCTTCTGTTGTCAGACTCCTCCAGTGGTAACCTGAATACATTTACTCTAGCACTGTACCCAAGTACAAAATCAACGTACTTATACTTTACTTGGAGATTTGAATTTTATGTAACGTTGTACTTTGTACAGCTCCACTACATTCAGAGGTGAATATGGCGCTTTTTACTTCACTACTTTTGTCTCACAGCTTTAGTAACTTGTGTGTGTGTGTGTGTGTGTGTGTGTGTGTGTGTGTGAGCGAAAGGGTGAATGTGACTTGAAGTGTAAAAAGCTCTTTTAACTGATCAGAGGACTAGAAAGGCATTATGCAAGTGCAGGTCCATTTTTACCATTTACTACTTGCTCCAGTGGTGCTGAGCGCCTTTATCCCAGTGGAAAAGAACTCTTCAGGTTGGGACTAGGGTTGCACACAATTAGATGTCTTAACAATTAAACGTCCGCCCCCTCGCTAGTCTGCACCAGAAATATTAGTCGGTTAAACCAACTAGTGTTTTATTCATGTACAAGGCTGCTTAACTGTCATGCAGCCTCCCGCCACTAGTGGGTGCTACAGAGCCGTCAGACAGCAGTCCCTCTCCCCACAGTAATGCTTGAGTAGACTGAGTTTTACAACAGCACAGTGGGAAATAAGAGAGATTTAATTTTATTTCAGATGTTAATTTAGTGGTTAACTTTTGACTGAGTTGCCATCATGTTCACATTTATACCGCACGGCACAAAGCATCTTGTATGTCAGTGGCATTTAAAATCCAACGTGGTTGAAGATTGTGATTAAAGGCTTCAAAGGGCTCTCAATGCACACAGTATTTTTTGGGACAATGTTTCAAATACTTCTTCTGAGTGTCGTTTTTTAGACAAGTCGACTTGTCTTAATTTAAGTTTTCGTTTAGTCGACAGCGAAATTAGTCGCCAGGAACATCCCTAGTTAGGACCCTAAGAACTCATCCCCAGCTTCCATGACGTCATGTTGTTGGCAAAATGTTTGCCCGCTCAAGCTTTTTTCAAGTTGGGCGAACAGGTGGAAGTCCGAGGGGACCAGGTCTGGTGAAAAAGACAGGTGAGGAAGAAGTTGGAACCCGCAGTCATGGATTGTCTGGTCATCATTCCTCGCCTCGTTTCTCTGATTTTCTCTCTCTGAGGTGTTGTAGTAGGTCAGAGTAATAGTCTCCAGTGATGGTGTGGTAAAAAATAATAATAAATCACTGACTATCATCAAGGACTAAAACGTTATTATTTCTATTTCGGATAACAATCTGTCCTCAATGCGTTTCGAGTGTCTTTACACCTGTACTGTCACGTGGTCAAGAGCAATCCGATCACAAAAACACATGTTAATACAAGGCGTAAAGAGGGTATATATGTCAGCTTTGTGACAGTCTGGCGACTTGTCCAGAGTGAACCCCGCCCCTCACCCAGTGTCAGCTGGGATAGGCTCCAGACCCCTGCGACCTCTAACAGGATATGCGATCATGGAAAATGAATGAATGAGTTTTGAGTATTTTTATGTGTGTTTTCTGCAGGTGAACATTGCAGGAACCTTTAATGTGATTCGCCTTGCTGTGGGTGAGATGGGGAAGAACGAGCCTGATGCAGATGGACACAGAGGCTGTATCATTAACACAGCCAGTGTGGCCGCCTTCGACGGACAGGTCAATAAAAACACACACACACACACACACTCACACCTTCTACTGTCCCCTTCTCATGAACACAATGGCTCAAGAGAATTTCCTGAAATTTGGCACAAACGTCCACCTTGACACAAACATGAACTGTGTAGATTTTGGTGGTCAAAGGTCAAGGTCACTGTGACTTTATAAAACACATTTTGGGCCATTAGTCAAAAATTCATGTGCCGATTATGACAACATCACTCAACTGTCTAACAGTTTCTTAGTTTTTTTCCTGCGTCCCGTTTTCACTTCAGATATCGGCTTTATTTTACTGTTAATGTTCGCTATCAGCCGTGTTAGAAGTTGTTTGAAGTTGCTGCTGGAAAACTCAACATTTCCTTATTTTGCTGCTTCACAGTAAAAGTATTTACATCACAAAATAACTTTTACTGTGAAGAATCTGCAGATAATTAAATGTGCAAAGCAGAGCTGCAGACAACAGGCTCTTACTGCACCTCTGCAAACAGCTCACCTCCAACAGGTAAACTTCTTTTACCTGCCCTGCTGTGGAAAAACACATGCAGCAAAAATAACAGGGGACTTTAGCTGTGGATCAGTTTGTAACTGAACATGTGACCCATTTCATAGAAAATACAGAGATATATATATATCGTGTGGCGCCATTCAGCCTGAAAATATGGTTGAAAATGTCTGTGAAGTCATTCAGATTTTAGAATTTGTAGCTTCTTTTGAAGCAACATCCGTATTTGAAGCATTATCTCCTGTCACGGCTACAACTTTGTGTTCTCTTCTGATCCTCTGGTCGTCCAACACAAGCTTGTCAATTTGCTGGTACTGAGCTTCAGGTGATTGTCATTGCACCATGTGATGAATCTCTATCCGTCCTCTGTACTCAGTAAAATAGCCTCTAAGTCAAGACAGTATGATTGTCACTGGAAATTATTCACGAGAATCACATCTTCCACTTTACCATAAAAACAAACTTAATACCTTTCATTAAATTACTTCAGAGTCTGGACAGACAGACTTGGTGAAGGCGCACAACCGTGAGGTGGTAACTCTGCTTTTTTCTCTGCAGGTCGGCCAAGCAGCATATTCAGCTTCTAAAGGTGGTATTGTTGGAATGACACTCCCCATCGCACGAGATCTGGCACCCATGGGCATCAGAGTCATCACCATAGCGCCTGGTTAGTGTATACAGTGTGAACTGTCTCAAAATGATCCCACACTTTGGATTACTGGTCGACTAACGTTTGGTTGACTGTCAGGGGGCAGCTCTACTTTCCAAATTAATTTTACATCAAAAACGTTAAGATAAAACCAGTAATTTCCATCCTTCCTGGCCCGTGTTGCCTCACTGTTTTTTAAAATAACTGTTTTAAGGGACAGGCACTCAGCTTGTGGTGCTCAAAGTGCCCAAAAATTACATTTGAAAAACATTTGAAAAATCCACAGAAATGTCTCTCTGTCAGGGATAATAAGGTTGGCGGGTGTAGTTCGGTAGAAAGAAAATAGTTCCTGCATGAAACTGCTCACAACAAGGTCTGTGGATTATCTTGAACAACCAGGTCATGATTTCTGGAAAGAGACATTGCCATCTAGCTCCATTATATTGGAGAGAAGGCAGACATCTCTACAGCTGATATCTGCAACACTCTGCAACTCACACCAAGGATTTAAAAGCTGATTGAAAAGTGACATTTCCTTTGCGTCTAACTCTTTGTCCCTCCAGGTCTGTTCTCCACTCCCCTCCTGGCTGGTCTTCCAGAAAAGGTGCGCTCCTTCCTCGCCCGCCAAGTGCCCTTCCCTTCACGCCTGGGAGACCCAGCAGAGTTTGCCCACCTAGTGACATCACTGGCTGAGAACCCCATGATCAACGGAGAGGTCATCAGACTGGACGGAGCCATTCGCATGCAGCCCTGAGACAGATGGTGTGTGCCTGAGTGGCCACGTTAACTAAGCTCATTGATCCACACCTTCATCATTTTTATGTCTGAGTGTTCGTGTGTGTGTGTGTGTGTGTGTGTGTGTGTGTGTGTGTGTGTGTCTGCCTGGTGAAATTATGTCATAGAAAGCTGCACACACTGAAAATATAAACTATGATGGATTACGAACACCATTTTATTAGCTTTGTGTGAGAATGTGAGTGAAAGTAGGTAAAAATACCTGAATATTTCAGTGCATTGCAGTTCTGTATGCACTTCACTGTGGTTGTTTTGTAAACGAATCCAGATTGTAATAAACCTCAGATTGGTTTGTCTGGTCCAGGAAGGTTTTTTTTTCTTAACTCTCTACAGTGTAGAATTTTTATTCCGCTACAACGTCTTTCAGATCATCGTCTCCACCACCAGGGGTCTCATTTATAAAACATTACGTGGGATCCATACTAAAAATGTACGTACGGACAAAAGCCAAAAATGGCAACAGTTTTTACAAGTCTATTTTATTGATCACAACTCTCTTTCAGGCCTCGATTTGTGCATGCGCAATGTTTATAAATGAGACCCCTGCTCCACACAGATTGTGCGCTTGCAGAATTCCAACGATTTTTAAAAAAAATAAATAAATACTGTATCACATTACAAGCAAAAAAAATCTGCATATTTTACAGATTTATATTCTGGATCACTGCTAAAAACCTAAGATCACACAAGGTTTATTTTAATAAACTGAAGAGTTGCCTTCAACCCATCAAATCTCAAAGTTTCAGCCATGGCAGCAAAAGGAAAACTCTTTCATACCTTTTAATAATGACTAAATTCTAATTGTTAGATTTGATCGTCCAAAACGTTTGTTTGTCAACCAATTTTTCGGCATATGTTCTGCATGTTTTCGTCAAAAGTCCAGGTAGTTGTTTGACCAAATAGCACAAAGCAGCAATACAGTAACAGGATGCACAGTCTCATTGTATAACTCACTGGATGATGATAAAGAGGAGAGTGTAACGAGGGAGCACAGTAGGGAAAGCAAATAAGTCTTTCTGTTTTGTCCCGCATATTTTGGCAACAAATAGAACAATAGCATTTTTATTAGATGAGGTTCAGTGTGTCAGATTTAGGTGGTTTCAGTGGTACATACACCGATCAGCCAAAGCATCATAACCACTGACAGCTGAAGTGAACAACATCGATCATCTTGTTACGATGCAATGTTTTGCTGGGAAACCTCAGGTTCTGACATTCATGTGGTCTCCACCCGGCACGGTCCGCCCACCTAAACACCAGTGCAGACAGGTTACCCCTCCTCACGGCAACAGCACTCCCCAGTAGCTGTCTTTCTCAGGAAAGGCCTGAGGAATGTGACAAAGAGCTCAAGGTGTCAACCAGGCCTCCAAATTCCCTGGATCCTAATCTGATCAAACATCTGTGGGACGTGTGTCCCGTCTTTTCTGGTACTGTCAGTGCTCTGGAGAGTTATGGAAAGGTGATTCCAGATTTATTGTTGACATTGCATATAGAACATTATTTCATGAGTATGTTATATTGGGATTGTTTTCCTGTAACTTGTATCATAAATCTGATTATGCTTGCCAAACTTTATATACATAAGTGCTAATTTACAGAGCCATAAGCCCCTCTTTACTGGGTTTAACAAAGATGATGAAAATCACATAAATGCTAATAAATCGTGTATCAATAGAAAGGCCATAAAAATTGTTTTGGCATGTAAAATATGTAGCTGAAATTGGATCTAAGCTGTTGTAAAGGAACTTTTAACTTTGGACTGGATAAAAAAAGACACTTGTTTTCCATCTTTTTTATTATTATTATTATTATTTATTCAACCTAAACCCCCTGGCTTGTTTTTGCAACATGGCTATTGTTACTGACTAAATGAGTGATTTGTGCAATTTCTTCAAAGAAATTCATGGAGAAAAAAACAAATCCCTCTCCATCAGTGTCCAGAGCCACACACTCTTACCGGCTTTCTATCGATTATGCATCACTTAGCAGTAGAAACAGGGAGACACAGACAGACATGGCTGCCCAGAGGGGAGCGTCTTTGTGGTCACTGCTCCACAGGTGAAGTAGAAACAGAAATGCGTGAACTTTGAAGAAATAACCAAACATTTCCTGACATTAAGCCCGTGTTAGAAACTGGCAGTTCTCCAGGGTGAAGGCACAGCAGCTCCTCTGCCTGCTCCAGGCTGACGGACAAGCTGCTAATATGTAGTCAACTGTATAAAATAAATAAATAAAAATGCAGTGTACTATATTATATTGAACAGTAATAAAAAATGGACTGCAGCAGTATAATATGGAACCTATAAGCAACACCTGTATATTTGATACCTATATATAATGTATGAATGTGTGTAACATGTAAAATATATCACTTTTAATTTTACTTTATTTATTTATTTACCTTTTCAGTTTTTTATTTTGTTTTTATTTTTGTCCATTAATTATTTTTTTTTCCATTTCATGCCAATAAAGCTATTTGTCACACTACGTAATGACTTGATTTTGACAGTACGGTGGCCGCGTAGACAACGCTGGTCTTCTGAACTGGGAGCGCGTGCTGTGTATCCAGGGCTGCCCCGGAGTAACAAATACACAGACAAGCTCGCGGACACTTTTCTCTTGAAGCCAACGAGGTAACTAAAACAAACGCACCCAACGACACAACCAGGAAGGCGTTGGTAGCACTGCGCTCTTGACTAGCTTAGTTAGCATACAGAGCTAGCAGCGGACCTCACAAGACAATCCGCACAACTTTTTAAAATTTAGATTAAAAGAAACAAACGTTTTGATTCGTTTGATCGGTAGAACCTCGCGGACTAAAGGAATAAAAATAATCGTGGATGGACACATTTAATGGACTTAACGACAGCATCAAAGGTAGAGAGTCACCTCTTCCCTGCTTCTCTCTAGTTTAACGTTACTTTTAATTATTTATAATGTTACTGTGATGCTCGTGGTTTCAGTGAAATGAACTGAACGATTAAATAAATCATAGAGAATCTAACCGAGCTCACAACGTGCAGCATCTCCGTGTTGATAAAGCATTTAACATGATGATGCTAAACCGCTTTTAAGCTAGCAGTCAGGGGAGTTGGTTCACAGTTAGCTCAGTGGAACCGGTGAGGTTTTACGAGTTTTTAACACTCTGAAAGTCAAGACTTCATTTATTTAAAATATGACAAAACACCCACCGCCCCAGACTCTGCCTTTATATTATTGTTAAGATTTTAACTGATAATTTCAGGGAGACATGGAGGGAAGGAGAGTGATGCTAAATAGCACCAAAGTGCCGTTAGCTTAGCTTAACATCATGCCTCATGTCAATGTTCATTATCATGTGGAACTGGCGGTAAGAGACTTTGTGTATGTTGAATCAAATCAAGTAAAATCAAACAGAACCTCCACGTGACCTACCTTTTTCAATCTGTACTTACCTTTATCAATCTGTGCTTTGTAGACTGTGCCTATTTATTGTAATTTTATCTTGTCATTTTTGTGTTTTTATTTTCACAAAGTTTTTATATATTTGCTTTGTTTTTTGCACTGAATGGCCTGCACCTTACCTTTCGTTACACTTGTTGTAATGACAATAAAGAATCTGAATCTGAATCATGACCTAAAATTGAAATTTTGACAGATATCCAGGTTTATCCAGGGGTCACACAACCCTGTTAAAAACAATTAACTGCCTAATGAGAAGGGGTGTGTATTGGCAAGAATCTAGGGATACGATACATATCACAATACAGGTGTATTGCAATACTTTAAGCAAGGTGATATGATTTTTTTCTAATTTATGGAAAACTCATGGTATAAAGAACACAACACGCTGTTATATGCATATAATCTGTGTAAACAGTTTATTTTTATGCTGCATTTGTATTTCACAGCCCCTGTAACAGCCAATGTCATAACAATACTTTTTGTGCAATTTGACAAAGGTATTGACATTTGCTTTTATAGCAGTAACAAATAAAAGTGCTTGCAGGAATCTTAAGATGAACAGTAAGAAATTAAAATTCAATCTGAACAAAGGAATTTACCCATCTGCCTATATAACATTTAGAGTAAAATAATTTGTACACAGTGTTATTAATAAAAGGAAAACTCATAGTGCCTGTGTCTGTGTCTTAATGCTACTGTTTGTGCAATCAAACAATGGAATCAACACCTTCCTCTCTTTCAGCAACAAATAAAAGTGCTTGCAGGACTGTCAAGATAAACAGTAAGAAATTAAAATTCAGAAAATGCCAGAAATGTTTGCAATAAAACTACTGATTAAATATCAATATATTTCTTTTACGAATCGATACAGTATTGCAAAACGTATTGATAGTTTCTTACACCACTACTAATGAGTACACATATAAAGTAGCATATGATTAAAATACTCTAGTAAAGTAAAAACACCTCAAAATTGTACTTAAGTTCAACACTTCAGTTACCTTCCATCACTGCTTGTCGTCTAGTCAAATTAAACAGATAATCAATCAAAAGACTCAAGTGGATTAGTCTATATAGTTATTAACAGTCATAGACATTTTATTTACTCTCCATGAACTAAGTGGCTGGAAAGGATTTAAAGTCCGAATGTGCGAAACCCCCGCCCCCTATCAAGTGCCACCTGTCAATCAAAGTCACCACCGCTACCAGAAACATGGATGCATCTCCGAACTGTCTTCTCCAGCCGCAGCCCCACATGTTTGAGCCACCAGAGCCAGAATGCAGCTCTGAGCCAGACGACACCAACCCCCATGAGAGTGGACCTCGGTCCTCTCAGTCTGCAACAGAGTGGTAATTTTGTTTCTCCCAATTATAAATAGCAATGTGTGTAACTGTCTATTATAACCCAACGATAGCTTAATTAAGCTAGGCTATGGAATAAAACGTCTTCTGTCACTTTAGCACACTGTGCTTAGCTTAGCCGAGCCTCGCCTCTACAGCCAAGCATCAATCTAGCAGGCATCATGTAATTTTTTTGGCATGTTAATGAATATGAGGCCCCACCATCATCAATATTAGACTAAAGTAAAGGCCTACACATATCTGCAGGTCTTTTAACTTTTTATGAGGATTGCTTACTGTCATGGCAACACACAACCTTAGTAACAGACTATCCTGTAATCTGCTCAGATAACTGTATGATTGTTCATAACACAGAATTCACATCTATTAAAATTCAGTTTAGTCACGTTGTGAATGAGACTGTCCTTACACAGGTGCACCTGTGGGGAATGCATTACGATGCCCACGGAGGAGCAGAATGTTTGCTGCAAAGAACTGAATGCAGTAAGTAAATAACACATATATGAATACACAACCAGCAGAGTACTAGATATCAAGCAGTAAAACTGCACATATCACATATGCCAACAGGTTCAGAATAGATGTGGAGAGCTGCCCGAGGAGCCGAGGTGCATGACCCTTCGTCCAGGCCTTGAACCCGTGTGCCTGAACCCCTGCTCCCTTCAGAATGCACTGAATGTGTACCAGGCAGACCATGGGCCTCTGGACATAAAGGAAAGAGCTGCGTAAGTTAAACAATAAAATATATTTTATTGACTTTAAATGATTATTAATATTATTATTATTATTATTATTGATTATTGAATTTTATGGGATTATTTAATTCACATAGTTAGTAAAGGGTTGAAAACTAAAATTTTACATTGTTTGTACCGTAAGTTCTATGTAAAGTAGACTCCTGAATGCAAATTTCTATGTATAATAGCATCACTCTAGAGCACAGTTAATACAAAATATTAAAAAAAGAAGAGACCAGGGCTGCACTCCAGTATTACATTTTTATATTGCCACAGAAACAAACACCCAGTGTCAATGGTCTAGTTGTGAACACATGTTGAATGTTATGTACTGCATAATACTGACAATTTGAGTACATACAATTTACCTGCAGAGCATCCCTAAATAGGAGAATGCCACATTTTTTGGTGCAAACCGCAGAATGAGACTGTGGAATCCCTCCAAAGTTGACGTCTGATACCGAGGACTCAGCTTTTTAACATCACCAAGGATGCGCTTGTTGAACAGGATTTTCTCAATCTTGTAGGTTGCCTTTGTTGCTAGAGTTGGAAAGATAATATTAAATAAATAATAGATAAAGAGTGCATAGCAGCTGAAAGTATAATATGTAAATCTAATGAACTGCTTTAAAATAGTGCCATACCCGGTTTCAGCCACTTGTTTCTATCAGTGGAAGGTGGGTGGAGACACTTGGGGAACAATGGATTTTCGTGGACATGGACATCCTGGATGTGGTTTAGAAGGGACGTCCATTTTGCCACCGTTTCCTCTCCACTGGAGGAACTGGATGCTGACCAGTAGAGGTGATTTGACACACTCTTTTGCCACTGTTGGATCTTCTTGCAGTCCTTTTCTTTTACAAGTGCATCCATTTTCTTGTTAAGTGCTGAGAACAGTTTGAAAAGATGAGATGGGCTATTAATGTTGCACAGTATTAGCTTTGCTAAATATATATTTCTATAGACAATATTTTTTAAATGATCTTACCTTTACATAAATGCCAAACGTCATAGAAGTGCTGAATTTCTGGTTTATGCTCCCGGAGAAATTTTTGAACTTGTGTGTGTCGGTCCGTCACCAATGAGGTGACTTTGACACCAGCACTTTCAAGGAATCCAAGACTCCGGATCAGCGACTCTTTCTCCATCCGTACACTGCCTCCAACTTCATTGCTCTGTGTATCAAAGTTCAGCACGCACTGGAGTTGTAACTTTGTCAGAACATTTTACTTCTTGCAGTGTTTTTATACTGTAAAAAAAATATGTTTTTGGACACAACATGGTCCCCAGTAACATACAGTAGTTGTGCTGATACAATCAAGAGAGTCATTTTTAGAATATATTTACCTGTACAAGCTGGATATCAACTATTTTGTTTGAGCAAAGATTCACCATAGAGTATGAGCCATACATACCCTCATATCACCACCAAGGGACACAGTGTCTCTTTCTTTCAGTCCTTCAAGCACGTCAGTCTGATGTGATCGCCATTTATGTAGGATGGATGGCAGAATGAAGTGGCGCACACGATTTTGATGGGTCATCCTTGTGAAGGTTTTCACATGCATTGCACTGAGCACCTGTAAGTAACATTAGAGTGTTCATGTACGTAGTGTTCATGAGTGCATTTACTATTTCTCACTGCAGCACTATGGAGTACACTATGTCACAGAGTAAAATAAGATTTTACATGGGAGCAGGTGGACAAAAAAGATGAAGCTGTTGGAGAAGGCACACTTTTTTTTTTAGATAAAGTCATTATACTTACTAACCTTATTAATCTGCACAAATGATGAGCCTGTGTAATAGACAGCAGCTGACAGTTGTAGATTCCCCGCAGGATAGCTGCCCAGAAGTGGCTGACTCCTCCATACTCTGCTGTAGAGGCAACTCTCATACAGGCACTTCTGAGTAACAGAGAGGAAGGTTCCTTTTTCAGCTGTGTCTATCTTGCATACTCTTGAGCAGGTGGGGCAGTTTTTAAACAGCTCAAGCAGGCAATCTTCATACACCAGGTACTTTGTGATGTCCTGCTGTGTCTTTGTTGCTGCTCTTTTGACGAAGAAAACCACAAGAACAATTAATATTTGTTACAAAGTTATTATTTTCATAAATTATTTCTCACTTTCACAGTTAATTTACCAAAAAAACAAAAAAAAACAAAGTTAACTTACTGGTCACTGATGGAGTCATCCAGTGCTGATATGCTGGGGAGATAGCTGGAATCATCAGGGTCTGCACTGACTGAGGTTACGTCAGATTCCTGAAGAGAAGGAAATTCCAGGAGAGAGCGTTTTGCTTGTGGGCCATCATCTTGACCAGCTCTGCGCTTCTGTGGTGTTGAAGAGCAGAGTGGGAGAAACTGGGATGTGCTGTTGCCCACAGCAACACTCCTTGTTGCCACTGTGGCTCGAGAGCCTGGAAAATATACATTGCATTATTTCATAAACCATTCATGACATTTTCTAGTTTTAATATTAATGATAACATGTGTAACTTGCTGTGTGTCTTCAATGACTAGGCTCTAGGTTCTTAAATCAGCATTAACAGCATGAGGTGTAGTCCATGAGTGTTTTCTTTCAACAAATATATTGTGCATACCTGTTATCTGTCCATTAATATCATAGACATTTCAACACACCTGTAGTCTTTCTGTTGTACAGTGTTCTTTTGGGTGGCCACTGTCCTTCTCCCCACATAGCAGTCTGTTTGATATCCAATTTCTCTTGTGGCCTCTTGCAGGTCATCACACTGGCATGCTGCATCTCTTGTGGTTGGCAGGGTCTGCTTTATTAAAACAGATAAAAGTTAAAAATAGTTATCTAAGGAGTCAAACATAGTAATGCATATAAACCGAAGTTCATATCTCCTGACCAATGACACCCTGGTAAAAATGTATACCAAATCATGGACTGCAAGCATTCAAAATACTCTTAAGTTGTTCCAGTAAAATTATGTGATAATTAATATTTGGGACCTATTTGAGGCAAATTTAATCAGTCTCAGTATCAGAACATATTTGAAGCCACATTACATATACAACAACAGTAAACACAAATAAAAAAGAACAACCACTAATTAGTCTGGTGGCGTTTCAATGGACTGCCTGGGTTATTGCAAATAATTTAGCAGCTAATATGCAGGAATATCAACTTTTTCCTGTGCACAGTGAACACAGCCTGTCCCCCCGGACAGCCTGGATAACCAGACTGTATCCACTGACTCTGTACCCTGCCTCATCAATCAAGGTGGTCACATGTAGATTCATTTATATAAGTAACCTTGCAAACTGGTAAGACAAGTGCAATATAAAACTGAATAATTTTGTCATTTTAAATTGGATTTATAGCACACATGGCATATCCACTCTTACAGTTGGTAACGGATATTAGATTAGAGCTTAGATTCTCTGCCAGAGCCCCAGCCCAGCCCGACGACGTTACCTACAATATGGCGCTTGATGTTGGCGGGCCAAGCCGATGGAGTCTGGAGGTCAAGTCGGCATTATGGATAATTAACATTAGCTCTTTTGTAGATAATATTTTCAGTGCATGAACTAATACATGAAAACGAGTAAACGAGTTTAACTGCATAAAGAGAGTTAGAGGCACACAGGGTAACTTTCACTCATCGGTGGGATCTTGACATTACAGCCGACTGTGGCGCTTGATGTCAGCGCGACTGACGGATGAAGTTCGGGAAGGGAGACGGTGGGCTCAGCCTCATTCACCAGTAAAAGTGGTTTAGAAGTAAAGCCCAGTTGTTTTTGACGATAGTTGTGAAAACTGTCCGTGGTGAAGTGGTTGCTGCAGAGGTGGCTGTTGGCAGTGATCTTCAGCTCTCCGACAGTGTGGCGCCTCACGAAATCAATCCATCGTTTCCTCAGCTCTTCACTTTTTGGGAATTTAAATAATGACACAGAGACATTATTTAAATTATGGCATCCAGGGAAGATACATGAACGTGGAGCAGGCATGGCTAGCTAGCAAGCAAGCAAAATGCAAGCTGTGGTAGTAGCGGTCCGGTAATAACTCAGAGGTGAGCGGGATATCCAGTGACAACAGGGCGTTATATAGTAGGGGAGGGGCCAAGGTCACCCGGGATACGGCTCGACGTCACGGCGTATCCCTTTTTTGCAGGATCAGAAAATTAAAAAAATTGAGAGGATAACAAACAGTTTAAGGCTATAACTTTTCACATGTTTTCTGTAACAATTTTCAAACATGTATAAGGTGTTTAGAAGGAAATCATTGAATTCACTTTCCACGGACTTTAAGCTACTGTCACTTATAATAGACAAAGTCCTGATGTGTAAATAAATAGACACATGTAAATAGACGATTAATTGTCCAGTTTACTGTCGGTGTTAACGTCCTGTTTGACTCTATTTCAGATTAAGGTAAGGGACTCTCTCTATCACCTTTGCTGACCGGAGATGGGGGTCGGTGGCTGGAGCGAGACTCTAGTTTTTCATTTATTTGTTTATTTTGACCCTTCCCGAAGCCACAACTATTTTCCTTGAGCCTACCTGAATGATTGGCTGGAAATGCACAACCCTCCATCTTGGGGTGGGTGAAATGAAAACATAATATCACAATAGTTCAGGGAATTTTTACAATAACGATATATATTTTTTACAGTTATTTGTAATGTCCTTTGTTTTTTCTTTGATATGACAAATTAGCACAAAGAAATGATTTAATGATTTATTTAAAAACATAGAATTGCAATAAAATAAGTGATATAGTTTTACAGTTTGCTTCAAATATTCCGTAAAAACTAAACAAAAATGATCTCATTTCTTTAATTTGTGAACAACAACAGTAACTCAGAGTGAGATTCAGATTCTGTTACAATATTACACACAATATTTTTTGTAGAGCCATAAGCGTCACGTTGGATTACATTACTAAAGGTTTATGACAAAATCACCTGATGACACCGAGTCCTGTGTGCGCACGGCGAGAGAGGAGAGGGAGAGACTCTGTGCTGCTGCCAGAGGAGCCGCTGACTGAGTTCCCTCTGAGCGGTAAGTCGCTAAAAGAGTCTGAGAAGTCCGGGGCTGTTCATGAAACACTCAGGACGCCACAGTTTATTCCACACGACTGAAGCTGCTTCTCTTTTTGGAACAGTGTCTAGTCACAGTTAAATTCACTTTGTGCTAGTTATATTTATCCTTTTGTGTAGTTCTCTGTGATATTGAATGAAATGTAGAATAATATTTTTATCATCTGTAATATCTGGAGAGTTGTTGTTGGTCTGTTGTCGCCACAAGAGGGCACCTGTGATTCACTGAGCTATAGCAGGATTAATGCCTGACACTGCACTTACAGAAAAATATGATTCCTCTTGTCAGTTGTTTCTTCTTCTTCTTCTTCTCTTTATTATTATTATCATTATTATTATTATTATTATTATTATTATTATTATATAGTTATACCAAAAGTGAAAGTGTTTTTCATTTACACCAAAACTTCATTCACTTCATCATTTCTGTGTCCTTCCTATACCCACCACACGAACATTCAATCCCATATGCCAGACCTGAGCTGATCTCCATGTGAAACCATGTGAACAAAGTCTGCGGCAGGTTCTTGAGTTCATCCTGTAAACATTTACATCCAGTCTATGTTGAACATCATTCTTTGGTGCTGTGCTCAGAGGAAAATCAAATATCTTATTCTGCAACTGCAAGCTGCAGGATGCTTTGTAAAAATAAATAAAGACAATACAAAAGTTTTAAATATCTTTAATGTCAGCAGACAATAATAAAGTCGAGTGGAAGCCATTTAGTTGCGACACAAAGTTGTTGGCAGGAAATGGAACAATCAAAGCAGTACCGGCTTCTGACAAGTGGAAGTACAATGATCACATTTGTGCCGTAGATATTTAAAAATCACTCATTAAATGCAGTGAAAACATAAAGTAGCACTGGACATAAGAAATATATCTTGGTGGAAGTTTGAAATGTCAGAGGAAGACGTCTATATAGGTGCTGCAAATTGCAAATGTTTTTATTATTACATTGTTATAATAGAAGGCACAAAACACAATCACAGACAGTCTACCATAATTTAATTTCAAACCCAGAGCCAAGGACAGAAACGCCCATTTTACGACCAATACTGAAGCCTGTTCCCAGCACCTTTGCTTCTATTGATGGACCAAGGCCGAACCCAGTGTCTGCTGCCAGACCAATTGTAGCTTTCACTGGACCGGCAGAGGCTGAAGCACTGGCCACTTCTGCTTTGGTCATGGCTTTAACACCAGCTGCCTTAGAGACTTCAGCTCCTGCGCTGGCGTTTGGCCCTTTGGCCTCAGCATCAAAAACGCTCCATTCAGCACGAGCGTGGCCCAGTCCTGCACCAGCGTACACTCCAATTTCTTCCTGAGAAGCATCTTCGTATTTCCCAGCAGAAGCATAGGTGCCAGCTGCAACAGCTTTGGCAGGCCGTTCAATGGTGTCAATCATCGGCTGCGGCCTGCCTGTACTGACCTCAAGGTGTTCTTTCACAACTGCATGGGTCACACACAAACACACACTACATTTAATCTCAAATATTGTGTATATATCTATTATCTATATCTATCTATATATCTATATCTATCTATCTATCTATCTATATATATATATATATATATATATATATATATATATGTATGTATATATGTATATGTATGTATATATACATATGAAGCCTGTGATACAGCTCAGCTTGGGCAGAAAGGAGAGGAGACAGGGGAGTTGGGTTGAAATAATTACCAGAGCCGTTGCTTCAGCCATGGAGTTAATACAGCAATTACCTTGATACATTTACGCAATTGCAGTTAGAATAATAGTTTGTGGCATTTCTCCTCTTTGCAGTTAGCTGGTGGTAGCAGCAGTGAGTCAGTGAACGAGTTAATGGAGACAATGACTCAGTTCGAGTCAGTAAAAAGAATCTTGAGTTTTGAACGATTCGTCACATCTGATCTCTGCAATCTATTCTTTACATTGTTTAATTTTACATTTAAACTGCACACATTTCAACAATTTACAGCACTGGAAATGTAATTCAAAGAAAAAGCTGTGGAGGATGTAAAGGTGAGTCAAGTTTGAATAATAGAAGCTTAATTTCCAGTGCAACATCGTTTTAGTAACTGCAAGAATTATGATGAAATTCAAAATAATGGCTGATTGAATGTGGTCGACAGGTTGCAGCCTTGTAGCTCCAGCAGTACCACTACTGGCACCCTGTGGTTAAAATGTGTAACATCGCCTTATGATCACACCAGTTTGCAGAGATCAGATGTGGCGCAACTTGATGCGTTTTACATTAGAAATTGTGCCAATGATTACTGGTGAACATGGAAATAACTGTAACGAGTAGCATGTCAAAATAAATGTTTTAGCTAGAGATTGTTCAGATAATTATGACATTAAAACAAAACAAAAAGCAAGACTAATAAATGGAAATTGTATGACGAGTAATACATTTGGACTTCATACATTTTGAAAAATATTGTAGGCATTATGTGACACAGAGCTGGAGGCAAACCACTGTTAGAAGTGCTGCAAAGGGGGAAAAACTTCTGACGCTGACACACACAGTCATCAAGCCCAAGTCTGTCACAGAGGCAGCGCTCTGGTTGGTTCACGGTTAAATGTACAATACGACGATTAAGGTTTTGTTTATTTTATATACCGATATATAGTGAGCACAGCGTTTCCAGCCACGGTGATTGTTCTTTCATGCAGATCAGTAATTAATCCTTTGATTTTTAGTAATTTCCTGTGGCGATACAAAAGAGCAACACAGCAGCCAAGTCTTGTGGATCCATTGTTTTGGTCTCGCTGATTGTTTTCACAAACACTGAACTTATTGGTTGTTAAACAGAGAGCAGGGCTCATTATCATCTGCGTTATTACGGCGTAAAAAAGCGGCGCCGTTTTTTGCAGCGTTATAATAAAAAGCGGCGTCTTCAGACAGGAAACACTGAAATAGTGGCGATATATGGCACTTTCGGCTTTCCATACAAACTGCAAAACTATCCATCAAAAAACAAAAATGAGACGTGCCTTAGCTTGTCACGTTGCACTGTAAGCCCAACTCGTATCACACCACTACGCCATTAATTGCAAATGACACGCTAATATATATATATTTTTAATTCAATGTTACATTAGATAAATTGAGATTGACGTATTTTAACCCAGTTATTGTGCATTTACCTTTACTTGCGCATGTAAAGCCGGGTGGTTGCCCCGCAGGTGCTGTATCATGTTGCTCGTGTTTGATCCTTTGGCCGCGACTTTTTTGCGGCATGTTTTACAAACTGGAAAGCCGTCGTCAACAGTGACCCCTTGGTCATTTTGCGATAGCCAAAATGATCCCACACGGCTGACTTTATCCGTTTCTGGGGGGGAATAAGTCTTCTTCATCCACACTTCATCACTCGGAGACGCCGCTTGTGCAACTTTGTTTTCGTTCCGTGCGAGTTGCGCTGACCTAACGTTACTGTATATGGTTCCGCGTCGCGGCATAATCTTTGGAGAGTGACGGTGTTGAGGAATCTTTACGAATAATTAACCGTGGCGTTTAAAATGGCGGTTAATAGTGAAATCAAGTAATCGTGACATCCAGACACTGCCTGCTTCAAATGCAAAAAAAATTATCTCTCCAGCCTCTTGTAAACTGAAATTATTTCAATTTTGGGCTGTTTTTTGTATAAAAATGAGTGGTACATCACAGAAACTGGCCTATAAAGGGTTAATTAACTAATTTTATTTTCTTAAATTTTTTTAAATAACATAACAAAAAATAGAGTCCTTACTGGGTGAGAGCTATACATTTAATTACACATTGAAAAAAAAAAACCCTCTATCTTTTTTTTTTTTTTAAATTTCAACATGAACAGATAAAGGCAAAACTTCCCCAAAGCATTTTACTAAAGCATGATTGCAGCCAAAATGCTGCTCAATAGAGGAACGGGCGAGGACTCATTGAGTCCTTGCTGGGTGTCAGGGTTAAGATTGAGGAATCAATGTGTCCGACAGTATTTTTACTCTCAAACACACAGTTATTTTACTTTTTTTACATAATACATTTCTTTCATAAAATTTGGTCATTATTCTCATAACATTGTAACTTCTCCAAATTTAGTCCCTAAAATCTCATTATTACAAACATCCTAGTGAAGTAAAGATTGTATTTAACTAACAAAAAACAATTTGAAAAGTTTTTTACTTACTGTCAGCATCACGGTCTGAAAAAAATAAAAGGGAAACTTTGTTAAGGAGTTTTTATTTTAAAACCCATTAAAAGTGCATTGTTATAACAACAGATACATTATTTACAAGAATTACAAAGAAACCCTGTAACACATTTGTGTTTGTTGCAGCTTGTTGTTTCTCTTTCAGTCACTGATTTAAAAAATTAACTAAATGTTTTTCTTTCTCCTAGGGAGTCGTTAATATACTATATTTGTTAGAGGAAAATATGTATGCTTACCACCTGGCATCTTCAGGACAAGTCGTTTCCCCTGAAAGAAAAAGATGACTTGTCAGCAGCAGATTACAGCTTCAGCACACTCTGTGACCTGCCGAAATAATGGTTAAAATATATTTTATATTACGTTACATTCAGACAAAAAGGTGTTTGTTCATCAGTGTTCAACCAGCGTTATTGTGATAATGAAGTTAATGAAGATGCAAATCACATTTCATTTTTCTTTACTGAATAAAACATTCAATTAAAAAAAACACAAATTCCTGATACATCATTTGGTATACGTTGTAAAATACCAATCATACAGGATCTATACATTTTTGTTTGCATATTAAACTTAAGACGCTGTATTACATACCTGAATGAGGTGCTTATAGAAGATGTTCTACGCTTTGTGCCCTCTGTTTAACTGCTGGACTGCACCCTGGGTCTAGTATATATACCACTGCAAAAGAAACTGAAACTATATGATGCTTATCAACTGCTCAGAATAAATGGACACAGAATGACAGAGGTGCTCATATTTCATCCACTATCATAAAAACCAGGCCAGTTGCCTCAGACTGAAACTGAAAGAATCACTGTTCGTACTGTGGCAGTTAGTATGTGGCACTGTTAAGATGGATAGAAAGAGATAACCAGCAGCAGGTGGAACAGAGAAGAAGCACCAAAAAAGTAAAAATGGCTTTGCTGGCTGATGCTGCAAAGTGTGCAAAAATAACTGATTAATTGAAGCAATCTGCAGCAGCAGCAGCTGATGATGGGTGAGAATCCTGCAGAAGAATCACACAAGTATCTTTGAGTCTATGAGTGTATGAAAGGAAAAAAAAATTAACCAGAAATATTTGGGGAGAAAAGTAAAACTTGAGCTAACATAAGAACAACATGAGAAGAAAAACAAAGTAAAACACCAGCTTTATTGATCCAGACTAACTCCAAACTCAGTAACTGTAGAAATGAGTTGAGATGGTGAGGAGAGCTGAAAGCTAAAAGTTCACATTTTGATACCTCTATGTTGGCTACAGCAGTGGCTGGAGGTGTTTCAGGTTGTCTCTCTGTCCATCCCTCCATCCGTCTGTCTGCCCGTCTGTCCCATTCAAATTTGGCACAAACGTCCTCTCAGACTCACAAATGAACTAATTGGAATTTGGTGGTCAACGGTCAAAGGTCAAGGTCGGTGTGAAGTAGGGATGCAACAGTCCTCTTTAAAATATTGAACCGTTCAGTCCACCCTGCACGGATCAATACAGTAGTGACATCATTACCTGTGGAGGAGGGAGGGAAGTGAGCACAGCAGGAGGAGAGTGACAGCTGACGAGGAGAGTGAAAGTTGGAGTGATTTAGCAGTGTTTTAGCTGAGATTTGGTGGAGTTTGGGTGGCGTTTTCTTTGTAAATATTTAGTGTTGTAAATAATAGTATTTGTGTTTTTTTGAGAGCTTTTGAGAGCTTAGTGCATTTTCTCACTCTTGAAAAAGGGTTTTAAGTCACTTTTGTGAATTTACTTCAAGCATTTTTGGGACTGTGTGCTTGTCCTCTGGCTGTAGCTAACTTCAGGGAACTGCTGCGGTGTGGTTTGCTTCTAGCCTGGAACTGCAGCAGCAAGTTCAGCTACATTGGCTATATTGGTTTGAGCTGTGTGCTGATACCATCTACACCATACTGAAGCCTGTGCTGTCTGCTGGAGCCTTCTTCCTTTCTCACGCCTGTGCAGCTTGCTGATATCTACTTTCTCTACATTTATAAGTATTGAGAGTTGTGGAGTTATGGCATTTCTATTGACTTTACTTTGTTTATCGACTGTGTGGGACTTGGGGGCGAGTGATGGTTACCGGGTGAGTCCATCTGACAATGTGTTTCTCACGGATGCACTTGCACTACAGCTGCTGTACAGCCTGTACAACTACCACTCCATTTGGCACAGGACATGAACTTATCATCTGATCTGCCCAGAGACTTACCCCGACTTCAAAGCTTTTAAGCTCTGCATAATCACCTCACGATCAATGAGAGATCCTGCTCAGCTTCAGCATGTAATGTTACTAAGCAGAGATTGTTGATTGTCTTATTATTACTTTTATCTGGTAACGTGCAGACCTGATAATTTAGCAATAAACACAGACAAATGATGTGTGCAGTGGCGTTTTTGCTCCATCATTGTATCTGTCCCTGCATAATTTGTGCCTGATGCTGTTGTTGTGCTTAACTAGCGTTTCATGTTTGAAGTGTGTGGTGGAGTCGGCAAATTTAGTTTTCCCCGCAAGTTTCGGACCGCACTGAGAGTAGTACATGCAGAACATCACTTTCTTTTCTTTACAGTATCTCAGCCACGTAAATTCAGTGAGCCATTCTTGTCGGATATGACAGGGCTTTGGCTTTTTCGGTGCTGCGACATCACCTGCTGACTTGTCCTCTGAACTATCGACGTCAGAAGTTTGACACAACACCTTCTACTCGACACCGGCTCTGTGAACCCTCTCTGTCTAAAGGCCCGAACATACTCGGGTGTACTATAAGCGGAGCGGACTCCGCAAGGAATGTCCGCAGTCATTCAGGCTTCCATAGTCGAGCGCACTTCTGCGTTGTAGTTTCCTGTAAAAACGTACGTTCCGCCCGAGTATGATCGGGCCTTTAACCGCCTTTAACCCCTTGCAATTCATGCAATCTTTAAATTTGTTTAAAGGGGCAAAAAGCGAAATCGTTTCACCGCTAGGTTTGCTGTTGCAAAGTGTGTCATGAGCCACACCTCTCTCTACCTCTGCTCTCCACCCCCCCACTCGCCTCATCTAAACTTAGTTTAGCAGTTAGCAGTGTATTTCACTCACTCTCAGTCTTTGCTGTGTTTAGCTATTTACCTGCCTACTTCAATGATGACGGTACCTGTAATAAATGTTATATATTTGCTGAGATGGAGGCGAGGCTCAGTGACTAGGAGAGCTGGTGGAAGCGCTCCATAGCTGTAAGTTACTCCAGTCGCTGGTGGCAGCCGACTTGGCTAGAGCCATCGCCGGATCCCGGGAGCTAACGCTAACGTTCTGGCTGTGCTTCCCTCCAGTCAGTGGAGGGAGAGGCAGTGGATCTGTGAGGCAGCTGAGTGAAGTGGAGCCTGAGGAGAAAGCACCGGTTAGCCCCGGTTTCGTTCCGTTCTCCACCATTTTGCTTCGAAAATACGCGCTGCCATTGCTCACTGGCTGTAGCCTTTTATAGGGAGGGAGGGCCAAGGGCTCTGAGGAGGGAGGAGGCGGCCATTCATATGAACGTACATGAACGTGCAGCCAGACCAGCTTGTAAACAAGGGGCTGGAGATCAACACAGAGAGAGGGTGTGTGACGTCATGTTATACTCCAGATGAAATTACACCTCTAGTTCTTCACATAGCGATTTTTTAAGTCCTTCAATCTAGAAATGATGAATTTCCGCTTATTGTCCCTTTAAAGTGCTGCTGTTTTTCATTTCATCTGTACATTCATTCCATATTTTGACTCCTTTGACTGTGATGCTGTGATATTTATTTATTAAATTGGTTCTTACCAGGGGTTTATTGAACATGTATCAAGTTATGGTGTTTGTCTCTTGCTTGGAACAAATTCTGAATATTTTGTGGCAATGACTGATTTTTAGCTTTATACATAATCTGTGCAGTTTTGAGGTCGACTAAATCCTTAAATTTGAGTGTTTTTAGTTTGATAAAGAGTGGGTTTGACGGTTCACTGTAGGTGGCTTTGTTTACTATTCTTATCGCTCTTTTTTTGTAGTGTAAATATTGGTTTGGTGTTGGTACTGTACGTGTTCCGCCACACCTCCGCACAGTAAATTATGTATGGAAGTATAAATGAACAGTACAGAAGATATAATGATTTCTGAATCACAAGATCTTTAACTTTGTAAAAGATTTCAACTGATTTTGATAATTTATTTTTAATATAATGAATGTGTGGTTTCCAACATAGTTTATTATCAGTTATTAGTCCAACAAATTTTATTTCAGATACTCTTTCTATTTCTATATCATTTATTGTGAGTTTTTTGCTTGTGGAGGTTGCACGACTTCCAAATATTAGCATTTAGTTTTGCTGAAATTCAGTGTTAGTTTATTGTTGTCAAACCAACTCTTTAGTTTTTAAAAATCATGTTCCACATCATCCAGAAGCCGTTCCAAGTTGTTACCACAGCACAATAAATTGGTGTCATCTGCAAATAATATTGTTTTCATTATTTTGGAGATTACACATATTTCATTGATGTATAATATAAACAACAATGGTCCCAGAACAGATCCCTGTGGAAACCCACATGTGACATCCTTCAGATTAGTGTTGACGTTAATATGAACATATTGACTTCTATTTTTCAGGTAACTACTTACCCATGTTAAAACAACCCCTCTAATTCCATATTTAAATAACTTTTTTAATAATAAGTTGTGCTCAACAGTGTCAAAAGCTTTTTTCAGGTCAAGTAATACACCTACTGCATATTCTTTATTTTCAATTGCTGTTGTTATTGAATCAACAAATTCAATTATTGCA
Organism: Epinephelus cyanopodus; assembly: GCA_026686955.1. Taxonomy (NCBI): domain Eukaryota; kingdom Metazoa; phylum Chordata; class Actinopteri; order Perciformes; family Serranidae; genus Epinephelus; species Epinephelus cyanopodus. The sequence goes on from CM048922.1 coordinate 39,430,821, forward strand.
TGTGCAGTTGTTCTTTTGGATCTGAAACCATATCGCTGTTCACATAGTATATTATTTTTTGTGATGAATTCATTTAGTCTTGTGTAAAATATTTTTTCCAGTATCTTGGAGAACTGTGGGAGTAATGATATGGGTCTATAGTTTGTGAGTATGTGTTTATCTCCAGTTTTGTATATTGGTATGATTTCTGCTGTTTTCATTTTGTCAGGGAAAACTCCAGTTTTTAAAGATAGGTTACAGGCGTATGTGAATGGTTTCACCACACACTCGATTTCTTTAATCAGATCCATATCAATGTTGTTGCAGTCTGTGGATTTCTTGCTCTGAAATGATTTGACAGTAGGGATGGGCAAACAATCAAAATTCATTATCTGATCGAACCGCAGTGCCAACGAGACACCCGCCGGACCTGTGCCAGGCATTGTAGGGGAAACCCTGCGATTATCAATCAAAATTATTTGTTATCGATAAAAAGCCTGAACAATCAGTCATCGAAAATCAAAAATTGATGCCCATCCCTATTTGACAGTATCCAAAATTTCTTTCTCATCTGTTCCCTTTATAAACATTGAGTTGGTCATACTCTTGGTAGTATTTTCATAGATTTTTTCAGAGATTTCTCCACCTTCATTTTTTGCAATTTCTTTCGCCAAACCAGGACCAATGCTGACAAAGTAGATATTAAAATCAACAGGAATTTAATTCATATTATTTGTAGTGGAATTATTCAGTGCTAGAAAATGATTTGGATATCCTGGTTTTCCAGTTCCATTTTTTATGAAGTTGTTTAGTACTTTCGTTATGTGGCATTGTTCCAGTAGTCTTCTTTGGATAACCTCCCACATAATGTAACATCAGAGCAAATCTATTCATTGAAGCTGGTGATGTGACTTAACTCTCATATGTGTAAATGTGTGACACCGTTTGTTTACCATCATGTACCTTTCTTCTTTTCTCCTTTCCCCCCTCACCTCCATGTACGCCAGCTAGCTGAAGTTGTGTTTGAACAAAGATTTAATCTGATATGTCTGAAGCGTGTGAAGCATCCATGATTTCACAGACATGGATTGTAGGTGCCATATGTGGAGATAGTTGGTGTGTGTGTGTGTGTGTGTGTGTTGACGGTCAGCTGTCTCTGTTGTGCCTTCCATGCACGTCACTCGGGGGGCGTGGTTGAGACGCTGATTGAATGAATGGATATAATCAGGTGTGTGTGGCGGCGGCGGCGTGGAGAGGGGGTGAGTAGGGAGAGCGTATTTTTTGTTGACCGCTTTTCTGCTCGATCGCTCGATTTTATGCCCATAGAACATCTTGCCCTGCCCTGTTTTATCTGTTTGTGGTGTCAAAAATAAATGCGGACCCAGTCGGAAACACGGAAACGGCTTTGTTGTTTGTGTAGCGAGTCAGCAGTGCCAAGCTCCCTCACTTAGCCTCTCAGTGACTTTATTTGTGCTTCGAGTCACTTTATTTTGTCAACAAAAAAGAGTATCGACACCCGAACGGCATATACGGACACGATCACGCCACATGGTGCCTCACTGCAACGCCGGATTGATTGACAACGTGGACTTCCGACTGGTAGGAGCGTATCACGCGCATTCATTCATTCTGTGTATGGTGGACGGAACGCAGTTTTGATGATAGCGCGTCCATTGGGGAGCGCTGCGTGCCCGTGAAAGTCCGCTGAGACACGCTGTCCTGTTCGATGAGAGTGATTACCTGTGGTGTTTTCCGATATTTATGGATCTGATGGAACGAAAACTGTGCTGGGTGTATTGTTGATTCACTGCGCAAATCACTGAAGTGCTGCCTTTCCAAAGACCAAATGAATGAAATAAATGAACAGGTGGAAAACAATGGGTTTGAAGCAATGGCTGCTAAAAGAATTGTCAACCTTACTGCCAAGGCTTTGGCAAATAAAGTGGAAAGTTTACAAAAGGAACGTAAAACACATGTGAATAAAATAAAAGGCTTAATACCTGAAATCAAAGAGCTGATGAAACGAAAGGAAAATGTACAAGAAGTGAAATCTAAGTTGCAAATTATTACTCAGCTCCTTGATACTGCTGTTAATCTGCATCAAACATTAATTCCACTGTCACCTGAGGATGAAAAGGTTAAACAAAATGACTGGTTTTCAAGCATTGAACATTATAGCAGTACATTCAAGAAGAATGTGGCTCGGTGGTTGGATGAAAATGAACATGTTCCCAATACTGTGGATAAGGATGTGGATAAGGACGAGGCCTCAGCAACAAATCATGTGTGTGTCATTCCAACGGATGATGTTCACCAGCCAGCAGCACAGGACACAGGCCCCGTCACACCTTCTGAAGTTCTACAGGATGACGTGAGGCCAAGTGACAGCATTTCAAATGTGCAAAGCAAACAATCTGCAAAAAGTGCCACAAGTGGTAAAAGCTCTGGGAGTGGCAAAAGGTCCAATATATCAGGAACTTCCTCGGCTCGCATCAAGGCAGAAGCTGATTTAGCTGCATTGATGGCACGGCAAAAACTTCTGCAGGACAGGCACGCACTGGAAGAGGAGGAGCAGCAACTACGAAAACGCAAGGAAAAGCTCAAGTTGGATGAGGAAATTGCCGCACACTTGGCTAAGGTGAATGTTCAAGGGCTGCAAGCGTGTCTGGTTCTAAAAGTATTGCAACAGAAAGGTCCGATGCAATGAATTCCTACCTTAGAGGGCAAGAAGAAAAAATAATTCAATGTTAATGCAACTCCTTTTATTCCTCGCAAGCTAGAAACATCTAAATTGCAACCAAAATTTATGGACAGTGACCTAGCGATGAGACCTAAATCGGATGGACTGGCCCATGCTGCTCGCCTTGAGATCCCCACTATAAAGCGCCACTTACCTGATTCTAATCCTCTGCCCAATGCTCAAAACGATCACAAGCATCTTGGAACCAGTCTCAATGCAGGTGATTCAGCAAGCTGTGGGGAGCAAGACAATGTTCTTGACATCATGAAAAAACAGAATGAAATAACAACACTGCTGATACAACAACAGCAACATGCGTTCTTGCCTAAAAGAGATATCCAGCTGTTTGATGGTGACCCACTGCAGTTTCATACGTTCATGAGAGCCTTTGAAAATTGTATTGAAAGCAAGTCCAACAGTCACAGTGACTGCCTGTACTTCCTCGAACAATTCACAAGAGGTCGCCCAAGAGATCTGGTGAGAAGCTGCCAGCATATGGACCCACATAGAGGCTATGCTCAAGCTAAAACTCCTATTACAGGAATATTTCGGAGATGAACAAAGGGTTGCCGCTGCTTATATCGACAAGGCATTATCATGGGCTCCAATCAAATCGGAGGATGTTAAAGCTCTCCAAGATTACAGCCTATTTCTCAGAGGCTGCGCCAATGCAATGAACGAAGTGCAGTACATGTTTGAAATGGACATGCCAGCTAACATGCTGACAATAATAAAAAAGTTGCCATATAAATTGAGGGACCGGTGGAGGACGACTGCCTGCGAAATACAAGAAACACGTAACCAAAGGGCTACATTCAATGACATTGTCCGTTTCATCGAAAGACAAGCAAGGATTCTAACAGACCCAGTATTTGGAGATATTCAAGACTCATCACCAGCAGAGCAGAAGCATGAATCGACCCGGCTTAAAGCCAAGATCTCGGCCAAAAGGAAGTAGTTTTGCTACGACAGTGACCACTGTACAGCACAATAACACAATAACAAAGGGAAGGAGGCCAGACACAACCTCATCAGCCAAGAAAGTCTGTCTGTTTTGTGAAGGTGGGCACACATTGGAGTTTTGCTCTCAAATGGATAAGAGGGCTCACACAGAGAAGATCACCTTTTTGAGGGAAAAGGGAATGTGCTTCGGCTGTTTGTGTATAGGACACGTCAGCAAGGACTGTCGAAAGCGTCTCTCATGCAAAGTGTGCAGTTTGAAACACCCCACAGTGCTTCATATCCACTCAAAACAAAAGGATCCAGTGACAGAAGAAGAACCAGGCGCCGCAGTGGGCTGTGCTCTGGTATCCAATGGGCTGACTGGGGCTGGTGGCCATGAGTGCAAGTTGCCTATAGTTCCAGTATGGGTGAAATCAAAGAAAAGTAATCGTGCAGTGGCTACTTACGCCTTCCTGGATCAAGGGAGTACAGCTGTCTTCTGCACAGTGAACCTGATGAACAAGCTCAACCTCTCAGGAAAAAGGACAAGAATCCTTTTGCGGACGATGGGCCAAGAGGAGGTTGTGAACAGCTATGTGGTCACGGGACTGGAGGTGGCTGGTTTGGACGGAGAGACGTACTGCGATTTGCCTAACACCTACACGCAGGAGTATATGCCAGTGCATAAAGGAAATATTCCACATCAGAAGGATCTCAAGGGGTGGTCGTATTTGCGAGATGTTCAGTTACCAAATATCGACTCCGAAGTTGAGCTGTTGATCGGAACAAACGTACCAAGGGCGCTGGAACCGCTACAGGTCATTCGTAGTGTGGACAACGGACCGTATGCCATCAAGACCATTTTGGGTTGGATTGTTAACGGACCACTGGGGGGAGACAATGGTGATGGAATGGATGTTGCGACCGTTAACCGAATATCAGTCCTGAACTTGGAAGATCTCTGGCAGCAGCAGTTCAGAACAGATTTCCCGGAATGTGTCCACGATGAGGAACCTGGCCAGTCGAGAGAGGACCAAAAATTCATGAGGTTGGTCCAGGATTCTGCCAAGCTGGTGGATGGTCATTACCAGATTGCATTGCCCCTGCGAAGCTCCGTGACCATGCCAAACAACAGGAAGGTTGCTGAGCAGCGTGCTCTAAACCTGAAGAGGAGATTCAAGAAGAACTCTTCATTTTATCAGCAGTATACAGATTTTATGAATGATATGGTCAAAGAGGGATACGCAGAGCAAGTATCTTCGGATGAGCTGGCACGTACTGATGGAAGACTGTGGTATATCCCGCACCATGGTGTTTATCACCCTCAAAAGGAAAAGATCCGTGTCGTTTTTGACTGTGCTGCCACGTTCCAGTCAACATCTCTCAACACTCAACTGCTGCAAGGGCCGGATCTCACTAGCTCACTGATTGGCGTCCTGGCCAGATTCCGGAAGGAGCCGGTGGTGATCATGGCGGACATCGAGTCCATGTTTCACCAAGTGAAGGTGCCGAGGGAAGACGCTGACCTGCTGAGGTTCCTCTGGTGGCCTAACGGGGACTGTACTCAAGATCTGGTGGACTTCAGAATGTTGGTGCATCTTTTTGGTGCAACGTCCTCACCAAGTTGTGCTAATTTTGCATTGAGGAAATGTGCAAAAGACAATGAAGGACAGTTCCGCCAAGAGACCATTGAGAGGATCCTGCACTGTTTTTATGTGGACGATTGTCTGGTATCGACGGCCAGTGAGGAAGAAGCAGTGGCGCTGTATCATGATCTGGTCTCTGTATGCGCCAAAGGAGGCTTCAAACTGACCAAATGGATGAGCAATAGTCGTGCAGTGATGGCAGCAATTCCAGAGGACCAAAGAGCTAAGGGCATGAAGGACTTGGATCTGGATCATGACCTGCTACCAGTAGAGAGAGTGCTCGGGGTGCAATGGTGCCTCCAGTCTGATGCCTTCAAGTTTAAAATCCTGGTGCAGGACAGGCCCCTGACGAGGAGGGGATTCTCTCTGTCATCAGTTCCGTTTATGATCCTCTAGGAATCCTGAGTCCCATTGTCCTTTCTGCTAAGATTATCCTGCAGGAGCTGTGTAGCAACGTCTCGGCTGGGATGACCCCATACCACCATCAGCTGCACAGCAATGGATGAGCTGGTTAAAGGAGCTCCATCAGTTAGAGCACTTCCAGGTTTCGCGGTGTCTAAGGCCCCCAGACTTTGGCGACGTCACTGTGGCGCAACTGCACCATTTCACTGACGCAAGCGAAAACGGTTATGGTGTAGTGACCTACCTTGTTCTGCAAGATGCGTGTTCCCGGAGGTACAGCAGCTTTGTCATGGGAAAATCCAGGGTGTCTCCTTTGCAGTCGATCTCAATACCCCGCATGGAGCTCACAGCCGCTACCATGGCGAGCCGTCTGGACACCTTTTGGAAAAGGGAGTTGCGCATGTCACTAACAGAGTCAACATTTTGGACTGACAGCACCTCTGTGTTAAAGTACATAAAGAATGAGACTTCTAGGTTCCGTACCTTTGTCGCCAACAGAGTTTCAGAAATACTCAAAGTGTCGGATCCGCGCAGTGGAAGTACATAAACACCCTAAGCAATCCTGCGGATGTGGCCTCCAGAGGACTGAAGGTTGACATGTTCCTGAAGAACGAGGCGTGGTTGTCGGGACCTGCATATCTGCTGCAACCAGAACAGGATTGGCCTGTGAGTCCAGATTGCTTGGGTGATCTCCTGCCAAACGATCCAGAAGTCAAGGCAAGTGTTGCAGTGAATGTGGTGCAGGCCTCAGAGGAGCTGGATGCAACCACTCAACTGATCCATCATTTTTCCTCTTGGACTAGTCTGAGAAGGGCTGTGGCTTGGTTTATCAGGCTAAAAACCATGCTGCGGGCTCTCAGCCAGAAGAGGACAGGGACTAACTCTGCGTCCACTCAGTCGGAGGCAGGTGAACAACAAAGACCGACCTCGGAGCATGGAAAAGGATGGGTCAAAGACCTGGCGCCGAGTGGTTTCCTCACAGTGGATGACTTGTTGGCTGCTGAAAAGGAAATCGTTAGATTTTGCCAGAGGAAAAGGTTTCCCGACGAACTCTCGAGCTTACAGAATGGCCAAAGTGTGAAAGGAGGAGTCACATCTTCAAGCTCGCTCCTGTATTGGAAGATGGTATCCTGCGGGTTGGTGGTCGTTTGAGTCGAGCAGCCTTACCTGAAGACGCAAAACACCCAGCCATTCTGACCAAAGAGCTCCACATTTCAGACCTTCTCCTGAGGCACATACATCAACAAGTTGGTCATGGAGGACGCAATTATATGTTGTCCAAATTACGTGAAAAATACTGGATTCCTGGGGTCAGTACAGCCATAAGGAGAATTTTGTCGAAGTGTGTTGTCTGTCGCCGGTTGCAAGCTGCTCCTGGGTGCCAGCTGATGGCTGATCTTCCTGTTGACAGAGTCTGTCCAGACGAACCTCCGTTCACCAGAGTCGGTGTGGACTACTTTGGACCGTTCGAGGTTAAGAGCCGGAGGAGTGTAGTAAAGAGATATGGAGTTATGTTCACCTGTTTGGCAATCCGAGCTGTCCATATCGAAGTGGCTCCTTCACTGGATACAGACGCCTTTATTAATGCATTGCGACGATTCATGGCAAGACGTGGCCAAGTCCAGGAGATTCGATCAGACAATGGAACAAACTTTATTGGAGGAGAGCGTGAGCTGAGAGAGGCTATCAGAGGTTGGAATCAAGCTCAGATAAATGGTGTTCTTCTTCAGAGGGAAGTCAAATGGATTTTTAACCCCCCAGCTGGATCGCACCATGGTGGTGCCTGGGAGAGATTGATCAGGTCAGTGCGGAAGGTCTTGAATTCCATCTTGAAGGTTCAGAATCTGGACGAGGAGGGACTACACACTGTCCTCTGTGAGGTGGAGGCAGTCATTAATGGCCGCCCGATTACCAAGGCCTCAACTGACCCTAAATGACCTCGAACCTTTGACGCCTAACCATCTCTTGCTGTTGAAAACCTCCCTTCCCTGCCACCGGTCAATTTCAAAGGAATGACATCTACTCGCGTCGACGCTGGAGGCAAGTCCAGTATATGTCGGATTTATTCTGGAAGCGATGGACTAAAGAATACTTGCCACAGTTGCAGGAACGTCAGAAATGGGCTGGTATCAAGCGCAACTTTGTGGAAGGAGATGTCGTGCTTATTGTGGATGAAACAGCACCACGGAACTCATGGGTCATGGGAAAGGTGATCCAAACATTCCCAGACGGAAGAGGATTCGTGCGACGGCTGCGGATCAAGACCAAGACCAGCTCCTTGGAGAGGCCCATAACCAAAGTCTGTCTTCTGCAGGAGGCGGAAGTCTGACTCTATGGTTCTGGAGGACAATTTGCTGGGACACTTTGACTGACTTTACTGACTGACAGCACAGCATGGCTCTCCTCCGTTAGGCCGTGTGTCTGAACTTTTGGACTTGACCGGACTTGATTGTGTTCCAGGAAGAAGAGAACATTGATGAACTGTGATGATGGACTATAAATAAGCACAATGGTGGATTGCGTGGTTTGTTTATTGTTGTAATTATAATAGTAATAATTAGGGGCTGGGTTGTAGGCGCCATATGTGGAGATAGTTGGTGTGTGTGTGTGTGTGTGTGTGTTGACGGTCAGCTGTCTCTGTTGTGCCTTCCATGCACGTCACTCGGGGGGCGTGGTTGAGACGCTGATTGAATGAATGGATATAATCAGGTGTGTGTGGCGGCGGCGGCGTGGAGAGGGGGTGAGTAGGGAGAGCGTATTTTTTGTTGACCGCTTTTCTGCTCGATCGCTCGATTTTATGCCCATAGAACATCTTGCCCTGCCCTGTTTTATCTGTTTGTGGTGTCAAAAATAAATGCGGACCCAGTCGGAAACACGGAAACGGCTTTGTTGTTTGTGTAGCGAGTCAGCAGTGCCAAGCTCCCTCACTTAGCCTCTCAGTGACTTTATTTGTGCTTCGAGTCACTTTATGGATGTAAACTGTTATTTTGGCTGGTTCATGGGGACATACAACTGTGAAGTTGCATTTGCAACTTTAACCTACAATGGCCTTAACCCGCCATTATATGATCAGGCTTGATTGTTCTATAAAGCCTTTTAATATTTAGGTGTGAATGTGTCAGACGGTATTTTCCTTTTGGTGAAACAGGAAAATAAGTAGCTTTTATTCTTTTATTTGTTCTCAAAATGTATCTCATAATACATACAAGATACATAGAGACAGATAGCTATGTATGTTGATAAGCAGATGAAAATGGATGGATGGATGGATAGATCCCTGAACAACCCAAAGTGAAGCAGAATAAGGTTTTCCCACAGGGCTGGCTGATAAAACAACTATGTACAAAATAACGATGTATCTTTTCAAGCAAGATATAAATTAAGTCAACACTGTATATATCGATATAGGGTCGATATATGCGTTACAGAACATGTACCAGTGTTCATCTCTCCTCTCACACTCTCCGCCCAGCTCCGCCTCACTCACTGTCGCTCCAGTGCTGCAGGTGTGCAAAAAGTTAACGTATAGCCCTGCTGTTTATTTTATATCATTTTGACAATTACATGTCGTGCAGCTGCGTAGTTTTAAACAGAGGATCCCTGTCTTTGCATTTTATTTTGATCACAGTCCGTTTTAATAAAAGTTCTTGTGAATCTTGTGACATCTCAAATGTACTGTTTCACTGAGGACAATGGTAAAACTTTTGTGCGGTTTCTTTTTAAAAAAGACAAGTTTTTGTGTATCTGTGTGTGTCTGTGGTGGATGATGTTACCAATAACCCCCAAAGTTTTGTTCTGAGTCACAGATCTCTACGTGTTGAACAGAAAGCAAAAGTAAAACAAAAACCTTCACTTGAGGAGGAGGAGGTTTGATGGCACCATCATCCCCCACAGACACACACAGATTGTAGCGTAACTTAAGACCTAAGAGAACTTTGTTATTAGGAGATAATGATTAAATTTATGGAATAAATTTGGCGCCAGACAAGCACTTAAGCCTGTTAGTAGATACTCAGGGAGCCGCTCAGGCCTCGCCTGCCCTGCGCTACAAAACACAAATAATTCTCAGTCCATTATGAGAATGAGTGTGTCTCTGGGTGTGTGTGTGTGTGTGTTTAAGGCGGGGGTTTCAGTCTCAGAGGGGTTGAAAGAGGAAATCCAGCCTCGGTAATGAGTTTTATGGGGTTGGAGAGTGGAATGGAGATGTTGTATGAGAGGGCCGGATTATTGGTTGACGGTGAGGTTGGTGAGAGCAGACAGGTGTGAGGAGAGCCTTTTATCAGCATGAATGTTCCAGTAAGCCACCGTATCACTCAGCACATCCAAGATTCTCTTGGACGCTTAGTATTTCCGTGGACAGACATCATAAGAGCAAAAAAGGCAAATGAATTGATCAAACTTGCTCTTTCCTTAGCTGCAGAGCAACAAGTCAGCGGTTTGTCAGCTCCCAAATCCTCCGCTCCACTAACACAATAATCACAATAAAGTATTAATTTCATGATTGGATCTTCAAGTTCCTCCATGAAGAGAGAACTCACTTCAAGGAGCTTGTGAAGATCAATCAAAAGGTGAATAACTTGGAAAACACTCCTCTTGTCATGCCACTCTCCTCCACACTGGCTCTGTCCTCCTCTCACACCTCACAGGTGTAGGCCTATGCAGTCAGCAGTTATCTTCAGCTCCTCTGCTTGACCACACCCCTCCTTCACCATTACAACCACTCCCCTGTAGGGATGTAACGATTACCGATATTACAGTAAATCTCGGTTAATTTTTAGCGTTTATGTCTAAATTAATTGCATTATCGCGGTGGATTATCAGGATATGTAATAACAGCCTCATTCAAGTCTTGTGACACAGGCGCTGCGTGAATGTGTAGCATGTGTAAACACAAGGAATGAAAACATGGCGGAAGGTGGTGATAGCAGCACTCAGGACATTTTCCCCCCAACTGAACGCACAAAGTCTGAGGTCTGGGCGTACTTTGGGTTTCTGAAGGATGCCGAGGGACAGCTGGTGGAGGACAACTATCCTGTGTGCAGAACATGCAGAAAGAAAGTAGCTGCGAAGGGTAGCAACACTACAATCTGCTGGCTCATCTCCGTGACCGTCATCCACAGCTTTACAGCCAAGTTATGCCATGCAAACGTCAGTTACTGTGTGAGGGACTTCGGTTTCACTGAGATTGTCATAATGTGTAACTCTTGATTTATACCAGACATTTGAGCCGTATCTGTCCTCCTAAACGGCGACTAGGTTTTCCGTTTTCGTTTAAGACACTTAGGAGCTAATACTAGCTGAGTAGCTAATAGCCGTATTAGCAGCTATGTTGCTAAGTGTTTCAAAACGAAAAGGAGCTGAAAACACTGAGCAGAGCCGACAGAATATAAACTGACGTAACGTAACGCTAATTGAGATCAACTATGATTGAATCACTGTGATTACGGTTATTGTATGGTGAGCTAGAATCGATATAGACGGCCAGTTATGCTTTCTCGACATAAGCTCAAGGAAACAACATAAAAGCTGCCGTGTTAACCTTTAACCGAGAGCCTTAATGGGGGCTAAATGTCAGAACATTTAGTGAAGTTATTTCAGTATATCTATTTTTTGGACATTTTACAGCGCTTAAAAAAATATTGCGATATTATCGTGTACCGTGATAATTTGGTCACTGTAATCGAGATATCAAATTTTCCATATCGTTACATCCCTACTCCCCTGCTGTCACACCCACTGCTCCTCTGCTCAGATGAAAAGGAGCAGCCTGCTGTTTTTAGGCGGTCTGCTACAAAACCTTTTAAAACAATTAAACTATTGGTTTTATTTTTATAAAAGAAAACCACACAAGACAGTTTTGATTTTTTTTCTGAGTGAAAGAGAAGAAAAGAAGCTGAATAAGTTTAAAAAAAAATTAGAAATAACAAAACATTATATAGAATACATCTTATAGTATATGTTTGTAAAGGGGAAATGTATGTATTTCTGACTGAAACCAAGCTGAATAACTAAAAAAATAATATTGTTTTAAAACATGGGGAATATACAGACTTTGGACTGAAACCAAGATTAATTTAATTTGTCCTCACTGTCCTCCAGTGAACTTATTTTGTTCTGTCTCACTTGAGAGCAAGTCTATGATGTACCACTTCCATTTTCTTCTTTCTGTGCTATGTTTATTTCCTGAGTCATTGACAGTTAGTTTCAGACTTTCACTTTTCATTTTTGCAGTCTGGTATAAAAACCCTCTCCAACAGCTGCAGTCCAGCAGTTGGACTGAGCACACACAACTTCAACCATCTCCTATAAGCAACCTCATTCAGGTAAGGTATGATTAGTATTTTATAACACATACACAAATGGTGCTGTATGTATCAGTAATTTAGATTTTTTAATTGACGGTTTTCATTCAGTACAAGATATTGAAATGTGATTTGCATTTTCATTAACTGCTAAATTGCTAAAGCTTTATTTTTTTACTGTTATTTAGGCAGTTTCCACAGACACACTATGGTTGTAAACTGCTGCTGACATTTTATCTTTTTCTTTCAGAGTAAACAACTTGTCCTGAAGATGTCAGGTAGTAGCCTAATCAAACTTCATCTAAAAGAATAAGTGCATATTTTTCTCTAAGAAATATAAAATATAACGACTTCCAAGGAGATGTTTAGTAAATTTCTGACTTCAGTGACTGAAAGGGAAACAAAAAGCTGTCACACAGTACGAATGATTGAATGAATGATTTTGTTTTATTTTAGTGTCATGCCACCAGTGGCCCATCCCCCATGGGATTATATGACACCTTTGCAAAACAAAATGACAATATACATTTCATATTCCATTAACATAAGTTAAATTTCCAGTCGTGCTGGTCAAGCATTTGATAACAACAGAAAACCAATTTACAGCAGTACAAAAGTAAAGTTATACATCTACTGATACAATGCTCCCTTTCTCATGTCCCAAGCTTTCTGCAAATACTTCACCAGTCCAAATATTTCTTTTTCAAACAGCCAAGTCAGTCGTTGTGAATCATCCGCATTTATCCAATCTACCTTAATCTTTGTGTTACTAATCAACTCCTCGCGGATCTTCTAATAAAAAGGACAGTACAAGAACAAAATGATACTCACAGTAAACAAAAACATGTTAAATGGTCTCCGTACAGCTCTTGTGTAAATTGAGTCATTGTGAATTTGATAGATTTTATGTGATTGGGATTTTAAAAGAAAAAAAAAATGAACTTGTCTGAATGCAAACATAAAAAGTTCCTCTTTTCTTTCTTTCAGACCGTGACCATCAGCGTAAGTAGCTACAGTTGTTTGTTAATTAAATAGAATTTTTACTTTGCTAAGCTGCTGGTTATAATGACATTTTTAGGACTTTGGGGGGGGGGGGGTGTATATATGGAAGCATCCATGTTTTCACAGACATGGATGTAAACTGTAAGGGGGCGATCACACTGAAATGAAACGCTGCTTTCCTATGATACGGTGCATCTGACCAGCATTCAAGTGTCTTTTTAGACGCGCGTTTTTGTAGACACGCGTAAACGCTGAAAAGTTTAAACTTTTTTGAGCCAATCAAATCCTCCTTCCTGCTTTGTTGTGGCAGTTTGGTCAATTACGGTAGTTCAACGGCAGTTACGAGCGACAGACAACAGTGCAATCCGAAGAAGAGAAATTTATCCTTACAATATTTGATTATGGAGAATTATACAACACAAGAACACCTCAGTACTCGATCAAACACAGGAGGAGACACGCATGGAGCTGTGTGAGCAGCGCAGTAAATTTGTCTGGTGAGTACAATGTAATTAGTCAGCTAGTAAACTCTCAGACAGTCAGATATGTGATATATTTGTATCCATTTTGAATCTGTTCGCTCGGTTGCGCTGCGCGGGTGCTCCTTGCTGTTTTTTTGTCCAGCGCGCATTGAATAAGCGCTTCCAGCGTTTCAAGCATCTTTGAAGCTTCCACGTTTCTGCGTCTCGTTTCAGTGTGATCGCCCCCTGAGAGAAACTTGACCAGTGCGCGGACGCATGTGTGGGGTGGTTATTGCTGAAATATGTATATATATGTTTTTACAATGACATGATACATCTTCTTTCAAATATTGTTTTTTAGATTAAATGTATTGTCTCTTTGTTTGTAACCTATGCAGTTGTGAAGAAAGCTTTAAAGATCGATTCAGACAGGACGCCTGTAGTTGGTGATGCTGATGCCTATGCTGCCGCTGGAACCTTCGATCATTGCGCGTACGCTGGTGCTGGAGTGGGCCATGCTGAATGGGCTGGTGGTGAGGCCAAAGGGCCCAATGCCGGTGCAGGGGCTGAAATCTCTCTAGCAGGAGGTGCCAGAGCTGTTGTTAATGCAGAACTGGTCAGTGTTTCACAATCTCTTGGTCCGGCCAAAGCTACACTCGGTCTGTCAGCAGAAACTGGCGGCACCATCAGTCCAACACAGGTAGAGGCAAAGGTGCTGGGAACGGGTTTCTCCCTCGGTCGCAAAGTGGGCTTTTCTTTCCTTGGCAGTGGGTTTGAGATTAAATTGTGGTAGACTGTATCTTTGAGCCAAACACATCTCTTTGTGATTGTGTTACGTGTCATCTATTACAACAATGTATCGATAAAAGCATTTGCAATTTACAGCTTTTATATATTAAAATTCAGTGCAGATTAGAAAGATAAGCTTGATAAGTGATTTTTTTAAATATATCTACTGCTTTTTGATAACAGTGTGAACATAATAAAACATTTACCAGTTTTTGTTGTACAGAAAATAAAATTATTGTACTTTTACTTCAGGAGCCAGCAGTTCCTGTCACACCTGCTGGCCTCCACTTGACTTCATCATTGTTTGCTGACATTAAACATTGAAGCAATGTTGTGTAGAAAAAACTTTTATCCTGTGTTTCGGGTATTTTTCTCACAATGTGACTCGGCATGCATTTATTGTTTAATTTTGTTCCAAAGATCATAATAATGAAGTTTTTTAAAATCATGTCTTACCCGCATCTTATTCATGATCAGTCTTGACTTAGTTCAGAGGTTTTAGACTGTGTATTGTAGCAACGCCCAGATTTCTCATCATGCCTCATGCTAGACTGTAGTTTAGTTTGCTATTTTATGTTCCAAAATGCAAATGTCACTTTTTATTATTGATCATAAAGTGTCTGTGCAGAACGTTATGGTTTATTGTCATTTTTGTATTAGTTTATAGTTTATACCATCAGTGAACTGGCTCGTACACTCAATAATGACAGCTGCATTTCCTTACTTTCCTTAAATATCTGTTTATTGGTTTATGTACATTAGTGTAAATTCAGTAAAGAAACATATTAACAGCCAGGGCCAGCCCTGTACATCTGGGGGCCCTAAGCAGGATAAAATTGGGGGCCCCGCCTCACAGTGTATATATGTACCGTCAAATATTTATAAAAACCAGCTGCCGTATACAACCCTTGAGTGTTTTATTGTACCTCCATCAACATGATGGTGAGCAGATATTTTATTACTAATTAAACAGAGTCACTGAAACACAAAGCTGTCTAATTGCACTTGTCATTTTTTCTTCTACTTTGTTTTTGTCTGAATCTTAATGTTAATATTGTGAAATGGCAATAACTGTGTTTGTCCACTAGGCGGCTCCAAACCTGCAGTATTAAATCACTACTTTTGATGTAGCAGAAAGATAAAGGATTCTACAAAAGATTACAGTTTGAACAGATTTATTTTTTAAAACAAAAACAAAACTTCAACCTCTATACAATTCTGTCCTGTGACAAGTGAACAAACAAACACACAAACCTAATACCGGTATATACTGTGACAAGTAAACAAATAAGCTTAATTCACATCCAAACAAAATAAACAAGAAAAAATTTAAGTAGAAAATGAAATGACTAACAGATAAAATAATTGAGCAATTATTGAGCAATCAAAATCAAGTCTAAAACTCTACAAAAACCAACCTTCATTACACCCTTATCCCTTTTTTTCCTTCCTTTGTTCCAGTTCAGAATTTTGCTCTTCTTGCTTTTTGGGATGCAAAGTCATTTATAACATCATCATAGGAAATCTGGCTTCCAATCTGGTGGTTGATACTGATGACTGCCAGTCCACTGAGGCGTTTCTTCTGACATGGAGGACCTTAGGTAGGTCTTGATCAGTTTGAGTTTTGAGAAACTCCTTTCTGCAGATGCCACCGTCACTGGTAGTGTGCAGGCTACTCTCAGTGCCACCCAAAGGTTTGGATAAAACCCAGTCAGCTCATTTTGGTGGATGAAGGTGAGAAGCTCAAATGTGGTCATATTCGTCTTGGGTAGGTTTGGAAGGCTCTGGATTTCTGTGGCTAGTTCTCGCCAGTCCAGGTCAGTCTCCCCCCCTTCAGTGAGTGTGTTACCAAGTACCTCACAGTGCTCTCTGAGTGCCTTGTCATCCATGTCAGAGAAACTGAGTAGAACACCAACTTTATCTCTGACATCCCTCAGTGACGTGAAACGATCCTCCAAAGACTGAATGGCAGTGTCAACTACAACATTAAAGAATGCTATCTCCATTCTCTTTAATGCATCAGTCACAGTCTCATCTCTTGCCTCATAGCTGAACTGCTTTTTGGTGTTACGAAGCCTCTTCTGCCTCTTCACCACCACCAAAGTACTTAAGAATTGCTCCACCTGAGACAGTAAAAATTATTTTACAATTATTGTTTACAGAAAATAGTGCTATATATAAATTAATGTAGGTCCAGGGGGATAGATTGTACTACTATTTACATATAAATTACACTCTTTGCTGCTGAGTGTTTTTTACACTTAGATACAGTTGATCTTCTGACCCTGTCCTGCACAGTATGGAGCAGGTGATCACTGACCCTTTATATTACTGCCTAGACTAAAATTTGGGGGGGGGGGGGTGCGCGCTCGTCGGGCCTGCGTTACGTTTACATATGCGTGTGTCACGGTCATTGTTGCCAGGGTTACACGTTGCCAGGTCAGAGACGGTCAAATGATTGAGCAAAGAGTTTGGGGGGCCCCCTAGTGGCTGCGGGGCCCTAAGCAGCTGCTTAGTTCGCTTATAGGGAGGGCCGGCTCTGCTGGAGGGATTACATATGTCATCTGGCCTGGGAACACCTTGGGGTCCCCCAGGAGGAGCTGGAAAGCAATGCTGAAGAGAGGGACGTCTGGGGTGTTTTGCTTGGCCTGCTGCCCCCACTACCTTGGCCGCAGATAAGCAGATGAAAATGGATGGATACAACCCAAAACAACAACCTAAAGTGAAGCAGAACAAGGTGTTCCCACAGGGCTGGGTGATAAAACAACTATGTACAAAATAATGATATATCTTTTCAAGCAAGATACAAATTAAGACACAGAACGTGTCCCAGTGTTCATCTCTCCTCTCACACTCTCCACACAGCTCCGCCTCACTCACTCTCGCTCCAGTGCTGCAGGTGTGCAAAAAGTTAACATACAGCACTGCTATTTATTTTATATCATTTTTCAATTACATGTTGTGCAGCTGCGTAGTTTTAAACGGGGGAAAAAAGTCACTGTCTTTGCATTTTATTTTGATCACCACGTCTGTTTTAATGAAAGTGCTTGTGACATCTCAAATGTGGGTTATACTTGCAACTGAACATGTAGCCCGTTTCCTACTGAGATATATATCGTGTATCGCCATTCAGCCTGAAAATACTGAGACATGAATTTTTGTCCATATCGCTCAGCCCTAGGTTTCTAAAACGTCATAGTGTGACGTGACGGGCCACTGATCAAGCGTTGGTATTTGACGTGTTGGGAGTGAGAATGTGTCGCTCATCAGCCAGAATATAAGACGCGTTAAACTTTTGACCTGATGGTGACATAAGATGAAAGGTTAATAGATCACCAACGTGATGTATTCATCCTGAAGGGGACATAAATGTGTGCACCAAATGTAATCCATCAATAGTTGTTGGCATTTTTCAGTCTTGACCGAAGCAAACCTTATTTTGCACATCTGTGTGTGTCTGTGGAGGTTACCAATAAACCCCCCCTCCTCCTCTTCCTCCTCCTCCACCTCTGCCTCCAGAGGACTAAAACCCCCCCAAATCTTTTACTTTTGCTTTCTGTTAAACAGCGTGGAGATCTGTGACTGTTAACAGAATTTTAAGCACTTCAGTTTGGCAAAAACAACAACAGGATGCAGATGTAAGACTTGCCTGTTTTACTTTCACTTACATCGTCCAAATGTCTTCCTCTCCCCAGTGAAAAAATAGCTGCATGTAAGTGTTAAAACAAGTAGGAAGACCTATAGAAATGTGTGTATCACTGTCACACAGTGTGGAAGAAAGGTTTCTCTAAAGTAAAGGGATGATTTAAGGAGTGAGCTTGACTTTCTCCTGAGTGAGATCGAACAAAATAAGCTCATAAGAGTTGGTTTCAGTCCCAAATCTGTATATGTCCCCTGTTTTAAAACAGTATTCACTGAAGACAATGGTAAAACTTTTGTGCGGTTTTCTTTTTAAAAAGGACAACAAATATTTTAATTTGTTTGACAAGATTTTGTGTATCTGTGTGTGTCTGTGGTGGATGATGTTACCAACACTTGCATGCAGCTATTTTTTTCCACTGAGGAAGATATTTAGACATATTAATGTAAGTCCAAGAGGTACGATAAGTCTTACATGAACTGATGACTTTACTGTATCATGTTAGTTTTATTGCAAGTGGTGAAAGTTTTGTTTTGAGTCACAGATCTCTACGTGTTGAACAGAAAGCAAAAGTAAAAAAAAACAGTGAGGTTGGTGAGAGCAGACAGGTGTGAGGAGAGCCTTTTATCAGCATGAATGTTCCAGTAAGCCACCGTATCACTCAGCACATCCAAGATTCTCTTGGACGCTTAGTATTTCCATGGACAGACATCATAAGAGCAAAAAAAGGCAAATGAATTGATCAAACTTGCGCTTGACGTTTTCCGGAGCTGCAGAGCAAGCTCATCTCTGTGACCGTCATCCACAGCTTTACAGCCAAGTTATGCCATGCAAACATCAGTTACTGTGCGAGGGACTTCAGTTTTACTAAGATTGTCAAAATGTGTAACTCTCGATTTATACCAGACATTTGAGCCGTATCTGTCCTCCTAAACGGCGACTAGGTTTTCCGTTTCCGTTTAAGACACTTAGGAGCTAATACTAGCTGAGTAGCTAATAGCCATATTAGCAGCTATGTTGCTAAGTGTTTCAAAACAAAACAGAGCTGAAAACACTGAGCAGAGCCGACAGAATATAAACTGACGTAACGTAACGCTAATTAAGATCAACTATGATTGAATCACTGTGATTAGGGTTATTGTGTGGCGAGCTAGAATCGATATAGACGGCCAGTTATGCTTTCTTGACATAAGCTCAAGGAAACAACATAAACGCTGCCATGTTAACCTTATAAAACCGAGAGCCTTAATGGGGGCTAAATGTTACAACATTGAGTGAAGTTATTTCAGTATATCTATTTTTTGGACATTTTACAGCGCTTAAAAAAATATTGCGATATTATCGTGTACCGTGATAATTTGGTCACTATAATCGAGATATCAAATTTTCCATATCGTTACATCCCTACTCCCCTGCTGTCACACCCACTGCTCCTCTGCTCAGATGAAAAGGAGCAGCCTGCTGTTTTTAGGCGGTCTGCTACAAAACCTTTTAAAACAATTAAACTATTGGTTTTATTTTTATAAAAGAAAACCACACAAGACAGTTTTGATTTTTTTTCTGAGTGAAAGAGAAGAAAAGAAGCTGAATAAGTTTAAAAAAAAAAATAGAAATAACAAAACATTATATAGAATACATCCATATATATTATAGTATATGTTTGTAAATCGGAAATGTATGTATTTCTGACTGAAACCAAGCTGAATAACTAAAAAAATAATATTGTTTTAAAACAGGGGGAATATACAGACTTTGGACTGAAACCAAGATTAATTTAATTTGTCCTCACTGTCCTCCAGTGAACTTATTTTGTTCTGTCTCACTTGAGAGCAAGTCTATGACGTACCACTTCCATTTTCTTCTTTCTGTGCTATGTTTATTTCCTGAGTCATTGACAGTTAGTTTCAGACTTTCACTTTTCACTTTTGCAGTCTGGTATAAAAATCCTCTCCAACAGCTGCAGTCCAGCAGTTGGACTGAGCACACACAACTTCAACCATCTCCTTTAAGCAACCTCATTCAGGTAAGGTATGATTAGTATTTTACAACACATACACAAATGGTGCTGTATGTATCAGTAATTTAGATTTTTTTAATTGACGGTTTTCATTCAGTACAAGATATTGAAATGTGATTTGCATTTTCATTAACTGCTAAATTGCTAAAGCTTTAATTTTTTTACTGTTATTTAGGCAGTTTCCACAGACACACTATGGTTGTAAACTGCTGCTGACATTTTATCTTTTTCTTTCAGAGTAAACAACTTGTCCTGAAGATGTCAGGTAGTAGCCTAATCAAACTTCATCTAAAAGAATAAGTGCATATTTTTCTCTAAGAAATGTAAAATATAACGACTTCCAAGGAGATGTTTAGTAAATTTCTGACTTCAGTGACTGAAAGGGAAACAAAAAGCTGTCACACAGTACGAATGATTGAATGAATGATTTTGTTTTATTTTAGTGTCATGCCACCTAGTGGCCCATCCCCCATGGGATTATATGACACCTTTGCAAAACAAAATGACAATATACATTTCATATTCCATTAACATAAGTTAAATTTCCAGTCGTGCTGGTCAAGCATTTGATAACAACAGAAAACCAATTTACAGCAGTACAAAAGTAAAGTTATACATCTACTGATACAATGCTCCCTTTCTCATGTCCCAAGCTTTCTGCAAATACTTCACCAGTCCAAATATTTCTTTTTCAAACAGCCAAGTCAGTCGTTGTGAATCATCCGCATTTATCCAATCTACCTTAATCTTTGTGTTACTAAACAACTCCTCGCGGATCTTCTAATAAAAAGGACAATACAAGAACAAAATGATACTCACAGTAAACAAAAACATGTTAAATGGTCTCCGTACAGCTCTTGTGTCATCAATATGATGTTATAACAATTGAGTCATTGTGAATTTGATAGATTTTATGTGATTGGGATTTTAAAAGAAAAAAATGAACTTGCCTGAATGCAAACATAAAAAGTTTCTCTTTTCTTTCTTTCAGACCGTGAGCATCAGGGTAAGTAGCTACAGTTGTTTGTTAATTAAATAGAAGTTTTACTTTGCTAAGCTGCTGGTTATAATGACATTTTTAGGACTTTGGGGGGGTATGTATGGAAGCATCCATGTTTTCACAGACATGGATGTAAACTGTAAGGGGGCGATCACACTGAGATGAAATGCTTGAAGCGCGACGCCAGTAAAACAACTGCTTTCCTATGATACGGTGCGTCTGACCAGCATTAAAGTGTCTTTTTAGATGCACGTTTTTGTAGACACGCGTAGACGCTGAAAAGTTAAAATATTTTCAACTTTTTTGAGCCAATCAAATCCTCCTTCCTGCTTTGTTGTGGCAGTTTGGTCAATTACGATAGTTCAACGGCAGTTACGAGCAAGAAAGAGAAAGAGAGCAATTTATCCTTACAATATTTGATTATGGAGAATTATACAACACAAGAACACCTCAGTACTCGATCAAACACAGGAGGAGACACGCATGGAGCTGTGTGAGCAGCGCAGTAAATTTGTCTGGTGAGTACAATGTAATTAGTCAGCTAGTAAACTCTCAGACAGTCAGATATGTGATATATTTGTATCCATTTTGAATCTGTTCGCTCGGTTGCGCTGCACGGGTGCTCCTTGCTGTTTTTTTGTCCAGCGCGCATTGAATAAGCGCTTCCAGCGTTTCAAGCATCTTTGAAGCGTCCACGTTTCTGCGTCTCGTTTCGGTGTGATCGCCCCCTGAGAGAAACTTGACCAGTGCGCGGACGCATACAACTGTGGGGTGGTTATTGCTGAAATATGTATATATATGTTTTTACAATGACATGATACATCTTCTTTCAAATATTGTTTTTTAGATTAAATGTATTGTCTCTTTGTTTGTAACCTATGCAGCTGTGAAGAGAGATTTAAAGATCGATTCAGACAGGACGCCTAAAGTTGGTAATGTTGATGTCTATGCTGCCGCTGGAGCCTTCGATCGTCCGGATGGGGTTGGCGTGTACGTTGGTGCTGGATTGGACCATGCTGAATGGGATGGTGGTGAGAGGAAAGGGCCCAATGCCGGTGCAGGGGCTGAAATCATCCCAGGAGGTGTCAGAGCTGTTGTTAATGCAGAACTGGTCAGAGTTTCACAATCTGTTGGTCCAGCCAAAGCTACAGTCGGTCTGTCAGCAGAAACTGGCGGCACCATCAGTCCAACACAGGTAGAGGCAAAGGTGCTGGGAACGGGTATCTCCTTCGGGCGTAAAATGGGCTTTTCTATCCTTGGCAGTGGGTTTGAGTTTAAATTGTGGTAGACTGTATCTTTGAGCCAAACACATCTCTTTGTGATTGTGTTACGTGTCATCTGTTACAACAATGTATCGATAAAAGCATTTGCAATTTACAGCTTTTATATATTAAAATTCAGTGCAGATCAGAAAGATAAGCTTGATAAGTGATTTTTTTTTAATATATCTACTGCTTTTTGATAACAGTGTGAACATAATAAAACATTTACCAGTTTTTGTTGTACAGAAAATAAAATTATTGTACTTTTACTTCAGGAGCCAGCAGTTCCTGTCACACCTGCTGGCCTCCACTTGACTTCATCATTGTTTGCTGACATTAAACATTGAAGCAATGTTGTGTAGAATAAACTTTTATCCTGTGTTTCGGGTATTTTTCTCACAATGTGACTCGGCATGCATTTATTGTTTAATTTTGTTCCAAAGATCATAATAATGAAGTTTTTTAAAATCATGTCTTACCCGCATCTTATTCATGATCAGTCTTGACTTAGTTCAGAGGTTTTAGACTGTGTATTGTAGCAACGCCCAGATTTCTCATCATGCCTCATGCTAGACTGTAGTTTAGTTTGCTATTTTATGTTCCAAAATGCAAATGTCACTTTTTATTATTGATCATAAAGTGTCTGTGCAGAACGTTATGGTTTATTGTCATTTTTGTATTAGTTTATAGTTTATACCATCAGTGAACTGGCTCGTACACTCAATAATGACAGCTGCATTTCCTTACTTTCCTTAAATATCTGTTTATTGGTTTACGTACATTAGTGTAAATTCAGTAAAGAAATATATCAACAGCACAAGTAAAACCAACACAGAACAAACTTGAGCAATACAGGTAAGACAAAAGGGGGAGAAATTACACATAAATTATCCCACAAGTTACAGGGTATTAACATAAGGAGCTCTGTCTGGCCTGCCTGCAGGGGTGCCGTCCTGGGGGTTGTCTGGGCCTCGATGGCTTGGGGAGTCCTGCCACAGGGCTTTACGGCCATGGTATGGACCCCCATTTGTCGGGGTCGGGGCTGGTCTCTACGGCGGCGTCCCCTGTAGTCAATTGGCTTAGACGGCTCTTGGTGGGGATGGCTCCCATAGCGTAGTGTTTCCTCACTTGCTCTATCAGTGCTCAGCCATATCCCGTTTTTATCTGTGGGGGGTGGGGGTGGGGTGTACGTTTCAATGTAATATGCTGTGTGCTCAAGGGTGTGTGTGTCTATGTCTGTGTGTCTATGTGTGTGCATATACATTATATAACTAGGGTGCGGGGAGTGGGGATGTTAAGGGGGTCTGTTTTATTTTTCTTTTAATGTAAAGCACTTTGGGCTACATTTTGGTGTATGAAAGGTGCTATATAAATAAAATTTGATTTGATTTGATTTGATTTGATTTGATAAGACACCGTGGTACAGGCAGAGGTGGGTAGAGTAGCCAAATATTGTACTCAAGTAAGAGTACTGATACTTCAGAACAATATTACTCAACTAAAAGTAAAAAGTAGTCATCCAAATAATTACTTGAGTAAAAAGAGTATTTGGTGAAAAAACTACTCAAGTATTGAGTAACGTCTGATTTATTTGTAAAATAAGAACATGAACGTAATCAATCAATCAAAAATAATAATCTGGAAATTCATGTGTTGAAAGTTTTTTGATGGACCCAAAATAATCAAGACACGGAGAGATAAAAGCATGTACAACGGTTTCTGTGTCTCTAAAAGTTAAAATAGATCTTATTTTAGCAATGTTTCTCAGGTGATAAAAACACGATTGGACAAGCTTAGTGACATGTTGTGCAAATCACAAATAACTACCAAAGACACCAAGATTTCTTGCAACAGGCTTTATGTGTTGAGACATGTAACCAGCAGATGGCAGTATTTGTTTGATTGGCTGTGACCCATTTAAGGATTCAAGGATTTCTGATTTATTACTGTCCTGGATCAGCTGTGCTCGGAGGAAAACCAAATATTTGTTTTGCTACCACAAGCTGCAGGATGGTTTTTAAAAACAACACGACAAGTCTTGAGTCTTACAGAAGTTTAATGTTAGCAAACAATGATTAAGTTCAGTGGAAGCCAGTTAGGTGTGACAGGAAGTTGTTGACAGGAAATGGAACAATCAAGAAAGTGCTGGCTTCTGAAATGTAAAAGTACAACAATCTTATCTGTGCATTTTATTTCCAGTATGACAAAAAAATGGTAAATTTTCTAATACACTGCTCAAAATAAAAAAAAAAATGAGGGGAACACTTAATGGTCACAGTCTAACACCAAGTCAGTGAAACTGTTTGGATATCAGTGTGTCCATTCAGGAAGCTCAAGTGATTGTGAATCAGTTTCAGCTGCTTTGGTGCAAATCAAAGTGACAACAGGTGCAATGGAGAGGCAAAATCAAGACAATCCCCAAAAACGAGAGCAGGAAGAGAGCTGGACAGGTTCCATAGGAGGGCATCAACCCCGCAGCAGGACCAGTATCTGCTCCTTTGTGTGAGGAGGAAGAGGAGGAGCACTGCCAGAGCCCTACAACATGACCTCCAACAGGCTGCTGGTGTGCATGTTTCTGACCACACTGTCAGAAACAGGCTCCATGAGGGTGACATGAGGGCTCCACGTCCTCTAGTGGGACCTGTGCTCACAGCCCAGGATTTTTGTTTTTTGGCGTGATTTTGAATCCAGCCCTCAGTGGGTTAATCATTTTGGTTTCCATTAACCATCGTTACACCATTTGGTTCTCAACCAATTTTATAATGTACATTAGTAAAGATTTTCAACTTGAATAATTCATTCATCAAGATCTGTTGTGTGATTCATGTGTTTGCTTTTTTTTTTTTTTTTTTTAAATGTACATTCACTCGATTATCTAAAAGCAGTAGGCTGTGATAAATCTCTTATCAAGTTATTTTTTTTTTTGGATGCAAAGACTTACAATGTCACAAGATGCAAAACACAGTCACAAAGAGCTGTATTTGGCAAGATATCACAGTCTACCAAAATTTAAATTCAAACCCAGTGCCGAACAGAGAAAAGCCCATTTTACTACCAAACGAAAAGCCTGTTCCCAGCACCTTTGCCTCTATATGTGTTGGACTAACGGAGGCACCGATGTCAAATGCTAGACCGGCTGTAGCTTTCACCGGACCAGCAGCGACTGAAACACTGGCCACTTCTGCTTTGGCACAGGCTCCAAGACTGAGAGATGCCATAGAGGCTTCAGCTAACACGCTGCCGTTGGGCCCTTTAGCCTCAGCTTCAAAAATGCTCCATTGAGCACGAGCAAGGCCCCATCCTGCACCGGCGTACAGTCCTGCCTTGGGAAGACGCTTACCGGGTTTATTCTCCAAACCGTCTTTGAATTTCCCAGCTTCAGAATAGGTGCTGGCAGTCAAAGTCTCAAAGCGCCGATCGAAAGTGTCAACCATCTCCAGCACCCCAGCTACAGTAACTCCAGCGCTTGCTCTCAGACCAGCTTTGGCTGTAAACAAAGAGACACTACATTTAATCTCAGAGACCACGAGAGGACGATGTTACCACTGTTAAAGACTTTATGTGGTGTGGAAATTTCAAGAATATCATCATATTTTAAAAAGATGTGCTGTTACAAGAACGAAAAACAACATTTCAAAAGTAATATTCTGAGAAAAGGTTGTTACATATGTAGCGGAGTAGATGTGTCCATATTAAATTATGGCAAAACAGTCGCAACACCGCCACCTACTGGCGTAGCGGCGGGCGTGGGAACGACACAGAGGCGAGAGGATCTTGACATGGTAAGACGGGCTCTCGCACGGTCCGAGACAATTATTGATTTTCCGCGGTGTTTCATACGTTTTATCTTACTGTGTATAATTTTCGTTGTGTTTTATGCCAGCTGGGTTGAGCAATACTATGATTTGTAGCTCATAACATGTTGTTTGGAGACGTTGTTAGTGAAGCTAACCTAGCATTAATGTT
The DNA here is from genome assembly GCA_026686955.1 of Epinephelus cyanopodus. Lineage (NCBI taxonomy): Eukaryota > Metazoa > Chordata > Actinopteri > Perciformes > Serranidae > Epinephelus > Epinephelus cyanopodus. The sequence continues at coordinate 39,456,969 of CM048922.1, forward strand.
ACTTTGATTTCACGTGTTCAGATCCATATTGTCCCGAGACCGACTGCTGTAACCCATGCCACTGCTGTTGTCTGCTGTGTTGCAGGTAATGCACTGTTCATTTTTATATTATTTTCATGATGATTTATGGGAAAATTATGCCAATGTGCACTGTTGTTCTTTATACATCCAGTTAAACGTTTCGAGCTTTGGATTTAGTGTGAATGCCACATCTGAATTATTTTTGTCTTTACCTCGTGGTAAATGTTGAGAATGTGTTCTTCAGTTTAAAGCCATATAATGGATTATGTGGGGGTTTTGTATGTTTTATAGACCAATATACACTATACGATCACTGTAATATTTTTGTTTGTTTCATATAACCAGAATTGGTTATTTTCTTTTTTTTGTTTACTGTGCTGTGCACAGAGGCGAGAGGATCTTGACATGATCCATATTGTCCCGAGACCGACTGCTGTAACCCATGCCACTGCTGTTGTCTGCTGTGTTGCAGGAGGAATAAAACCCTTTGTGATCCACCTGACTGTCACCTGTCATGTATGAGGCCATGGTAGTGTGGGGCTGCATTAGCGGAGAAAAGTGACCTGTCACATTGGTGCCGTGACTCGTTGATTTGGAGTTTCGTCTTCACTCCGGCCCGGGACCACCTTATTGGACGGCTTCTCCCTTGTGCCTTCAGGTGGACAGTGTTTCAGTCGGCACATGGTGCAACTGGTGCACTTTGTTCCTCGGCCAGTCTCCCTCTGTTTTTATATGCTTTTCTGTTGTGTAAAGTAATTTTGTCAAATGTGATTTAACAATGAGCTACATACAAGGGAATGCTAGTACACCCTTTATTCAGAGTGTTGGTAGAGGAAGAGGTAGAGGTGTGGTGTTGCAGTTTGACAGTCCTGTTCAGGGGGGTGATGTTCATGTGGTGGGAGGTAGACAAGGGGGGGCCTCTGCAGTCGGTAGAGACGAGGTTCCATCTCAGGGCCATCACACTGACCATACACCGAGCACACAGGTTTCTGCTACCCACGCACAAACCCCTATTCAACCCTCACATGATGTCATCAGCCAGATGAGTGACATGATTAAACTTGTAGGCCAGCAGGTGGCTGATAGTATAGTTGCACACCTGGGCCCAGCACATAGCACGCCAACACCTAACACCCCTGCTGTGCATAATGCACCCACCAACTTGTCTGCACACAACCTAGACCTGTCACAAGTCCAACTGGTGCCTCAAAGGAAGGTGAAAGAGCCTCCAACTTTTAAAGGTGATGACACAGACACTGTGGATGTACATGGGTGGGAAGACCTGATGAAGAACTACATAAAGAGGGCAAACATCAGACCAGAGCAGCAGGCTGAGGAAATACTCATTCACCTCAGGGGTCGAGCTAAAGATGTTGTGAAGTTTGGTTTGAGGAACAGTGGTATTGATGTGACTCTGAACCCAGATGCCATTTATGCTCTCCTCCGTAAACATTTTGCTGCTGTCCCCTATTCACCTCTCCCCCTAGCAGACTTTTACACTACACTGCCAAGAGGTAATGAAGATGCATATGACTACTGGCTGAGGCTCAACCAAGCTGCAGATGTCGCTGCTGACTGTCTCAAGGAACAAGGCAAGGAGCTGCAGTGCCCCAGTCTTGAGGTGACGCGCATGTTTATCAAGAACTGTCCATCCAAAGAGCTCGCCATGACTTTCAGGTCAAAAACAATTGATAAATGGACTGCAGTAGAAGTCCAGGATGTGCTGGATGTGTACCACACTGAAAGAGGTTTGAGGGGTGCTGCTGCTGCTGCCACTGTGAGTAGGAGGCCCAGTGAGAATGTATATGTGAATAAAGTCGAGATGCTTCACACTGCAACACCTCCACCTGACTCCGGAGACTCTTTCAGACCCAGTAATCCCCCCACATCAGACTTGGCTGCTCTTGAGCGTGTCATTACCATGCTGGAGAAAGTTCTGATGGACAAGTCTGCCCCAACCCAAGCTAATATCTCCAGACGGCCCAGATCTAAACTGTCTAGGATTGAGGGTCTGAATAACCTGCCGTGTGCTGTCTGTGGCGACTCATCACATTCTGCACTCACTCATTGTCGAGACAAGAAACTCTGCTTTCAATGCTTCTCACCTGATCATTCCAGACGCAGCTGTCCTGTGCAGGCGTCGTCCACTCCATCTGTGCAGGTGGGAAACTAGTGGATCTGCGCCCAGGGGAGGACGGTGCGGATCCTATTGGTGTCCCTCCCATAAGTGATGTTGAGGATTTTGAGTCAGTCTTTGAGTCAGTCTGTTCCAGCATCCCTCAGGGTAAGACTGTCATGTTTCAAGGCACACACAAGATACAAAAGTCAGACAGCTTGTTCTACACCGATGTCACTGCAGCAGGTGTCTCATTGAAGGTGATGATCGACAGTGGCTCTACAGGATGCACACTGAGTGAACCAGCTGTGAAGCGCATCCTACAGCATGATCCAGGTGTGAGACCATACACTGCAGAAGATGTTGTTATTATTGGATGTGCAGGTCATCAGGTCACGCCTTCAGGTGCATATGATGTGGAAGTTGAAGTGTATGATTGCAAAATGATCATTCCTATGTTTGTGGTGCCTGGACAAACTGATGACCTGATATTGGGCAGCAACGCCATAAAGGAAATCCTTCGTCTGATGAGGAAGACTGACAGCTATTGGCGTCTCATGTCTGAGCCCAGTAGTGTCACTGATGATGACTGTCACCACTTCTTCTCTCTTCTTTCCAACACAGAGAGGTGGAGAGGTGTCACAGTGCCTGACAAGGTTGGCACGCTGAATCTGCAACATTGTGTGACTCTACAACCACAAAGTGAACATTTGGTGTGGGGCAAGCTTCCTGATTCTGCACCTATGTCAGTTGGCAGCACAGTGGTTATTGAACCAACCCAAGCAAGATGCAGGCCCAGAAATGTTTTGGTTGGCAGGATTGTTACACCTATGTGGGGCGATCGGTGTCTTCCCATGAGAGTTATCAACCCCACCAATAAGCCCATCGTGCTAAAAAGGAACGTGAAACTGGCAGATGTGTTTCCCTGTGTTGCAGTTGAGGATCTGTCTCAACCCGACCACATCCAAGTTCACTCTCAATCCACTGCGGATGCTGTGCCACCGAGATCCAAGGAGGATGTCAGACGTGTGTTGGACGAGCTTGGTCTGTCGGATCTGGACTTGGATTCTTGCGCCGTCTCTGACCTCTGGAGAGACAGGCTTCTCCAGATCATTGAAAGACATGAGTCAGTCTTCTCACGACACAAGATGGACTGTGGTGAGGCTTCTGGCTTTGTGCACAAGATACATCTGGTGGATGAGAGACCGTTCAGGTTACCCTACCGCAGAGTGCCACCGAGCCACTATGAGAAGTTGAGAACAGCTCTCAATGAGATGGAAGAAAGAGGCATTATCCGCAAATCATCCAGCGAGTATGCATCACCACTCGTCCTCGTGTGGAAGAAAAATGGTGATTTGCGCATCTGCACAGACTTCAGATGGCTCAATGCCAGGACAGTGAAGGATGCGCATCCGCTGCCGCACCAGGCCGATGCTCTGGCTGCACTCGGGGGAAATGTCCTCTTCTCCACCATGGACCTCACCTCTGGCTTTTACAATGTGCCTCTGCATGAGGACCATAAGAAGTACACTGCCTTCTCATCCCCGTTTGGCCTACATGAATACAACCGGATGCCTCAGGGTCTGTCGAACAGTCCGGCTACATTCATGCGCATGATGCTCTCTATTTTTGGAGATGAGAATTTTACCAGCCTCTTGTGCTACTTGGATGATCTCATGGTTTTTGGGCCGACTGAACAGGTAGCTCTTGAGCGCTTGGAGATGGTGTTTTCCCGCTTGAAGAACCATAACCTCAAGCTGGCACCGAAAAAGTGCCACCTTCTGCGAAGAACCGTGAAGTTTCTGGGGCATGTCATCTCTGGGTCAGGCGTGCAGACAGACCCTGGAAAGGTTGAAGCCATCACCCAGGTACAGGTGTCTGATCTGATGGACAGCGATGGTGTCACGCCTTCACAGAAGAAGCTCCGATCGTTTTTGGGGATGGTGCTGTACTATCAGCATTTCATCGAGGATTGTTCCACTAAAGCCAACCCCCTTTTCAAGCTGCTCTCGGAACAAAAGACTGGGGGAAAATCCCGGCGCAGGAGGATGCCTAAGAAGGAGCTCTCTAATCAGGTGAAGCTTTCGGCAGCTGACTGGACATCCAAGTGCCAGGATGCTTTTGACACCCTGAAAAATGATCTATCCAACAGTGTGACCCTGGCTCATCCTGACTTCGAGAAGCCCTTCATTCTCGCTGTGGACGCCTCCTTTGACGGGATTGGAGCTGTACTTTCACAGCTTCAACCTGGTGAGAAAGTTGCCAGGCTGGTCGCCTTCGCTAGCAGAACACTGTCAAAATCCCAGTTGAACTACCCAGCCCACAGGCTCGAGTTCCTTGCCTTAAAGTGGGCCATATGTGACAAGTTCTCTCATTGGCTAAAAGGGAGGCATTTCACTGCATGGTCTGATAACAACCCCTTGACCTACATCCTGACGAAGCCCAGGCTGGATGCCTGTGAACAAAGATGGGTGGCAAAGTTAGCGGCGTATGACTTCGACCTGAAATATGTTCCAGGTACCAAGAACACCGTTGCTGACGCCCTGAGTCGTGAACCCTTCGTCCAGTCCAGCATAGGTCATCGGCTGCTAAAGGAACCCTACCTGTCTTTGTTGAATGAAGTCAATGGAGTTGTCACTGGGACGGTGCAGGATGCCTTCCGGTTAACCACCAACTGCCAGGCTGTTCAGACTTCTGGTGACTCAGCGGATGGGGACCTTAGTCCAGTGCAGGATGCCTGCCCGCTGCCTGGGGGCGCCATCAGTGCTGAGGAGGTGTCAGCCATCTTGGACGCCCATCGCTCTGGTGGTGTCTCTCGTCTGCCTGGTGCAAGCCCATCCTTGCTGCAAGCCCATCCTTGCTGCAGTTGCCTGCAGAAGATCCATCCATTGTCATTCCACGCAGTCAGTTGCACAACCTGCAGCAACAGGATGCTACCATTAACAGGGTGCTCTTCTATGTTCAGCGACATAGGAAGCCAAATGCACATGAAAGGCCAGCCGAGTCAAGCTGTGTACTCCGGCTTTTGAAGCACTGGGAGAGATTGAAGGTGCGTAATGGGATTCTCTACAGAGTAAAGAGGGACCATCGCATGAACAAGAAGATCTTTCAGGTTGTAATTCCTGAGTCCCTGAAGCATCAAGTCCTGCAGGGTGTTCATGATTCAGCCGGTCACCAGGGCTGTTCGAGAACCCACTCTCTGGCCAGTGAGAGATTCTTCTGGACAGGCATGGATAAAGATGTGGTGGCACATGTGAAGCACTGCCAGAGGTGCATCCTGGGGAAAACCCCTGAACCGGCCGCCAGAGCTCCTCTTGAGTGCATTCGTACCTCAGCTCCTATGGAGCTAGTCTGCATTGATTTTTGGACAGCAGAGTCAGGTGACAAGAAGACTACTGATGTTCTTGTGGTGACAGACCATTTCTCGAAGCTTGCACTCGCTTTTCCCTGTAGGAACCAATCTGCAAAGCAGGTTGCCCGCTGCTTATGGGACAAATTCTTCTGCATCTATGGGTTCCCCAAGCGAATCCACTCTGATCAGGGGGCTTTTTTTGAGAGCAGGCTTATCAGGGAGCTTCTTGAGATGGCAGGTGTGCACAAGTCCCACACAACTCCATATCATCCCATGGGTAATGGAATCGCAGAGAGGTTCAACAGGACTCTTGGTGGCATGATAAGAACTCTTCCTCCAAAGTACAAGTGCAGGTGGCCGCAGATGCTCCAGATGTTGACCTTCTGCTATAACTGTACTGTGCATGAGACCACAGGCTTTGCGCCATTCTACCTGATGTTTGGGCGGATTCCACGCTTACCCATTGACATCATGTTCCGTCACGTCCTGGAGAATGACAGCGTTGTCAGCCACCATGAGTTTGTGAACCAACGGAAGAGAGATCTTTCTGAGGCCGCACAGATTGCTCGGCAAGACCGTCACGCTAAAATCTACGATCGCAAAATCAAAGGGTCACCGCTGACTGTGGGTGACAGAGTACTGTTGGCCAATCAGGGTGAGAAAGGCAAGAAGAAGGTTGCAGACCGGTGGGGTTATTGGTAACATCATCCACCACAGACACACACAGATACACAAAATCTTGTCAAACAAATTAAAATATTTGTTGTCTTTTTTAAAAAGAAAACCGCACAAAAGTTTTACCATTGTCTTCAGTGAATACTGTTTTAAAACAGGGGACATATACAGATTTGGGACTGAAACCAACTCTTATGAGCTTATTTTGTTCGATCTCACTCAGGAGAAAGTCAAGCTCACTCCTTAAATCATCCCTTTACCTTAGAGAAACCTTTCTTCCACACTATGTGACAGTGATACACACATTTCTATAGGTCTTCCTAGGGCTGAGCAATATGGACAAAAATTCATGTGTCAGTATTTTCAGGCTGAAAGGCGATACACGATATATATCTCGGTAGGAAATGGGCTACATGTTCAGTTGCAAGTGTAAGCCGCATTTGAGATGTCACAAGATTCACAAGAACTTTTATTTAAACGGACTGTGATCAAAATAAAATGCAAAGACAGGGATTTTTTCCCCGTTTAAAACTACACAGCTGCACGACACGTAATTGAAAAATGCTATAAAATAAACAGCAGGACTGTACGTTAACTTTTTGCACACCTGCAGCACTGGAGCGACAGTGAGTGAGGCGGAGCTGTGTGGAGAGTGTGAGAGGAGAGATGAACTCTGGTACACGTTCTGTAACGCATATATCGACCCTATATCGATATATACAGTGTTGACTTAATTTATATCTTGCTTGAAAAGACACATCGTTATTACGTACATAGTTGTTTTATCACCCAGCCCTGTGGGAAAACCTTATTCTGCTTCACTTTGGGTTCACTTTGTAAGAGAGGACGAGGATGGTTTCTACGGGACTGATGAAGATCCACAACCTTACCCATTTGAACCAGAATATACGGAGGAGGAACTACAAGCCCCACATCTACACCACCAGTCCATGTCGGTTCTGACTCTCCCCTCGGCCCCAGGCTGTTCGACTGTCTCAGCTTCTCTTCGTGCACGCTCAGCTACTAAAACATGTAGTTCCTCCTCCGTATATTCTGGTTCAAATAGGTAAGGTTGTGGATCTTCGTCAGTCCTGTAGAAATCGTCCTCGTCCTCTCACAAATTCGGCCGTAATCCGTAGTAGCAGTCTTCTTCTTCTCCTAAACAGAGGCTTTGTTTTGTTGACCTACTTACAAGCACGTCCGCGGTGGTTTGCACATGTGCAAAAACTGCACTTTAGTTTCGTATGTATTTCTTTAGAGAATTACGTAAAGTGCTAATCTCAGTCTAAAAGTAGATAACGTAACATAACGCGGTAAAAAAACGAGTCACAACAAGCACACTGGACCGTTTAGAGTTGCTGAAGAGTTTATCTGATGACTGTAAGCAGAGGCCGGCTAATGCTTCCCGTTGACTCCCAGCATTTGAGCTAAGCTAATTAGCGGTGAGTGAGTTCTGCCCGTCTCTCCCTTGTTACTGCACGCACAGTCGAAATAATGGTATCTATCTGCTTGTCATGGACTCGGGAGTGAAGCAAGACATGCAAACAAAACAAATGTTGGCGTATTCCTTTAAATCATCCCTTTACCTTAGAGAAACCTTTCTTCCACACTGTGTGACAGTGATACACACATTTCTATAGGTCTTCAGACTTGTTTTATCACTTACATGCAGCTATTTTTTCACTGGGGAGAGGAAGACATTTGGACGATGTAAGTGAAAGTAAAACAGGCAAGTCTCACAAGAACTGCTGAGGTTTCTGCATTCTGTTGTCGTTTTTTGCAAATTGAAGTGGTTAAAATTCTGTTAACAGTCACAGATCTCCACGCTGTTTAACAGAAAGCAAAAGTAAAACACACACAGATGTGCAAAATAAGGTTTGCTTAGGTCAAGACTGGAAAATGCGTGGCCATGCCATGCTGCTCTCTCCAGTTTTATGCCAGACTCGGCTCCTTCCAAAGACTCCTTGTGAAGCACTCCTCCAGGGTTTTTTCGGACCTAATTGTATTGCGGAGTTTTGCACATTGGCAACTGGATCTTTGCTTTCAAACCACAAAAAATGTGATGGCACAACAGTCTCCTTCAGTACATTATTCTATGCTTTCTTTTGATTTTCACATTAGCTAGTCATCCTGTTTAATTTGTCTTCTGATTAAATCAGAACCGTTGAAACAAGTTGTAGGAAGCCTCTGCAAGTTAATCTTTTCCTTTAAAATCCATGAAGGAAATGTGTCAATTTCACAATATTGTTATTACACCATAACCCCCATATTAATAGATATCACATTGTTTTACTCATTGCAGATGTAGCAGCTTTCCTTCACTTTCAATCACTAAAGTTAGTGTATCTGTCTCCTCTGAAGTCCCTAACACACTATATTTCTTTGAGCAAACTATGAACTTATTCTTCTTGCTTACCTGTTTTCTTGACAGTTTCTTTAATACTCTGAAAGAAAAAGAAGAAATGTCAGCAGCAGATTAGAAATAGAGTATCTCTGTGAGAACAGCCTCTGGTTGATTTAAATTAATTCTGGCGATGTAAAGATAATGTATGTTGCTCAAAAAAATAAGGGAACCCTTAAATCACACGTCAGATCTTGATGAACCTATTATTCAAGTTGAAAATCTTTAGTGATGCGCATTGTTTAATTTGTTGAGAATAAAATGCTGTAACAATCGTCAGTGGAAACCAAAATCATCAACCCACTGAGGGCTGGATTCAAATCACATTGAAAATCAAAGTCAAAAATAGAAATCACAGGCTGATCCAACTCATAATGTGACTCAGTAGTGTTTGGCCCCCATGTGCCTGTATGCACTCCAGACAGCATCTGGGCATGCATGGTGTCCTGTGGGATCTCCTCCCAGACCTGGATCAGGGCATCACTGAGACCCTGGACGGTCTGTGACGGTACTTAGCGATGCCAGATGCACCAATATATAACATCCCATAGGTTCTCAATTGGAATTAGGTCAAGGGAACGAGAGGGCCAGTCAATGGCATCAATGCCTTCATCATCCAGGAAATGCCTGCACACTCTGGATACATGAGGCCGGGCATTGTCCTGCACCAGGAGGAGCCCAGGGCCCGGGTCTGATAATCGCTCTGAGGATTTCATCCTAACAGCAGTCAGGGTACCGTTGGCTATGACATGCAGGTCTGTGTGACCTCCAAGGATCTGCCTCCCCAGACCATCACTGACCCACCGCCAAACCAGTCATGCTGGATGATGTCACAGGCAGCATAATGCTCACCATGGTGTCTCCAGACTCTTTCACGCCTGTCACATGTGCTCAGTGTGAACCTGCTCTCATCTGTGAAGAGAACGGGGCACCAATGCAGATCGCCAATTCTGGTGTTTTCTGGTGAATGCCAATCGAGCTGCACGGTGCTGGGCTGTGAGCACAGGTCCCACTACAGGACGTCAGGCCCTCATGTCACCCTCATGGAGTCTGTTTCTGACAGTGGTCAGAAACATGCACACCAGCAGCCTGCTGGAGGTCATGTTGTAGGGCTCTGGCAGTGCTCCTGCTCTTCCTCCTCACACAAAGGAGCAGATACCGGTTCTGCTGCTGGGTTGATGCCCTTCTATGGCCCTGTCCAGCTCTCTGACAAGGACACTAGCAGAACACCGAACTAGAGAAGATTCAGTCAGGAAGGATAAGGAGAGAGCAACTGTCTGTGGACACCACATGTAAAACCATTCTCTTTTTGGGGGTTGTCTGCATGTCTTTGGACTGTGGGAGGAAGCCGGAGTGCTCATCTTTTAAACATTTAAGAAAAAATTAGAGTAAACTTCTCAAGGATTGTGTAATGAGTTTGACAGTAAACCCTGGAAACGGTCACACCTGCAGCAAGACTTGCATTAAACCTCAAGATTACCAAATCATTTGAGCCTGGACTCACTCTGAAGTTGTCGAAATCCGACGGTTGGGCAGTGACTTGTCGTGCCAGAAACCAACCAAAAAAGGCATCTTTTAACATCAACCAGTGCCCGGCGGCATCAGGAGGAAAAGGCGGGATGACAGTTAAGGCAGCCAAAATACGAGTGGGGCAGGCGGGACGGAGGGGTGGTGGATAGGTCGAACAAACACCGATGTTCACACGAGAGCGGTGTTCGCATCCTGTAAGATTCTAAAGCCAAACCCTGAGCTTTTTTCTTAAAACCAACCGTGTGCGTGTTGTTCAAAGAAAAAAAACGCAGTGTTGTACTGACGTAGTGCGAGCATCAGAGAGAGAGTTGCACCACTCGAGGATTGCAACACCTGGCATACCAACACAACACCAGTTTATCCTGTTATAACAACCTAGTCTGACTCCGAAGTTGTCAAAATCCGGCGCTTGGGCAGTGACTTGCGCTGTCAGAAACCAAACAAAAAATGTGTTCTTTAATGTTGGCATGATACATAGCCGGTAGCCGTTAAGGTATCGAAAGTCTGGCTGGGGCGGAAGGAAGGGGTGGTGGATGGGTCCATCAAACTCTGTTGTGTACGTAGCACCATGCAGCCAAAATGCACAATACTGGCGGTCACCACTTGGGGCAGACAACAGAAATATAAACCCGGAAACCGTGAAGAATCTCATGAGAAGAAGAAGAGTACGTTACAAGAAGAAGAAGAGTAAGAATTGAAGAAGACTTGAAGAAGAATAGTAAAAGAATAGTAAATTAAACAAACATGGATGTCCTTGATGCGGAAGAGGAGATTGTAATTTTACTTCTGTTGCAGTCTGATCATCCGGAAGGTTCACTGTGTGCATTCTCACCAGCGCCTCTAGTGGTTATGTGAATATTGCATCTCACGCACGCGTCACGTTACCTTGCGTTAAGCCTGATTTATGGTCATGCGTTGAATTGACGACGTCGCTACGTCGTAGGGTACGGGCCTATGCAGAAGGCTCGCCGTAGCCCCCGGCGTCGCCTGACATGCACCTCCCCAAAAATGTAAAGCCTGATTTATGGTCGTGCGTTGAATCGACGACGTCGCTACGTGGTTGCCGTGACGCCATCGTGAACCCTTCAGCCTGATTTATGGTCATGCGTTGAATCGACGTCGTAGGGTACGGGGCTACGCAGAAGGCTCGCCGTAGCCCCCGGCGTAGCCTGACGTGCACCTTCCCAAAAATGTAACCACGCGTCGCGGCGACGCAGACCCAGCGCAGACTGGCACGGCTGTGATTGGTTTGTTTGGTAGCAACACATTTCCGGTTTCGTATTTCCAGATTCCGGCAGCCCCGCCGTCTTTAAACATCTTCTATTGCGATGTAGATGTTGCAGTGTTTTAAGGCTCATTATATATATGCCATTATGCTCAACGTTCAATACGGATATATGGATACCCGGCCGGAGCCGTCTGTCCGCGCTCCGCATTCATTTCTCTGTGATCGGAAAAGCCGGAAGCTAAACGAAGAATCAACTAGAGACGACGATAACCACTAACCCTAACCCGAAATGAACGTAGCCTCCTACCGCTCTGGCGGTGAATTGCACCGCGATGAAACGGAGTGACGGAGAAGTTCGAAGGGTTCACGACGGCGTCACGGCAGCCACGTAGCTACGACATCGATTCAACGCACGACCATAAACCAGGCTTTCAAACTTCTCAGTCACTCCGTTTCATCGCGGTGCAATTTACCGCCAGAGCGGTAGGAGGCTACGTTCCTTTCCTGAGTGGTTAACGTCGTCTCTAGTTGATTCTTCGTTTAGCTTCCGGCTTTTCCGGTCACAGAGAAATGAACGCGGAGCGCGGACAGACGGCTCCGGCCGGGTATCCATATCCGTATTGAACGTTGAGCATAATGGCATATGATGAGCCTTAAAACACTGCAACATCTACATCGCAACAGAATATGTTTAAAGACGGAGGGGCTGCCAGAATCTGGAAATACAAAACCGGAAATGTCGTGCCGGTCTGTGCTGGGTCTGCGTCGCCGCGACGCGTAGTTACATTTTTGGGGAGGTGCACGTCAGGCTACGCCGGGGGCTACGGCGAGCCTTCTGCGTAGCCCCGTACCCTACGACGTCGATTCAACGCACGACCATAAATCAGGCTTAACTGCGCGTCGCGGCGACGCAGACCCAGCGCAGACCGGCACGGCTGTGATTGGTTTGCTTGGTAGCAACGCATTTCCGGTTTCGTATTTCCAGATTCCGACAACCCCGCCGTCTTTAAACATCTTCTGTTGATGTAGATGTTGCAGTGTTTTAAGGCTCATTATATATATGCCATTATGATCAACGTTCAATACGGATATGGATACCCGGCCGGAGCCGTCTGTCCGTGCTCCGCGTTCATTTCTCTGTGACCGGAAAAGCCGGAAGCTAAACGAAGAATCAACAAGTTAGTAATATGCAATCTCTAGGCATTTTTACAACAACACAGTCACTATTTAAAACCCAGTAATATCTGACTGGAATGTAAATGTTCCTCCTGACATCACAATACTGAGTGAAGAAAGTCACGTTATCTCAGCATGAAGACAGAGATCAGTGTCAGTCATTCATCCTGCTCTCTGTCCCTCCTCTACTGAGCACACTCACTGTCTGCAGGTCCGCTACATCTTCAGATAAAGTGTTACAGCTTTCATTTTAGTTTGTCTTCACTCCCTCGTGGTCTTCGTGAAATTCCTGCCCTGGTTCCTAATAAGCTCAAATGACAGCTGTCTGTGTGTAGACTAACTTAGTTTGAAACTCATCCTAAAATATTTCTAAACTGAGCTGCTGGCTGAGACAAACAGCACCAACTCTCTACACCAGTGTGTAACCAGCCAAGCTGCGGACCTAATAAGCCTACAGGACACACGCCCTCATCTACAGCACATACTCACCCTCCGATAGATCCTTTCTCGCTGATTGTTCCTCTGCTGTCTCTCATCTCCATCTGTTGCCTCCATCACTTACAACAGGCTGCTTGAATAAATCTGTCCTCTGTGCAGCCTCTCAGCAACGCCGTTTTCTTCTCTCTGCCGCACACTTCTCTTTGTCAGTCCATTGTGTGTCTGGGCAGTGAGTCCACTCGATACTTTCAGTTTCAGTTGTGGCGACAAGTTGGAGAGAAATGTCCCACACATCGAGAAAAAAAAAACAGTTTTTAATTTTCTCGTTTTTACTAATTTCTTGCTAACTTTTGGGGTCATTTGGGTCACTGAAACAATAGCTGTTTCAGTGTGTTTCTCTGTTAGAAAAATGGACTCACTTGAAAAATGTAATATTATGATACAGAATGAAAGAAGAGGAGGTGTGAGGGCTCATCCAAAGCTAATCTGACATGGATCTCTTTCATCTCGCCCTGTGGTGGTTCTGTCATCCCAGAAAGGATACGTCATGTTTATTCTTCTTGCCCATGTTTGTTTTTATGGCTTCTTACTGTGCTGTCACTTAAGTATGTATTGTATGTAAGTAACTGTCTGTATGTTGAGAAGTCCTCTCCCCGAACTGCAAACAAATCTACCTTCGGGTATTAATGAAGTTACCTTGACCTTGACCTTGAATACCGGGGTTCATCCGGCCCTCACAAGACCAGCCCACCAGGAAACTCCCTGAACTGACGATCTGCGCCTGGTTCCTTTTGATTGTTGTACAAATTTAGCTGCGCCAGGATGTTCCCTCCCATGAAGTCGAGTTCACTGACAGAGAATCCGGCAGAGGAAGTTGCTATTCCAGCCCTGGCAACAACTGCCTGCACTGCAAAGCAACCCAAAAAAGGAAGATGAACTTATTAAAAAGAAAGTCTAAAAGAGAGTCTGACAATAAATGAGTGATGAATAATATAATGTAATATGAATATTGTATACCATTTCTGCCAATAGATGCTTCTAAATCCTACACACTGGAGCTTTAGGTAGGATTTTGTACACAGAAATTTTACTTGTAATGGAGTAGCTATTTTGACGTTGCTATATTTGTACTTTTAGTTAATTATCGCAGTGATGTTAAGATTTGAACATTGATTGGAAAATGAGATTTGTTAATATTCTTTCTCTTTCTTCCTCCAGGTCTGTTTTTTATTCTCCTTTCTTGCCAGCCAGGTTCCCTCAGGCCTGGGAGACTCCGCTGCGTTTGCCCACCTGTTGACACTCAGCCTGCTCTCCAGTCAGCCGTCTGCATCGAAGCCCAGTTTAGTCGTGTGAGTGGGAACAATTTGGTTTTTCATTTTCTATTCATGGACATTTTCTGTCGATTTTGGACAACTTAAAATAAGGATATTTGCTATTCTTTTTGTACCCATTACGTAGCAACGAGTAACTGAGCATTCAATAACAAATTCTCTATAACCTACCGAATTTGCTTATTACTGTTGTAGTATAAGCCAAAGAATTAATAAGTACATTCCTGGCTGGAGGTTCAGCTTGTCACGGTTCCTTTAAAACGTGTCCTATCCTGGTTTTCTGTGGTAGATTCATCTTCCTGGCACAACATCATGTTACTTTGGAAATACTTTTGTTTGGTTGTACAGGTCCTTAGTTTACCTGGCAATGCGTTTTTGCAGTCAGTACCTTTTGTTAGCTTCAAAATGATTAAGTTTGTCAAACTGTAAAGGGACATTTTGTAGCTTTTTCAGTGGTTTATTGGCAAAACTCGATGTCATCATAGTGTACTATTACCTCCACCAATAATCTGCCTTATTCTCGTAAAAGGAGAAGCGGCTGCCGTTGTTGCAATATGCGTTTTCAGTGTTAGATGGCAGAAATTCCTACACACTGGCTTTAAACTTTTGTTTAATAAAATTCCCTTCTTATAGTTTAATTCTCGCATGTGCTTTCTTCATTTGTTACAGTCTCAAACATTTTTAAAGTGATTTCAAGTGATATTTTATTCTGCACCTTTCTAAAAGCTCTGTGGATTTATTATTTATTTAGAATTATTTGTCTACATAAAAATGTTATCAATACAACCCTAAGAGTGTTTTTGATCAGTGTTATTATTGGGTGTTAAAAGGTCATTTCTGCTGTTCTGATGAGTACATTCTGATAAGGATTTGCACTCTGTTCCAGTAAACAGTAAGTGAAAGTAAAAACTTCTGAGAAATTGAAGGCTTTACAGAAAGCCTGTGGCTGCAGTATCCTGCCGTACTCACTGTGTTGGTTTAATGTGGTGGCATGCGTTTGGTGATTTGCACTAAACACAAAGCCCAGCTGAGGCTGATGGGAATGTAGATTTGCAGGTATTTGTTCATAAACAAAGTTAGATATTTGACCATGTGATATAATTTGATATACTTATCATAAGTATAAATCAATGGGTTACTCTAGATGGAGTGCATTTTTTTTTAAAAGAAACAACCATTAAGTGTCAAGGTTCAATTTATTTCTTCAAAGTACAAGTGAAATAAATCATAAAACATATTTAAAATACAGAAGTGACAACGTCTTAAGAATATATTCATACTCAAGAATAACGTGTCATTGAATGAGAAAATGAAATGAGTTTTATGAAGTATTGCTGACAGGCTTGTAAAAATATGTGTAAAGTGCACTTAAAAGAACATCTTTAACACACAAAGTACATATTTTGAAGCACAATTAACAAGTGATTACAGTATGCAGGTCACATTTGCAGTTATTTGAGTAAGAATGAAGCTTATTGCATGTATGTATCTTGTAAAATATAAACTGAAGTGTTGCCAAATATATGATATGATATAAATGTATCAGGTACATAAGTTTAAAGAATATTTATTGTGCTCAGTACATTCAGTGGTGGAAAATCACAGAGTACATTTATTCAAGTGCTGTACTTAAGTACAATTTTAAGGTACTCTTACTTGATTTGCGGATTTTATTTCATATACTACTGCATTGCATTTCAGAGGGACATATATGAAGCTTTAGTTCATGGAAGACACAGTCATACGCCCCTGCCTCTAATCTGCCACAAACCAGTCACAGTCCATTCTCACAACAAGGCAGTCCATCTTAATATGGCCTCCTACTCACTGATTCCTGCTACGCTAATGCTGCCACACACCACTGCTGCTGCTGGCAAAGCTTTGCCTCCTTCACCCCAGCCTTCACCCTCATAATTCAACGTCCTAACATGGCTTAATAAAAAGCAAGAACACTTGTTTTCAGCAGGGGTACGATGTCGTCACTGTGTTAGAAACAAACCTGCAAAGAGAATAGAATAAAACAGAATGAACCTAACTAAACAGTTAGATGTTACAGTAGATTTTGTGCTGATCATTGCTGGCTTCATGTACAGCTGGAGAGGTGGAGTCTTCACATTTGGAAACTGGAGAGGACTTCTTATAGGTGGTAAACTGAAGAGAAAAAAAGGGCCTTTGCTGACGTTACAGGGAATGACAGTGCATGTTGTACAAATACATGAGAACCATCAGTCATACATGAAGAACCATACAGAAATTCACCTCCATGTTTCTGTCATCTGATTGCCCCCTGGTGTTCAAACCTGTGGAGCACAATGTACAAAAACACTGATTTGTTTCCTCTGTGTGAATGAATAATTACTAGGGCTGCCTCCTTATAGTCGACCAATCAGGAGTCGATCAGAAAGGTCATTAGTCCGCAAGATTTCACTGGTTGCTTAGTCGCAGAAAAAAAAGTGAAACTCTATCAGAAGCTGTGCCTTGTCAAAATAAATCAAAACCTATATGACTGGACCATGTGGGAATTTAATTTGAAAGGACAGACACAGGAAGTGTCCACACTGTGCAGTCAGACAGGAGTCAGGTTAATTTCCAGGGCTGGTACCTGCGGTTATTCCACAGGCTAGTTAATAACATGTCGGGCAGGAAATCCAAAGTGTGGGATCATTTTGAGAAGGTGAAGGACGAACCCAAGGTGATATGTAAACTCATCTTCATTGGTCGACTACAAACATGACGTATCATGTGAAACATGGAAGTAGCTACATGCCCATTAGCCCACAGCGTCATTAACAGGCGGCTCGCTCAGTGTGTGACGTGCACTTGGAGATAAAATACAGGCCTATATTAATGAAGGTTCATTAGTACAGTGTTAACAGTGTTACTGATACTATTCTTTCTCACACCTTCAACTCAAACCAAAATATATTATTTAATCATCAAATTAATATCGTAAACATGTGGGTGACTAGTCGACTAATGGCCCCAAATGATGACTACTGGTCGACTAGGAGAATCCTTAGTTTTAGGCAGCCCTAATATTTACTGACAGTATAGATGGAGGTGGACGGAAACTCACTCGTCTTCAGTTTGTAGAGAAGCAACACAACAACAGCAAACAGCACAGCCACAGTGACACATACAACCAGAGGCAGGACGTAACCTGCGGGAGAGACTAAGAAAGAGAAAGGGAAAGAAGGGGGGGTTATGTAAGGTCAAACAGGAAGTTGACATAGTTTTGTACTGTGGTGAACATGATAAAAAAAAGTCTCATTTATAAACTTCTAATTTGTTTTACTAAATGAGGTTTAAGAGTTCACTTCTTTGGTCCAGACTGAAATATCTCAACAACTACTGAATGGATTACCCAGAAATTTGTTACAACTTGGCCATCACCAGGTCCAAATTTAACATGGTCTGTACTTTTTCTCTGAAGAAAGTTTAATAAAAAGTCTCCCAATAACACAACAAGACCACACTTTAAGACTCCTGTGTAGCCTACAGCCCTGTGGGGGAGAGGCAGGTTTTGCCACCAGCTAACAAACGGCCATCACTGTGACGTCGGCCCTAAAAGGGTCTATTGCATGCTAGATATCTTCCTGCGTTTGCTGTTGACGTTAAGAGACGATATGTTACGCCTCTTAAATGCATTTTGTCTTTTCCAAATACACCATTTTCACAGGACCTGTACAGTTTCTGCTTGTTAGAGGCATACAGCCTGTTTCACAAATGAACTTACAACGTCAGTAAAACACCTTGTATTCACGTTAATTTTTTTGTGCAACAAAAGCATGTACTTAGGTTCAGAAAAAACATGGTTTGGCTCTACATTCAGTCGGGAAGCAAACACTGAGCTCCTGGGTGAAAGTTTGTAATAAAACCAGTCCCTGATTCAGACCAAAGGAGACGACTCTAGGTCTGAAAGCACCTTAACAGCTCAAGGCAAAGAGCAATTGAGAACGCTCTCAGCCTTGTCTAACATTTTATGAACATTTTGCAACAGTTATGTTTAATTACGTTTATATAAACACAACTCAGGTGGCTAAGTAAAGATAATGTTTCTCACTAAACACAGGGGAAATGGTTTTCTGAGGCAAATGATTTTAGAAATATTGTTGGAATGTTTGCATCATTATCCGTATTTACATTATGTTAACACTTTTAACAATTCAAATATCACATTTAACATGTTAATATTATAATTTTGTTGAGGATAGAGCACAGCAAACAAACACTGATTGGCAGGACAGACAGAGTTTCAGCTCTGCAGATTTGAACCTTTAACGCTGTGAACTGCAGCAGCTGCAGCTGTAGCTTCTGTCTGCTGCTGCTCAGGCTGCTTCACGGCCTCAGTGAGAGTCTTTGGAGCTGTGAATAACAGAAAAAATCACATGCATACAGATTAATACGGAGAATGTATATACAGTAGGGTTTATGGTCATAAATAAGCATTTGCAAACACAAATGGAAATGCGCGGTGCTAAATATGTCAGGATATTTAAAGCATCAGCAGCTGTCAGTGAGCTGTGAAAACTTTCTGCAGACCTCTGGTCACCAAAAAAAAAAATGGAAATGAAACGAGCCGAGGCTTGGTGAGTTGTGCAGCCTCTAAACATCCACTGCCACCAGTCTTTGTGCTTTGAACCACACAGTTTGTATACATGCCACCTGTGGATACTCTGCAGTCAGTTTTATTTAACAGTGAGCACTGATTTGTTTATTTGCAAGCCAACTCACTGAATGTCCACAACTTACAGAGACTCTCAGTAGAAACTCACCCTCTGTGACTCTGACCTCAAACACCATGTATGAGTCAGGTAAAAACTGTCTTTCCAAGCCGCACCGGTATCGTCCCGAGTCAGCCTTGGTCAGCTGTGAGATGTTCACATACAGAACTGTAGAAGATACTGGAAAAGTTCCTCCTGTATAAAAAATGCTGTATCTGCCTCTCTGAGCTCTGTCGCCTTCTGTTTCAATGAGAACGTCGTCTTTTTTACACTCGTCCTTACAGAGGAACTTTCTTCTTCCAGAGATACTGAAGTGGCATGCAACTAGGGCGCTACTTCCTTCAGTACGGATGAGCTGAGCATTTGCGTTGACAAGCCCGCTGTTTCCATCACACAGAGCTGTTGAAAAGATGAGTGATTACTGGTGATTAGGTCTTTCTGTAGACTGCAGGTTAATGAGAGTTCATTTAACAACAGTCGCTGCCGTACTTATACAGTGGCTGCTGTAGCACTACTTCTAAAGTCAACTAAAGTAAAAGGCCTAGTTGTGTCTCTAAGTATCTCTCTTGTGCTGCTTTTTCTTTTAACTAGCTAAAGGAAAGGTCAACATTTTTTAAAGCCCACCTTCCCAAATGTACATTTTCACCACAGAAACTCTTGACATGTATGTAGACCCTTTCAGGGCCAGAATAGAAGGAGTCATGGCTCAAAACCAGCCCGTCAACAAAAACAAAGACAACTATGGTTAAATGTGATAAGACCAAAGGCCTGGACGGAGGCCATCATCAAAAATGCATGAATAACGTTATGTTATGTTATTATGTCCACCTCATCAGAAACTGGGGAGGGATCTGACTCTCTACACTAAAATGAGAGCCCTGTTGGTGGAAGAAACGGAGCGTTATATTTATCATATAATGTTATTTAAGCAAATAATAAATATAATCCTGAGTTGTTTTTTTCCCACTTGGACCTTTATGACCTTCTGCTTCTCTATGTGATGCACAACATGTGGTTAATGTTATGAAACGGTCTCGCTCTGTACACATTTGATGTTTTCATCTCTTACTTTCTCTCATCTCTCCCTTACTCTATCTTATCCTGTCTTTTATTTGTATTGTCTCTTTTTATTATGTAAAACACTTCAGGTTGCACTGCTGCATAAACTGTGCTGTACAAATAAAGTTATTTTATTAGGGTCCAGGCAGTCCCAATTTTGAAAATTCACAACAAATCGACCGTATGTGCTGCAGCTTCGCAACTTTAACCAAAATGTAGCCCCAATACTGAAGAAACTTTTGAACATTGTATTGCAAATTATGAAGTACATCACTTTTCAAAAACTGTAAAACATCTTAAACCTATCTCCTCCCACAATTTTTGCTCAGTTGACACCAAACTTGCTGCAGAGCACCTTCAGATTGTCCTCCACAAACTGTCCTTGCAAGTGTATTATCTTTTTAGTTACAGCAAGCGAAAACTGTTTCTGGGCACCTGACTGTTGTTTTAAGACCGACTTAAAGAAAAAAGTGGAGCTCTCCTTTAATAAAAGCTCCAACTGTAACACATCACAGAACAACAACAAAGTCGTGATGGACGATAAATTATTTCTGACAGATTACATGAAATCAATGAGACTCTGCAGCAGCCACATGATGTATCAGAGATCAACACAACAGTAAGAACAACTGTGCACAAGACACATCCAGGTCGACAGTTCTCACCTGACAAGGAGCAGAAGAGCAGAACATGGTTGATGTTCATCCTGAATTTAATCCTGAGGAGGAAAAATAATTAAACTGCACAACTGTTTTTATCACTTCACGCAGTCTTTGTTTGTGTGATCGGTCAGGAAGCTGCTCAGTGTCGTTTCCTTCTTTCTCTCTGTCGTTTAATCCATTTATAGCTTCATCTACACCCACAGTGTGATGATGATGATGATGATGATGATGGTGATGAAGGGTAGTTTTTTTATTTAAAGCTTTAATCGAATGCTATTGTTTTTATCTACCTTGTTTTACTGTTTTATTGTCTGACTCTATTTCCCTCATTGCTGAAATGTTTTAATCTTTATTCACCTGTTTAAAGCACCTTGTTTTATGAAGTGCTGTAAGAATAAAATAAAATAATTATTATCATTATTATTTAATTTAATTTTGACTTTAAAATCCTAAATATTCTATAATTATAAAATGAAAGGAAGTGAATTAACGGAAGTTGCTTGCAGCCAGCTGAAACTTGGAATTCCCCAAGATTTCAATGTTTAGGAGGTTTTATCAGGAGCCGAATTATCTGCAGAGGTCTCACAAACAGATCCAGTGATCTAAACTGGTAAAAAAAAAAACACCTAGTAAAGCAGTTTCACGTTACGATAACTTAAGATCCAGAAGTTCAGGAGGTTTTATCAGGAGCTGAATTATCCGCAGAGGTCTCTTCTTCTCCAAAACGAATGGGACAGGCGATAAAGCCCAGTAGAAATAATGAATAAAGCTGTTTCACAGACAAATTAGTGTTTCTCCATTCCTCTCGGATTCAGGGTTGCCAGATTGTGACAGCTGCAGAGGTAGGGCGTCGTCCCAGCTCTATCCGTCGCAAATACTAGTTTTTGGGATTGTGAGTGTTATTATTATTATCTTACTATATAATGAGGAAAACTCTGTCTGTGTGTGTGTGTGTCTGTTCCATGTTTTTCTCCTCACTGACTTGGTCAATCCATGTGAAATTTGGCACAGTGGTAGAGGCTCATGGGAGGATGTGAATGAAGCAATATTACATCAATTGGTCAAAGGGGGGCGCTATAGCAACCCATTGAAATTGCAAACTTTGAATGGGCATATCTCATGACCCGTATGTCGTAGAGACATGAAACTTTGCACAGAGATGTCTCTCCTCATGAGGAACACATTTGCCTCAAGAACCCATAACTTCCACTTATATCGATTTTCCGCCATTTTGAATGTTTTGAAAAACACTTCAAATGGATCTCTTCCTAGGAAGTTTGAGCGATCTGCATGAAACTGGGTGAACATAATCTAGGGACCAATATCTAAAGTTCCCTCTTGGCAAAAGTTGGAAAACGTACTAAAACTGAGCTTCTATAAGGCAATGAATATTGCGGAGGGCGTGGCTCATCACATAAAGGTGTATAACATCTCAAGGGTTTCACCCATCACCACGCAACTTTGTAGGCATATGACCACACATAATCTGAGGGGACCCCTCCATTATTGACCCCATCAAACAAAATGGGGGCGCTAGAGAGCTAATTTCTTATCGAGGCCTAACCGCCATATGGATTTTTACTAAACTTGGTAGATATGTAGAACAGGACGCCTCAAGGCGACTGGAGAATGTGGTCAATCTATGTGAAATTGCACATAGGCATTGAGGACTGGCATAGGTAGAAGGTGTCAAAGCTACCAATGGCTATGGACTAGTTATTATTATTGGTGGGAAATCATAACAGAGGAATATATTTTCTGTTTTAATTATTATTATTATTTTTTAATTACTATACCACAAAAGAGTTTTCACTTGAAGAGTGGAGCGAGAGCAGCCGAGTGTGAGTGCGACACCTACTGACCGGGAAGTATGAATCCTTTATCTATCACTTTTAAGATTCAGAAGTTAATTGGGATCCAGATGTTCAGGGAGCAGGAGCCAAACTATCCACAGATGTCTCTTCCTCTCTAAAACAAACCGATTCAAACCGGTGAAAATACTGCAAGCAATTTCACGTCAAAAAAAATCAGTGTTTTTCTGACGTTGCTCGTCATAGAGGGGCTGCGAAAACGGAAATGGCCCTATCTAGAGGCAGTGTTTGGTTTGTCTGATCTGGGCTGCTGTAGAAACATGGTGGAGCAAGGTAACGAAAACACAACCATTTTCAGGTGATTTTACAATAAAGGAAACACACTTTTTACATTATATTCCACTTCTGCCCGTGTCCCTCTACACCCTACACACTGGACCTCGCTGAGAAGCTGAGAAAACAGGCCCACAGGAGACAAAGGTGGTGCCTTGTTATTTGCTGTATCTAAACCGACAGCAGCGAACACACACACTGCAGCTACAAAGCTCTCTGCTCTTTGAAAACACGTCACTAATATAAACACCAGTTTCACTTTCACCAGCATTTTACAGGCTGTTACTGTGAACTCGATCGGTGATCTATAAACAGACCAAAAAGACATCAGGTGCCTCTTTCACAGTTAGTCGCTTCCTTATTGTGGCGTTACAGCAGAAAGCTTTATTTAGAGAGACAGCTGACAGGAAGGTTACATATCTTTCGCTTTTACTCCTCACAAACTAAAGTACAGGAGCTGTTTATCAAACTCACTCCTCACAAAAGCTCTTGTCTGTAGGTTAATGATAGAACCTGCATTATTTTATTTCTCTTTCATTAGAAGACGAGAGGAGAACACACACATCTGACACACGTCTGTGACTGACTGTCCCTCTGCATTAAAAACAAATCAGTTTAGAGGTAAGGCTGACTGCTGCCTGAAAATGACCAACAGAGGGCAGTGATGATAATAGGAAGAGGAAGAAGGAGGAGGAGGGAGAAAAAGGAAGAGGGAGGAGAAGAAGAAGGGGAAGGAAGGAGGAGGAGGGAGGAGAAGAAGAAGGATGAGATGAAGGAGGAAGAGGGAGGAGGAGGAGGAAGAAAAAGGAAGAGGGAGGAGGAGAAGGGGAAGGAAGGAGGAGAAGAAGAAGGAGGAAGAGAGGAGGGAAGAAGGAGGAAGAGGAAGGAGGACGAGAAGAAGCAGACAGAGGAGGAAGAGGAAGGAGGAGGAGAAGAAGATGAAGGAGGAGGAGAAGAAGAGCAAGGATGAGGAAGAACAAAGAGGAAGAGGAGAAGGATGAGGCGAAGAAGGAGAAGAAGAGCAAGGAGGAGGAGGAGAAGACGAGGAAGAAGAGGGAGGAGGAGGAGAAGACGAGGAAGAAGAGGGAGGAGGAGGAGAAGACGAGGAAGAAGAGGGAGGAGGAAGAGAAGAAGAGCAAGGAGGAGGAGGAGAAGAAGATGAAGGAGGAGGAGAAGAAGAAGACGGAGGAAGAAGAGGGAGGAGGAGAAGAAGAAGAAGGAGGCGGAGGAGAAGAAGGATGAGGCGAAGGAGGAGGAGGAGAAGAAGGGAGAGGAAGGAGGCAGAGAAGGTGGCAGAGGAAGAGGGATGAGGAGGAGAAGAAGAGCAAGGAGGCAGAGGAGAAGGAGGAGGCGAAGGAGGCAGAGGAAGGGGAAGAAGGAGGAAGAGGGAGGAGGAGAAGAAGAGGGAAGAGGAGGACGAGGCAGAGGAAGAGAGGTGAGGAGAAGAAGAACGAGGAGGAGGAGAAGGATGAGGTGAAGGAGGCAGAGGAAGGGGAAGAAGGAGGAAGGGGGAGGAGGAGAAAGAGGCAGAAGAAGAGGAAGGAGGAGAAGGAGAAGACGGAGGAAGAAGAACAATGAGGAGTAGAAGCGGACGGAGAAGAAGAAGAGGAACGTTGGTACCTGCCATAGAAGAAGAAGAAGAACCCGGAAGTGAACAGGTGTTAGCTGTTAGCATTTTAACGGTTTGATTCTCAGTAAATATCGTGAAAGTTAAAAGTAGTTTGGCAACACGGTGACAACATGATTTATAATTTTGAACCACGTCATCACGGAGCTGCTGTTAATTCACGGGTGGAAAATATTCAGAAGGAAAATGAGTTTTAGCGTTTCTGTTTTTCCCGGAGAAACAAATGACGCAGCACACCTGGTTTAAGGTAACTACTCACTCCGTTACTGCGCGGTACTTTAGTTTTTCCCACACACCACTGAGCATTTATTTAATTCAATAATGTATTAATTTAACAGCTCCACATCCCGTGTGAGTGTAAGACAAGTTTGGAGACTGGAGCCCAGTTTTAAAATCTGACTGACTAAAAAAAACAACATATTAATCAGTGTGACACATTAAATACAGATAATAAGCCTGGCTGACACTGGATTTCTGTTGCTGAAACTGAGTTTAAAAACCTAAACACTATACTGGCCAATTTATTCTTTTTTTTAGAACATGAACACACAACAAAAACAATTATTTTTGATTAGGGTCCTGCAAATAATTTTTTTTTTTTGAAAGACCTGTCCTTAAGATATGAGCAGAGTGGGATATTTAACTCTTGGAAAACTGTTGTTAGCATGAAGAGTTTTAACAAAATGACCTCCATGCTTGTTCTTAAATGTCCAGCAGAGGACACTAACAAAGTAACTTCACATGCAGAGAGGCCTGTTTGTTTGGTGATGATAAAGAATAAGAGAATGAGCCGAGTTTGGTGCAGATGCAAGTTCACTTAAATCTAGTAAAAAAAATAGGAAAAATAGGAAAAGTTTCTTTGTTTTTTTTATGTTTGACATTAGATTTATCAAGGAGCACACTGTATTCTGTGTTTTATGAGGTTATTGGTCAAGAGAAGTCTTAATGAAGGAGCATTGCATCATGGGAAATGCTGGACCTGGAGTTGTAGGGGTGGGCGATACGGTCCTAAAATAATGTCACAATATTTTAGGGTAATTT
Organism: Epinephelus cyanopodus; assembly: GCA_026686955.1. Lineage (NCBI taxonomy): Eukaryota > Metazoa > Chordata > Actinopteri > Perciformes > Serranidae > Epinephelus > Epinephelus cyanopodus. The sequence continues at coordinate 39,482,494 of CM048922.1, forward strand.
TGCAATAACGATATTCTTGACGATATGAAGAATTAGTACAAATAATAATAATAATAATTTAAGAACATAGAATTGCAACAAAATAAGTGATATAGTTTTACAGTTTGCCTTCAGATATTCACTAAAATATTTCTTTAGATTGTGAACAACAACAGTAACTCAGAGTGAGATTCAGGTTCTGTATGCAATATTAATAGTTAAACAAAATAAAATCTGCCACTATTTACACATTTAAACAGCTCCCAAATACAAAAAATGTCCCCTGGGATCTATATATATAAATCAATAGGTGATTTTCTTCTTTATTAAAATGCTAAATGATTGAGTTGGGTTTTTTTTCCACCTGGACCTTTATGCTCTGCCATTTCTCCTCTAATCATCACGCTGTAACCTGTGACAGGCTGTTATGACACCACAGCTGTCACACAGTCACATATATGGAGGTTTTTGTCGAGCCGCGAGCATCACATTACCAAAGGTTTATGGCAAAATCACTAGATCACACGGGGCGAGAGAGAAGAGGGAGAGGCTGTTCATGAGGCTGCTCATCTTTTTGGAAATATTTCACTTTCAGCCATGTTTGTTGTTGCCAACAAGTCTAAATTTTGTGAGTTTCACCATATCATATTAAAAATGAATCCAGTATTATTGTGAAGGATATGATATGGCAAACCCCTACTTGGGACTCACTACAAGTGTTTGGTGCTGTATTTTTCTGCAGAGACTCTGCCTGTATTTTCTTAATTTCTTCTTATGTTCTGTGCTCTGGCGTGTATGGTATGTACCCCGCAAGGGCTCAGGTGAGGTTATAAAAAGTTACCAATATTGAGCAAGTAGAACAAGACGTGCATTTTCACCGTCTTTAGAAATTTGAATTGCTGCTGAGGCTGTCAGACCATAGACTTTTTTATTATTTTATCCACTTTGCTTCAACTGACATAAAGTAAAAGTTGTTGTCTTTAAGTTTGATATCAAAATGATTTGTTTTATTTCATGTATTATCTGTGGATTTCAGACATCAACTTTAGGATTGCAAATGCGTTAACAAAATATTCCAATAATATTCGTAGAATATATATATAACTCTCTTTTGAATAGTGAGAACTTTCACTTTTGACACTCTAAGTAAATTTTTAATTTTATTTTACTCTACCAGAAAAAAACTATTAATTTGTCTTGTTTCACAAAAATACACATAAATATAAAAATATAAACCAACATGTAACATTAATGCTAACACCTCTGGACTTTTACTTAAATAAGACTTTGAATGCAGTACTTTTACGTGAAATTGAGTATTTTTATACTGTGATAACACTACTCTTACTTGAGTAAAAGATCTCAATGCTTGTTCCACAACTGGTTGAAACTCTGGTAAGAAAATAATTGGAGCTTAGTTTGCAGCCAGATGTCGGCCTGGATTTCTCACTGTGCAGGTTAATGTTGCAGTGCTGTGACTTGAAACATCACTTAATTCTCCACTTCACTACAAAACTAAAAGCCTCTCGACTGTAATACACCAGTACAAATATGAATAAATGAACAGGATGAATAAGTGGGAGAGTTGAGAGTTGTTCCTCTTGTCCAAACATCTCTGGGTTCACTGAAACACACTACCTGGTGGTGATGCAGCGGTACTGAAACATCATGGGCTGTATTCACAGACATTCTGAGAACAGTCTTACAGAGCTCATAACATGGCCTAAAAAAATTAGCAAGGAGTCCTAGTGTAGGAGTGATTTAGGAAATGTCTCAGAGCAAGGAGGACGAGGTGTGGTCGGCCCCGTTGCTAGGTGTGATGCATTCTTTTAACAGGTGTGATTGGTTGTCACAGACACACCCCTTTTGTGAGCATGCAGGGTGTGGACACCCAGTGGAAATGAAATGAACTGCTGACTGTGAAAGTGTGGTCATTGTTAGTGTGATCACTCTGCTGATGCAAGGTTGAGACAGACACAAGTCATCACTGCAGCACTGTTGCATTTTTCCAGTTTTTCAAATATCTTAGTGTTGTGATTATTTCATTTCTGGTGTTGTAGCGTTAATGTGATGGGGGTGAAATGTGTGTGTATCCCTGTGAAATCGACCACAAATATTATACCTGCACGTTGTAATCTGTAGCATTTCTTTAACTCATCCAGTGTTTGGAGAATATTTCTCTGACCTCTTTGTGTTTCCACTATTTTCTTCTCAGCTTAAGAAACTCTTACGCCTCTCAAAAGTCAGTTTTTCACCAGATGCTCTGTGAAAAACTTTTGTCTTTACAAGGACCTAGTCTTAACTTTAAGGGGAAATTCTAAGAAGATGTCACAGTCCTAAGAATTTCTTTTAGAATTTCATAAATAGGAGCAGCTCTTAACACTAGGAAGCTTTGTGAATACAGTCCCAGGATATACTTAAAATCAAACTGAAAGTAATTTTGTAGGGTACATTTACTTAGTGTTTTGATGGCTGTATTATATTTATACAATATTTGTGGCCGAAGGCATTACGTTGTTGGGTTGTTTGTCTGTCCATCTGTCCCATTCTCCTAAACGTGATATCTCAAGAGCGCCTTGAGGGCATTTCTTCAGGTTTGGCACTAAAGTCCACTTGCACTTAACAATGAACTAATAAGAATTTCTTGGTCAAAGGTCAAGGTCACTGTGACTTTGCATCAGTCTCATTCTTGTAAAAGTAATATCTCAAGGAAGGCCTTGAACAAGTTTCCTAGTATTTTGCACAAACGTCCACTTGAACTCAAGATTTAAACTGATAAGAATTTTGGGGTCAAAGATCAAAGTCACTGTGACCTCATAAAACATATTTTAGGCCATAACTCAAGAATTCATACGCTGTTTATGCCAAACTTTCACAGAAATGTCTGATAGGATGTAATGATGAAGTGATGAAATTGTACATCCAAAGGGTCAAAGGTCAATGTAACTGTGACATCATAATGTTCTGCACATCTTGGGTGTCCACCTTGAAACTGTGCTGGGGGCTGTGGGGACATTGATGAAAACTGTAACTGCAACTTCACTGGTTCCCAAAGTTATACAGAAAACCCGCGCTGACAGGGAAAGAACGAGCCCGGACTCACTTGGGCAGTGACTGGGGCGTCAGAAACCAACGATAAAAGGCGTCCTTTAATGTTGGCATGACACCTCGCTGGTAGCCATTATAGTTTTATGGCGCCCGCCCGGCGGCATCAGGGGAAACGCGGTGGGACAAGGACAGAAGTTAAGGTGGCGAATATCCGACTGGGGCAGGAGGGGTGGTGGATGGGTCCAACAAACACAGACCTTCACCCAAGAGAGCGTTGTTCGTGTCCCGTAAGATTATAAAGCCAAACCCTGTTCCTCTTCTCCTAAACCTAACCTATTTTTAAAGGGACTGTATGTAAATGTTAAATTTCCTGTGAAAACAGAAGTGTATTTTGAAAGAAGACAATGCATGTAACAGGCAGAACTTGACACGGTGTCCCAGAACCTCAACAACCAACACACCCAGGGTACCTTGCACGTCGTATGTGGACGTGGAAAGTCCACGACTAAACGTAAATATGTGACAAGGTCGGAGTGAGAATGTGTTGGGGAACACATGAAACTCAACACAGAAGGCCCCAACTGGCCGGCAGGGTTAAACCCTTGCTATCAGGCGGACCGTGTTAGCCACTGCACCACAAAGAAGAACTTTAAAAATGAATTAAATTAAATAGCTATATGAAAATAAAAAAAAAATAATGTCAATTTTAGACACCAGGACAAATTACATTAAAGCAGATTTAAATCTGACTCTAAATAAGATGAAAAAAAAAAAAAAAACAGAAAAAGTTGGCAGATAAAAACTGTACTGTTATAATCTAACAACTTTATTAGAATCCAAGTTTTTCTCATTGAGTGCTATTTCACTGATTAGTGTTTGTATGAAGTAAATATCTCCTACATATAGCATCGACATTTGTCCCTGCGTCAGGTTTTAATGACCACAAAGGCTTCGACAATTGAAATGTGGGAAGACATTGCTTCATTTCTCACCACATCAATTCTGTTGACTAAAAGAACTTTTGTTTTCCTTCTTGTCATGTTTTAGATTACACAAATGTTTTTCTTAAGTAAAAAAAACAAGTCAAAAATCAGCCTGTGCAGCGTTAAAGTAATAAGTGTAATTTCTCTTTATTCTACTGCAGCAGGCTGCCTTATTCTGCCCTGAAAATACACCATTTTAAATCAAAAATAATTATCAAATACATTTATATTGGAATCAAGTAAAAAAAAAAAAAAGATTTTTGCAATGCAGACAAAAACATTACATTTATACTGCTTTTAATTGAAATAAACTGCCAGGTAATCGACTCTGCTGTGACAAAAAAAAAAAAAAACTAATAAGGAAGGAGAGTAAAGGTCAGACTGTGTGTGTAATGAGCTTGGGGGAGGAACTTCGTCATTTAGAGAAGTGAGAAGTTTCTGTAAACGGAAGAGGGGCAGTGTTAAACCATCAGAGCCTCAAACATGAACGTCTGTCAGATTTTGATCTGCTTCTTCTTCCTCTGTGAGTACACTCACTCTATTTTTATTATTCTCTGTTTTCGTATTGATGTTTAAATTTTCTTTTTGTTTCTTTCATTTCTTCATTTACATTCAGTCAGTTAAACTTTGCAGCAGATGAGAAACAGTTTCTCATGAGTGACTGTTACATCACGTCTCGTCTCAGTCCACCAACATGTGTTTGGTTTCTGTGGTGAAACTTGGTGATCAGAGTTTGTTAAGAGTCACGAAAGGGTGAAGGAAGAACTTAGAGCTTGTACTCAAGTAAAAGTAGAAATACCACAGTGTAGAAATACTCCAAAAAGTAGTAAAAAACTACTATCATCAGAAAGATCTGTGCTTTGTTATTGTATTTTAATGATTGATGCATGTTCATCACTTTGAAGTTGTAGCTGGTTAAGGCGGAGCTAATTCTAAATGCTCTGTACACCGTGGGTAGTTTGTGGATTTCCTCTGCAGCAGATGGTTTTTGTTTTCTGTATTTCTGGGTATTCACTTTGGTCAGTGTGTTAGATACCACTCCTTTTTTTTGTGGCTCAACAAGCTTGTAACCCTTCCTAGTACTTTTGTTTTAATTCATTAATCACAAATTAATCCACATATGTCTAATAGACAGCAAAATTTAGCAAAAACAAAATAACAATATTAATAATAATAATAATAATTATCATCATCATCATCATCTTAGCTTTAACGTCACAGCTAAGTGTCTGACAGCATCTTGACAGCTGCAGTTTGTGAATAGGCCTGGTTTTGCTGACTTCCTTTAATCTTCCTGTTGAATCTGTGAAGCTGAAAAAAGATTTTATATTTTTCAGCTTCAGAAGAACAGCAGCTCTGCAGCAGTAAACTGTTGTGAGCAGTCGTGTTCAACTCTTAAAAATATATTTCGTAAACTACTAATTTGTATGATTTTTATTTGTAGACTTGCGTTTTTTGATATTTCTTTTTTAAACTCATATCTTGTGAACATTTTATTCCCAATGTGTCGGCCTAACTGTCACAGACAATATTAATGTTACACATGAAAACCTCATTTCCCCTGCAAACAAGCAATTAAAAGATGGAAATTCATTTTTAATGCAAGAAACCCTAACATCCAGTTTTAATCTTTTTTTAATCTTAAGCAGCTTTAGGTTGAGGACAGTAGTTGAATAACATGTTCTTTTTTTGTTTCAGCTTTTTCCAGCTCTTTATTGAAGTTTGTTGTTGGTTTAACACTTGATTGAATGAAAATATTCTAGATGCATTGTGCATGATTTTATACATAATTCCCCAAAGTTCAGTCGGACATATTTAATGTCTTTTAAAAACTTTGGAATCTCCACTGAAATTGAGAATAAAGTTCTGTGTGAACAAAGTTTGGATGCACAGCATCAGTCTATAATAAGTGGCCACTGGTGTGTCTGTTTAGGAAGTTTCAGTGAGTCACAAATACAAAGAAAATTACAAAGAAATTGACAAAACAGACAAACTAGAACTTAATTAAAAAAAAAAAACCACAAAGTGCATTTGTTTGAGGTCCACCTCCATGTGGGCCTAGTGGAGCTGATGTCTGACTACAGCTGCAGATAATTGAGTTGAAAATTAGTCTTCGAAAACAGGCAGCATCAGTTGGATAAGCTGGGATAATTTAAAACCAATCAGTGTAAGGCTTTTTTATCAACAACAAACACTGAACAGCAGCCAGTATTTGCTGATATTCGTGCCAGTTTGACTGCTTTTTGTTGATTCACCTCAAACAGCGGGGTGGCACAGTGTTGCAGCGGTTGGCACTGTTGCCTTACAGCAAGATGGTTCCTGGTTTGGACCTGGGGTGCCCCACACAGCTTACTTGTTACAGTGCCCCGTGTTTTTCTTTTTTAAGGGTACATTCTTATATATAGCTTTGTGGTTTATTTCTAGTAATGTTTCCTGTTTGCAGTTTCCCTCTGCTGCTGTAATGTTGCAAATTTCCCCGCTGTGGTCTGAAAAAAGGAGGCAGTTGTTATTTGTGATATTGGGCTTATAAATTAAAAAAAAAAAAAAAAAAAAAAGATTGATTATCTTATCTTACCTTCCTCCACAGTCTTTCCTGTTAGAGCAAACTCTTCATTCAAGTTGAGTCATTTTCAACTTTCCATTTCCTTGACTTTGCATTCAATTAAGCCACCTCTAAACTAGGGCTGCAACTAACGATTATTTTCATTGTCGACTAATCTGTCAATTATTTCTTCGTTTAGTCGACTAATCATTTTACCGAAAAATGTTGAAAAATGTTGAAAAATGTAGGTCTGTCTCTCCCAAACCCCAAAAGTATTTCATCTAATGTCTTGTTTCATACTCTCACCAAAGGGTTTTAGTTCACTGTCATGAGAGAGTGTGTAAAGCTGCCAATATTTAAGATGATGAATATGTAAGAAGCTGCAATAAGAGTATTTTGGGGTACTTTATAATACTGTTCTATGAAAAATGACTCAAACCGATTAGTCGACTCCTAAAGTAGTCACAGATTATTAGATTAGTCGATTAGTCGACTAATCGTGGCAGCCCTACTATTGTCTTCTTTCAACCTGAATTTACATTTGTCTGAAAACGCAGTAATGTTTCCATCTGTCAATTGTTATCGACTGAATTACTTGATTGGTGCAGTTTACATGTTTGTTTTTTTCCTTCAAACATCAGACCAGAGTTAGAATTTAAGATTCTGATGGTTGAACTCTTTGGTGAAAGAAACCAAATCAAATCTCTGTTGGATTGGAGCGCCTTGGTGGCAGAGAGGTTTCTGCACATGTCATGTTATTGTAATGTACCAGGTTTGATTCCAGCCCTGGGACCTTTGCTTGTGTTGGTGCATGCCATCCCCTTCGCTTTCCAATCAAATCAGACTGTAACATCCTATGGGAAAGACGGATTATAATTATTGATTGTTCATCTGTTCAGCAGCACTGTGGAACACTGGTGTCATCAATGCACAAGGCCACATCATTACAGGAGCTGAAGGAGGAAACATCACAGTTGTGTGTAACTTCAGTTTGTCTGGAAGAAGAAGGCTCTTCTGTAAGGAAGAATGTGAAGATAGAGACATTCTCATTGACACAAATGATGTCATAGCTCAGAGTGGCCGATACAGCATTAATTATAAAGAAGGAACTTTTCCAGCATCGTATACAATTCTGTATGTGAGCATCACAAATCTTACTGAGTCTGACTCAGGACGATACAGATGTCGTTTGGACAGATCTGCCTTCCTCATACCATCGTACTCAGGGTTTGAGATCAAAGTTGAAGATGGTGAGTTTCTACTGGGAGTCATGAAATGAACTCTTCACTCTTCACAGCTGCTGATGTTACAAATAATCGAACATGTTTAGGTTAGCAATTATATTCAGAGCTGCATATTTTCATCACTGTGAACTCTGATAAATGCTTCTTTAAAAACCAAGAGTTCATCTGTAAACTATCTGATAAACTCAGACTGTCACACACCACAGCTGATTTAAATATTGTTGCACCAAACACATTGATCACTTTCTGCATTCACCTGTATGATCAGAAATACACGGATACATTCACAGAGAGTTTGTGTTCTATCACTGAAATGTTTCCACACATCTCTTTGTATCTGTACGATCAGTATCTGATTGATTTGTTGTGTTTTCATGTTTCACAGCTCCAACCTCTTCAGACCCAAACTGGATTCTTCCACCTGTTACAGCATTTGTAGCATCGACCTCCACACTGACGACATCACAGAGTTTAAGCTCCACATCTTCATCAGCCTCCTCTGAAGCCACCAAGCAGCCTCAACAGCTGTTGTTTAAATGTATGTGTGTCCATATACTGTGTTTATGTAAATACATGACTGTGTTTTCTTGTGTGTGTAAATATATTCAGCTAATGATTTAAATATTTAGTTGATGGTACCATTAGTTTGACAGTTACACTCCCAGATATTTTTACAATGAAACAGGAAGTGTAAAACAAACTTGTTCTTCTGCTCCAGCTGTCAATGGTTTGCTGCTGTTTGTGGGTCTGACTCTGCTCATCATGCTGATCATATTATCAGCAGCTTTGATGATGTTCTGCAGGAAGAGGGCCAGTAAATCCAAAGGTGAGGCTACAGGAAACACACACACACATATAACAAAGACACCTGAACCTTTAAAACTCTCTGAAAAAAAAGTGCAAAAGGTTCTTACAGGAGGGTTTCCATCTTTTTTCAATCGAAAGTAAAGTCAAGCCAAGTTATATATCATCACTTCATGACGACACTTTTCATACGTGCAGGTCTGGACCATACTCTTTAATTCACAGAGACCCAACAATTCAAACAAATTTCCACGAAGAGCATGGACTTATTATTTTCCTCTGTTGTGAGACGGTTGTGAGGAAGCACTTCCTTCTAACAGGCAGAACTGAGACTCTGTGGTGGGCAGCCATCTGCCTCTGCTGGTTGGGTAAAACTGCCCAAAGCGTCACTAGATATTCCTAGATTACATAACCCACCATATCTCTGATATCATAACTATTTACTCTATGTACAACATTTTGAAAATGTATTTTAAAAAATGAAGTGGAGCTGAACTTATCTGACTCGAATGACCTTTATCATCAGCTATTATTTTTTGTCAGTGTTCCATAATCTAATCCGTGTGCATCTAAATCTACCACTAATTTCAAATCTGTTTATAAAGGCTGTTGTTTAGACTTTGGAACTGAGGAAGTCATGAGGAGAGAAGACCCAGACACTGGGAAAATCTCAGTTGGGTAAACTCTGAGTTTTGAGAAAAGATGAAACATGAACAGTCACGTCACTTCCTGTGTGCATCACACTCAGCACTGCCCACATTCAGGCAGGTGATGGTGATTCACCTGCATTTGCTCAGTTTCAGATGACTCTAAGCATAAGGGTGCCATGACGATGTGGAAACGTAGCTTGGTAGCTCATGTTAGCTAGCTAGCTAATGAATACAGCATAACTTAATTTTTTGGAACATTTTCCATTTTCTTGATTGTCTCCCGACTCAGGCAGCATGTTGCCCCTTTTCTCGTGTTGAGAGGAAGTAAACAGCAGGCAAATATTCGCCAGTGTTAATTTCACCCATGTGTGACCGTACCCTAAAGTTGAAATGTGGTGCATGGTGGCATTTCTGCTTTAGGATTTGCATACAATGGATTAACTGCTTTCCAGTTGTACAGAATGGATTACTGCAAGAAAAAGAAATGCTCATTGTAATCAAAGGAATGAGAATTGTATTCAATGTGCACTCTGTCGGGATGGATACGTTAATGAAACCTGGTATTTTTAAAGGTAAAATGTTTCATTTTATAGTATGAATGCATACATGTGTAAGGGATAAAAATTATATCCCGAATGCTAAAATTGCACCTAAAAGAAAATATATTTAAATAAAAAAATAAATAAAACAAAAGTAACCCTCCTAAAGTTCAGTCAAAATTAAATAGATAAAAACCGTCACCAACATCCGTCTATAGTTCCTGAGTGGGGATGGGAATTGAGAAGACTTTATTGAAACCAATACCATTATCGTTTGTTTATTTGGAGCCCCATTAGCTACCACATTAGTAGCAGCCACTCTCCCTGGGGTCCACACACGAAATTACATTGCATAGCATTAAAACACATTACATTACATTACAGTGCATAAGACAGTTAAAAACTTAATACAGGCAAAATAACATTCTTCCTGATACCTCAGGCAACAACATAGTTATAGAACAATTTCAAATTTGCAGCACAATAAAACAATAAACACTCAGTCTCATAGACCCAAGAAAACTTAAACAATGTATGTGTAGACTATTTAGCTCTTTCATTGCTCTGTAAAATACTGTGTGTTGCATTGAATTGGTATTTGAGATTGGAAGCACAAAGAGACCTTGTGATGCATGTCTGGTGTCGTAGGAGTGTATGACAAAGCTAAAATTAAGTTGGTTGTACAAGATACAAATTGTAAGTTCATGGTCACTGTTAGATTATTAATTGCTCCTGCTGGCATATATAAGGTTGTGTCATCTGCATACATAACTGCTGTGGTAGGCCATATGTGAATATGGAAAATAAGACAGGTCCGAGGCAGCTGCCCTGCGGGACACCACACTGTAGTTGTCCCCAACCCACACTTTCTTCCTCTACACCATGACTCCTTCCTGTTGCAAGTTTTCAGCAGTGTAGACGCAGTTGATGACATTGTTTTTGCTTATACAACTTTCAGAAAAACATAATGTCATTGATAAAAGGAGTTGATACGATCAGAGGCAAATGATTCTGATGGACAGTGTGGAGCCAGTTCTTGATTCCCAGCCCTGCTTCCTGAGTTTAGCTCCTGTTAGTTTCTGGACTTAATCATCTGAACTGCATGTTTTACAGAAGCTCCTGTGGAAACTGAGTATGCTGATGTCACAGAGGTGAGTCTGAGTAACTTTGGGACTTCTCAGCATCATTAGTGTTTGTGAAACCAGCTGACATGAATACAAAGCCCTCTCCTCTTCCTGCAGACCAACAGAGTGTATGAGGAGATCAGAGAGGAGGACAGACAGAGCAGATCTCGTCCTGTAGAAATGTCCACAGTTTACTCTTACGTCAAACCAAACGGAGTTGAAACCTCGGCCGAATACAGCCTTGTCACTGCAGCCACTCCTCAGAGGAACGTAAGTAAAAAGGTTTTAGGTTTAGGAAACACCTTTAGGCTACATCCACTAAAATAACTTGACCTTTACATGTTTCACTAAAGCTGTGTGTCATTATCTCACATCTGTCTCTGGTGATGATGAGTGATGTCACACCTGTTGTGCTTTTATTTGCTCTCTTACCTTTTCTGTTTGGATCCAGGCCTTGAGACGTGGCCTTTTATTGTACAGCAGAGGAAATAGATTTTGTAGTCGAGAGAGAATCGTGGATGAACTTTATGTTAGTTAATATTTCAGATTTAAAAGGAATTTAAATAATAAGTGGGAGACGACTTTCATCTAAGTCTGCCTTCTTCATCAAGACAGATAAGTAGCTATGTAACAAACAGGAAAAGGGCCACTTTATGATCATATCTGAAGAAGCTTCCGTTGTCTCAGGAGGACATCCTCTGACTAAACGTTAAGGTGTAGAGAAGATAAGGGGATGAACTAACCAATAGATCTGGAGATAAAACCCTTTGAACAGCTGATATGAAGCAGCACACACGCTGAAATGATGCTCATGTGACAAAGCAGGTGAATAAACTCAAAAACCAGCATAAGTGATGAATTTTTCTGTTTTCTTGCAGACTGAAGACAGTCAACTCACCTACTCTGTGGTGGATTTTTCTGAAGGTGCCTCTCTCCACAGTGGCCCCCGTCATGATACGGATAAGGTTGTTTATTCTGTTCCTCGGGTAGATGTGAGCTCAGACAGCAGCCACAGCGACAAAACTTCACCTCCTCTGTACTCTACTGTTACCTCACATTAGCTGTAGCGTCAACGCAGGAGGATACCTGGAGCATAGACGTGAAAGGCCACTGACAAAGCGCTGATATGTGACGACTTGGGATGAGAACGTGTTTGTATTGCATCTGCATAAGTGTCTATATTTAGTTACTGTAGTTATATACTGTATTTATTCTGTATTTTTAAACTGTAGTTGATGTGTTGAGGTGGTGAATCTCGCTATCATGAGAACAACAGCCTGTAAAATTTTACACTCCTGATCTTTTGATACCCAATTGTCAATAATAATTAACATATTTTTATATATAATAAACATAACTTGAATTGAACATTGGCAGTTTTCTGTCAGTATTTACCATTAATGTTGTGTCAGCACAAGTCATTAAAATAATCTTTGTCATTCAGAAAGTTTAAGTGAATCAATAAATCTGAGTTTGTATCCTGCAACAGTTTATGAGAGACTTGTTGCAGCTGAAGATGAGTCAAGGTTTTTCCAGCGAGATCTTCAGCTGACTGGACGGCGCCCCCTCATGGTAATGCTGATAATGTAAACACTGAGGTGGCAGCACAGTCACTACAAGAAAATGTAATTAACCTTTTTAGGGCTCTGGCTTGTTCACAGTCATCGTTAGGAAAAGCCGGGTGATGCAGATTTCAAAGCTTTACAAGATGAAGATGAAGAGAGGATGGCTTCTACAACAGGACAATGACCCTAAACACAAAAGATTGAAATTAAAAAGTAATCTTGGTTAAATTACTAAAGAATTTTTTTCCACTCTAAAATTATACAAACAAAGTAAAACACTAATCTTGCTTTAAATGTTGAAAAACATGTTTCATCTTTAACGTTTTGCCTTTTGAAGATCAGGTCATCTTCTACTGACTTACAGTATCTCACATAAGTGAGTACACCCCTCCCATTTTTGCGAATATTTCATTATATCTTGTCAAGGGACAACACTATAGAAATGACACTGTGATATAACTTAAAGTAGTCAGTGTACAGCTTGTATAGTAGTATAGATTTACCTTCCTCTGAAAATTACTCAAAACACAGCCATCAACATCTAAACAGCTGGCAACATAAGTGAGTGAGTACACCCCACAGTGAACATGTCCAAATTGTGCCTAAAGTGTCAATATTTTGTGTGCCAACCATTATTATCTAGCACTGCCTTAACCCTTTGGGCATGGAATTCACCAGAGCTCACAGGTTGCTTCAGGAATCCTCTCCCACTCCTCCATGATGACATCATGGAGCAGATGGATGTGAAGACACCTTGCACTACCCCACCTTCAGCTTGAGGATGGCCCACAGGTGCACAGGTGAGTTTAGGGCTGGATACATACTTGGCCAGTCCATCACCTTCACCTTCAGCTTCCTCAGCAACGCAGTTGTCATCTTCTAGGTGCGTTTTGGGTCATTAAAACCCAAAAGTAAATCTATACTACTATACAAGCTGTACACTGACTACTTTAAGTTATATCAAAGTGTCATTTCTATAATGTTGTCCCTTGACAAGATAGAATGAAATATATCTTGTCAAGGGATGTAAGAGGGATATAAGAGGGGTGTACTCACTTATGTGAGATACTGTAACTACTCACAGTTAACTAAATTTTCCCAAACTTTTATATGCCACTATAGGTAGTAGTGTTGCACGGTATACCGGTACTAAAACAGTACTGCGGTACTAGAGTATTCCAAACGGTACTATACTGCCTTTGGAAAATACCGGTACTTGAAATTGATTCAATTCATTAATTTACTTTACTCATTTATGCACACAAACGCCTTTCTTGTTCCTATTGGAGCACAGATTGCACAAGTGGTGTGTATGACAACACCTGTATCAACATTCGCAGCTGGCGCACATGAAAAAGGACAAGAGAAAGTCTGCCTCGCAAAGGGAGACAACACGAGACAACACCAACTTGGTGAAACATTTGAGCAACCAAACTGTGACGTCCGTACTGAGGTACTTTCGAACCACGATTGTTTGGTACCATTACACCCCTACTATTTATTGTTCTAAAGGTTTGTAGCCAAAAGGACTTTTCCTTAGGAAAAGCACCGAAAAGTATCAAAGTATTGAAATTCATATTGGTATGGGTACCGAAACAAAGATTTTGGTATCGTGACAACACTAATAGCTAGTGTGTTCCATATAGGATGGTACAAATGTAATGTAGAAGGGAGGAGAGAAGAGTTGAGTGTGTGATGTGTTTGGAGGAGGGACTCCACCCTTTAGAGAAGTGACAAGTTCCTGGTTTGCCAGTGAAGAAGAAAGAGAGGCAGCGTTAAACCATCAGAGCCTCAAACATGAACGTCTGTCAGACTTTGATCTGCTTCTTCTTCCTCTGTGAGTACATGCACTTTTTATCTCTATCATTCTCTCTGCTTATTATGTCTAATTTTATTTTATTTCTTCATTTATAGTCAGTCAGTTAAACTTTGCAGCAGATGCAAAACAGTTTCTCATGAGTGACTCTGGTTCATCACGCCTCGTCTCAGTCCACCAACATGTGGTTGGTCTCTGTGGTTAAACTTGGTGATCAGAGTTTGTTAAGAGTCACTGAGCGGTGAAAGAAGAACTTAGAGCTTGTACTCAAGTAAAGGTAGAAATACTGCAGTGTAGAAATACTCTGTTACAAGTAAAAGTCCTGCAGTCAACTTTTTACAAAGTACTAAAACTGATATCATCTGAGAATAATCTGTGTTACAGTATTACAGTGATTGGAGGAAATCCACAAGCTACTGCAACAATAATGTGTTGAGCATCAGAGGACAGAAGGAGGGCTGCTGGATACTGATAGATTCTCTTTTTGTTTTCTGCATATTTCCGGGTGTTTAATTTGGCCTTTGTAACAAACTTGTAACCCAACCCAATACTTCTGTTTCAATAGACTTGTCACAGAATAAGGAACCTGTGTGTAATAGCACTAGATTGAGCTGAAATGGAAAAACAGAAGCCTGCAGGTCACAGTTAAATTATCTAACAGCATCTTAAAGCTGAAGTCTTTTATTGTGTCTTGTTTTGCTGACTTTCTTAAATACTTCTGCAGCAGTAACCTCTTGTTTGCAGTCTTTAAATATGTATTTTATTAAGTCCTTATTTGTGTGATTATCATTTGTAGACTTGAATTTTTGATACACATTTTTTAAATTTGACATCCCTTGTGAACATTTTATTCCCCACGTGTCGGCCTGCCATCACAGAATATTGGAGACAATAGTTATTTCACAAGAAGAGACCTTAAAAAAGTAAATAAAAGATGAAAATATAATTTTCATGCAAGAAACAAGAAGTTTAACTCCATAACATCCTTTTTAATTTCATCTTACTTGCTTTAAGGTTGGAAAATCATCAAATCCCTCTCTGTTCAACAGGATCACATACTGATTTTTCCAACCCTTTATTGATGCTATATGGTTTCACACTGAGTGAAATATTCAACCCAAGCCTCCGTGTTTTTTATGACCTCATGATTTCATCAAATGAAAATTCTGTGCATGCGCTGTGCATTATTTTTTTTACATAACTGCCCAAAGTTCAGCCTAAAAATAAAGTTCTGTGTGAACCATATTTGAATGCTCAGTTTCAGTCAGTCACAAGTGAAAGTGAAATTAGAAAAAGTGATGTGAAAGAAAGAAACAAAATATGCATTTGTTTAAACTCTCTATCTCCATCTGCCCCCTGGTGGAGTTGATATCTGTCTGCAGCTTCAGATAGTTGAGAAGAAAATAAGTCACCTCAGTTGAATAAGTTACAATCAGTCGACCTGAGGTGTTTTTTCATTAACAAACCTCTCACTCAGTAATGTTTGTGCAACAGTTACTGCACAGTAAGTGTACAGACGTCAGCTGTGAGTTAGTCAGCAACAGACACACTGTCTTTGTGTGTTCAGTTCAGCCTCTTGATGAACTCAGAACCAGAAGATTCATGAAGCCCCTGGATAAGCACAAACTTTTTGTTCAAGTAGAAACATTTTCACTTTGTATTTCCACTGACTTTGTGAGCAGTCACAGCACCTTTAAAGCTGACCTTGTATTTTGTCTTGAAGCAGAAAATGATTCTGTCGCTGTAAATCTTTGTTCAAGACTCCAAATCAAATTTCTGTTGTATTAAATTGTTAGGCCTCAGTCACAGGCTGGTTGAACTGGACAGTTTATCTTGGTATGACTCTGTAGATCTGTGAATGATCTGTGTAACTGTGAGACACATCAGACTGCAACATCTTATGTGAAGTAAAGATAATAACTATGATTGTTCATCTTTTCAGCAGCACTGTGGAACACTGATCTCATCAATGCACGAAACGCCATCCGCACAGTAACTGAAGGAGGAAACATCACAGTTGGATGTTCCTTCAGTTGGTCTGGAACCACAAAGTTCTTCTGTAAAGACGACTGTGAAGGTGGAGACATTCTTATTGAAACAGAGAAGGAAGCAGCTCAGAGAGGTCGATACAGCATTGAATATAAAGAAGGAACTTTTCCACTATCTTCTACACTTCTATATGTGAGCATCACAAATCTGACTAAGTCTGACTCAGGACGATACAGATGTCGTTTGGCCAGATTCTTGTCTTCAGATGTCCAGTTTGAGATCAGAGTTACAGATGGTGAGTTTCTACTGGGCGTCATGAAATGAACTCTTCACTGACAGCTGCTGATGTTTCAAATAATCCAACATGTTTAGGTTAACAATTATATTCAGAGCTGCATATTTTCATCACTGTGAACTCTGATAAATGCTCCTTTAAAAACCAAGAGTTCATCTGTAAACTATCTGATAAACTCAGACTGTCACACACCACAGCTGATTTAAATATTGTTGCACCAAACACATTGATCACTTTCTGCATTCACCTGTATGATCAGAAATACACGGATACATTCACAGAGAGTTTGTGTTCTATCAATGAAATGTTTCCACACATCTCTTTGTATCTGTACGATCAGCATCTGATTGATTTGTTGTGTTTTCATGTTTCACAGCTCCAACCTCTTCAGACCCAAACTGGATTCTTCCACCTGTTACAGCATTTGTACCATCGACCTCCACACTGACGACATCACAGAGTTTAAGCTCCACATCTTCATCAGCCTCCTCTGAAGGCACCAAGCAGCCTCAACAGCAACACACAACACCAGCTTCAACACCAGCTTCAACACCAGCTGCAGGTACATTTAGTTTGTTGTTTAAGTGTATGTGTGTCCATATACTGTGTTTATGTAAATACATGACTGTGTTTTCTTGTGTGTGTAAATATATTCAGTTAATGATTTAAATATTTAGTTGATGGTACCATTAGTTTGACAGTTACGCTCTCAGATATTTTTACAATGAAACAGGAAGTGTAAAACAAACTTGTTCTTCTGCTCCAGCTGTCAAAGGTCTGCTGCTGTTTGTGGGTCTGACTCTGCTCATCATGCTGATCATATTATCAGCAGCTTTGATGATGTTCTGCAGGAAGAGGGCCAGCAGTAAACCCAAAGGTGAGGCCACTGTCTGTGTCTCTCTGACTGATCCACATGTTTTAGCAGCAGACTTAATCCTCTGAACTGCATGTTTTACAGAAGCTCCTGTGGAGACTGAGTATGCTGATGTCACAGAGGTGAGTCTGAGTAACTTTGGGACTTCTCATCATCATTAGTGTTTGTGAAACCAGCTGACATGAATACAAAGCCCTCTCCTCTTCCTGCAGACCAACAGAGTGTATGAGGAGATCAGAGAGGAGGACAGACAGAGCAGATCTCGTCCTGTAGAAATGTCCACAGTTTACTCTTACGTCAAACCAAACGGAGTTGAAACCTCGGACGAATACAGCCTTGTCACTGCAGCCACTCCTCAGAGGAACGTAAGTAAAAAGGTTTTAGGTTTAGGAAACACCTTTAGGCTACATCCACTAAAATAACTTGACCTTTACATGTTTCACTAAAGCTGTGTGTCATTATCTCACATCTGTCTCTGGTGATGATGAGTGATGTCACACCTGTTGTGCTTTTATTTGCTCCGAACTAACCAATAGATTTGGAGATAAAACCCTTTGAACAGCTGATATGAAGCAGCACACACGCTGAAATGATGCTCATGTGACAAAACTCAAAAACCAGCATAAGTGATGAACTTTTCTGTTTTCTTGCAGACTGAAGACGACTCCAGTAAACTCACCTACTCTGAGGTGGATTTTTCTGAAGGTGCCTTGCTACACAGTGGCCCCTGTGGTGATACGGATAAGGTTGTTTATTCTGTTCCTCGGGCAGATGTGAGCTCAGAAGGCAGCCACAGCGACAAAACTTCACCTCCTCTGTACTCTACTGTTACCTCACATTAGCTGTAGCTTCAACGCAGGAGGATACCTGGAGCATAGACGTGAAAGGCCACTGACAAAGCGCTGATATGTGACGACTTGGGATGAGAACGTGTTTGTATTGCATCTGCATAAGTGTCTATATTTAGTTACTGTAGTTATATACTGTATTTATTCTGTATTTTTAAACTGTAGTTGATGTGTTGAGGTGGTGAATCTCGTTATCATGAGAACAACGGCCTGTAAAATTTTACATTCCTGATCTTTTGATACCAAATTGTCAATAATAATCAACATATTTTTATATATAATAAACATAACTTGAATTGAACATTGGCAGTTTTCTGTCAGTATTTACCATTAATGTTGTGTCAGCACAACTCATTAAAATAATCTTTGTAATTCAGAGTTTGTATCCTGCAACAGTTTATAAGAGACTTGGAGGAGGCTCCTCTAAACAGCTGCCTAGCACTCTGAAAACTAAAAGAACTGATGCCCACAAAGCAGGAGAAGACTATAAGAAGATGACAAAGTATTTTCAGGGAGCTGTTCCCTCTGTTCGTAATGTCAGTTAACAGGAACTGTGGAGGTCAAGAAAACTTTCAGAGAGAGCTGCTCATAGGATTGTTAGAAAGGCAAATCAAAACTCCTGTTTGATTGCAAAAGACCTGCAGGAAGATTCATCAGACTCTGGAGTGGTGGTGCACTGTTCTACTGTGCAGACACACCTGTACAAATGTGACCTTCATGGAAGAGTCATCAGAAGAAAACCTTTCCTGTGTCCTCACCACAAAATGTAGCGTCAGAAGTTTGCAAAGGAACATCGAAACAAGCCTGATGCTTTTTGGAAATGATGAAGCTAAAATAAAAAAACCTGTTAAACACGGGGGAGGATGGTAACAATGTAATGTAGAAGGGAGGAGAGAAGAGTTGAGTGTGTGATGTGTTTGGAGGAGGGACTCCACCCTTTAGAGAAGTGACAAGTTCCTGGTTTGCCAGTGAAGAAGAAAGAGAGGCAGCGTTAAACCATCAGAGCCTCAAACATGAACGTCTGTCAGACTTTGATCTGCTTCTTCTTCCTCTGTGAGTACATGCACTTTATATCTCTATCATTCTCTCTGCTTATTATGTCTAATTTTATTTTATTTCTTCATTTATAGTCAGTCAGTTAAACTTTGCAGCAGATGCGAAACAGTTTCTCATGAGTGACTCTGGTTCATCACGCCTCGTCTCAGTCCACCAACATGTGGTTGGTTTCTGTGGTTAAACTTGGTGATCAGAGTTTGTCAAGAGTCACTGAGTGGAGAAAGAAGAACTTAGAGCTTGTACTCAAGTAAAGGTAGAAATACTGCAGTGTAGAAATACTCTGTTACAAGTAAAAGTCCTGCAGTCAACTTTTTACAAAGTACTAAAACTGATATCATCTGAGAATAATCTGTGTTACAGTATTACAGTGATTGGAGGAAATCCACAAGCTACTGCAACAATAATGTGTTGAGCATCAGAGGACAGAAGGAGGGCTGCTGGATACTGATAGATTCTCTTTTTGTTTTCTGCATATTTCTGGGTGTTTAATTTGGCCTTTGTAACAAACTTGTAACCCAACCCAAAACTTCTGTTTCAATAGACTTGTCACAGAATAAGGAACCTGTGTGTAATAGCACTAGATTGAGCTGAAATGGAAAAAGAGAAGCCTGCAGGTCACAGTTAAATTATCTAACAGCATCTTAAAGCTGAAGTCTTTTATTGCGTCTTGTTTTGCTGACTTTCTTAAATACTTCTGCAGCAGTAACCTCTTGTTTGCAGTCTTTAAATATGTATTTTATTAAGTCCTTATTTGTGTGATTATCATTTGTAGACTTGAATTTTTGATACACATTTTTTAAATTTGACATCCCTTGTGAACATTTTATTCCCCACGTGTCGGCCTGCCATCACAGAATATTGGAGACAATAGTTATTTCACAAAAAGAGACCTTAAAAAAGTAATTAAAAGATGAAAATATAATTTTCATGCAAGAAACAAGAAGTTTAACTCCACAACATCCTTTTTAATTTCATCTTACTTGCTTTAAGGTTGGAAAATCATCAAATCCCTCTCTGTTCAACAGGATCACATACTGATTTTTCCAACCCTTTATTGATGCTATATGGTTTCACATTGAGTGAAATATTCAACCCAAGCCTCCGTGTTTTTTATGACCTCATAATTTCATCAAATGAAAATTCTGTGCATGCGCTGTGCATTATTTTTCACATAACTGCCCAAATTTCAGCCTAAAAATAAAGTTCTGTGTGAACCATATTTGAATGCTCAGTTTCAGTCGGTCACAAGTGAAAGTGAAATTAGAAAAAGTGATGTGAAAGAAAGAAACAAAATATGCATTTGTTTAAACTCTCTATCTCCATCTGCCCCCTGGTGGAGTTGATATCTGTCTGCAGCTTCAGATAGTTGAGAAGAAAATAAGTCACCTCAGTTGAATAAGTTACAATCAGTCGACCTGAGGTGTTTCTTTTCATTAACAAACCTCTCACTCAGTAATGTTTGTGCAACAGTTACTGCACAGTAAGTGTACAGATGTCAGCTGTGAGTTAGTCAGCAACAGACACACAGTCTTTGTGTGTTCAGTTCAGCCTCTTGATGAACTCAGAACCAGCAGATTCATGAAGCCCCTGGATAAGCACAAACTTTTTGTTCAAGTAGAAACATTTTCACTTTGTATTTCCACTGACTTTGTGAGCAGTCACAGCACCTTTAAAGCTGACCTTGTATTTTGTCTTGAAGCAGAAAATGATTCTGTCGCTGTAAATCTTTGTTCAAGACTCCAAATCAAATTTCTGTTGTATTAAATTGTTAGGCCTCAGTCACAGGCTGGTTGAACTGGACAGTTTATCTTGGTATGACTCTGTAGATCTGTGAATGATCTGTGTAACTGTGAGACACATCAGACTGCAACATCTTATGTGAAGTAAAGATAATAACTACTGATTGTTCATCTTTTCAGCAGCACTGTGGAACACTGATCTCATCAATGCACGAAACGCCATCCGCACAGTAACTGAAGGAGGAAACATCACAGTTGTGTGTTCCTTCAGTTGGTCTGGAACCACAAAGTTCTTCTGTAAAGACGACTGTGAAGATGGAGACATTCTTATTGAAACAGAGAAGGAAGCAGCTCAGAGAGGTCGATACAGCATTGAATATAAAGAAGGAACTTTTCCACTATCTTCTACACTTCTATATGTGAGCATCACAAATCTGACTAAGTCTGACTCAGGACGATACAGCTGTGATTTGGATGATTCTTGGTTTTCAGATGTCCAGTTTGAGATCAGAGTTACAGATGGTGAGTTTCTACTGGGCGTCATGAAATGAACTCTTCACTGACAGCTGCTGATGTTTCAAATAATCCAACATGTTTAGGTTAACAATTATATTCAGAGCTGCATATTTTCATCACTGTGAACTCTGATAAATGCTCCTTTAAAAACCAAGAGTTCATCTGTAAACTATCTGATAAACTCAGACTGTCACACACCACAGCTGATTTAAATATTGTTGCACCAAACACATTGATCACTTTCTGCATTCACCTGTATGATCAGAAATACACGGATACATTCACAGAGAGTTTGTGTTCTATCACTGAAATGTTTCCACACATCTCTTTGTATCTGTACGATCAGCATCTGATTGATTTGTTGTGTTTTCATGTTTCACAGCTCCAACCTCTTCAGACCCAAACTGGACTCTTCCACCTGTTACAGCATTTGTAGCATCGACCTCCACACTGACGACATCACAGAGTTTAAGCTCCACATCTTCATCAGCCTCCTCTGAAGCCACCAAGCAGCCTCAACAGCAACACACAACACCAGCTTCAACACCAACTTCAACACCAGCTGCAGGTACATTTAGTTTGTTGTTTAAGTGTATGTGTGTCCATATACTGTGTTTATGTAAATACATGACTGTGTTTTCTTGTGTGTGTAAATATGTTCAGTTAACGATTTAAATATTTAGTTGATGGTACCATTAGTTTGACAGTGACGCTCTCAGATATTTTTATAATGAAACAGGAAGTGTAAAACAAACTTGTTCTTCTGCACCAGCTGTCAAAGGTCTGCTGCTGTTTGTGGGTCTGACTCTGCTCATCATGTTGATCATATTATCAGCAGCTTTGATGATGTTCTGCAGGAAGAGGGCCAGTAAACCCAAAGGTGAGGCCACTGTCTGTGTCTCTCTGACTGATCCACATGTTTTAGCAGCAGACTTGATCCTCTGAACTGCATGTTTTACAGAAGCTCCTGTGGAAACTGAGTATGCTGATGTCACAGAGGTGAGTCTGAGTAACTTTGGGACTTCTCAGCATCATTAGTGTTTGTGAAACCAGCTGCCATGAATACAAAGCCCTCTCCTCTTCCTGCAGACCAACAGAGTGTATGAGGCGATCAGAGAGGAGGACAGACAGAGCAGATCTCATCCTGTAGAAATGTCCACAGTTTACTCTTACGTCAAACCAAACGGAGTTGAAACCTCGGACGAATACAGCCTTGTCACTGCAGCCACTCCTCAGAGGAACGTAAGTAAAAAGGTTTTAGGTTTAGGAAACACCTTTAGGCTACATCCACTAAAATAACTTGACCTTTACATGTTTCACTAAAGCTGTGTGTCATTATCTCACATCTGTCTCTGGTGATGATGAGTGATGTCACACCTGTTGTGCTTTTATTTGCTCAGAACTAACCAATAGATTTGGAGATAAAACCCTTTGAACAGCTGATATGAAGCAGCACACACGCTGAAATGATGCTCATGTGACAAAACTCAAAAACCAGCATAAGTGATGAACTTTTCTGTTTTTCTTGCAGACTGAAGACGACTCCAGTAAACTCACCTACTCTGAGGTGGATTTTTCTGAAGGTGCTTTGCCCCACAGTGGCCCCTGTGGTGATACGGATAAGGTTGTTTATTCTGTTCCTCGGGCAGATGTGAGCTCAGAAGGCAGCCACAGCGACAAAACTTCACCTCCTCTGTACTCTACTGTTACCTCACATTAGCTGTAGCGTCAACGCAGGAGGATACCTGGAGCATAGACGTGAAAGGCCACTGACAAAGCGCTGATATGTGACGACTTGGGATGAGAACGTGTTTGTATTGCATCTGCATAAGTGTCTATATTTAGTTACTGTAGTTATATACTGTATTTATTCTGTATTTTTAAACTGTAGTTGATGTGTTGAGGTGGTGAATCTCGTTATCATGAGAACAACGGCCTGTAAAATTTTACATTCCTGATCTTTTGATACCAAATTGTCAATAATAATCAACATATTTTATATATAATAAACATAACTTGAATTGAACATTGGCAGTTTTCTGTCAGTATTTACCATTAATGTTGTGTCAGCACAACTCATTAAAATAATCTTTGTAATTCAGAGTTTGTATCCTGCAACAGTTTATAAGAGACTTGGAGGAGGCTCCTCTAAACAGCTGCCTAGCACTCTGAAAACTAAAAGAACTGATGCCCACAAAGCAGGAGAAGACTATAAGAAGATGACAAAGTATTTTCAGGGAGCTGTTCCCTCTGTTCGTAATGTCAGTTAACAGGAACTGTGGAGGTCAAGAAACTTTCAGAGAGAGCTGCTCGTAGGATTGTTAGAAAGGCAAATCAAAACTCCTGTTTGATTGCAAAAGACCTGCAGGAAGATTCATCAGACTCTGGAGTGGTGGTGCACTGTTCTACTGTGCAGACACACCTGTACAAATGTGACCTTCATGGAAGAGTCATCAGAAGAAAACCTTTCCTGTGTCCTCACCACAAAATGTAGCGTCAGAAGTTTGCAAAGGAACATCGAAACAAGCCTGATGCTTTTTGGAAATGATGAAGCTAAAATAAAAAAACCTGTTAAACACGGGGGAGGATGGTAACAATGTAATGTAGAAGGGAGGAGAGAAGAGTTGAGTGTGTGATGTGTTTGGAGGAGGGACTCCACCCTTTAGAGAAGTGACAAGTTCCTGGTTTGCCAGTGAAGAAGAAAGAGAGGCAGCGTTAAACCATCAGAGCCTCAAACATGAACGTCTGTCAGACTTTGATCTGCTTCTTCTTCCTCTGTGAGTACATGCACTTTATATCTCTATCATTCTCTCTGCTTATTATGTCTAATTTTATTTTATTTCTTCATTTATAGTCAGTCAGTTAAACTTTGCAGCAGATGCGAAACAGTTTCTCATGAGTGACTCTGGTTCATCACGCCTCGTCTCAGTCCACCAACATGTGGTTGGTTTCTGTGGTTAAACTTGGTGATCAGAGTTTGTTAAGAGTCACTGAGTGGAGAAAGAAGAACTTAGAGCTTGTACTCAAGTAAAGGTAGAAATACTGCAGTGTAGAAATACTCTGTTACAAGTAAAAGTCCTGCAGTCAACTTTTTACAAAGTACTAAAACTGATATCATCTGAGAATAATCTGTGTTACAGTATTACATTGATTGGAGGAAATCCACAAGCTACTGCAACAATAATGTGTTGAGCATCAGAGGACAGAAGGAGGGCTGCTGGATACTGATAGATTCTCTTTTTGTTTTCTGCATATTTCTGGGTGTTTAATTTGGCCTTTGTAACAAACTTGTAACCCAACCCAAAACTTCTGTTTCAATAGACTTGTCACAGAATAAGGAACCTGTGTGTAATAGCACTAGATTGAGCTGAAATGGAAAAAGAGAAGCCTGCAGGTCACAGTTAAATTATCTAACAGCATCTTAAAGCTGAAGTCTTTTATTGCGTCTTGTTTTGCTGACTTTCTTAAATACTTCTGCAGCAGTAACCTCTTGTTTGCAGTCTTTAAATATGTATTTTATTAAGTCCTTATTTGTGTGATTATCATTTGTAGACTTGAATTTTTGATACACATTTTTTAAATTTGACATCCCTTGTGAACATTTTATTCCCACGTGTCGGCCTGCCATCACAGAATATTGGAGACAATAGTTATTTCACAAAAAGAGACCTTAAAAAAGTAATTAAAAGATGAAAATATAATTTTCATGCAAGAAACAAGAAGTTTAACTCCACAACATCCTTTTTAATTTCATCTTACTTGCTTTAAGGTTGGAAAATCATCAAATCCCTCTCTGTTCAACAGGATCACATACTGATTTTTCCAACCCTTTATTGATGCTATATGGTTTCACATTGAGTGAAATATTCAACCCAAGCCTCCGTGTTTTTTATGACCTCATAATTTCATCAAATGAAAATTCTGTGCATGCGCTGTGCATTATTTTTCACATAACTGCCCAAATTTCAGCCTAAAAATAAAGTTCTGTGTGAACCATATTTGAATGCTCAGTTTCAGTCGGTCACAAGTGAAAGTGAAATTAGAAAAAGTGATGTGAAAGAAAGAAACAAAATATGCATTTGTTTAAACTCTCTATCTCCTTCTGCCCCCTGGTGGAGTTGATATCTGTCTGCAGCTTCAGATAGTTGAGAAGAAAATAAGTCACCTCAGTTGAATAAGTTACAATCAGTCGACCTGAGGTGTTTCTTTTCATTAACAAACCTCTCACTCAGTAATGTTTGTGCAACAGTTACTGCACAGTAAGTGTACAGACGTCAGCTGTGAGTTAGTCAGCAACAGACACACAGTCTTTGTGTGTTCAGTTCAGCCTCTTGATGAACTCAGAACCAGCAGATTCATGAAGCCCCTGGATAAGCACAAACTTTTTGTTCAAGTAGAAACATTTTCACTTTGTATTTCCACTGACTTTGTGAGCAGTCACAGCACCTTTAAAGCTGACCTTGTATTTTGTCTTGAAGCAGCAAATGATTCTGTTGCCGTAAATCTTTGTTCAAGACTCCAAATCAAATTTCTGTTGTATTAAATTGTTAGGCCTCAGTCACAGACTGGTTGAACTGGACAGTTTATCTTGGTATGACTCTGTAGATCTGTGAATGATCTGTGTAACTGTGAAACACATCAGACTGCAACATCTTATGTGAAGTAAAGATAATAACTATTGATTGTTCATCTTTTCAGCAGCACTGTGGAACACTGATCTCATCAATGCACAAAACACCATCCACACAGGAACTGAAGGAGGAAACATCACAGTTGAATGTTCCTTCAGGTGGTCTGGAACCACAAAGTTCTTCTGTAAAGACGACTGTGAAGGTGGAGACATTCTTATTGAAACAAAAAAGGACGCAGCTCAGAGAGGCCGATACAGCATTAAATTTAAAAAAGGAGCTATTCATGAACGTGCACTTCTGTATGTGAGCATCAGAAATCTGACTAAGTCTGACTCAGGACGATACAGATGTCGTCTGGCCAGATTATTGTCTTCAGATGTCCGGTTTGAGATCAGAGTTACAGATGGTGAGTTTCTACTGGGAGTCATGAAATGAACTCTTCACTGACAGCTGCTGATGTTTCAAATAATCCAACATGTTTAGGTTAACAATTATATTCAGAGCTGCATATTTTCATCACTGTGAACTCTGATAAATGCTCCTTTAAAAACCAAGAGTTCATCTGTAAACTATCTGATAAACTCAGACTGTCACACACCACAGCTGATTTAAATATTGTTGCACCAAACACATTGATCACTTTCTGCATTCACCTGTATGATCAGAAATACACGGATACATTCACAGAGAGTTTGTGTTCTATCAATGAAATGTTTCCACACATCTCTTTGTATCTATATGATCAGCATCTGATTGATTTGTTGTGTTTTCATGTTTCACAGCTCCAACCTCTTCAGACCCAAACTGGATTCTTCCACCTGTTACAGCATTTGTAGCATCGACCTCCACACTGACGACATCACAGAGTTTAAGCTCCACATCTTCATCAGCCTCCTCTGAAGGCACCAAGCAGCCTCAACAGCAACACACAACACCAGCTTCAACACCAGCTTCAACACCAGCTGCAGGTACATTTAGTTTGTTGTTTAAGTGTATGTGTGTCCATATACTGTGTTTATGTAAATACATGACTGTGTTTTCTTGTGTGTGTAAATATATTCAGTTAATGATTTAAATATTTAGTTGATTGTACCATTAGTTTGACAGTGACGCTCTCAGATATTTTTATAATGAAACAGGAAGTGTAAAACAAACTTGTTCTTCTGCTCCAGCTGTCAAAGGTCCGCTTCTGTTTGTGGGTCTGACTCTGCTCATCATGTTGATCATATTATCAGCAGCTTTGATGATGTTCTGCAGGAAGAGGGCCAGTAAACCCAAAGGTGAGGTCACTGTCTGTGTCTCTCTGACTGATCCACATGTTTTAGCAGCAGACTTAATCCTCTGAACTGCATGTTTTTCAGAAGCTCCTGTGGAAACTGAGTATGCTGATGTCACAGAGGTGAGTCTGAGTAACTTTGGGACTTCTCAGCATCATTAGTGTTTGTGAAACCAGCTGACATGAATACAAAGCCCTCTCCTCTTCCTGCAGACCAACAGAGTGTATGAGGCGATCAGAGAGGAGGACAGACAGAGCAGATCTCGTCCTGTAGAAATGTCCACAGTTTACTCTTACGTCAAACCAAACGGAGTTGAAACCTCGGACGAATACAGCCTTGTCACTGCAGCCACTCGTCAGAGGAACGTAAGTAAAAAGGTTTTAGGTTTAGGAAACACCTTTAGGCTACATCCACTAAAATAACTTGATCTTTACATGTTTCACTAAAGCTGTGTGTCATTATCTCACATCTGTCTCTGGTGATGATGAGTGATGTCACACCTGTTGTGCTTTTATTTGCTCCGAACTAACCAATACATTTGGAGATAAAACCCTTTGAACAGCTGATATGAAGCAGCACACACGCTGAAATGATGCTCATGTGACAAAACTCAAAAACCAGCATAAGTGATGAACTTTTCTGTTTTCTTGCAGACTGAAGACGACTCCAGTAAACTCACCTACTCTGAGGTGGATTTTTCTGAAGGTGCCTCTCTCCACAGTGGCCCCTGTGGTGATACGGATAAGGTTGTTTATTCTGTTCCTCGGGTAGATGTGAGCTCAGACAGCAGCCACAGCGACAAAACTTCACCTCCTCTGTACTCTACTGTTACCTCACATTAGCTGTAGCGTCAACGCAGGAGGATACCTGGAGCATAGACGTGAAAGGCCACTGACAAAGCGCTGATATGTGACGACTTGGGATGAGAACGTGTTTGTATTGCATCTGCATAAGTGTCTATATTTAGTTACTGTAGTTATATACTGTATTTATTCTGTATTTTTAAACTGTAGTTGATGTGTTGAGGTGGTGAATCTCGCTATCATGAGAACAACGGCCTGTAAAATTTTACACTCCTGATCTTTTGATACCAAATTGTCAATAATAATTAACATATTTTTATAGATAATAAACAGAACTTGAATTGAACATTGGCAGTTTTCTGTCAGTATTTACCATTAATGTTGTGTCAGCACAAGTCATTAAAATAATCTTTGTCATTCAGAAAGTTTAACTGAATCAATAAATCTGAGTTTGTATCCTGCAACAGTTTATGAGAGACTTGTTGCAGCTGAAGATGAGTCAAGGTTTTTCCAGCGAGATCTTCAGCTGACTCGACGGCGCCCCTTCATGGTAATGCTGATAATGTAAACACTGAGGTGGCAGCACAGTCACTACAAGAAAATGTAATTAACCTTTTTAGGGCTCTGGCTTGTTCACAGTCATCGTTAGGAAAAGCCGGGTGATGCAGATTTCAAAGCTTTACAAGATGAAGATGAAGAGAGGATGGCTTCTACAACAGGACAATGACCCTAAACACAAAAGATTGAAATTAAAAAGTAATCTTTGTGAAATTACTAAAGAATTTTTTTCCACTCTAAAATTATACAAACAAAGTAAAACACTAATCTTGCTTTAAATGTTGAAAAACATGTTTCATCTTTAACGTTTTGCCTTTTGAAGATCAGGTCATCTTCTACTGACTTACAGTATCTCACATAAGTGAGTACACCCCTCCCATTTTTGTGAATATTTCATTAGATCTTGTCAAGGGACAACACTATAGAAATGACACTGTGATATAACTTAAAGTAGTCAGTGTACAGCTTGTATAGTAGTATAGATTTACCTTCCTCTGAAAATTACTCAAAACACAGCCATCAACATCTAAACAGCTGGCAACATAAGTGAGTAAGTACACCCCACAGTGAACATGTCCAAATTGTGCCTAAAGTGTCAATATTTTGTGTGCCAACCATTATTATTTAGCACTGCCTTAACCCTTTGGGCATGGAATTCACCAGAGCTCACAGGTTGCTTCAGGAATCCTCTCCCACTCCTCCATGATGACATCATGGAGCAGATGGATGTAAAGACACCTTGCACTACCCCACCTTCAGCTTGAGGATGGCCCACAGGTGAGTTTAGGGCTGGATACATACTTGGCCAGTCCATCACCTTCACCTTCAGCTTCCTCAGCAACGCAGTTGTCATCTTCTAGGTGCGTTTTGGGTCATTAAAACCCAAAAGTAAATCTATACTACTATACAAGCTGTACACTGACTACTTTAAGTTATATCAAAGTGTCATTTCTATAATGTTGTCCCTTGACAAGATAGAATGAAATATATCTTGTCAAGGGATGTAAGAGGGATATAAGAGGGGTGTACTCACTTATGTGAGATACTGTAACTACTCACAGTTAACTAAATTTGCCCAAACTTTTATATGCCACTATAGGTAGTAGTGTTGCACGGTATACCGGTACTAAAACAGTACCGCGGTACTAGAGTATTCCAAACGGTACTATACTGCCTTTGGAAAATACCGGTACTTTGAAATTGATTCAATTCATTAATTTACTTTACTCATTTATGCACAAATGTTTCACCAACTTGGTGAAACATTTGAGCAACCAAACTGTGACGTCCGTACTGAGGTACTTTCGAACCACGATTGTTTAGTACCGTTACACCCCTACTATTTATTGTTCCAAAGGTTTGTAGCCAAAAGGACTTTTCCTTAGGAAAAGCACCGAAAAGTATCAAAGTATTGAAATTCATATTGGTATGGGTACCGAAACAAAGATTTTGGTATCGTGACAACACTAATAGCTAGTGTGTTCCATATAGGATGGTACAAATGTAATGTAGAAGGGAGGAGAGAAGAGTTGAGTGTGTGATGTGTTTGGAGGAGGGACTCCACCCTTTAGAGAAGTGACAAGTTCCTGGTTTGCCAGTGAAGAAGAAAGAGAGGCAGCGTTAAACCATCAGAGCCTCAACATAACGTCTGTCAGACTTTGATCTGCTTCTTCTTCCTCTGTGAGTACATGCACTTTTTATCTCTATCATTCTCTCTGCTTATTATGTCTAATTTTATTTTATTTCTTCATTTATAGTCAGTCAGATAAACTTTGCAGCAGATGCGAAACAGTTTCTCATGAGTGACTCTGGTTCATCACGCCTCGTCTCAGTCCCCCAACATGTGGTTGGTCTCTGTGGTTAAACTTGGTGATCAGAGTTTGTTAAGAGTCACTGAGCGGTGAAAGAAGAACTTAGAGCTTGTACTCAAGTAAAGGTAGAAATACTGCAGTGTAGAAATACTCTGTTACAAGTAAAAGTCCTGCAGTCAACTTTTTACAAAGTACTAAAACTGATATCATCTGAGAATAATCTGTGTTACAGTATTACAGTGATTGGAGGAAATCCACAAGCTACTGCAACAATAATGTGTTGAGCATCAGAGGACAGAAGGAGGGCTGCTGGATACTGATAGATTCTCTTTTTGTTTTCTGCATATTTCCGGGTGTTTAATTTGGCCTTTGTAACAAACTTGTAACCCAACCCAATACTTCTGTTTCAATAGACTTGTCACAGAATAAGGAACCTGTGTGTAATAGCACTAGATTGAGCTGAAATGGAAAAACAGAAGCCTGCAGTCACAGTTAAATTATCTAACAGCATCTTAAAGCTGAAGTCTTTTATTGTGTCTTGTTTTGCTGACTTTCTTAAATACTTCTGCAGCAGTAACCTCTTGTTTGCAGTCTTTAAATATGTATTTTATTAAGTCCTTATTTGTGTGATTATCATTTGTAGACTTGAATTTTTGATACACATTTTTTAAATTTGACATCCCTTGTGAACATTTTATTCCCCACGTGTCGGCCTGCCATCACAGAATATTGGAGACAATAGTTATTTCACAAGAAGAGACCTTAAAAAAGTAAATAAAAGATGAAAATATAATTTTCATGCAAGAAACAAGAAGTTTAACTCCATAACATCCTTTTTAATTTCATCTTACTTGCTTTAAGGTTGGAAAATCATCAAATCCCTCTCTGTTCAACAGGATCACATACTGATTTTTCCAACCCTTTATTGATGCTATATGGTTTCACACTGAGTGAAATATTCAACCCAAGCCTCCGTGTTTTTTATGACCTCATGATTTCATCAAATGAAAATTCTGTGCATGCGCTGTGCATTATTTTTTTTTACATAACTGCCCAAAGTTCAGCCTAAAAATAAAGTTCTGTGTGAACCATATTTGAATGCTCAGTTTCAGTCAGTCACAAGTGAAAGTGAAATTAGAAAAAGTGATGTGAAAGAAAGAAACAAAATATGCATTTGTTTAAACTCTCTATCTCCATCTGCCCCCTGGTGGAGTTGATATCTGTCTGCAGCTTCAGATAGTTGAGAAGAAAATAAGTCACCTCAGTTGAATAAGTTACAATCAGTCGACCTGAGGTGTTTCTTTTCATTAACAAACCTCTCACTCAATAATGTTTGTGCAACAGTTACTGCACAGTAAGTGTACAGACGTCAGCTGTGAGTTAGTCAGCAACAGACACACAGTCTTTGTGTGTTCAGTTCAGCCTCTTGATGAACTCAGAACCAGCAGATTCATGAAGCCCCTGGATAAGCACAAACTTTTTGTTCAAGTAGAAACATTTTCACTTTGTATTTCCACTGACTTTGTGAGCAGTCACAGCACCTTTAAAGCTGACCTTGTATTTTGTCTTGAAGCAGAAAATGATTCTGTCGCTGTAAATCTTTGTTCAAGACTCCAAATCAAATTTCTGTTGTATTAAATTGTTAGGCCTCAGTCACAGGCTGGTTGAACTGGACAGTTTATCTTGGTATGACTCTGTAGATCTGTGAATGATCTGTGTAACTGTGAGACACATCAGACTGCAACATCTTATGTGAAGTAAAGATAATAACTACTGATTGTTCATCTTTTCAGCAGCACTGTGGAACACTGATCTCATCAATGCACGAAACGCCATCCGCACAGTAACTGAAGGAGGAAACATCACAGTTGGATGTTCCTTCAGGTGGTCTGGAACCACAAAGTTCTTCTGTAAAGACGACTGTGAAGATGGAGACATTCTTATTGAAACAGAGAAGGAAGCAGCTCAGAGAGGTCGATACAGCATTGAATATAAAGAAGGAACTTTTCCACTATCTTCTACACTTCTATATGTGAGCATCACAAATCTGACTAAGTCTGACTCAGGACGATACAGCTGTGATTTGGATGATTCTTGGTTTTCAGATTTCAAGTTTGAGATCAGAGTTACAGATGGTGAGTTTCTACTGGGCGTCATGAAATGAACTCTTCACTGACAGCTGCTGATGTTTCAAATAATCCAACATGTTTAGGTTAACAATTATATTCAGAGCTGCATTTTTCATCACTGTGAACTCTGATAAATGCTCCTTTAAAAACCAAGAGTTCATCTGTAAACTATCTGATAAACTCAGACTGTCACACACCACAGCTGATTTAAATATTGTTGCACCAAACACATTGATCACTTTCTGCATTCACCTGTATGATCAGAAATACACGGATACATTCACAGAGAGTTTGTGTTCTATCAATGAAATGTTTCCACACATCTCTTTGTATCTGTACGATCAGCATCTGATTGATTTGTTGTGTTTTCATGTTTCACAGCTCCAACCTCTTCAGACCCAAACTGGATTCTTCCACCTGTTACAGCATTTGTACCATCGACCTCCACACTGACGACATCACAGAGTTTAAGCTCCACATCTTCATCAGCCTCCTCTGAAGGCACCGAGCAGCCTCAACAGCAACACACAACACCAGCTTCAACACCAGCTTCAACACCAGCTGCAGGTACATTTAGTTTGTTGTTTAAGTGTATGTGTGTCCATATACTGTGTTTATGTAAATACATGACTGTGTTTTCTTGTGTGTGTAAATATATTCAGTTAATGATTTAAATATTTAGTTGATGGTACCATTAGTTTGACAGTTACGCTCTCAGATATTTTTACAATGAAACAGGAAGTGTAAAACAAACTTGTTCTTCTGCTCCAGCTGTCAAAGGTCTGCTGCTGTTTGTGGGTCTGACTCTGCTCATCATGCTGATCATATTATCAGCAGCTTTGATGATGTTCTGCAGGAAGAGGGCCAGCAGTAAACCCAAAGGTGAGGCCACTGTCTGTGTCTCTCTGACTGATCCACATGTTTTAGCAGCAGACTTAATCCTCTGAACTGCATGTTTTACAGAAGCTCCTGTGGAGACTGAGTATGCTGATGTCACAGAGGTGAGTCTGAGTAACTTTGGGACTTCTCAGCATCATTAGTGTTTGTGAAACCAGCTGACATGAATACAAAGCCCTCTCTTCCTGCAGACCAACAGAGTGTATGAGGCGATCAGAGAGGAGGACAGACAGAGCAGATCTCGTCCTGTAGAAATGTCCACAGTTTACTCTTACGTCAAACCAAACGGAGTTGAAACCTCGGACGAATACAGCCTTGTCACTGCAGCCACTCCTCAGAGGAACGTAAGTAAAAAGGGTTTTAGGTTTAGGAAACACCTTTAGGCTACATCCACTAAAATAACTTGACCTTTACATGTTTCACTAAAGCTGTGTGTCATTATCTCACATCTGTCTCTGGTGATGATGAGTGATGTCACACCTGTTGTGCTTTTATTTGCTCCGAACTAACCAATAGATTTGGAGATAAAACCCTTTGAACAGCTGATATGAAGCAGCACACACGCTGAAATGATGCTCATGTGACAAAACTCAAAAACCAGCATAAGTGATGAACTTTTCTGTTTTCTTGCAGACTGAAGACGACTCCAGTAAACTCACCTACTCTGAGGTGGATTTTTCTGAAGGTGCCTCTCTCCACAGTGGCCCCTGTGGTGATACGGATAAGGTTGTTTATTCTGTTCCTCGGGTAGATGTGAGCTCAGACAGCAGCCACAGCGACAAAACTTCACCTCCTCTGTACTCTACTGTTACCTCACATTAGCTGTAGCTTCAACGCAGGAGGATACCTGGAGCGTAGACGTGAAAGGCCACTGACAAAGCGCTGATATGTGACGACTTGGGATGAGAACGTGTTTGTATTGCATCTGCATAAGTGTCTATATTAGTTACTGTAGTTATATACTGTATTTATTCTGTATTTTAAACTGTAGTTGATGTGTTCAGGTGGTGAATCTCGTTATCATGAGAACAACGGCCTGTAAAATTTTACATTCCTGATCTTTTGATACCAAATTGTCAACAATAATCAACATATTTTTATAGATAATAAACAGAACTTGAATTGAACATTGGCAGTTTTCTGTCAGTATTTACCATTAATGTTGTGTCAGCACAAGTCATTAAAATAATCTTTGTAATTCAGAGTTTGTATCCTGCAACAGTTTATAAGAGACTTGGAGGAGGCTCCTCTAAACAGCTGCCTAGCACTCTGAAAACTAAAAGAACTGATGCCCACAAAGCAGGAGAAGACTATAAGAAGACGGCAAAGTATTTTCAGGGAGCTGTTCCCTCTGTTCGTAATATCAGTTAACAGGAACTGTGGAGGTCAAGAAAACTTTCAGAGAGAGCTGCTCGTAGGATTGTTAGAAAGGCAAATCAAAACTCCTGTTTGACTGCAAAAGACCTGCAGGAAGATTCATCAGACTCTGGAGTGGTGGTGCACTGTTCTACTGTGCAGACACACCTGTACAAATGTGACCTTCATGGAAGAGTCATCAGAAGAAAACCTTTCCTGTGTCCTCACCACAAAATGTAGCGTCAGAAGTTTGCAAAGGAACATGGAAACAAGCCTGATGCTTTTTGGAAATGATGAAGCTAAAATAAAAAAAACCTGTTAAACACGGGGGAGGATGGTAACAATGTAATGTAGAAGGGAGGAGAGAAGAGTTGAGTGTGTGATGTGTTTGGAGGAGGGACTCCAGCATTTAGAGAAGTGACAAGTTCCTGGTTTGCCAGTGAAGAAGAAAGAGAGGCAGCGTTAAACCATCAGAACCTCAAACATGAACATCTGTCAGACTTTGATCTGCTTCTTCTTCCTCTGTGAGTACATTCACTTTTTATTTCTATTATTCTCTCTGCTCATTATGTCTTCTTTATTTTATTGATTCATTTACAGTCGGTCAGTTAAACTTTGCAGCAGATGGGAAACAGCTTCTCATGAGTGACTCTGTTTCATCACGTCTCGTCTCAGTCCACCAACATGTGGTTGGTTTCTGTGGTTAAACTTGGTGATCAGAGTTTAAGAGTCACTGAGTGGAGAAAGAAGAACTTAGAGCTTGTACTCAAGTAAAAGTAGAAATACTGCAGTGTAGAAATACTCTGTTACAAGTAAAAGTCCTGCAGTCAAATTATTATTATTGTTATCATTATTAAGCTGACCTTGTATTTTGTCTTGAACCAGAAAATAATTCTGTCGCTGTAAATCTTTGTTGAAAGACTCCAAATCAAATTTCTGTTGTATTAAATTGTTAGGCCTCAGTCACAGACTGGTTGAACTGGACAGTTTATCTTGGTATGACTCTGTAGATCTGTGAATGATCTGTGTAACTGTGAAACACATCAGACTGCAACATCTTATGTGAAGTAAAGATAATAACTATTGATTGTTCATCTGTTCAGCAGCACTGTGGAACACTGATCTCATCAATGCACAAGACTCCATCCACGCACGAACTGAAGGAGGAAACATCACAGTTGGATGTTCCTTCAGTTTGTCTAGAACCATGAAGTTCTTCTGTAAAGATGACTGTGAAGACATTCTTATTGAAACAAAAGAGGACGCAGCTCAGAGAGGCCGATACAGCATTGAATATAAAGAAGGAAATTTTCCACTATCTTCTACAGTTATGTATGTGAGCATCACAAATCTGACTAAGTCTGACTCAGGACGATACAGATGTCGTTTGGGTGATTCTTGGTCTTCAGATTTCAAGTTTGAAATCAGAGTTAAAGATGGTGAGTTTCACTTCACTTTCTGCATTCACCTGTATGATCAGAAATACACGGATACATTCACAGAGAGTTTGTGTTCTATCAATGAAATGTTTCCACACATCTCTTTGTATCTGTACGATCAGCATCTGATTGATTTGTTGTGTTTTCATGTTTCACAGCTTCAACCTCTTCAGACCCAAACTGGATTCTTCCACCTGTTACAGCATTTGTACCATCGACCTCCACACTGACGACATCACAGAGTTTAAGCTCCACATCTTCATCAGCCTCCTCTGAAGGCACCAAGCAGCCTCAACAGCAACACACAACACCAGCTTCAACACCAGCTGCAGGTACATTCAGTTTGTTGTTTGTTGTATGTGTGTCCATATACTGTGTTTATGCAAATACATGACTGTGTTTTCTTGTGTGTGTAAATATATTCAGTTAATGATTTAAATATTTAGTTGATGGTACCATTAGTTTGACAGTAACACTCTCAGATATTTTTATAATGAAACAGGAAGTGTAAAACAAACTTGTTCTTCTGCTCCGGCTGCTGAAGGTCTGCTGCTGTTTGTGGGTCTGACTCTGCTCATCATGCTGATCATATTATCAGCAGCTTTGATGATGTTCTGCAGGAAGAGGGCCAGCAGTAAACCCAAAGGTGAGGCCACTGTCTGTGTCTCTCTGACTGATCCACATGTTTTAGCAGCAGACTTAATCCTCTGAACTGCATGTTTTACAGAAGCTCCTGTGGAAACTGAGTATGCTGATGTCACAGAGGTGAGTCTGAGTAACTTTGGGACTTCTCAGCATCATTAGTGTTTGTGAAACCAGCTGCCATGAATACAAAGCCCTCTCCTCTTCCTGCAGACCAACAGAGTGCATGAGGAGATCAGAGAGGAGGACAGACAGAGCAGATCTCGTCCTGTAGAAATGTCCGCAGTTTACTCTTACGTCAAACCAAACAGAGTTGAAACCTCGGACGAATACAGCCTTGTCACTGCAGCCACTACTCAGAGGAACGTAAGTAAAAAGGTTTTAGGTTTAGGAAACATCTTTAGGCTACATCCACTAAAATAACTTGACCTTTACATGTTTCACTAAAGCTGTGTGTCATTATCTCACATCTGTCTCTGGTGATGATGAGTGATGTCACACCTGTTGTGCTTTTATTTGCTCGAACTAACCAATAGATTTGGAGATAAAACCCTTTGAACAGCTGATATGAAGCAGCACACACGCTGAAATGATGCTCATGTGACAAAACTCAAAAACCAGCATAAGTGATGAACTTTTCTGTTTTCTTGTAGACTGAAGACGACTCCAGTAAACTCACCTACTCTGAGGTGGATTTTTCTGAAGGTGCCTCTCTCCACAGTGGCCCCTGTGGTGATACGGATAAGGTTGTTTATTCTGTTCCTCGGGTAGATGTGAGCTCAGACAGCAGCCACAGCGACAAAACTTCACCTCCTCTGTACTCTACTGTTACCTCACATTAGCTGTAGCTTCAACGCAGGAGGATACCTGGAGCATAGACGTGAAAGGCCACTGACAAAGCGCTGATATGTGACGACTTGGGATGAGAACGTGTTTGTATTGCATCTGCATAAGTGTCTATATTTAGTTACTGTAGTTATATACTGTATTTATTCTGTATTTTTAAACTGTAGTTGATGTGTTGAGGTGGTGAATCTCGTTATCATGAGAACAACGGCCTGTAAAATTTTACATTCCTGATCTTTTGATACCAAATTGTCAACAATAATCAACATATTTTGAACGATAATAAACATAACTTGAATTGAACATTGGCAGTTTTCTGTCAGTATTTACCATTAATGTTGTGTCAGCACAACTCATTAAAATAATCTTTGTAATTCAGAAAGTTTAAGTGAATCAATAAATCTGAGTTTGTATCCTGCAACAGTTTATGAGAGACTTGTTGCAGCTGAAGATGAGTCAAGGTTTTTCCAGCGAGATCTTCAGCTGACTGGACGGCGCCCCCTCATGGTAATGCTGATAATGTAAACACTGAGGTGGCAGCACAGTCACTACAAGAAAATGTAATTAACCTTTTTAGGGCTCTGGCTTGTTCACAGTCATCGTTAGGAAAGGCCGGGTGATGCAGATTTCAAAGCTTTATAAATACTGTGACTCCTGAAAGCTTGTCCCAACAATCAGCAGCCATGGGCTCCTCTAAACAGCTGCCTAGCACTCTGAAAACTAAAAGAACTGATGCCCACAAAGCAGGAGAAGACTATAAGAAGACGGCAAAGTATTTTCAGGGAGCTGTTCCCTCTGTTCGTAATGTCAGTTAACAGGAACTGTGGAGGTCAAGAAAACTTTGAGAGAGAGCTGCTCGTAGGATTGTTAGAAAGGCAAATCAAAACTCCTGTTTGACTGCAAAAGACCTGCAGGAAGATTCATCAGACTCTGGAGTGGTGGTGCACTGTTCTACTGTGCAGACACACCTGTACAAATGTGACCTTCATGGAAGAGTCATCAGAAGAAAACCTTTCCTGTGTCCTCACCACAAAATGTAGCGTCAGAAGTTTGCAAAGGAACATCGAAACAAGCCTGATGCTTTTTGGAAATGATGAAGCTAAAATAAAAAAACCTGTTAAACACGGGGGAGGATGGTAACAATGTAATGTAGAAGGGAGGAGAGAAGAGTTGAGTGTGTGATGTGTTTGGAGGAGGGACTCCAGCATTTAGAGAAGTGACAAGTTCCTGGTTTGCCAGTGAAAAAGAAAGAGAAGCAGCGTTAAACCATCAGAGCCTCAAACATGAACGTCTGTCAGACTTTGATCTGCTTCTTCTTCCTCTGTGAGTACATGCACTTTTTATTTCTAT
This sequence comes from Epinephelus cyanopodus, assembly GCA_026686955.1. Lineage (NCBI taxonomy): Eukaryota > Metazoa > Chordata > Actinopteri > Perciformes > Serranidae > Epinephelus > Epinephelus cyanopodus. The sequence continues at coordinate 39,521,844 of CM048922.1, forward strand.
CATTCTCTCTGCTCATTATGTCTTCTTTATTTTATTGATTCATTTACAGTTGGTCAGTTAACAAATTAACTAATCCAACGTAACTAACTAAATGCAGATACTCAGGACAGACAACACTGACAATATTTACATACACAAAACAGTCACAATAAAGCACTTCAGGCTTCCTGTGGTTTGTGTGTAGCCTGACACACTTTATTGTTACTTTATTGTGCTGTCTGTCTGTCTGTCTGTCCTGAGTATCTGCATTTGATTAGTTAAGTTGAATGCCTGCTCTCCAAAAACTGCAAAACAAATCTACCTACGAGTATTTAATAAAGTAATCTGAACCTGATCAGTTAAACTTTGCAGCAGATGAGAAACAGTTTTATCATGAGTGACTCTGTTTCATCACGTCTCGTCTCAGTCCACCAACATGTGGTTGGTTTCTGTGGTTAAACTTGGTGATCAGAGTTTGTTAAGAGTCACTGAGTGGAGAAAGAAGAACTTAGAGCTTGTACTCAAGCAAAAGTAGAAATACTGCAGTGTAGAAATACTCTGTTACAAGTAAAAGTCCTGCAGTCAAATTATTATTATTATTATTATTATTGTTATCATTATTAAGCTGACCTTGTATTTTGTCTTGAAGCAGAAAATGATTCTGTCGCTGTAAATCTTTGTTGAAAGACTCCAAATCAATTTTCTGTTGTATTAAATTGTTAGGCCTCAGTCACAGACTAGTTGAACTGGACAGTTTATCTTGGTATGACTCTGTAGATCTGTGAATGATCTGTGTAACTGTGAAACACATCAGACTGCAACATCTTATGTAAAGTAAAGATAATAACTATTGATTGTTCATCTTTTCAGCAGCACTGTGGAACACTGATCTCATCAATGCACGAAACACCATCCGCACAGGAACTGAAGGAGGAAACATCACAGTTGTGTGTTCCTTCAGTTTGTCTGGAACCACAAAGTTCTTCTGTAAAGACGACTGTGAAGGTGGAGACATTCTTATTAAAACAGAGAAGGACACAGCTCAGAGAGGTCGATACAGCATTGAATATAAAGAAGGAACTTTTCCACTATCTTCTACACTTCTGTATGTGAGCATCACAAATCTGACTAAGTCTGACTCAGGACGATACAGCTGTGATTTGGATGATTCTTGGTTTTCAGATTTCAAGTTTGAGATCAGAGTTACAGATGGTGAGTTTCTACTGGGAGTCATGAAATGAACTCTTCACTGACAGCTGCTGATGTTTCAAATAATCCAACATGTTTAGGTTAACAATTATATTCAGAGCTGCATATTTTCATCACTGTGAACTCTGATAAATGCTCTTTTAAAAACCAAGAGTTCATCTGTAAACTATCTGATAAACTCAGACTGTCACACACCACAGCTGATTTAAATATTGTTGCACCAAACACATTGATCACTTTCTGCATTCACCTGTATGATCAGAAATACACGGATACATTCACAGAGAGTTTGTGTTCTATCACTGAAATGTTTCCACACATCTCTTTGTATCTGTACGATCAGCATCTGATTGATTTGTTGTGTTTTCATGTTTCACAGCTCCAACCTCTTCAGACCCAAACTGGACTCTTCCACCTGTTACAGCATTTGTACCATCAACCTCCACACTGACGACATCACAGAGTTTAAGCTCCACATCTTCATCAGCCTCCTCTGAAGGCACCAAGCAGCCTCAACAGCAACACACAACACCAGCTGCAGGTACATTCAGTTTGTTGTTTGTTGTATGTGTGTCCATATACTGTGTTTATGTAAATACATGACTGTGTTTTCTTGTGTGTGTAAATATATTCAGTTAATGATTTAAATATTTAGTTGATGGTACCATTAGTTTGACAGTTACACTCTCAGATATTTTTATAATGAAACAGGAAGTGTAAAACAAACTTGTTCTTCTGCACCAGCTGTCAAAGGTCTGCTGCTGTTTGTGGGTCTGACTCTGCTCATCATGCTGATCATATTATCAGCAGCTTTGATGATGTCCTGCAGGAAGAGGGCCAGTAAACTCAAAGGTGAGGCCACTGTCTGTGTCTCTCTGACTGATCCACATGTTTTAGCAGCAGACTTGATCCTCTGAACTGCATGTTTTACAGAAGCTCCTGTGGAAACTGAGTATGCTGATGTCACAGAGGTGAGTCTGCGTAACTTTGGGACTTCTCAGCATCATTAGTGTTTGTGAAACCAGCTGACATGAATACAAAGCCCTCTCCTCTTCCTGCAGACCAACAGAGTGCATGAGGAGATCAGAGAGGAGGACAGACAGAGCAGATCTCGTCCTGTAGAAATGTCCACAGTTTACTCTTACGTCAAACCAAACGGAGTTGAAACCTCGGACGAATACAGCCTTGTCACTGCAGCCACTCCTCAGAGGAACGTAAGTAAAAAGGTTTTAGGTTTAGGAAACACCTTTAGGCTACATCCACTTAAATAACTTGACCTTTACATGTTTCACTAAAGCTGTATGTCATTATCTCACATCTGTCTCTGGTGATGATGAGTGATGTCACACCTGTTGTGCTTTTATTTGCTCCGAACTAACCAATAGATTTGGAGATAAAACCCTTTGAACAGCTGATATGAAGCAGCACACACGCTGAAATGATGCTCATGTGACAAAACTCAAAAACCAGCGTAAGTGATGAACTTTTCTGTTTTCTTGCAGACTGAAGACGACTCCAGTAAACTCATCTACTCTGAGGTGGATTTTTCTGAAGGTGCCTCTCTCCACAGTGGCCCCTGTGGTGATACGGATAAGGTTGTTTATTCTGTTCCTCGGGTAGATGTGAGCTCAGACAGCAGCCACTCTGAAGACGCTTCACCTCCTCTGTAACATTTACACAAAAATCAGTTTTTATTATTTCAGGCTGTTCTCATTCTGAAGTTGTCAAATACAGCTGCTTTGTCTATGATTATGGCGTCAGACATGTGACACCAAAAGCCACATTTCATGGTGTTCTAACATGCCGCCAGTTGGCTGGATGGTAGTTGTTGTGGCATTATGATACGCAGCTGGATTGCATTAGGTTTAAATGCTACCGGTACTTGAAGAGAATCAATACAGGTTCAGGTCAAACAGATCAACTTCACTAGCAATAATAGAAGCAATAGAAGAAATCACAAATGCTAGAGACCGTAAACAACATGCTGCTGGGATATTTATTGATTTGACAAAGGCTTTTGACACAATCAACCAAGATATCTTACTCAGCAAACTGGAAAGATATGGGACTGGGTCAAAAGTTTTTTAAGTGGGAGACAGCAGTTTGTAAGATTGGGTGACTGCTCCTCACCATGTTTGGGAATTACTTGTGGTGTCCCCCAGGGGTCAGTATTGGGCCCTAAATTCTTCATTGTGTACATAAATGATATCTGTAAAGTCTCTGAGTTATTGCATTGTGTTCTTTTTGCGGATGATACAAATATTTTTTGCTCTGGGGACAGCTTACAACAAGAAGACATCACTAAAGAAATGAAGAAACTAAAAATGCGTTTTGACAGATACAGGTTGTCATTAAATTTGAACAAGGCAGAAATAATGTTATTTGGTAATTGTAGAATGAATACACAGGTCATGATAAAAATAGATGGAGTTGAAATTGAAAAAGTCAATGAAATTAAATTTCTGGGAGTAATTCTAGATGACAGATTTAGCTGGAAATCACATATCAAACATGTACAGACTAAAGTCGCAAGAAGTTATGCAGTAATAAACAAAGCAAAGATGGTTTTAGTCTCTGTGCTGAGGTTTGGGGCAACACCTACAAAACCACGCTATCTCTAACTATTTTAAAAAAAGAGCTATACAAATTATTCACAAAGTTGGTTACCAGGAACACACAAACTCATTATTCATACAGTCAAAATGACTAAAGTTTACAGACATTGTTGAATATCAAACGGCACAAATAATGTTCAAAGCTAAAAATAATTTACTACCAAAAAATGTACAGAAATTATTCAGTGACCAGGAGGAGGGTTATAATCTAAGGGGAAAATTCAATTTTAAAATTCACTTAATTCGAACCACTAGGAAGAGTTTTTGCATCTCAGTCAGAGGGGTGAGACTATGGAATGGGTTTAGTATGGAACTTAAGCAGTGTTTAAGCATTAAAGTATTATTATTTAAGTACTGTTTATTCACGTAGTTATTCTCTGCTTTCTGTTCTTCTTTTGTGCATGTGTACATGTATATATGTGAATGCATGTACAGATACAGAAAGCTTTATTTATCCCTGAAGGGCAGTTCAGTTTCCACAGTCCACCATCTAGACATTCAACCATTCACACAACAATAATACATGGCAGGAGTAGCAGGATACGGCCTGGGTTCAAGTACAATTAATATACGGCAGACAGCAGAATAAATAGTAATAAGAGAATAAAAAATTGAATAAAAAGTAATATGCGCTTATTAGAAACACATATTTAATAATTTTAAAAAGATTATTTTAATGAGTTGTGCTGACACAACATTAATGGTAAATACTGCCAGAAAACTGCCCATGTTCAATTCAAGTTGTGTTTATTATCTATAAAAATATGTTAATTGTTATTGACAGTTTGGAATCAAAATTTAAATCAAAATTTTACAGCTACATTAGCTACATTTCAATATTTAAATGAGATCAAATAAGATAAAAGATGCCATTAAGAATAAACAGTTTATCAGAGACTTGTTGCAGCTGAAGATGAGTCGAGGAAAGTCACGACTCTGAGGTCAGTTTTTCCAGCGAGCACTTCAGCTGACTCGACAGCGTCCCCTCATGTTAATGCTGATAATGAGGAGAGAAGAGTTGAGTGTGTGATGTGTTTGGAGGAGGGACTCCAGCATTTAGAGAAGTGACAAGTTCCTGGTTTGCCAGTGAAGAAGAAAGAGAGGCAGCGTTAAACCATCAGAGCCTCAAACATGAACGTCTGTCAGACTTTGATCTGCTTCTTCTTCCTCTGTGAGTACATTCACTTTTTATTTCTGTCATTCTCTCTGCTCATTATGTCTTCTTTTATTTTATTTCTTCATTTACAGTTGGTCAGTTAAACTTTGCAGCAGATGGGAAACAGTTTCTCATGAGTGACTCTGTTTCATCCGTCTCGTCTCAGTCCACCAACATATGGTTGGTTTCTGTGGTTAAACTTGGTGATCAGAGTTTGTTAAGAGTCACTGAGCGGTGAAAGAAGAACTTAGAGTCCTGCAGTCAAGTTATCATTATTGTTATAATTATTATTATTATTATTATTATTATTATTATTATGATTAATAAAGCTGACCTTACATTTTGTCCTGATCTAACTGGTGCACTTTCCATTCACAGAGCTGTTTATTTTTTCTTTGTGAAACATCAAATCAGTCACAACAATATGATAAGAAGTACATTTGGAAATTGAGAATGTTGAAATCGAAAGAGTTTACGAAATTAAGTTTCTTAGTGTTTTAATTGATCATAAGCTCTGCTGGAAACCTCACATCAAATATTTGTGCTCCAAAGTATCCAGAAGCATTGGAATACTGGGTAAAACTAAGCACGTTTTAGATCAGAAATCACTTCAAATTTTGTACTATGCACTTATTGATCCATATCTGTCCTACTGTGTTGAGGTACGGGGAAATGCATACAAAAACACTTTACAAAAAATTTGCACTTTACAAAAAAAGAGTCATAAGGATGGTTCATCATGCTGGGTACCTTGATCATACTAATCCTTTGTTTTTAAAATCAGGTATTTTAAAATTCAGGGACGTAGTTAAATTCAAAACTGTTCAAATTCTGTTTAAAACCTGTAATAAATTGTTACAAGCAACATTGAAATGATTCATGGTCAGAGAGGGAAAATACAATTTAAGAGGGAATCATAATTTTAAACATCCTACCATCCATTTGACTCTGAAAAGTATCCGCATCTCTGTCTGAGGTTTAAAACGGTGGAATAAACTAGATGAGGACACAAAAATGTGCATTAATTTTAAACAATTTAAACACAACTACAAACAATCACTCTTGGTCAGCTATAAAGAACTGGACTGCTAATTTTGTACTTTATACTTTTTTAGAAAGGATTTTATTTTGCCCTGTATGTTTGTAAGCAGGGCTCTATTTCATATTAAAGACTAAATGTTTTAAATTTTTAAGATTTTACAGATTTATCGATTATGTATGTGCTCATGACAAAGTAAGGGGGGGCTGAACATGATAAGCTTTGCTTCCTTCAGCCCCTTCTCGAACTTGCGCGTTATCACAGTGCCATTTTTTTCTTTTTTCTATTACATATACTGCCTGTTTTTATGCTTGTGCTTGTTTGAGTCAAATAAAAATCAAATCAAATTAATTCTGTCGCTGTAAATCTTTGTTGAAAGACTCCAAATCAAATTTCTGTTGTATTAAATTGTTAGGCCTCAGTCACAGACTGGTTGAACTGGACAGTTTATCTTGGTATGACTCTGTAGATCTGTGAATGATCTGTGTAACTGTGAAACACATCAGACTGCAACATCTTATGTGAAGTAAAAATAATAACTTGATTGTTCATCTTTTCAGCAGCACTGTGGAACACTGATCTCATCAATGCACAAAACACCATCCACACAGAAACTGAAGGAGGAAACATCACAGTTGTGTGTTCCTTCAGTTTGTCTAGAACCATAAAGTTCTTCTGTAAAGACGACTGTGAAGGTGGAGAAATTCTTATTAAAACAAAAGAGGACGCAGCTCAGAGAGGACGATACAGCATTAAATATAAAGAAGGAACTTTTTCACTATCTTCTACAATTATGTATGTGAGCATCAGAAATCTGACTAAGTCTGACTCAGGACGATACAGATGTCGTTTGGGTGATTCTTGGCCTTCAGATTTCCAGTTTGAAATCAGAGTTAAAGATGGTGAGTTTCACTTCACTTTCTGCATTCACCTGTATGATCAGAAATACACGGATACATTCACAGAGAGTTTGTGTTCTATCACTGAAATGTTTCCACACATCTCTTTGTATCTGTCTGATCAGTATCTGATTGATTTGTTGTGTTTTCATGTTTCACAGCTCCAACCTCTTCAGACCCAAACTGGATTCTTCCACCTGTTACAGCATTTGTACCATCGACCTCCACACTGACGACATCACAGAGTTTAAGCTCCACATCTTCATCAGCCTCCTCTGAAGGCACCAAGCAGCCTCAACAGCAACACACAACACCAGCTTCAACACCAGCTGCAGGTACATTTATTCTAACTGCTAATCAGTTGAATGCACAGGCTGCAGAGTGCGTCTATAAATAGAAATGTATTGCTAGTTTGGACATCAGGGCTCATTTTGCTGATGTTGTTCCACTTGTGTGTACGTTGACATTTAATGCAATTTATTTCTTAGCCTGAAGGTGTTCTTTAATTTAACCGAACTTTCATTTATCATTATTTAAAACAAACTTGTTGTTCAGCTCAAACAACCACAGGTGTGGTGCTGTACGTGCGTCTGACTCTGGTCGCCATGTTCATCGTGTTATCCACAGCTGTGGTGATGTTCTGCAGGAAGAGGGCCAGAGAACTCACAGGTGAGGCTGCAGGAAACACACACACAACAAAAGGCAACTGGACATCTAAACACATTAAACACAGATGTTTTAGCAGCAGACTTAATCCTCAAATCTGCATGTTTTTCAGAAGCTCCTGTGGAACCTGAGTATGTTAACGTCACAGAGGTGAGTTTGAGTAAATGTGGAACTTCTCAGCATCATTAGTGTTTGTGAAACCAGCTGCCATGAATACAAAGCCCTCTCCTCTTCCTGCAGACCAACAGAGTGTCTGAGGAGATCAGAGAGGAGGACAGACAGAGCAGATCTCGTCCTGTAGAAATGTCCACAATTCACACTTTCCACTGCAGCCAGTTCTCAGAACAAGGTCAGTAAAAACCGTGTTACCTTTGGATTCACCTGCAAAAATAACTTGACTGTGTGACGACTTCATTGTACAGCAGAGGAAAGAGAGTGGACATGTCCTCAGAAATGTGGTCTTAAACAAACTGTACATTGGTTTATGTTTCTGAGTAACGTGCTGCTTTTTTTAAGAAACAGGAAACAGGTCAGTTTGTGAGAAAATCTAACGCCACAAGCTCCTGTTGCTTTGAGGAGGAAATCCTGACGAGATAAATACAGACATTCAGTTCATCGTTAACCAACAGATTTGGAGATAAAACCCTGTGATGACCCCTGTGTAATCAGGGGATGTGTCTGCTGTGAGAGTTTGTCAGGCCTGTCTCTCCCATACTGACTTGATTGCAACTCAATGCACTGAAGGTGATAAAAGTTGTGCTCACTCATTCACTCACTCTCTGCTTCTCCCTACAGGCAACCACTCTGGTCTGGTTTGGTGATGTTTTAGTTTCTTTGCTTTCATGCACTCTCCAACACTTACACATACACACTCTCACACACCCATCAGTCAATACTCACACATAGTACTGATCAGGGGCGATTCAAGGATCAGAGGTTTAGAGGTGCTGAGCACCCAGAGAGCTGCCCGGCCAGGCAAGATAAATTTCACTTTTTGAACGCAATTTAATTCCCACATTTGTGAAAGAAAAACACTTTTTGGGAAAGTCTGTGACTAAACCATCAAATTTGCTAAATGTTATTTAAATGCTGAGCCACAGCAAAAGAGGAATGGATTGGAATCATAAAAGAAACATATCGTAATCTTAATTTCTCAGGGACGACAACTCATTTTGATACAGCAGCTCCTCAACATACACACAAGCGTATGTATGTTTGTGGGGTAAACCAGCCCCCTATAGTGAGCACCAAAAATACCAAAAATGGACCTTGGGCTTATTTTTTTGACTTTTATTTGAAATGAAATGCACAACATGTAACATTAACACATTAACACATTAACAGTAATTGACTTTTTCAATGTTTGTCTCTGCCTTTAGGAGTTATAATGTGAATGGGCATCCAGTCAGTTAGCTAGTCAGTAGCACCTTGGCTTTAATTTTAACACATGCACATGACACAACAGCTAGCTTCTCTCATTCCAATTCAAACAGAGGACAGTGGTACTGACCACCTGTAACATTTCCTAGCTAGAAAAAACATCAACTAACTCCTACCTAACAACATAAACAGTGACCTACGATTAAATGCAGCAAAAATGAGGACTGGCAATGATAATAATGTGTTGGTACTGAGTGGTAGGAGTTAAGAAATGTGCTACATATCCTGGTTTCAGCCAGGTACTTACACCACTACTGCATATCACCCACTCTGGAAGGCAGCGCATTGCTCTGTGCAGATAGAGCGTTCAGAGCCCAAGTCGGGGAAAGGTGGGAGGGATGGGGTGGGTCAAACCATTTTTGAGGCAGGGAGGGGTGCTGCTGTATTTTTGTTGTTAAAATATATTACGTTTCAACCAAGTACTGTATGGTTTTGACACTTTTCTAGCTTGTTCAAAAAGGACATACAGTGAAAAAAAAAAAAAAAAAAATCTCAAATTTTAGGGGTGCTGGGATTCAATTTAGGGGTGTTTCAGCACCCCCAAAAATGGGCTAGAAACGCCTATGGTACTGATATCACTGACAGTCACACCCCATATGTTGCTCTTATTTAGTTATTTGCTAATTTGGTCTAATTTGGTTTGATTTGCTGCTAATAAAATATCTTTTGTTAACTGTTCATCATGGTGTGTCTCCCTTTTGTTATGACCACTTGAGCCGGGTCGTAACAACCCTGTGAACAGCTGACATGACGCAGCACACACACTGAAATGATGCTCAAGTAATGTAAAAACCAGCGTAAGTGATGAACTTTTCTGTTTTCTTGCAGACTGAAGACGACTCCAGTAAACTCACCTACTCTGAGGTGGATTTTTCTGAAGGTGTCTCGCTCCTGTGGTGATGCATAAGAGTCTACTCTTTAGTTTCGAGGATGCCCCTTTATACCCAATGATGACATTTTAATGTTACTAATTAACCTTTTTAAACATGGAATGTTTCAGATGTTTTTTGAGCATTGCAAAACATCCCCAGTCTTTTGTTTGCCCCTGTCCTAACTTTTTTTTGGAATGTGTTGCAGACAGATATTTAAAAAAAAAAAGTTTATCAAGTTGAACATTAATTATTTTGTCTCTGTACTATTTTCAATTGAATATAGGTCAAAAAAGATTTGCAAGACATTGCATTTTAGTTATGTTTGACACAGTGACACACTTTTTTGGAATCAGGAATGTGAAAAAAAAAAACCTCATACAAAATGTCAAACATGCCCTGAAAAATCATTTGACAGTATGTAATAAAAAATACTATTTAAAATACATGCCATGTGGTATAGCATGAAAAAGGTGATAGAAAAGTAAGGTATACAAAAAATCATAAGTTTCATGGTGTAAACTGTCATAAAAATTCATCAAAAAAAAGTAATAAAAAATTAAAACAGTATAATAATATAAGGTATAATTATCAATATATAATAATTACAATAATAAAAATAGTAATAATGATAATAATAATAATTATAATAGCAATAACTTAGATTAATAAAGCAACTTTCAAGGTACTTAAGGCTGCTTGGCAAAGTAAGAAAACAAAAATAAATAAATGAATAATGAAAATACGACACAAAGTCTCAGCATGTTGAACATGTCATAAAAAACAGTAATAGTGTATGTCACAAAAATCATAGTATATCATAAAAATGTCATAGTAAGAGTGTCCTGGTACAACCATCCTCATGGCGTGAGCTCAACATTCTGTGTCGCTTTCTGTATCAGTCTGGACGTGAACTGCAGAAAATATCATCCCATTGGCAGCCAGTCCAAAAAATTTACTATTGTATGTGATAAATGTCATTGTATCATATGGTATAACAATTCATAGAGTATAGAAAATGGTCATAGTTAAGTATGGCATAACATGTCATGCGAATGTAATCGTAACATATGCCACAAAAAAATGTCATAGTAGCGTAAAAATCATTATATTATATGGCAAAACAATAAGAAAGTATAACATGGCATGCAAAATGTCATAGTGCAGAATGTAATAAAATTGTCTTAGTGTAGTATGTTATAAAAATGTTATCGTACAGTGTGTAACAAAAACTGTCATACTATAATATAGTAAAACTATTCATAAAAATGCCATAGTATAATTTGCCTTGTCACAGCCCGGCTCAAAAACTATGACAAGGACGGGAGACAAACAAGCTGGCTGATAATAATGGTCATACATTTACAAAACATAAGTTTAACAACATGTGTGCAGTCAGTAATGAATGTGTGGCGGCCTGGCAGCGTGTGTGGAAAATTATGGTGTAAGACAACTTTCAAAAAGATGTGCGCATAAATTTAACCATTCGTATTTATAATGTTAAACATTTGTATGTCAATAAAATTGTTGCACACAAAATTTTGCTGTCATATACTGAGGCTGTGAAATTGTTTGTGTTAGGATTGTTTTTATGTAAGTATGAATCCAAAAGCTGTGAGTGCAAAGTGTTATGAATACAACTCTACTTTCTACAGCTATGAAGTTCTCACTGTGAACGCGAATTCAAGTTTGTGGGTACTAGTAGAAAAGTGTTGAAAACATGTCACTGAAGTCACAGGCAGGTCACAGGGGAAAGTAATCGAACCACGATAACTCCAAACACGCATGCACCAAATGCAAAGATGACAGCGGACCGAGTGGAGCTGCCAGCTTATGTTGCTGTGTCCTATTTCTGCACTCAATCATTCTTTAGACCAAACAGCCTACATCAAGAAATTTTTGATGTAAGCCGCTAACAGAGTTGAATCAATATTTCAGGGGTAGCATATTTTGATAGTCCAATACCACCCTATCAATTAATGCTCCCACTACTCAGTGCATTCATGTAAGACTACTAATCACCTCACTGCCACTGTAGGATTAATGGCAGCACATAGGCCTACCTGTATGGAAAAATGAGCATGTGTTAAAAGTGTAGCAGAAATGAAAAATAAATGAAAAATAAAGACACATTTGGGCTGTTCTTATCAGACACGATTCAGTGGATCAGGCTTCAGGTACCAGCCAGTCACAGCACCACCTGTACACTATAGCTTCATCATTTACTCTCAGCTCAGAGTCAAACCTGCATGTCACTCTGTTCCAACTTTGCTGTTAGCGGCTTACATCAAAAATTTCTTGATGTAGGCTGTTTGGTCTAAAGAATGATTTACAGGAGTGCAGAAATAGGACACAGCAATATAATCTGGCAGCTCCACTCGATCCGCTGTCATCTTTGCCTTTGGGACATGCGCGTTTGGAGTAATCGTGGTTCAATTACTTTCCCCTGTGACCTGCCTGTGACCTCAGTGACGTTTTTTCAACACTTTTCTACTCTTACCCACAAACTTGAATTTGTGTTCACAGTGAGAACTTCGTAGCTGTAGAAATTAGAGTTGTATTCATAACACTTTGCACTCACAGCTTTTAGATTCATACTCACATAAAAACAATCCTAACGCAAACAATTTCACAGACTCAGTATATGACAGCAGAATTTTGTGTGCAACAATTTTATTGACATACAAATGTTTAACATTACGAATACAAATGGTTAAAATTATGCGCACATCTTTTTGAAAATTGTCTTACACCATAGGAAATAAAGAAGAAAACCCAGAGCTGTCGACAGGCCGAGAGACTGCGAGACTGACCAAGGAGGGAGGAATCATGCTGGAGAACACACTGGGCCCAGGTGTGGATCAGTCAGCCGTAGATCCTCCTCTCAGCTCCTGCAACACAACAAAGGAGAACCACAAAGAGTCTGGGAGGAGGGTCGTCACAGCCTTCAACAATGTCTTTGTGCAGTATGTAATAAAAAAAACAACTGTCACAGTGTAGTATGTCATATAAATGTCAGCGTAGTATGTAACACAAAAAAATCATGGTATAGTAAGTCACAAAGATGTAATTGTATAGTAGGCAGCAGGCAGAGCCCAAAGTTATATGTGGCATCAGCTCACAGGTGGCGATTCTTTTTCTCTGAAGAACAAAGGAGCATGTGGACCAGCCTCATCCTAACTTTGAATTGTTTGAACTGAGTATATGACATGTGAGTTTTCTTTGATTTAAATGCATTTATAGTTACTTTGAAAACATTCTTTATTTGTTATGTGATTAAGTTTCAGTTTTTTCCTGATTTTGAAGGTTTGTAGCTGTTCTGTTTGAAGTTGAATTCCTTTGTTGGATTATTAATGATTCCAAATCAGGAATCATGCTGTCTAGTTAAATACTCTCTATTTTTCTCTTCTGTTCTTAGACAAACCAGCTCAAACTGTCTTAGAATAAAGTGTTGATATTGAATCTCTTGCATGTGCTCATCTGTCCTTAATGACACACCACTGAGTTGATAGTCATTGAACCAGAGGATCCCAAATTTCCAAAAATGTAGTAGTTATGCTATGTTGAAAAAGACTGCTTAAAAAACAGAATAGTATGTAGAAAAAAGGCTAAAAAAAAAAGTCATAGCACAGTATGTCAAAAAAAGTGCAAACCAAGGCAAAGTATAGTATGTTGAACGCTGGCTAAAAAAGACAGTATAGTATATTGAAAAAATGGTATGGTATGTCAAAAAAAAGAATGCAAACAAAATGGAAGTATAGTATGTCTAAAACAGGCATAGTATAATATGTCGAAGAATGTCATAGTATAGTTTGTCTGAAGAAAAATGTTAAAACTTCATAGTATAGCATGTCGTCCAAAATTATGGAAAAACGTCATAGTATAGCATGTCGTCCAAAATTATGGAAAAACGTCACAGTGTAGCATGTCGTCCAAAATTATGAAAAAAGTCATAGTATAGCATGTCGTCCAAAATTATGAAAAAAATGTCATAGTATAGCATGTCGTCGAAAATTACGAAAAAACGTCATAGTATGGCACGCCGTTCGAAATTATGAAAAAAAACATCATAGTACAGCATGTCGTCCGAAATCATTAAAAAACGTCATAGTATAGCATGTCGTCCGAAATCATGACAAACAGTCATAGTATATCATGTCGTCCGAAATCATTAAAAAACGTCATAGTATAGCATGTCGTCCAAAATTATGAAAGAAAGTCATAGTATAGCATGTCGTCCGAAATTATGAAAAAAAGTCATAGTATAGCATGTCGTCCGAAATTATGAAAAAAAGTCATAGTATAGCATGTCGTCCAAAATTATGAAAAAAAGTCATAGTATAGCATGTCGTCCAAAATTATGAAAAAAAGTCATAGTATAGCATGTCGTCCAAAATCATGAAAAAAGTCATAGTATAGCATGTCGTCCAAAATCATGAAAAAAAGTCATAGTATAGCATGTCGTCCAAAATTATGAAAAAAAGTCATAGTATAGCATGTCGTCCAAAATCATGAAAAAACGTCATAGTACAGCATGTCGTCCAAAATCATTAAAAAATGTCATAGTATAGCATGTCGTCCAAAATTATTAAAAAAAGTCATAGTATAGCATGTCGTCCCAAATTATGAAAAAACGTCATAGTATAGCATGTTGTCCAAAATTATGGAAAAACGTCATAGTGTAGCATGTCGTCCAAAATTATGAAAAAAGTCATAGTATAGCATGTCGTCCAAAATTATGAAAAAAATGTCATAGTATAGCATGTCGTCGAAAATTATGAAAAAACGTCATAGTATGGCACGCCGTTCGAAATTATGAAAAAAAACGTCATAGTACAGCATTTCGTCCGAAATCATTAAAAAACGTCATAGTATAGCATGTCGTCCGAAATCATGACAAACAGTCATAGTATAGCATGTCGTCCAAAATTATGAAAAAACGTCATAGTATAGCATGTCGTCCAAAATTATGAAAAAACTGTCATAGTATAGCATGTCGTCCAAAATTATGAAAAAAAGTCACAGTATAGCATGTCGTCCAAAATTATGAAAAAACTGTCATAGTATAGCATGTCGTCCAAAATTATGAAAAAAAGTCATAGTATAGCACGTCGTCTAAAATCATGAAAAAAAGTCATAGTATAGCATGTCGTCCAAAATTATGAAAAAACGTCATAGTATAGCATGTCGTCCAAAATTATGAAAAAAAAGTCATAGTATAGCATGTCGTCCAAAATTATGAAAAAACTGTCATAGTATAGCATGTCGTCCGAAATTATGAAAAAACTGTCATTGTATAGCATGTCGTCCGAAATTATGAAAAAAAGTCATAGTATAGCATGTCGTCCGAAATTATAAATAAAAGTCATAGTATAGCATGTCGTCCAAAATTATGAAAAAAAGTCATAGTATAGCATGTCGTCCAAAATTATGAAAAAAAGTCATAGTATAACATGTCGTCCAAAATTATGAAAAAACGTCATAGTATAGCATGTCGTCCAAAATTATGAAAAAAAGTCATAGTATAGCATGTCGTCCAAAATTATGAAAAAACGTCATAGTATAGCATGTCGTCCAAAATTATGAAAAAACGTCATAGTATAACATGTCGTCCAAAATTATTTAAAAAGTCATAGTATAGCATGTCGTCCAAAATTATGAAAAAAATTCATAGTATAGCATTTCGTCCAAAATTATGAAAAAACGTCATAGTATAACATGTCGTCCAAAATTATTTAAAAAGTCATAGTATAGCATGTCGTCCGAAATTATTAAAAAAAGTCACAGTATAGCATGTCGTCCAAAATTATGAAAAAACGTCATAGTATAGCATTTCGTCCAAAATTATGAAAAAAAGTCATAGTATAGCATGTCGTTCGAAATTATGAAAAAACTGTCATAGTATAGCATGTCGTCTAAAATTATGAAAAAACGTTATAGTAGAGCATGTCGTCCAAAATCATGAAAAAAAGTCATAGTATCGCATGTCGTCCAAAATTATGAAAAAAAGTCATAGTAAAGCATGTCGTCCAAAATCATGAAAAAACGTCATAGTACAGCATGTCGTCCAAAATCATTAAAAAATGTCATAGTATAGCATGTCGTCCAAAATTATTAAAAAAAGTCATAGTATAGCATGTCGTCCCAAATTATGAAAAAACGTCATAGTATAGCATGTCGTTCGAAATTATTAAAAAAAGTCATAGTATAGCATGTCGTCCAAAATTTTGAAAAAAAGTCATAGTATAGCATGTCGTCCAAAATTATGAAAAAAAGTCATAGTATAGCATGTCGTCCAAAATTATGAAAAAACGTCATAGTATAACATGTCGTCCGAAATTATTTAAAAAGTCATAGTATAGCATGTCGTCCAAAATTATGAAAAAACGTCATAGTATAGCATGTTGTCCAAAATTATGGAAAAACGTCATAGTGTAGCATGTCGTCCAAAATTATGAAAAAAGTCATAGTATAGCATGTCGTCCAAAATTATGAAAAAAATGTCATAGTATAGCATGTCGTCGAAAATTATGAAAAAACGTCATAGTATGGCACGCCGTTCGAAATTATGAAAAAAAACGTCATAGTACAGCATGTCGTCCGAAATCATTAAAAAACGTCATAGTATAGCATGTCGTCCGAAATCATTAAAAAACAGTCATAGTATAGCATGTCGTCCAAAATTATGAAAAAACGTCATAGTATAGCATGTCGTCCGAAATTATGAAAAAACGTCACAGTATAGCATGTCGTCCAAAATTATGAAAAAACTGTCATAGTATAGCATGTCGTCCAAAATTATGAAAAAAAGTCACAGTATAGCATGTCGTCCAAAATTATGAAAAAACGTCATAGTATAGCATGTCGTCCAAAATTATGAAAAAACGTCATAGTATAACATGTCGTCCAAAATTATTTAAAAAGTCATAGTATAGCATGTCGTCCAAAATTATGAAAAAAATTCATAGTATAGCATTTCGTCCAAAATTATGAAAAAACGTCATAGTATAACATGTCGTCCAAAATTATTTAAAAAGTCATAGTATAGCATGTCGTCCGAAATTATTAAAAAAAGTCATAGTATAGCATGTCGTCCAAAATTATGAAAAAACGTCATAGTATAGCATTTCGTCCAAAATTATGAAAAAAAGTCATAGTATAGCATGTCGTTCGAAATTATGAAAAAACTGTCATAGTATAGCATGTCGTCTAAAATTATGAAAAAACGTCATAGTAGAGAATGTCGTCCAAAATCATGAAAAAAAGTCATAGTATAGCATGTCGTCCAAAATTATGAAAAAAAGTCATAGTATAGCATGTCGTCCAAAATTATGAAAAAAAGTCATAGTATAGCATGTCGTCCGAAATTATGAAAAAAAGTCATAGTATAGCATGTCGTCCAAAATCATGAAAAAACGTCATAGTACAGCATGTCGTCCAAAATCATTAAAAAATGTCATAGTATAGCATGTCGTCCAAAATTATTAAAAAAAGTCATAGTATAGCATGTCGTCCCAAATTATGAAAAAACGTCATAGTATAGCATGTCGTCCAAAATTATTAAAAAAAGTCATAGTATAGCATGTCGTCCAAAATCATGAAAAAAAGTCATAGTATAGCATGTCGTTCGATATTATTAAAAAAAGTCATAGTATAGCATGTCGTCCAAAATTTTGAAAAAAGTCATAGTATAGCATGTCGTCCAAAATTTTGAAAAAAAGTCATAGTATAGCATGTCGTCCAAAATTATGAAAAAAAGTCATAGTATAGCATGTCGTCCAAAATTATGAAAAAACGTCATAGTATAACATGTCGTCCGAAATTATTTAAAAAGTCATAGTATAGCATGTCGTCCAAAATTATGAAAAAACGTCATAGTATAGCATGTCGTCCAAAATTATGGAAAAACGTCATAGTATAGCATGTTGTCCAAAATTATGGAAAAACGTCATAGTGTAGCATGTCGTCCAAAATTATGAAAAAAATGTCATAGTATAACATGTCGTCCGAAATTATTTAAAAAGTCATAGTATAGCGTGTCGTCCAAAATTATGAAAAAACGTCATAGTATAACATGTCGTCCGAAATTATTTAAAAAGTCATAGTATAGCGTGTCGTCCAAAATTATTTAAAAAGTCATAGTATAGCATGTCGTCCAAAATTATGGAAAAACGTCATAGTATAGCATGTCGTCCAAAATTATGGAAAAACGTCATAGTGTAGCATGTCGTCCAAAATTATGAAAAAAGTCATAGTATAGCATGTCGTCCAAAATTATGGAAAAACGTCATAGTATAGCATGTCGTCCAAAATTATGGAAAAACGTCATAGTGTAGCATGTCGTCCAAAATTATTTAAAAAGTCATAGTATAGCATGTCGTCCAAAATTATGGAAAAACGTCATAGTATAGCATGTCGTCCAAAATTATGGAAAAACGTCATAGTGTAGCATGTCGTCCAAAATTATTTAAAAAGTCATAGTATAGCATGTCGTCCAAAATTATGGAAAAACGTCATAGTATAGCATGTCGTCCAAAATTATGGAAAAACGTCATAGTGTAGCATGTCGTCCAAAATTTTGAAAAAGCGTCATAGTATAGCATGTCGTTCGAAATTATTAAAAAAAGTCATAGTATAGCATGTCGTCAAAAATTTTGAAAAAGCGTCATAGTATAGTATGTCGTCCGAAATGATGAAAAAACGTCATAGTATAGTATGTCGTCTAAAATTATTAAAAAAGTCATAGTATAGCATGTCGTCCGAAATTATGAAAAAACGTCATAGTATAGCATGTCGTCCAAAATTATGAAAAAACGTCATAGTATGGCATGTCGTCCGAAATTTTGAAAAAAATGGAGTTAATTGTTTAACTTAGGTTCAGGAGCAGGACCACGCCTCAACCATTCCTCTAATCACCTGACTAACATATATATACCAGCTCAGCGCTCCCACAGGCCTCTCAGATCTCTCGAACTCACCCTCCCTCCCCTTCTGTTCCTCTCTCTTGTCAATCTGCCGTGTACCTCTACTCATCTCATTCCAGGCATCGACTTGGGGGCTTCCTAACAGCACGGGCTCATCAGAACACGAGACGGAACCCCCACACTGAGTCTCTCCGCCCACATCTACAACCCACCCAGTCCGACCCTCCGATAACGTCATCTCCATCCCGTTCATTCACCTGCCAATCTGCACTCCCCCATTCATCACCACCCCATTCATAACCGTTTTCTGAGGATCACATCCTTATTAAATCTTTAAACTGCATATTGTTGTGGTGTGGTCCTTGCTAGTGAACATCATAGTATAGCATGTCGTCCAAAATTTTGAAAAAACGTCATAGTATAGCATGTCGTCCAAAATCATGAAAAAAAGTCATAGTATAGTATGTCGTCCGAAATTTTGAAAAAACATCATATTATAGTATGTCGTCCAAAAAGTCATAGTATAGCATGTCGTCCAAAATTATGAAAAAACGTCATAGTATAGCATGTCGTCCAAAATTATGAAAAAACGTCATAGTATAGTATGTCGTCCGAAATTTTGAAAAAACGTCATAGTATAGCATGTCGTCCAAAATCATGAAAAAACATCATAGTATAGCATGTCGTCCGAAATTCTGAAAAAACGTCATAGTATAGCATGTCGTCCAAAATTATGAAAAAACGTCATAGTATAGCATGTCGTCCAAAATTATTAAAAAACGTCATAGTATAGCATGTCGTCCAAAATTATTAAAAAAAGTCATAGTATAGCATGTCGTCCAAAATTATTAAAAAAAGTCATAGTATAGCATGTCGTCCAAAATTATTAAAAAAAGTCATAGTAGAGCATGTCGTCCAAAATTATGAAAAAACGTCATAGTATAGCAAGTCGTCCAAAATTATTAAAAAAAGTCACAGTATAGCATGTCGTCCAAAATTATGAAAAAACGTCACAGTATAGCATGTCGTCCAAAATTATGAAAAAACGTCATAGTATAGCATGTCGTCCAAAATTATTAAAAAAAAGTCACAGTATAGCATGTCGTCCAAAATTATGAAAAAAAGTCACAGTATAGCATGTCGTCCAAAATTATGAAAAAACGTCATAGTATAGCATGTCGTCCAAAATTATGAAAAAACGTCATAGTATAGCATGTCGTCCAAAATTATGAAAAAACTGTCATAGTATAGCATGTCGTCCAAAATTATGAAAAAAGTCACAGTATAGCATGTCGTCCAAAATTATGAAAAAACGTCATAGTATAGCATGTCGTCCAAAATTATGAAAAAACGTCATAGTATAGCATGTCGTCCAAAATTATTAAAAAAAGTCACAGTATAGCATGTCGTCCAAAATTATGAAAAAAAAGTCATAGTATAGCATGTCGTCCAAAATTATGAAAAAACGTCATAGTATAGCATGTCGTCCAAAATTATTAAAAAACGTCACAGTATAGTATGTCATCCAAAATTATGAAAAAACGTCATAGTATAGCATGTCGTCCAAAATTATGAAAAAACTGTCATAGTATAGCATGTCGTCCAAAATTATTAAAAAAAGTCATAGTAGAGAATGTCGTCCAAAATTGAGAAAAAACGTCATAGTAGAGCATGTCGTCCAAAATTATGAAAAAACGTCATAGTATAGCATGTCGTCCAAAATTATTAAAAAAAAGTCACAGTATAGCATGTCGTCCAAAATTATGAAAAAAACGTCACAGTATAGCATGTCGTCCAAAATTATGAAAAAACGTCATAGTATAGCATGTCGTCCAAAATTATGAAAAAACTGTCATAGTATAGCATGTCGTCCAAAATTATTAAAAAAAGTCATAGTAGAGAATGTCGTCCAAAATTGAGAAAAAACGTCATAGTAGAGCATGTCGTCCAAAATTATGAAAAAACGTCATAGTATAGCATGTCGTCCAAAATTATTAAAAAAAGTCATAGTAGAGCATGTCGTCCAAAATTATGAAAAAACGTCACAGTATAGCATGTCGTCCAAAATTATGGAAAAACGTCATAGTATAGCATGTCGTCCAAAATTATGAAAAAACGTCATAGTATAGCATGTCGTCCGAAATTATTAAAAAACGTCATAGTAGAGCATGTCGTCCAAAATTATGAAAAAACGTCATAGTATAGCATGTCGTCCAAAATTATTAAAAAATGTCACAGTATAGTATGTCGTCCAAAATTATGAAAAAACGTCATAGTATAGCATGTCGTCCAAAATTATTAAAAAAAAGTCACAGTATAGCATGTCGTCCAAAATTATGAAAAAAAGTCACAGTATAGCATGTCGTCCAAAATTATGAAAAAACGTCATAGTATAGCATGTCGTCCAAAATTATGAAAAAACGTCATAGTATAGCATGTCGTCCAAAATTATGAAAAAAACGTCATAGTATAGCATGTCGTCCGAAATTATGAAAAAAAAGTCACAGTATAGCATGTTGTCCAAAATTATGAAAAAACGTCATAGTATAGCATGTCGTCCAAAATTATGAAAAAACGTCATAGTATAGTATGTCGTCTAAAATCATGAAAAAAAGTCATTGTAAAGCATGCTGTCAAAATTCATGAAAAAACGTCGTAGTAAAACATGTCGTCAAAAATCATGATATTATAATAATAAGATAACTTGGGATTCAATATGCTCAGGATAATCCACAGAATTCACTGTGAGCAGTTTAACTTGGATGTGACGACCAGCTGTTGTCTAACTGTAAAGACTCAAACGGCATCTCTTTGAAATGAAAGAAAAAAAAAAGGTGAAAGAAAGAATTCAAATAGAAGCCATAATTTACACATTTTTAATGAAAATAAACTTGACATGAATTGAACATTGGCAGTTTAAACAGTACATGGTCTTTATCTTTTACAAAATATTAATATAAATATTTTCATCCACTTTATCTCCTCCAGTTTTGTGTCGAATACCAAACTGTCCTGTGGTGTGACTGACTGAACAGCAGCCGAGTCAGTACAAGACACTGCAAACAGGTTGATAATCGTCACGTAACAAAATATATTAACTACTCTTGTCACAAGTTAATGTCGCTAACCTCCTGTTTTTATCTGTATCACAACAGCTGAACCCAAAACATAAATAATATTCCCACAGATTAACTTCATGTGATGCCTCGACTGTAACGCTGCCAAACTGCTGCGTGACTCGTCCATGTTGTCCATAAAAAAAAAAAAACATACAAAAATCTATTTAATTTAACTAAGAATGATATTGTAAAAAGAATAATTACAAATGGAAGACAAACACTTGGTTAATATTTCCCTTTCAAAGCCTAACAGTGCTAAAAAAAAGAATACAGTAACAATTACTGGATACAAAACAATAAACTAAACACAACATGTGAAGTTTAAATAAAGGAGGTGACAATAAACGCTGTGGCACATTACAGGTAAACACACTGAGGAAGAGGAGGAGGACGAAGGTCAGCTGACAGAATAAAAGCTGCATAGAATCAATATAACAAATCTCTAATGTAGAGAAGACGACTTTGGAAGATCATGTGCTGTTTCTTCTCTCGAGCACAGTCTTATATTTGACACAGTTTTTCAGTATTAGTGCTTTTTAAAATCTCTCTCATATCTTATCAGCTTCAACACGATGAAGTGCTGCTGTTTATTGCCAAGACGTACTTTTCCCTTTCACAGACTTCACAAAGAAAACAGTTTAAATATACGACTCTGCTCTGAGGTGTCTCAGTGCAAACTGTGCAGCGAGGGTTCTTCTTCACTACCTTCATTAGAGCAGGAGAGAAACTGAGAGCCAGACCCCGTCTCTAAAGGAAACACCGAAGCACTTTTAGCTCCTTTAGTAGAAGCTGAGCCGTGTCTGCGGTGCAACACAACACGCCATAACAAACTGCAAAAATACAGTACGAGACTGGGTGCGGTTACATGATGGCTTCTCATTCAGAATGAAATTAATCTGAATGAAATCATTCGGAATTAAAGTTTTTCCAGGTTGGAAATATTCATTCTGAATGAGGGTTCACACGGAGATCAGTTTAATCGCCTGTGTTCAGGTTCAAGTTGTGACAATGTTACGTGTTTACCGGAAGAAAACACTGCAGTGCTCGCTCCGGATAACAAGATGCTTGACGACGCCGTTCTTAGTGCCTTTTTCGGGCGTGTTTTGCTTATATTCTTGAAGCAGCAGTACGACAACAACCTTGTTCTGCTAATGCTTCGTCTGTTGAGGAGGAGGAGGGAGGTAGAAGGTCGACGAAGGGAGATAGACGCGCTGTGGCAAATGGAAACCGGTGATTGCAATGAGTCCGACTGCTCTATCTCAGCCCGTTGCTACGCGCGCTATATACGTCATCCCGCCAGAAGGGCAAGGAAACGAGCATGCGCAGAAAGACCGGAATGAACTGAAAGAGGAATGAGTGTATACAAGTGCGAGAAATTCTTTCATTCCGAATTAGAAACGGAATATTCCAGCCCCTTACGTCGGATTGAATTTTCAATCGAATTGGCTGTTTTCATTCTTAATTGGGTGTTTACAAGATCACTGTTAATTGTTCATTCCGAATGAAAAGGGAATCAAACTGTCCATGTAAACACACTTGGTGTTTATGTTTTTAACTAAAATTATGAGCACGTTTCATTTCAGCTCAGTGTGAAAGTCCTGTGCGTTTATGGCACAAAGTGTTTATCCGCAGGCGGAGGAAAGAGAGACAGCGATGCAGAACCAACGAAAACCACACGCCACTGCAGAGTGCAACAAAATCTCATGAAAAGACCAAACAAAGAGTGCATCTCCTAACGAGCGCTGTCTGTATATCAGAGCCTGATATACATCATCCCTCTGTGAGAAAAACTATTCAAAAACTCACTAGAGCATCAAATGTGGATTCATCCACCGATTAAAATAGTCCCTAGCAAATGCACTATTTACTGCTGTTTGAGTAACACTTTTAAAAACTATAGCATCCAGCTGTTTGAGAAATTAATGAGTCTTTTAAAAAAGAAGAGATATATCTGCGACATTTTTTCCCCGTTAAAGGTTTTTCCTTATCCACTGTGAGGGTCAGAGCACAGAAGGGATGTCGCATGCTGTAAAGCCCTCTGAGGCAAACTCTGATTTGTGATATTGGCCTTTGTAAATACAAATGAGTTGAATTAAACTCAATTGTAACGAATGTACTTTGTACAGACCGCCCTAAAGTACAAAACTTAAATATCACCTTTTGGGGCTTTAAGGGCCTCGTATGATTTGGGAGCTACATAGTACGGCCGTAAAGCTTTGAGAGACAGACGAGAACAGAACGTCACGTTGTTAGTGTTGATCTTTTCATGGAATTTGTTGACAATTAAAAAAGAGCAGATTATCGGCAGTCTCACTCTTTAAGATTTGACCTGGCAAATTTAAAACCTGGTCATACTTTTCTTTCGCCATCACACTCCATTAGCTCACCAGGCTGATGAAGCAGCCTTTCCCTCCTCCACCTGGGCTTTACATACCAACACAGGAAGCAGGTGGATGCAGATGATCAGCCCGGTCAGTGAGGGAAAGAGTATTTTCTTTTTTACTTAATCTGACCCGACTCAAACCCTTAGCCATACGCAACAAAGCGACTTGGAACACGATATCATGTCAGGACCTGTGTGTGTGAACACCATCAGCTCTCCTGCTCCAACAGTCCAGTGCAGATGAACCCAGACTCCAAAATACAACAAAGTCCCTTTAACATACGAGGGAGAGTAACATCAGTGGAAGAACATGGATGTGAAACCTCAAGATGAAGAATAATAGTTTAAATTAAACTGAATTATCTGCTTTGCATCATCATTAAAATATGATTCTTCAACCGGAGGATTATTAGCAATAAATAAATTTCAGTGACTGTCACTTTTCAGTATACAATAATACAATAACATACATTTCATGTAGAAAAATATTATTACCCTTGTTGCTTAGTGATAAAATAAAGATTCAGGATTGTGAAGCAAAAAGGCAAAGTGCAAAAAAAAAACAGAGGCCCTACAGAAGGTGTTTGTGCTATTTTATCCAACATGGCCGCCTGTAGCCAATGATCACCCCTTTTAAATAAAACTAAACACCCACTTTGTTTCTGGGTAAAGCAGAAAAAACCCACTGTATTCTGACAGCAACTTTAAGGAGGAACAACAAGCACAACCGTCCTGTTAGAGGCCTCCGTTTGGTTAAATATTTCTCCCTTTATGACACAGTAAAAACAGAATAAATAGCATTGGAGTGAAACATAGTTTTTCTAAGGTAGTTCATAAACAGAAAGGTCTTTTTTGGTGAAGTTCACAGTGCAGATAAATTGAGGAAGTCTGTAGCTACAGCCAGCTCCCTCCAAGAAACATGAATCATCTGTTTGCAGTCCACCTTAAAAACTGTCCCAAAAATATCATAATCAGTTATTACCTGGACCTTATCTGAGCGTGGGTGTCTGTTTCAGGGCTTTTCATTCATGTGTTTGTACAGACACCATCGTTCTGTTCATCTTAATCAATCATATGTCTTTATTCTATTGTTTATTTTCTTGTCTCTAACATGTCAGAAACAAGTGGAAAATGTCTGTCGCCATTTCTCAAAGTCCATATTCAAATGTTTAGTTTTGTGCGACCAGTTATCTACAACTCAAAGATATTTAGTTTTATATCACAAAAGACAAATGAAAGCAGTAAATGTTTACGTGAGGAGTTGGAAATAGTGAATTTGGGGTATTTCTGCCTTAAAAACCAAACCTGATTAATGCCATATCGATTGTCTAATCTTTCTGGGTCTTGCATTAACAAAACGTGTGGTAATTAACATCAGACAGATGCTGATATATTAATTTAGTGACAGATTCTTGGTTTCTATTTTAAAGTTTCACCCTGAATATCAATCAGATCATCTGCCTCTGCTGCCATGTGACATCAGCTGAGTTGCTGTTGGGACTTTAAAGACCCTCTAATAGAAACACCCCCACATTGCAGTGCAAAAGAAGGCTGCTTCTCTCAGGCTGCATGTGAGGAAGCTTTTGGAAAAAGATGTGAAATTCAGACCATAATGGACTCGTGCAATGGAACATTGTTTATGTGACCTCAACGAAACCAACAGCATGGGAATCTAAATTTCCAAGATGCAACAGTGACATGAAGACACAAGAAGCTATCGCTGCAGCAGAAACAGTGACAACAGTTTGATCTGTTACAGCATGATCTGACTGCTTCTCCTCATCATCACAGCATTTTTCTAAAAGGATGCACTGCTTCTCTGCGACCACCAGAGTGAGCAGCAGCCTGCTGATCGTTCACACCAAACCAGCGAGGAAGAGGGACGAGAACATGAGAGCGAGACAGAGGTCAAAATAAAGAGAAGTGGTCTGTTTGGATATCTGGATCCAGGGACAGACAGGAAGGGAACGACTGCTCTTCAGGTGCCCTCAGACAAGGCACTTAAACATCTCCACTGCTCCAGAGGAGCTTCTGTCAGCAGCAGACTGCAGCTCCATGTGTCTGACATTAAAGTGGGTAGATGTGAAGCAGTGAACCTCCCCCTCGATAGATTAAAGTACGGTCACAGCAGTGAAAAAGCATCTGAGTAGGAGCATTAACGGCTTCGGAAAACAAGCGAAAAACAAAGTGACGATTTAGAGGCAGCCGGCTGGATGTTCACAGAGAACCTAAAAAGTGCTGACTTCATGACATTAATGTGAGTGAGAGTCCAAACAAGAGACTGAGCGATGAGACCAGTCCAGCCAGAGGACAAGACACACAACAAAGTGTCACCACAGTGCTGTACCAGCTCCCCTCGTGGCCTGAATTTATCGCCTTAAATTGAATTTCATGCAAGTTTCAACACAAATATGGGAATGTTGGCAACATCTTTGCTGCAGCTGCAGAAAACACTCCGCAGTATTGATTTAAGATGCTTTTAAATGCAGGAAAATTATTGTCTAAAGCACAAAGCTTTGTTTCTCCTGACTGTCAGCACATTTAAATCAAAATAAGGAGGGTTATTTTTAGCCTCTCTGTCCAATTTTTTCTTATCACAGTCCACAGTGCTACAGAGGCAGTGGACTGGAAAGTTGACACAAGAGTTTTAGACTTAAGAAACGTTAAATATGGAAATTAAAGCACGCAGCAGTCTGGAGAAAATCTAGTCCAAAAAAACAAATGGAATATTAAACTGTTGGAAAGTGATGGCAGCAATTTGATTAAGTCTGAAGGCCTCTGCACAATGAGTCCGTTTTTTTTGACCACTGCTAAATAAACACGTACGACCTCACACTGTTTCAATCACGAAGCTTCACTCTGTCATTTAGGTTTGTGGGAACAGGTTCGACTTTCTGCGTTTCTTGCATCCATCAGGAGCCCTTAAAGCAGTGGTTCCCAACTGGTGGGTCGCACAGTGAATTTCCGGCACAGAGCCTTTATTTTGAAGTGCCGTTTCCTGCTGCAGAGTGACTAACAGACAGCTACATGACAGAGACGGCAAAGTAGTACGACGACGTGGCCAAACACAAGTACGACACTGAATATATTAAACTGTGTGGACCTTGAACTAATGACTTAGGCTAAATCTGGACCAGTTGGGAATCACTACCTTAAAAGATGAACAGGTGCGGTGGTAAAACCTGAAGCGAAACCTTTGGGACATTTTTTTTTTTGGCCAACATGTTTCTCGCCTTCTTAACTGCACAGATCTTAGAAAGGAAGACTCAAACCTGTTAAACAAAGCTTTAAACGCTCCCAGATTGAACCAAAATGATGTAAATGTGTCGTATAAGATTCAAACAACAATCCTCACAGAGTCCAGTTCAGCAGAGTCTCCATGACTAAAATCTTTGCTAAGGAGCTGGTGAGGAAAATCTTTTTTAACCTGACAGGAGGTCAAGTGTATGGAGATCGAACAAAGACAACAAACCATGAGAAAGACGTGAGTCTGAGTCTTGTTGAATTTGACCCTCAGTGATTCTCGTGGTGCTGCTGAGCCAGGCACCAGTCCTGCCGCTGAACCATCGATCACAGTGTGTCGTCACTTTGGTGTTTGAGGGAGGAGAGAAGGCGATGTCGCTCTCTGTGCCGCTGAGCCAGACGCCGTCAGGCCTGCTGTCGCACTACCATCACAGTGTGGATGAGCTTTGGTGTCTGCGGTGTGAGCAGAGAGGAGGATTCCTCAGTGCCTCAGTACCTCTGAGCCAGGCATCACGAGGCGCCGCCCGTCACAGTGTGGAGCTGCAAGGTGCTGGGAGTCCCTGCGGGGAGGGGTCGGTGTGTGTGCTGCTATGACTGCTGCTGCTGCTGCACCAGCTTTCTGTAATGTGGCATGACTTTACTCTCAGGGAGGTAGAGCGCCATCTCCAGGGCGACCAGGATGGTGAACTCAAACGATATCAGCTCCCTCCTGCTGATCCTGAAACGCTCCTCCAGCTTCTGCAGAGACACACAAACCACAGCATGAGAAACAGACACCATGCTTTCTTTATAAACGTCTGTGGTAAGTCATAGTTTATTATTTTACATTTTAATCTCCACTTCTTTATTGTATGATGATTTTTGTACCATTAACTGCTAACAGTGAATCTGAGGGGCGACACTTCACAAAAGACAAGTGGAAGAGTATCTCATTAATAACACACTTCTGCATCTCTCAGCAAGAGGGTTCCTGGTTCGAACCCCGGGTGCAGGAGTTCTTCTGATTTTGCATGTTCCCCCAGTGTCAGTGTGGGTTTACTCCAGGTACTCTGACACGGTGACTCTAAATTGTCCGTAGGTGTGAGTGTGAGTGTGAATGGTTGTCTGTCTCTATGTGTCAGCCCTGTGATAGTCTGGTGACTGTCCAGGGTGAACACTGCCTCTCACCCAGTGTCAGCTGGGACAGGCTCTATAACCCCTAACAGGATAAGCAGGTATGGAAAATGAATGAATGAATCATTAAAAAAAAAAGTTGTGTCATATTCTACTAAATGTTGATTTAAGGTGTATCTACGTATCCGATCAGACTTGGCAGCAGCAGATAATCGATATTAAAGGACTCTGATTGTTTTGATTTCTGTTTTGTTAATGTGTTTGGTCAAATTTTGTCATGTTTGCAGCAAAGGGCCACCTGACTGAAGCAAATCAACACAATATTGAGATGACTGGATCTAATGACAACAGCAGCACTGAGGTGAGATGTTCTCCTCTGTGTGTGAGAAGAGTCATGAGTTAACTGTGAAGGACAGAAAGAGTCCTCCAGCTGTGAGACGCTGCAGGTCGTTTTCCACCTGCTGAGGTAGATCAGCATCACAAACACCTGAGCAAGAGCAACATGAGCTGACTGACAGGTAGAGGAAACCACCATGATCCTAGTGTGTGTGTGTGTGCGTGTGTGTGTGTGTGTGTGAGAAAGAGACTTACATCGATGAGGTGTTTGACCTCCTGTTTCTTGAGGTCACTGCTGATCTTTGCAGCCAGTAGGATGCAGGCAGCTGACACCAACTTCCTGTAAAACAACAACAGTAACAGGAGCTCACAAGACATGATAATAATAAGGCCTTTTGTGCTCCCTATATCTACTGTCCGGATGTGGCTTGAGATGTGCCAGTTCGCCTCCTGGGCACTGCCGAGGTGCCCTTGAGCGAGGCACCGAACCCCCAGCTGCCCGTGGGTTGCCCCTCGATCTCTCCATTTATGTGAGTGAAAAAGATCGCACTTCCCCTCAGGGATTAAAAAGTCAATCTTCTTCTTCTTCTTCTTCTTCTAAAGAACAATAAGTTCAAGTGTATTGTGCTATCAAGTATCACAGAGACTAAATGCAGCTGTTGTGTTTCATATGGATCAAATGTAAAGTACCTGTTCTGTTTGTTGAGTCGACCCTGCAGCACCAACTTCTCAAAGTAGACGAACGCCATTGCGATGGTGACGGGCTGCAAGCCGCAGTCCTCCCCAACCACTCTCATCTCTCTCTTCAGACTGTGAGGCAAACAGGGAGTCACAAAAGCAAATCGAGTTTTTCATACATCTTTACAGCAGCTTTAGTAAAGTGCAGACAGCCGCACTGTAAACAAACAGATAAGGTGCACTTTATCGTCATAATAAAAT
Organism: Epinephelus cyanopodus; assembly: GCA_026686955.1. Lineage (NCBI taxonomy): Eukaryota > Metazoa > Chordata > Actinopteri > Perciformes > Serranidae > Epinephelus > Epinephelus cyanopodus. Next base: position 39,551,773 of record CM048922.1, read on the forward strand.
ATTTTCTGAGTTTCAGAGTCCTTAAAGGTATTTGGTCGATTGATTTCAGACACTTTACCTGCGTATCTTGCTGAGGGTGAGTTTAATGTGAGGAAACTTCTCCTTAAACGTCTCGTTCATGTCTTTCTTCAGATCTGACGGTTTGACGTATTCTATTACTGTCGTCTGAGGGATGAAAGACGAGAAGAGACCATGTAATAAAAGAAAGAAAGAAAAGGAGCGGAGGAGGAGAAGAAGTCATAAACAGAGGGAAGAAGAGATCTGTAGTCATGTGAAAGCGTAAGCACAGACATTTAAAAGTCAAACAACGGTCACTGAACGTAAATGAAACCCACGAGGAAGTAAACACTGCTCAGCTCTTCACTGCTTCACTCTGAGCACACTGTCAACAGTACGGTCCTACACAGCGCCTGTGTGCCGTTATTGGTGTTTTATCACATATCAGACTTTAAGCTTTCCACAGTACCCTTTACAAATAGGCGTGGTTGATACCAGCTGGTCATAGCTGTGTGACACCACATAACGCGACACAGGAAACGTGACTCAGGAAAAGACACAATGGAGGACATAGAACATTTCATGGTCTCTTTTCACGTTATATAGCTGTTTATCACAAGAAGGAGACATGCTTTGTTTGAGGAAAGGCTGCAGACAGCAAAGAGAAATACTGAGGAAAAAAAGATATTGGGAAATGCTAGGAAGACGAAAAAAAACCTGTTTGAAAAACACAGAATAGATACCAAGGTGAAAAAAATGAACGCTGATTAATCATGCTCAGTGGTGCCCTTTGACCTGGTGCGTCATTGAAGGCCACAGTGGCTTTGTCACATGATGGAGGCAGAAGAGACGGTGTTGTTCAGCCCCGTGAATGGAACATTTACATTTAAAAACCGCCCAGATGCAACTGCAGCAAGGAGTTTTAGTTCCATCGGTTCCATTGTCACCTCAATGCAAAACATTTAAAAGCGAACCCGGAGGTCTGAGCGAGCACGGCCTCTGACGCTAGTGCTAGCAGCCGGCCTCGTCAAGCCACACTCAACCTGGCATTTTGACGCAAACTGAATAAGTCTACCTGTGACCGACTTATTATCGCCCTTAAAATGGATTGCAATGGACTGCAGACCAGTTTCGGTGGCAGAGGACAGGGGGACACTTGTGTCCAAAATCCATCTGCCAAAATTCATTTGACTTGAAGATTTTTTTTAAATACTTTCACAGCACAAATTGATGTATGTGATTAATTAATCAGCATGTAATAAATAGGATTCATTTTTAATTGCTTGACAGCCCTAATAGATACACGACGAAACAGGATTGTTGTGGATTTGTTTACTGCACCAGTCTTAGTCAATGTGCAACAAATAATTTGTAATATTAACTTTTACACTCATTGTGTGCACAAATGGTGAACTTGAGGTTCAATTTAAGAATCTGTTTAATGTTGTTGGTCAGTATTTGTGTTTAAAGTGTGTGTGTGTGTGTGTGTGTGTGTGTCGGGGGGTCATGGAGAGCTGATGCTATAGTAGGTGGTGAGATCACACTGTGTAATGCTCTCACACACACACACACACACACACACACACACACACACACACACACACACACACACACACACACACACACACACACACACACACACACACACACACACACTCAGTGACAGAGCAGCCCACCTCAGCAGTAATCTCCTCTGATGGATTTAACAGCAATGATGAAGTGTGTGCGTGTGTGCACAGATTTTAATTCAACTCAGTGGAGGGATAAAACTAAGCTGCTGCCTATAGGATCATTATGTTGATGTTAAAGAGCCGTGCGTGTGTGTGTGTGCACATGAATGTGCGTATCTTTTCTCAGTAGTGATTATTCTGTTCTCGGAGGTCTGTAATCCTCAATCCTTCTTTCTCCTTCACAGTTCTGTCGTCTCTTCTTCATTCTCTCTCTTCACTGTTTCATTCTGCTCACTGAAATGTTATGTTATGATATAATTGTGTTTTTAATCTAACGCTAGTGTTGTCGTAATTTCGTGGACAAAACAATATCATGTGTATGAAGCTTCTAGAGATCATTTTCATCCCTACAAACATGACGCAGATCCAGAGGTGAAACCAAACGAGAGGCAGAGATGAAACAACCGGACATCAGTGTCATCTGTCGCCACACGTGGCTGCTGATGCAACAATGTAATGACTGTCTTTGCTTTTTAGGTCACTACATGTACGTTCACACATCAAGCCTCAGTGCTCAGGTCTGATATTCTTGTGCTTGAACTAATACAAAGTGTTCAGAGTGTTCTTACCATGTAGGAGGCGAAGATCAGCACCCGCTTGTGTTTCCCACAAGGCCACTGGGGGTCACTGAGGAGGTTGGGGTCATAGTCTGTCACATCCTCCAGACCTGGACAACACACACGCATATAACATGTAACAATCAGAAACTGGGTGGACAGAGTTTTCTCACCTTTAAGGCAGCACTGGAGGTAGTGACAGCGCAGGACCAACCTCACGTGAATTTGCAAATCCTTGTTTAACAAAGGAATGGCCTGCCTTACTCTGCCTCTGATTGGCTTACCCTCACATTCTTACCTTAATCCTGACCAATCTCACTCCTCTTGTCTGAACATAACCAAACAAGGATTCATAACATATTTTTTTCTTGCCTCACTTGCCTGTTTTTTTTTTTCAAACAAATCAGATTAAACTGTATTCAAACATAATAATTTTAACGAGCTGGCTCACATGAAGGAAGAGACAGGACGCAGGGAGAAAATGAAGAATTGTATGTGATGTATCGACAGGTATTGGAGCTACATTACACTGTCAGCTACAGAAAATACATTTGCTGTTGTGTTTCATTGCATTTAAGGTTATCACAGAAGATTACTGTAACAATTTAATCGCACAACAAAATTTCATGACTTTTCTAAACCTTTCAATGATTTGTACTGAATAAATGACTTTTCCTTTGCCTGGAAAATTTGTAAATTTTTTTCAGTCATGTAAACTCTGCTTCTATTAGTTGTTAACTGTGAGCACGAATTCAAATAAAATCAGATTTGTACTTGTCTTATATGCCAAACTATATCACTGTCTTATTACATTATATACTTTGTTAATATCTCTATATTACTACGAGCAAACACTGTCCAATTTTGACTTTAACTGCACATGTATAGTGTCTATTTTCTTCTATTCTAATTTTAGTTATATATATTCCTGTTAGTATTTTATTTTAACCTCTTCAATGTACCTCTCCTTATTTATGTCCTTGTGCTGCTGCAACAACTGAATCTTCCCTCCCAATAAAGGACTATCTTATCTTCTTATGTCACATTATGTTACCTTATCTTTGATAATATCACAGAGGTGCAATGCTAAATCAGAGGTGTGCTCCTTTATAAAATGTCAACAATTAATAAGTTATGTGGTTTTAATTAAAGTTATTGATTTATTTGTTTTGTATTAGTACATCATTGACCCTTATGACGGAGGGATTTCTTAAAGAACACGCAGAAAGACTTACTTCTGCTCTCATCCTGAGAGATGTTTTTAGCTTAGCTTAGCATAAAAACTGGAAGCAGAGGGAAACTGCTAGCCTAGTCGATCTGTCTCTTAATGTCATGTTGTGTTATTGTAGTAATTAAATAAACCATTAAAGACTGTTGTGTGATGAGCAGCTCGCGCACTCACTGCAGCTGTTTACTATCAGACAGGCTGCATCTCAGGACTCCTGACCTTGTGGTGATCTCGTTTCATAACTCTGAAAAACATCTAATGATTTCTGGATGTTTTTGTGACGAGTTAGTGAACTATCATATGATGTGTGAATGCAGCAGCTTCGAGAGCTGAGAGACCGAAGAGACGCGTCACAAGACTAAAAATATAAACCTGCTATCAATATGCGCGCGCACACACAGACACACACACACACACACACACACACACACACACACACACACACACACACACACACACACACACACACACACACACACACACACACACACAGCTGTGTTGTGATAATGAAAGGTTTCAGATTAGAGGCAGAGGTTTAGAGGCTAATACAGGGCTCGGTCACACACAGTGAGTACCTACATATACATGTGTTTAAAATCTAATGACAACTCTGACACAGCTGCAACAACTATCTCTTTTCATCACCAAGTGTCTCTCTCATCTCATCTCTCCATCCTGTGTTTGTTTTTTCTTCCTCTCTTTACATCCTCTTTACTTTCTCTGCGGCCACAATCCTTCCTCTCTGACTCTACTTCCTTCATCAGTCTTCTCTCACTTGCAGGGACACAATACACGGACACACAACCATCAACATAAAACTTGACTCAGTCATAAAAGTAGGAAACCAAAAACTAGAGGTATGCCAATGTGTCTCATTCATGAAATGTGAGCAGAAGGACATTTGTATGTGTGTTTCCACATTCATCAATAAGTTAGTGGCTCCAATCTTTTGGTAGATACTAAGAAAGTCTACACCTGCTTCTGACTGCTCGTCGTGCTTGTGCAAATAATATGCACATAAATGTTGATTGTCATTATCAGAAATGACAAATTTATTTCGTACTGTGCTCTGTTATGTTCACAATACGCAGATGCCTTTGAAACATGTAAAGTAAATATGACAAGAGATTGGAAATAACACATTTATTAGTTGGCATTTTGCAGATTAAACTTTGGTTTCTTAAAAACATGAATGAGTTGTTTGAAACAACTAAATAAAAAACTGGGAAATTCTTTGAGTGAATAACAAACCAACACACTCCTCGTCTCCTCTGTGCTGTTTACGCACCACAGCCCCAAACTGCATGTCATTTTTGTTTAATCTAATTATCAGCGACGCGACATGGGAGACGTTAACATAATTTCAAATTGAGTTTTGGTTTAATAAGACCTGTGGATGTGGGAAAGCAATTTGGCATCTGTCTCCACTCACACGGGCAGCTGGCGGACCCAAATCTGGCAGAGAGCTGGAGGGAAATGATGTGGTTTTACACCAGATTATCTTACTTTCTGTTAAATTTAGCGGTGGGTTATTTCCGACATCAGACTGCCTGCATTAAGATGTGTGTGTGTGTGTGTATTACCTAGGTCCAGTCCCACAGTGCTGTTCAGTCTGCTGGGTGGGCAGCTCCTGCCCGGCATGCTGTGTGTGCTCCTGGACACAGGAATCTGCAGCGTCAGGTCGCTGGTCGACGACGGCTTGTGCCTCACCAGGGCGTTAGTGGGGTACAGGAACTGGGCGTACGACACGGACTGAGACAGAAAGAAAGAGACAGATGAATGAACAGGATCTGAACACACCAAACTCTCTGTGATCATTAAAACATCTACCTGTGTGTGATCTGAATGTGTGTCAGCGGTTGTGTGTTTATCTACCCTGCCGTAAGTGTCCAGCTGAAAGCCCTCCAGCCCCGGCAGCATCTCCAGGGTGGTGGAGATGTTTCCAGACGAGTGCCTCCTCCTGGGGTGGTTTAACGTAGGGTCACTAAAGGGGCAGAGAGACCGAGACAGTGGTGGTTAAAGTGACTGGAGAACAGAGTCGTTCCTGGCAGCAGGTTCAGCAACAGGAATTTAAATTCAGGACAGCTCAAATAAAAGATTCACAACATGATTCATCTGATTCAGAACACTGCGGCAGTTTGGATTAGTCACAAGTCGCTGTCTGGTAGCATCTTGAAAAACTAACCTTGTCAGAGAGGAGTCAGGAGTTAGGAAACGTAATGTGTGTCAGGGCCATCGTTATCTCTCTGTAACCAATCAGTGCTTAGCGTAGGGACCAAATACTTGGATACTGATTGATTATTAATGCTTTCAGAAAATATTTACACAATGAGATTTTTGATAACTAATCATCAGTGATGTGAATAATATGATTGAGTGGGTAAAAGCACATAAAAAACAGCTAATTAAGTCTGGTGTGTTCAGAAAATTATATCATTTCACTGTAAAGCAGCTTTTAAAAGTAGGAAAAGACACGACTCCTGAATTTATATATTTAACATATTTTATATATTTCTTACACTTTCTACTTATTGTGTTCCGTACAGTGTATTGTAGCATAAGGTACATATTTTTTACACACTTAACATCCTCAGCACATATTTTACATACTAGTGTTAACACTGTAGCATATTGCACATATTTTGTTTTCATATTTGTACATACTTCTTACTTAAACTTCTTATTTCTATTTCTTTAATTCTCTATGTTTGGCATCAGAGCAACTGTCTGTAATCAACCACAATTTCCCCACGGGGATCAATACAGTTTTACTCATTCTAATAATAATATTACGATCTAAAATCTAAGATGATATAGATATAATATTGATCTAGACATAGATGTGAGAGACTGATAAAGTGATGTAATTGTCGAACAGGTGGTCATTTTATAAAACTGACATTGCCGCCTGTCTACTTTTGTTTATACAGAATGCGCCTTTTTCGGGGCAACGGGGGGCGTGAGCAAGTAACAAAAGTAAGCTAAAGGTCCAGTGAGTTAAAGGTCAGAGGTCACTTCCTGCCGCAGCCACAGGTTCTGCTTAACGATCACAGTTACAAACCACAGCAGCATCTGCTACAAGATAAAGCTAGACGTGTGATGCCTGAGCTCACTTCCTCTGTGGGAAAACACAAACACCAAGAAGACCAGTGATACTCAGAGAGCCTCAACTACTGTGTGTGTGTGTGTGTGTGTGTGTGTGTGTGTGCGCACGCGCACAATAAAGAAAGATGGAGCAATTCTTATTTGTGTGTTTATTATAATCTGTGTGCACATAACGGATTCATTTTTTCCTGTACACTGATCCTTCCTATAATGTGCATGTGCAGTGTGAGCGTGACGTGATGGTAAGCATGCACAAGAGCTGCTGTAGATTATCATCTGACACTGTGTGTGTGTGTGTGTGTGTGTGTGTGTGTGTGTGTGTGTGTGTGTGAACATGATGGAGAGAAAGGGATTAGGGAGAGTTTACATAACTCTAATAACATCTGTATTTTCAGCTGTGTGTTTATACAGTATATCAGTGTGTGTGTGTGTGTGTGTGTGTGTGTGTGTGTGTTACAGTCAGAGAGAACAGGCAAACGTGATAAGTGTATGTTCTGCTTCTTGTTTATCTGTAAATGTGTCTGTAAAGACTGCAGCGTCTATCTGTGGGGAAGTTTATATGTGATTATGTCTGTGTGTGTGTGTGTGTGTGTGTGTGTGTGTGTGTGTGTGTGTGACCAGCCAAGAAGTCCTCAGGTCAGGAGGAGGCTGTGGGGGCACATGGGAAAATCATAATGACCTCCTCCTTGTTTGTTATTCGGAGGTCCTGAGAAACAGCTCTTCCTTCCTTTCTCCTTCTCCTCCTGCTCTTTCATTCAGCTTGACACTGACCTTAAGGTGTGTGTGTGTGTGTGTGTGTGTGTGTGTGTGTGTGTTGATTACCTGAGGTAGAAGCTTTCTCCGTAGGGCAGAACAGAGAAGGCAGCACACAGAGATCTCTTTGCACAGATCAGCACGATCCTGAAACACAAACACACACACACACACACACACACACACACACACACACACACACACACACACACACACGTTAGAGGTTACGTTGTTATAACATCTGTCTTGTTTACTGATTATAGATTAAAAAAAACAGGAATCAACTTGGCAACACTGCTCCGGTGAGCAGCAGTTTGCCTTATCACATTTGTAGTCAACAAAACAATAAGTAAACTCCAAAGTCGGGATGTGCAGTTGATCAAAAGTGACATTTAGACTCTAACCAAACTAATTTTAGTCATATTAATACATTCAATGGATTCATCCCTTCATGCAGGCTGTCACTCACCCATGAACAGAAAACCCTGACTTTCAAAAAATATTTGTACTTGTGTGCGTGTTTTTTTTTCTGGACTTCTCCATGACTTTATTGTGGTTGTTATCATATTCTAGCACAGGCAACGGTTAATGATGAGCCTGCAGTCTGTTTCATGAGCAGTGTTGGGGGTAACATGTTACAAAAGTAATGTATTACTGTTGAGCAGTAAAGGAGTTAGGGCTGGGTGATATAATGACTCTGTATGATATATTGATAGATTTTAAAGCAAGATATAGATTTAGATGGCTGACTGTGGCTTTGACTTGTAACTGAACATGGAACCCATTTCGTAGAAAATACAGAGATATGAATTTTTGTTCATATCACCATACCCTAAACGGAGTAATATAAGTCGTTACCAACAGGATTTTTAATAATTTTATTACATGTACAATGTCACATGATGCGTTACCATCTGAAACAGTCATTGGTTTCATTTTTCAATTACTCACACCACTCCACTTCAGCTAGTACTAATTAAACCAACTCTTGCCTTCTCTTCCAGGCTTTTCTGACACAATTCACAACCTTAAACACAAAAACATTAAACAACCATTCTAGCTTTTGGTCATCTGAGCTCCAGATGATATCGGGGTTTAGGTGCGGTTCACAAGCGTAACGCTGTGACCTGTAAATTTTGGCTTGTAATTTAAGCTTTTCATCGACCTTCTCAACAATAAAATGATGAATATATCCCTCCAATGCGTAGTTTAGGCCCTTTTGGTTACTTCTCAATGACATCTGATCGTTATGTCTCCAAAAATCATCAATTCCCTCCTGCGAAATGCCGTGTACTGTGACACATCTGTGTTGATAGTTTGTCTGAGTGAGTGGAGGGGGCGTGACTTAGCCATAGGTCAATTGCAATATTGAACTGGGCCTATACAAAAAGTTGTGCACAGAAATCAATACAGGTGTGCCTTGAGATTTTGGCTTGCCCTTTGGTGTGCCTTAGGCCCAAAAAGTTTTAAAACCAGTGGTTTAGATGAACCATTTCATGGAACATTAGCTCTCTTAAGTAATCATTATTTCTACAGTCAAAAGGAAACAAGTAGTTCCATATGGTAAATGTGAAAATTAATAGTGATATTGACTTAAGGTGGTTTTGCCCCTCTGATAAAGAGGGAAACAGACTTCTGAATATTACGTGTAACTAATTACCAATTACCATTTCCATGTCCATAACCACAAACCATCTCTCAGCCTGGTATTTTATCTGATCCTTGTTCTACTTTGTTGCAGTCATTTATCATATTGCCTCTTTATCTTATTTTGTACTGCATGACAATAAAAATCATAGCTGAACTAAACTGATTTAACGTTGGTTTGATTGTGTAACAGTTTTTCCTTTTTCACTTCTTGTTCCACTGTCCATCGTTTTTCACACCCGCCTCATCTGTGAAAATCTCCAGTGAACAGATGTGTGTTTGACGACTAAAAGGCACATTTATTTTTTAGAGCATTGCTGATTCCCCGTCACGTTTATTGTGAAAATCATGTGTCTTTTTTCTCAAGTTCGCACCCAGAAAACTGTGCTGAGAACATGTGAGACATCTGGCAGTACCTCACAGTACTATTGCGTGAGCACATTTTCAGTAGGTGGAAATAAAACCAGTGCTGAAAGTGCTGAGCTCCAACACAAAGCTACAGTCATGACAAGAAAACTTAGGGAAGGGTTTTTTGAAGGGATTATACATCTCCTCAGCAGGGACTTGAATGTTTTGGCAACACATAAAAACACATATTTGCCACTTTCCTAATTGACCCAAGTGTTCCACCTGAACCTTTACCAGAGACTCTGCTTAATAACAACTTATAATAATGGGCTTTCAAAGGAGCAGAGCATGCGTGTATTTTTTATTGGAGTATAAACCCCTGCGGAGCAGAGACTGCACGACGCTCGCCTGGTTTGTGTCTCAGAGGAAAAATGTTTACAGTCATTATCTTTGGCTCGGGCACCAAAGAGACTTGGAGATGATTCACAGTGTGTGAAAACATAAAACCACTTATCTCTGAGTGTATCATGTTTGTGATGAATCATCTTCTATATATATACACACTATAGTCTTATATGCAGCCACTAGCCACTGACCTTAAGTTTCCCTGACAGCATTAAACATTGAAAACAGGCCACACACTGTTTGGGCTCCACGGAGAACAGGGTCAATCCTGAGACTGTCACAGGGACCAGCAACAGAAGCAAATTCAGCCAAATCAAACTAAGACACCAATCGGCTCTGCGGTTAATCAGAATACTGGCAGACAAGGCAGTAAATCTACTAAAGTAGTTGCATAATCTGGATTAAACAATATGAGCAAATAAAATCTGAGCTTTAAAGGAGCAAACTTAGATCTTAAAACCTGCAGTGGAGGACTATGCTGTGTGTCCGCACAGCTACAAAGACGGGTAGTTCCCACACACGCAGGCCACAGTGTCAAGCTCAGCTCACATCCCAGCTACAGCTCAATCAACTGATGGAGCAGCTGATTGATGGAAGGGAGACAGCTGATAGATGATGCAGCTATCACTTATATGAAGTTTTATATTCTGTAGTTTGGTTAGAAAGTCACACTGGGAGAGAGATATGAAGCAGAAAGGCCCCAGAAAGTTAATCCAAACACTGGCTATTTTTACAGGCATGACATGATGCCGCTCAAACATACAGAACATTTTAATGAGGATCCAACTGAGCAGAGGATTCAGTTAACTTTTATCCTAGAATAAACAGAGACAATGTCATCTTGACTGTAATACATCATCCCAGGAGATGGACTGTTTTATAAAGTGATTTACCATTCAAAGGAGGCGACAAAGAATCTACATGAAGAGCCGGGGTTCAAAGTTTAGTTCTCACAAGAGCTAAATATGTAGCTGTCTGCTGGAAAATTGGACATCAATGTGAGATTTTTCTGTAAATAAATCATTACTTTAAATTTGGACACATCTTACGAACTGAAAAAACAGACTGTCCTCTTCTGTCCCTGCTGCCCCTCCTCCTCCTCCTCCACCATCCCATCAGACAGATTATGAGTTAGGATTTAATGCTGTTGTTGGTTACACACGCAGCTTGTTCCCTGTGATGCATGGGAAAGTGAAGGGCAGGAAGTCGCCAGGGAGTTCAGTGGAAACAGCACAAGCATCACAACAGGCCTGCTGGAAACGTGACTCTGCTGGGGATACTGTCCCCTCCACTCATCCATTTATTATTTACCACACATTTCACAAACACTGGGAGCACATTATTCTACCATCATACGAAAGAACAAACATCAGACTAATCCCACTGGGATGAGGAGAGTCCGGGGGTCGTAACTACTGAGCTACACAAAGAAATCCACACGAAAACCAAAAGCAAACATCTAAAAGACAGTTAGGACTTATTAAAGCAACACAATGGAGTTTTTGAGCCCTCAAAATATATATCCAAGATCCTTGTGATGGTACATCAACTCACAATAGGTTGGATGACACCTCCGTCATTGTTTGAGAGCGTCTGTTTCACTTGCACTGGCACTATGCAGCTTCGGGGTTTGGTTAGGAACCAGGACACAAAAGGGACTACAAAATGTGGCTGCTTTACAGCATACGTCATATCTCCCTCCTCTCTTTAGAGTAGCGTAGCCGAACTGAGGTGAGCGAAGTTAGACATGGTTGTCATGGCTGAAGCGACAAAGAAAAGGAAGAAGGTGAAGGTGTTGTCCGAGGAGACAAAGAAAAGAAAACGGGAGGGTGATAAAACAAGAGCTCGAACAAGGATTAATATTTGCCCGCTGGCGAGAGCTGAAAGAGGAGGAGGGGTGACCTGGCGCTGTTACTGCTGGACTCGCAAGATGCACGGTCTGCAGGTCAGCTGCCTCAGGTACATTTTAAGAGAAAGTGTTAGCCTACATTCAGACCGCTTTCATTTTAGTTTGTTTTTAACAGTTTGCTGTTAGCACTGCGAGCGCGATGTGCTTGTGTCGACCGCGATCACAAATCATAATAGCGGTGAACGAGAGACTGCGGACACAGCGGATTGAAATATGGATCACATGTACTGATAAACTATTGGCTTGGCTGGCAGAGGTTTTATTGCACTTACTTACAGTAACAAGTGCAAGATTTTTGCGACAGTTGTAACAGATAATACCGTTACCATCACCACGTCGGTTACGTTCATGCATACATAATTATTGTAAACAGGAAGCTACGAGCCATCTACATTATCAACCGGCATCTACAATGGAGTTTCCGGTTGAGTTCATTCTACCTATCACAATTGCTGTATTCATCATGCTTTGTTTGATGAACGACAGGGGACTTCTGCTAGCTAGCTAACTAACCAGCTAACATTACGAGGCAGCATAGTTATACCAGTTGGCGTGTTATCGTAATGTGAAAAATCCGACAATTTTGCAGAACAGGACAGATGACAGATGCCAGATGGTGCGAGCTAGCTAGCTAGCTAACAAGCAACCTGACGATGGTAACGTTAGCTATGGATGAACTTTTTCCCCGTCTCTTGCTCGGTGGGAGCCATAGCAACGTCTACCCCTCGCTGGCAAGTCAGCATCTGAAATCTCTCGCTCCGAAGGGCTAGTTTCATACCCACTACCCCTCGTTATGCCCCCTAACCCTACACGCAAAAAGGAATTGGGACACCACTACCCCTCGCGGGAACGGGCAAATATAGGGGTAGGGCCAAGAGGTAGGGCTAAGGGGGGGTATTGGCACAGGCCCTTCATCCCTCATTGAGAAATTCAGATGAGGAGTCTGTTGTGCATCGAAATCGATGACTATCGGATGAATCAGAATGCTGTGTGTTTTGTTGAAGTCTGGTCCCTTGTCGATATGTGTTTCCTGTATTAAACAGCGATTGGCTTTTGTATTATTGACGTAGCTAATCTACAGTATGTTGCCCAGCGTACGTTTGAATATCACATTTTAGGAAGTGCACAGATTCAAGTCAATATAGTCCAGGTCAGACATTTAAGGGGACATGAACAGAAAAGGGAACATTTAGGTGAATTTACACCCATGACAATAGCTGCACTTTATCAAGTATTTTATGTTGAATTTGAGTGATATCCCTCTGAACTACTTTGACCACGACACTGAAAAATTGTTACACTGCTGGAAGCAACTGAGGAGATTTATACTTTTTTATTGGCGACCTCTTTGTGACTCATTTAAAATCTCCCAGAGTTACGACCCAGAGTCTGAGCCAGGGGAACCCTAACACTTCTTCTTGCTTCTGTAAGCTCCTGTCTCCACTCCATGATGACAAGGGGACTTGGCTGAATGACAAACAACAGCTCTGCTGCTCTTAGCTGGATCTATTCTAAAACAATCAGCCCTCAGTCTATTATTATCTGATGAGCAGGCCTGTGTTCTTTTAACCCAGAGGTCTGATTTATACACTCTGCAAGGAAGGCCGAGAATAGAATACAATAGAGGAAGAGCTGGAGAGAATGACACTGTCCAGGGTCCACAAGACAAACCAACAGCTCACTTCCTCTCCTCCTGTAGAGTAAAGGCTGCACACTTCTGTACGTCAGCTCAGATTTAAAGAGACTGAGGCATGATGGAAAATTACACTACTGATTCCTGCGACCTTTAAGAAAACCCTCCAAACAAGCATTAGAAGATATAAAATTTTAGGTTAGGAAATAGTTTGTGGTCTAAAATGAAAATATTTTAGGTATCTTGTTGTTGGATGTGTTCAGAATAACTTCACAGGGAGGGTTAGGGTAAGTCCACTGCAGCTGGACAATGCTGGATTGAGTTACTGCAGAAAATGTAGCTCTCAGTACAGTTATAAAAGGTTCTGCAATGATGCCAGCAGCTTGTCTCATCACACCACCTCCCGATTATCCTTGGGAGACCCGGGCAGGAGTTACAGCTCTTGACAGGACAGGTCTCACAATGAGAAACATAACTTTGAGCAAAATTCAAAATTGCACACAATTTGCTGCTGTTTTAAAATGTCTGTACCTTTTTTTTATTTTTTTTTTAAACTTAACAGACAGTTTACAAAAGCCTGTGCACTTTGCCCTGACCTTGCTGTGCTTTGATGCTGTTCTGTAACTGTACATGCTGTGAACAGCAGGGATCAACATGCTGCTCAACACCGTCTACACCTGGACAAAGACTTGGCTGCAGCAGAGGAACAGAGGGTGTGAATTACTTTCAACTTTCACCTATAACAAGTGATAAAACCCACCGCTGCGTTACAGGACAGGTCACAGGATTGGACTTTAGAGACATCATGATATAGTTTATATCACTGATTTTACTCGTTGTTATTAAATATAAATATGTCTTGTCTGTAAAGCTTTGATGTTACAGACAAAAGCGACTACACAACAATGTGTGTGTGTCCCACCTGCTGCCTCTTGTGTCGTACTGTTTCATGTTTTTGATGAAGTGGATCTTCTTGGTGTGTCGAGGTCTGGGAGAGCCTCCCGAGAGGTTTCGAGTCCTACAAAGAGAGATACAAAGACAGATATAGAGGTTAATAAAGGCTGTCGCTTTCACTCCAGTAATTCATGAATAAAGATGCCAGAGGAAACATTCAAGGGTTTCCCACACATTCATTTATTTGTGGCAGCCTGCCACAATTAAAACCTCCACCGCTACATTTAGATTTTGTGTCACAGTGCCACAGACGGAGCAGCAGAACAGAAGGTGCAGTGAAAGTGAAACTGAACCGTTCAGTCTGCTGGGTCTAAAAGTTTGCTTTCACTCCCCTCTGCAGCAGCTGCTCCGCTCATCCGTTGATCTAATCTGATCAGCTCTGAATGGATCAACTGATCAATTATCCACCCTGCAGCTCAAACTCCACAAACTGGTGCTGAGGAAAAGAGGAACTCATGATGGCACTCGGCTTGTGGTGCTCAACACAACAGCAATGTTTACTTTCAAGAAATCATGACGTGGTTGCTCAAGATAATCGGCCAACTGTATCACTACATAGAAGGAGGCGTGCATCTACTGCTAGCTCAGTAAATGTTACAGCTCAGTCAAGGAAGATGTCATTAATGTTTACATCAATCCTCTCGTCCATGAGTAGATGCACGCTTCCTTCTGTGCAGTGATACGGTTGGCAGGTGTGGCTGGATAGACAGAAAATAGTTCCTACATCAAACTGCTCACAACAAGCTCTGTGGATTGTCTTGAGTAACCAGGTCATGATTTCTAGAAAGAGACATTGCTGTTGAGTTTTTCAAATGTATGTTTTTGGCACTTTGAGCACCACCAGCGGAGTGACATCTAGTTCCATTAAAACAGAGAGAAGGCAGACATTTCTACAGCTGATATCTCCAACACTCTGCAACTCTCACCAAAACAATCTAGATTGATAAGTAGCACTAAAGGTAAGAGGAAAAATACTTAATTTTGATTTTGGGTTGAACTGTCCCTTTGAGCAAACAGAAAAAAAGCTTAATTAAAATCAACACACACACACACACACACACACACACACCACACACACACACACACACCACTGTCTCCTGTTGACAAATAAAATGGAATAATGTTCAAAATTAAATGAAGGTAATTTTTGTAGGGAATTTAGTCCTTTATGTGATTAAAAAGAAACGCTGTGTTTTGCATCTTTTTGTTTCCAAGCTGTGCAAACAATCTGCTGCATCACCAAAGCTGTGTCTAATTGTGTGTGTGTCTCTCTGTGACTGTCTGCTGAAGGTCGGGTTATGAGCCAGGTTGTGCCGCTAGGTTGACCTTGTGGATTAAAACAACAGGCCTCGACATGAAAGCAGGCCAAGGAGCTCAACTCGCTGACATCACGACAGTTACATAACATTACAACATCAGCATAGAGTCTCTCTCACACACACACACACACTGCCACGCCGCCACACACTAAAATTCCACGTTATGTGCAGCGTGCATTATTAAATCCACACTCTCACATTTCTATATAGGGCGCATGCATAATCTCATGACACATAAAGACAGAGGGCTCATTCTCCACACAGCTCCTCAGCACATTTAGGCCAACATCCATGAACACCACACACAAACAGATGTTTCTCCAGTACTGTAAACACACACACAAAACCATCTCTGTGACCCACAAAATAGATTCGTCCCTAATCAGACACTTTGCTTTGATTTCTTTTTTTTTGCCGGGGAACCAGAACACTAAGACCTTCTGCTAAGAACAGAACTGTTACACAACTGTAACACACACACACACACACACATACCGTACATACATGGACAAACATATGCTCATACACATCCATACAAAGACACACGCAAAGACATACACACACAGAGCATCTGTCACTGTTTTTTTTATGGCTGACCCGGTGATTGCACACCACATGCAGTTTAAATCCACACTCGCATTACAACTTTCTACAGTCAGTCCTCGGTACTCTGAGCAAGTAAGTGAAGCAGATGTTTGAGCGGTGTGTGTGTGTGTGTGTGATGCAGCAGTAACATCTGGATGGTTAGATGCATCTCCTCGTTCAGTCACGTTGGCTTTAAGGCTTTAACAGGATGATTGGCCCTCTTCCTGTCTTTTAACAGTTCACCCAAAAAACACAACTCATACACCTCTTGCCCAATCTAATGTCCAAGTGAGACACACATTTTAGGTTTCTGACTCCACATAACAATTGGCTATAATCACAATATGTCACATAACAGTTGTATCACGATTCAATGCATCTTCAGGGGGGTGCTGTGGCCGTGATGCCTGCTCTCTCCAGTTTTACGCCAGACTCAGCTCCTTTTCGGACCTCATTGTATTGCGGAGTTTTGCACAGCAGCGACCGGATCTTTGCTCTCAAACCACAAAAAATGTGATGGCACAACAGTCTCCTTCAGTACATTATTCTTTGCTTTCTTTTGATTTTCACATTGGCTAGTCATCCTGTTTAATTTGTCTTCTGATTAAATCGGAACCGTTGAAACAAGTTGTAGGAAGCCTCTGCAAGTAACTGGTTGCTGGCAGACACTCTGCTGCAATTAAATGGTTAATCAGCAGTGCCGTGCACTGTAGAGCCGATGCGCTGCTGGTTCTGCCGGCCTGAATGGAATATAATGTCTATAGCCTTACTGTTGTGTACAGCATTTATAGACTGAGCTGAGTAGTGATGTGCGGGTCCACCCGTAACCCGCGGGACCCACAAATGGACCTGCGGGTTGGGCAGCAGTGATCGTCTGTTAAATTGGTCTGTAAATTATATTTTGACATTATTATTATAATCTATTAATCTATAATCTATTACTGTCATGGCATCCGTTGAGCAGGTGACAGTCCGCGGTCGTTTTCAAAACACACTTGTGTCACGCACTCCAAAAGAAACTTGATGAAACTTTAAACAATAATTTATTGTACAAAACGGGGGAAACAAACGTTGACAAAAACGGTTCCATAATTCAAATTAAATTCAAAAGAAAACGAAAAAATTTATACAAGTTAGAGAGAATAGTGATAAAGTGGTAAAACTTGGCATTGATCCACAGCCTCAGACGGATGCGCTCAAGCGTGCCGCCCACACAAGCTCGGTTGGTAGGCGATACTATATTTTCACATTTTTAACAATGCAATTTAAAAGGTTTGATTTTTAACCTACATTTACCAACAAAAAGACTACATTTAGCACCAAAAAAAAAAAAAAAAAATTATAATAATATTTAAAAAAAGTAAATAATAAACAAATATCGAATACCAAATTTTCATAACAAATACCTACCCATAGAAACGAATATTCTAATATCCGAATATTTGGGTACAGCCCTAGTTCAAATGTAATCTTGTAAAATGTAGTATCTGGCAAGAAACTTGAATAAATACAGTTGTCTGAAGGAGAAATTTGTTGACTTTTTCCCAGCATTGGAAAAGGTTGTTTCACTAATGCGTGGGATTGAATTAGTTCTCAAAGATAGTTGAATGAGGGGCTGAAAGACTTTTAAACATTCTGCTCAGTTATGTTATTCCTTTTAAGGAAGATTTCTTTGTTTCCATGGCACAAAATGAGGAACAAATAACTCCAACAAAACAAAAACAAACAAAACATCGCTATCAGCCAAGAATATCACAATCTGTGCATCCATCAACAGAACCTCAGTGACCCCAACCCTCATCAACTGGCAATCAGCTGTCTCAATCAGTCTCAGCAGTGTTATTTCCCAGATACAGAGCAACAAAAGTCCTGATTCTCTGTGGTTCATTGTCAGCACTGTGAGGAATAAATGTGCTGATTGAAACCGAGTACAGCATCAACTTCTGCCCTACATCTTGCAAGTCTAAAAGTTACAACTGTTCCAGTAAAGACGTTGATCAGTCAGCATCTCCTGAATAAAAATAAAGATTAAAAATAGCTCTGCTGTCACTTCTCCAGTATTATTAAACCAAAGAGCCTATTTCTAATGACTCTATCTTTGGTACCTACTGTAACAACAGTCACATGATGGAATCTTCTCAGCGTTCCTTTTCCACGGGAACCGTCACTCTGCAGCATTCCCGAATGTCGTGGAATGTTTGCATTGTGTGGGAATGGAAAGAGCCCATTGGCCAACACCCCCCGGCAGATGATGATGCTGGTGGAAATCATGATGATGGTAGTTGTTGATGTTTAAGATAAAGACAAATAAGCCCACAGGGGTCGACAGTGACACATTCAGGGTCACATATTTCATCCTTCTTATAGCCAGCACACAGGTTCCTGCTGAAGCCACAGACAGTGCTGCAACTCGACCCTCTACATAGCAACTTTAATGAGTTTTTTCTTCAGGTTGTGCAACTGTTCTAACATTAGCAAGTAGTAACAAACAGCACAGTGTTTGAAATGCTTCTATGAAATATCTTGGTGTTGTTACTGGTGGCAAAAGTTTATTTTTTTGCTTTGAGAAATATGAGCATGTTTCTCTAAGAACATCTGTTTTGTATTTAAGCAAAAGGAGCCAACCTTAGAAAAATGCTGTCCAAACCCAAGTGGTCACATGAGAGCTTTGCCATTAAAAAAACCCCTCACTTTGTCCAAATAATGACTTA
This sequence comes from Epinephelus cyanopodus, assembly GCA_026686955.1. Lineage (NCBI taxonomy): Eukaryota > Metazoa > Chordata > Actinopteri > Perciformes > Serranidae > Epinephelus > Epinephelus cyanopodus. Next base: position 39,570,654 of record CM048922.1, read on the forward strand.
AATGATATAATATGACTTAAGAAGAAGTTAACAACACTACAAATCCAACAAGACATTCAATGTCGACTTCAGGCAGCCTACTTATACCTAACACAGCCCCATTTAGAAGTTTAAATGGCTCGATAATGAGCAGCTTATAAAATGCTGCTGAAATGACAGTGTCAAAGTCCATCTATCCATTTTCATCTGCTTATCCGAGGCCGGGTCGTGGGGGCAACAGGCCGAGCAAAGCACCCCAGACATCCCTCTCCCTGGCAACGCTTTCCAACTCCTCCTGGGGGACCGCAAAAATTTCCCAGGCCAGACGAGATATGTGATCCCTCCAGCGTGTTCTGGGTCTGCCCCGGGGCCTCCTACCAGTGGGACGTGCCCGGGACCAGGAAGATCCTGATCAGATGCCCGAACCACCTCAACTGACCCCTATGGACGCGAAGGAGCAGCGGCTCTACTCCGAGCTCTCTCCAGATTTCCACCCCTTGTATCTGTGACCTCATTCTTGCAGTCACTACCCAGAATTCATGGCCATAGGTGAGGACTGGGATGTAGATGGACCAGTAAATCAAAAGCTTTGCTTTCCGGCTCAGCTCCCTCTTCACCACAACGGAGCGGCACAGATCAAAGCGTGTCTGAACTACCATAACTTCAGAATTTGGGAGAACAAGGGGTTTACAGCAATGTGTAACTTAACTAAGAATGGAAATTTAAAAGACTGAATCCCCTACTATAGAAAAATGGTTGGAATGAGAGAGATGTGTGCTATGGACAAAAATGATCGGCTTGGATGATTTATGACACAGTGGAAAAAACATCTGGATTAACTGACAAACTTAATAATAATATACTGGATATATATACAATTCTAGTGGGTCATAAGTGTTTGAGGAGGATTACTTCTGTACAAGTCTATACATTGTTTTTAGAGGAAATCCTGCATAGCATGTCTTTAACATAATGTTTGGCTGAACAACAATAAAAAACTCCCACAGTATGATCAACACGTTCTTCACAGGATAAGTTTATGATAGGAAACGCTACGCTGCCACAATAAACATCCTTGTTATCTTAAATGATTTTCTCAGCTCGGAGGCTTCTGTTCGGAAAGCGCTGCAGTTGTAAACACCAACAATATGTGGATAAGAGGGCAATAGCTGACGCCAGTGCTCTCCCAGTCTATCTAAATCTGTCCCAGTATCTGAGCAGTGGATCTGCAGCGTCATTCTCACAAGTCTGACCAGTGGCCCATTTCCATGAGAACCAGTCTGCTACCTCTCTCTGGGATGTTGTGGAAAGTTTCCGTTCTGTGGGAATGGAAAAATCCAGTCTGCTGGTTCCCTCGCTGCTGCTGAGGAGGATGATGATGATGATGATGATGATGGTGATGGTGATGATCACACAGATAACCCACTTTTAGAGTTGGCAAGATTTACTGAATAAACGACATTAAAACAACAAAGCTTTTCTACACTGCAGTCACATTAGGGTTTGGCTGATGCCCTTTTCCACAGAAGCTTACGATGTTTGAGCATCTGAATATATTTCTGTTGCTATCTAGCAACAAATGAAAGACTGAATGGAAGAAAACAGCAGGTCATATGTCGAAACTTCAGGGTGTGTACAGACACTTAGATTTCATGATTTTAAATACGTCTTCAAGAAAATCTTTAACCAAATTTAAGAGATCATATTTTTCTACATATAAAGGTAAGTAGCGTACAGTTAGTCCTGTACAGAGGTAGAGGTTTTATGCAGGAATATGGTTAAAAAATATGTAAATAAAATATATCTAATTCTGAAAAGGGCCATTTTTGTATGCGTAAGTCCTTTTACTTTTGATATTTTGAGTATATTGTGATGCAGTTACTTTTACTCTGTGGTATTGCTGCTTCAACTTCAACTTCTTCAAGATCTGAGTACTTCCTCTGCCACTGATTAATAGTATTAGGTTAAATATTAAGGAGCGCCTACTGTACGTTTCAGAATGGCAGTATGATGTGAAATTCAAACTGAAATGACCTTCAAACATCAACAACAGCTCTGTGAAATCACACAGGAAACAGTGACTCTGCAGGTCAGGGCCCAGAGCCAGCTGCAGGCCTGTTTTTGGGGACTGCGGTGATGGATATGACAGGGACGCAGAGTCACTTTATTCAGTCTGAGTCACGAACAACACCACAGACACACTAATAATAGCTGGTGTTGTTTTAGCTTAAAATAAGCTAGTGAAAACACAATCTGTCAAAACACTATGATTAAAATAGTATAAAAACATTCATTGGACTTTTTATTGTGTTCTTTTTTGACCTTGTCTTTTTTAACATCCTGTTTCTTTTCTCTCTGTTCACTTGCTGCAATGTCTGTCGCTGGCTGAAGTTTTGTGCTTCATATAAATCATCATTTCTCTCTTTCTTTCAGTCCATCTAACTGTCTCTACTGTAATTCTCAATGTGTATCATTAAAACAGGTGCCTGCAGGTGTTATTTGTGTCTCTTGTTCTCTTCACCTTCCTTCTCATCTGCAACAGTATAACTGCCAATCTGTCACTGTGACTTAGCAAAGGGTCAACTCTCCAGAATCTGCATGTTGATGGTATGCACCTCATTTCCACTCCTAACAAATCACACCACAAACGTATTCTTAACAACTTTCATTTGGTAATTTTGCCCCTTTAAATTTAAAAACAGCATCTTTACCAGCTGGACAAGTAAAGAAAATCAAACCTCCAAGTTAAATTCACTGTAAATGCATAATGTATGCAACTCGGTATCATCTTCCAAATTCATCTCCCCCTGCTGAGCTGCTGACCAGACTGAAGCAATGAACAGTCTGTCACTGCACTACAAAGACAACGTCAGATTATCCAGAAAGTCTAAGAAACAGCTATAATCTCCGCAGTGCCACTTTTAACTCTTCACTAGTATCTTTTCCCTTGCATCTTCATCTCTCCCTTCCTTTATTGCTCCAAAAATATCTGCTTTTATTCCAGAATGAAAGAGTTTATGATAGGCATGACAGTTTTTAGACAGATACCTTGAAATGTCTTTCACACTTTTGCCACACGTTTCAACAGACAACAGAAAACTAAAAAGTCAGACGGGGCCCTTTTACTTGTAGCGAAAGTTAAGGATGATCTGCACAATGACTGAGTCTATATCCAAAAAAGGTCCTGTGGCTATCACGGCAAACACATGTGAGCCAGGAAATAGCTTCAATCAATTTAATCCAAGATGCAAATAAAGGCAAATTCCTATCTGACTTGCACAGTGCTGTTCTCTTCACACTGACTGCAGGGTGGTGTCGCACTAAATAAAGTTCTGCTCTGACTGTCCTGCTGCGTCCTAATTTGTCCTCGGGGATCAATGATATTTGCTCTTGTTGTATCTTGATGAGCGAGCTGACAGCTGCTTCGTCCTCACGTACAGCTCCTACTGATCAGAGGCAGAGTGGGTTAGCTTAGAATAGACTCTGCATACACACACACGTACACACACACACACACACACACACACACACACCACTGGCTTACATCAGCACACACTGGCTTAATCTGCCTCTGCAGACCTCTTGCTGTTTTTTATCTGTAGGGACAGGAATCAATATTAATTCTTAAGGTCGACCACCGTGTTTGTTTTAGACAACACAGCTGAATGTGTTGTTTCAGTTGCAAACTTTTGCAAACAAAATACTGGTCCTGTCTACGGCATTTAAATCATCCTCCATGTTTTAAGTGTGTTTGTAGTCAGTTGGACCCATCGTCAGACTTGTCCCACCATTCAACTACAGCCCAGTTCAAACCAATGATTTGCGATGAGATCATAAAACTTGTCACCTGTTTCTACAGCCAATTAGCTTGTAGTGAAGTCTGCTGGTCAGGTCAAAATGATTGCAGATGATGGCATTTTCAGGCAGATGCTCCCTTACTGCTGAGCCCTCTGTTTCCATCCTCACAGTGTTGGGTGGGTCACTACTGCTGCTCACTGTGTGTGCTTATGCAAGTAGCTGCCTGTTGTAACACGTGTTGTCGTGAATCTTTGGTCTGAACTGGGCTTTACTGCTGACAGAACCTGAAGCATCAGTACTGTTGCTACGATTACCTGCCATTTAATACACACCGATCAGCCAAAATATTGAAACCACTGACAGGTGAAGTGAATAACATTTATCATCATGTTGCAATGCATTGTTCTGGGAAATCTTGGGTTTCACATTCATGTGGATGCACCCTAACACGCACCACTCACTTAAACACTGTTATGGACCAAGTATGCCCCCAATGCCATGTTGGCTGTCAGTTAATATGCAGTTTTCAGGGGATCATAATGTCTGATTAATTGCCTGAAAGGTCAACAATCAGGCTCTCAGACAATCAACCCACACACCCACACAGCTTTACTTAAAATACTTCCTATTTTAAATCCTTACCACGCACGCATGCACACACTTTGTCATTGACCAACCACCGACCATAGATTAAATGTTCTGTTGTCTAAATCCTTGTCCCACACACACAGACACACACAGACACACACAGACACACACACACACACACAGACACAGCAGGCAGCAGTGTGTAAGAACAGTCTGTCCACACCTTTGACACTGACTGACGGATGCTGGACGTTCCACAGATTACACTGCATGGACCTCTGACTGAGCAGCACACACATACACACCCAGAGACAAACACACACACACACACACACACACACACACACACACACACACACAGTTGTGTGTCTTACATCACCAGATTAACAGACTGCTTCTTCTTCTTCTGCATGATTTACTTTAAAATTCATCCTTCATGTCTTATCCCTCCTCATCTCCCCGCCCTCATCTTCACATTTATTTCTTCCTGAAAACACTGCAAACACTAACTACACATTCACTGCTGATGTTGCTGGTTTTGGTGCTTTTGCCTGGTTAGTACGGTTTGTTTAGGCTGGTGTGAAACAACCAGAGCAAGAGCACTTGAAAATGCGCAGTGGACTTCAATGACAGCATGTATCTGTGGCAGCCAAACATTATCAACACCTGGCACCTCAAACTGATTTCCTGTTTTGGGAGCTGGACATTTATCAGTAGCGCTGTTGGAACATTGTTCGGTTCAGGGCGCAGAGTGTACTCGGGGCAAAGATGGAGCAGCAGAATGTCAGGTGCAGTAAAATAAAAACATTACTGTTTATTGATCTGGTTCTTAAAATGTGCATTCACTCTCTGCACAGGGTTTGAATAAAAAATAAAGACCAACCGGCAAGTGCAAAATGTGGGTAGATTTTCTAATTTGCGAAGGCTATCCGCCACACTGGGGAGTTAAATGTTTGTACCAAAACAGCCATGTTATAAAAAAATTATGCTGAGAGTTAGGGACGCACAATAACATTGGCCATTCAAGCTAATGCATCAGACCGCAACAGCAAAACCTGGTAGCGACTCTACTGACCATTTCATCTGTTCCACACACTAAACACTATTTAACTCAGCTTTATTTGTGATGTAAAAGTAGTTTTGCTTTTAGCTAATGATTTGTTATTCCACTGTTGCTACCATCCATCCCTGCTGTCAAACATACGGCTGCATCTTTACTTTCTGACCTGCTTGTTGCTGACAGACACCAACCTAAGCTGTGCACCTACAGAGAGTATCATTGACAGATTAATGTGTATAATCCAGCTCTGCTAATGTGGTTGTTCTCACTCTGATTATAATCCCAATGTGACATAACCTGGTTAAGGTGTTTATATGACAGACCGGATTAATTAAATCTGGTTATAAATGAATTATCAGAGTGTATGTAAACACACTGCATGAACAGGAAGCAGTGCGTCTTTGGAGGACGACATGTTTGTTCAGCTGGTTTTACTTTTCGTAAATAATGATGATAATGATGCGAGTCTTAGAGCAGAGGAAGTGGCCCTTTATCAGCCTGCTGGGGACATTCAAATGTTAACAGAGAAAATTATTCTGCAAACTGGATGTGACTGATAAGACTCTGTGGTTGTGTGTGTGTGCGTGTGTGTAGCACAGTGATGAGCATCTGTTACTTAATCAGACACACACATACACACATACACACGGTCACAGTAAGGCTGTGGCTGTTCACACTGATGGTGATACATTAAAACCATATTAATCTGTCAAAGGCTCCACACTAGAGTTTTCAGACTGTTTTCTAAAGTCATCCACCGTGTGAAAATAATGCTCGTGTTGTAGTGAGGACAGAGAAGAGTAAGGCCATACAGGGTTTAATTTGAGCACCGGCATCTTTTCTCAATTGTCCCCAATGAGGAGAGAGCTTTTACAGCTGTATGTGACTACCTAGAGAAAAGAACACTCTGACGACACCAGCACCTTATTTGAAAAGTTAAGCAGCCACATAAAAAAGTCACTGTGGCTCTTTTTCAGGCAAATAATCATTTATTAGGAGGGTGGGACTTGTCACCCTGCTAACAAAGAAAATGGAGGAGAAGCTTGTTGTGGTTGCGCCTGTGTATGCCGAGCTGTATGATGTGTCCAACAGACACCATCACAGTAAAGACAGAAAAGCCCATTTGTGGGAGCAGATCAGCTGGAAACTGAATGTTGCTGTGACTGTTGTGCTTTTACTACTGTACTCATTGTAAGCTTGTTGTTAGCTGTGTAGTCAGTGCTTTTTTGATGAAGCACTGGGATGAAGCAGTCCCCAGCGCCCTGCAAGCACTTTTCAGCCAGATAAAAACGCTGTGTGGACACACACCCTACAGTTTAAACATTTAAATGCAGTGTGTGAACCTCCACAGAAGGAGGCCTGGTCATGGTGTTCGGGTGCTCATCATCATAAGCAAACTCTTGTTTCAAACAGTAAAGACCCGACAGAGTGTCTCAGTGCAGCACAGAAGGGCTGTGGCCAACCAAAGAATATCTTCCTCAACTGAAATTCTACCTACTCAACAGATTGATTGGTTATTGAGGAAAAATAATCTGAACATTATCTCTAGATTAATTAAATCAGCCGCTGTGCCCTGACTGAGTGCACTCTACCTGGTAGCATTATGTGTCCACCAAAGCCTGAGGCCATTTTTGAATTCTTTGCAATGGGAGCGCAGCACATGTACACTATGCTACAAACACCAGCAGCCCTGACCACTGCATGTTTGGCATTTTTTTTCAGCTTGCTGAGAGTTGAAAATGCACAACTCTGGGTAAAATGCTGCATCGCTTTCCAGTTTTGCCAGTTCTGTCTGGTCTAAGAGCTTAAACCAGTTTGATTTTATGCAAACCTGCTGAACCGGCATTTGTCTTTATGACACATTCAGGCAATTTAAATTGGCAATCTTCGCTGACAGCATCACAATGTTAAATTCAACATTTATTGTTTTAGTAATAAGCAATACAACAACATGATCAACATAACATTATCATTGTAAAGCAACATGAAGGAGATCACATTTCAGGAGATGGGAGGAGCAGAGCTGCACACGTGCTGTTTGTTTACAACAAAGTTCATGTGTTTCTGTGTGAAGAGAGGGTTCTGAGAAGACGCGATAAAACTAAAACTGTACCAATATGGCAACACTTTGGATTTAAAGCCAACAAATGTCCTAAATAACAGCGAACGATATCTGTCCAGTACGGTGTTTGGCTTAATATCAAACTGGTTTGAAAATTTTACACCGGCCCGACCCTACTTGTTGCCGTCAGATCTTACCTAGCTGTCCAATCACAGCGGAGGAAGAGTGGGACAAATATCAAGAGCTGAACTACAGCAACAGAGGAGAAATTAATAGTGCTGGCCACATCGATTGTCCTCTCTCCATACACGCTTCAGCTTTCCTTTCACCCTGCAGCAAGGACCGCAATAAGTACTCTACCTTGTGCTGACATTTTTACTTTGGCCAATATTCCACATCATAGCAACCAGATGCAACTAAAGCCTCTCAGCTGAAAAAGACGCTTTGCCTCGAAAGCGATCTAGCGCTCCCAGATGCGTGTTTTCAGACGCTTTCACTCAAGTTCATTTGCCCCCTCAGTGCAGCTCATTTGGGCAGGTGTGAACACAGCAATCACACTCAGGTGTGCACCAAGACAACCAGACCTTCTTGAAGAGGTGGTCTCTGTTCCCAACAAACTCTGGTTTGTGGTCAATCAACCTGCGTAGTTGTCCCTCCATTGTGACATTAGAAAGTGTCACATTTATCTTGCAAGTGTTCTCTTCTTCAACGTTTGCTTTACTTCCTGGATTTTTGCCACATGGAAATTCTGACCAATCAAGAGCAGCTTTCTCACACAAGGCATTTGATCTGGTCCGCTTGTAAATGTTGCCGTGAGAACACGAACCAACTCTAGGCAATTATACAACTTTGCAATAAAATCAGTCCCTGATTCAGACCAAAGGAGACGACTCTAGGGCTGAAAGCAGCCTTAGAAGGAAGTTACATATATGATAATTTATTCATTCATGCATATGCAGTCTGACAGACACTAAAACCTGGATTGTGTGACTGCTGATAATATAAGAAGCCAACAGAGTCCAAGTGGACAGACTGGACCTTTATCTGCTGTGATGAGGAAGAATAAACAGCTGTATCTGTCTAAAGGACTTTCCAGCCAGTCACAGTCTGTATAAAGAATTTCTGATTTGACAACCAACAAAGAAGAACAATAAAGACGAGATTTAGACAACGTTTGTTTTTTTTTGGTGTTTCAGTGTGGACAGAGAGAGTTTAGAAAACAGCCTGAAAAGGTTTGTGTGCAGACAGAACCACAATAGACACGCTGGAGGTGAAGGTGTTTTTGATTTAGTCACATTAGTGAGGACATGGTCTGTGTGTTAAGGGTGTGGACAGTGTTCAGCTCTGTTTTCAGTGCAGAGGCATGCATGTTTAGACAAACACACACACACACACACACACACACACACACACACACACACACACACACACACACACACACAGATGATGTCAGTCAGATTCCATCTCCTCTCTGGGTCTGTGTGTGCATGTGTGTGTGTGTTAGTCCAGAGGGCGTGTCTAATCAGTGTTCCTGCTGAATGTGATAAGTTTTCTGCTTCAGGCAACACGTTCAGCACGAAGTTTCAGAAACAACGCAGCTCACTGTTCCAATTTATGTGCACTCAATTTTGAGTTATGTGTTGTGTGTGCATGTGTGAGTGTGAGTGAGACATGGAGAGTTTGAGCTGATCAACCCTGCTGATGATACCATTTTAGTATCTTCTTCACTTCATGGGTATTTTAGCATGAAAACTGTGATATTCTGATCGTAAACAAACAGATAAACTCAGCAGCTTTAGTCACCTAAATTATCAGTGCCAACATTCAACGCCTCATATCAGCTCAACACGTGTGTAAGGCAGAGAGATAAAGAAAAGAAAAAGATAAAGACAAGAAAGATGAACTCCAAAAGACCAAAAAGACAAAGACAAGAGAGCAGAGAGAGTGAGAACTGAAGAACGGTCGATTAACAACCAGGTCAAGTTTGAACAACCCTACCCTTAAACTCTGTTTAATCTGCAGGGAGAAAATAAGGGAGAGGCACCATGAGAAAACATACGCACATACAGCAGAGATGGAGAAAGCGAAACACTTTACAGTTACACCAGGTGTAAATATAACCTTATGCTTTTATTACAGACAGACAGATGCAAAACATTTATCTGGTGGTTAAAGGACCCCACCGAGGGTGAATTTCAGGAAGCTGCGTGCTAAGAAAAAACACACCATTGGTTTCTTGAGGTTGTTAATGGATTATTGTGCATTCTATTGAAACGTTATTTTAAAAAAAAAAAGATCAGCAGATTCGTCAGCTAGGACTTGGTGTTACAATCCCTGGAGTTTCAGCATGTTTTGTGCCACAGCATAGGTGTTTACCACTTTCCTCTGGGCCTGCCCATTAATCCCGATTTCCTTGAGGAGCCTAGCAACAGTGCCTCTACGTCCATCAGTACCAAGTGGAATGAAGTCTACAGCCATTTTAAAGTTTTAATATGCTTATTTACAGACTGTTGTTCAACAAAGATGTGCGTGCCTCCCTGCAGGGTTGAGTGCGTAAGCTACACATTTTAAAGTTTGGGGTTATTAGTATCATTCGGCCATTTAACAGCAGGTAAGACGCAAAAAGGCTGCACAATATATTATTCTCTGTCTGTTAGCAGGGTGAAGGCAGCTGATGCTAACAGACTCAATAAGCTCATCAGGAAAGCTGGTTCAGTCCTGGGAGAGGAACTGGAGTCTTTAGTGGAGGTGTCAGAGAGGAGGATGTTGAGAAAACTACTCAGTGTTCTGGACGACACACACTGAGCCGTACCTGAGACCACCGAGGAGCATCGCAGAACGCCACATTTCTGTTGAATCAAACTGAAGTGAATTGAATTTTTTTTCTTCATCTCCAAAGACTGCAATGTTCCAAGGGATTTTTTTGAGGAACTTGAACGAGAGTAGAAAACTTCATTTTTAAATATAACTCTTTGTGTTCAGGTTAGTGTTCAGTTTGTTCAATAAGAATGTTGGTAATAATTCCTTTAATTTGTTTTGTTTGTTGTACGTGAGCAGTATACCGAAAGGAGCAGAAAGAACTGAAGGCGCCTAAATAAATGTTTTCTAATCGCATGGAATGTGAATGATGTGCCTACTGAGGACAGGATTATTTCATGAGGATTCAAACATGATCAGAGCACCTGTAAAACTGCCCGTGTGAACAGAGCTTCAGTTCCTCATGCTGACCCACACTTGCTCTTGCTCTTCCTTTTTATTTATCAGATATTAACTGCTCTTACATTTAATTTCCTCCTGGCAATAAAAGAACCTCTGAGAGATGAGAGAACCTTAAAGGAATTCAACAAAAGCTTCAAATAATTAACTTAGTGCAGAGAGTCTTGTGGGCCTGATGTCATCACAGGAAATGCCACGTCCTAATTTAAACCAGGAACAACCTTCATTACATCAGTGCGGAGACTTCCACAGTCTACATGTACGTCACTGACTCCATGAGGTCATTCAGGGAACACCCTGCAGGAAGGTCAGCCAACCAGGCCTGACTGGGTGTCCTCACCTGACCGACAGGTAGGTCAGCAGAGTTTTAGAGTGTTCCCCTGGCACATACACTGACCTGCTGCGTCAGTCACAGATTAACCTCACACTGATAAAAACAACCTTAAACCTTCAGCCTTGATCTGATGTTTCCCTACGTTAGTGTTGTGGAAAAATACTGATTTTTTGATACATATTGATTCTGTAACGTTATATAAATGAGCCTCGCAAGGATCAGCTGTGCACACAGAGATCAGAGACTAGAGACGTCATCACTGACAAGATGGACGAGCACTTAGCTACACAGGTATAGATATCATTTTTGTAGATGCCATACTGTATCATATCACCATCTCCACCCTGTAGAACATGCTAGCTAGCTATCAAGCTCTGCTGGGCATCCCCTACAATAACACCTGCCAGAAATGTTCAGCTCGCCGGTTTGCTGACGCCATGTTTGGGTTTGTGTGGTGAAATGAGCCGGTATCACACAGTGGTTTTGTGAATGCGTCACAGGAAGTTTCTTTTTTCCTCAGCAGCAGTTTGTGGAGTTTGAGCCCTGGAGTGCATAATTGATCATCATCAATTACTAGAGACGTCTTCATCATGTTATAACCCTGTTTTTTTTCTTTTAATCAACATTTAAAATGTTATGCCTTAAATGCCATTTTTTCCCTGTGGTATAGAAAGTGGTATTGTATATCTATACTGTGTCAAAGTTAGACATTAAAGTATGATGAGAACACTACCCTACAGACACCCAATAATCAGCTGCACTGTGCACACTTGTACAAGATTTTCCCCAGGAAACAGTTTAGCTGAGGTGGTGAGCCACCAAGATCATGACGCACCTCATCTCATAATCAGTTTAAGTTAGGCTGCGCTCTTTTCTCTTGAAGGTCAAAGTTTTATTCTATGAAAGTGTATTACTTTTCCAGGATGTTAATGAAGGTAGTTTTTGTATCAGACGAGGCAGTCCACTGTGAGAAAACACTCTGAAGTAGATTAACATGAGTAAAGCAAATCTCTACAAGAAAAAAAACTGTAATTAATACAATCAGTGCTAACAATGCTAATGCTACATCTTAACTAATTCATTTCAAAATGAAAGTCTTTACGTTACTGTGATTATTTTTTAAATTTGCTCATCTTGACTGACCAACAGTTCAGCTGTTTAACATATTCCAATTTACAAAGATACACATACAAATATAAAGATATTTGGCACTTTTAACCTGTCGAAAATGGTTTGTTCTTTCATTTTCTTTCACTGATCGTTTCAATGCTGATTGAGTGACGGAGCTCCTAGACGCAGTGTATCAGTGGAAGGTTTATCTGTGTATTTGAGGACAGTCGAGATCCTGTTAACTAACTCAGAATAGCAGCGTGCAGTGGAAACAAACTGAGCCAAGTGCATCGTGGGGAATCATTGGTGTCACTGCTGGTTTGCACACACGGACGACGTTCACACCGCAGCTGAATAAAGCTAAATACAGCTGACATTACTCCTGCAAAGAACACACAGGTTGATTACTGAGGACTTGACCTGACGTCTTAATTGGAGAGTGGATGCAGTCAGGCAGCAGAGTATACACCTGAACCAGCAGGTAGAAAATAGAGATATGTAGGATGGCAAAGATGAACATGAGGGACTCTTTTCCAATACATAATAAATTGCTAACTATGACAAGAAGTCTGTGATTTTAAGAAAACCTCAATCTACTTGAAGTGCGAGTCTTGTTCAGTTTTTAGTTTGGATTTTTTCCACACAAAGGGACTAAACAAAAAGGTGCAGAGAGATTTACTACATTTATTTCTGATCAGAAAACAGGCGTAAACACTGCCTGAAGTAGTGCAGTTCTGTGGTGGCTCAGAGTTGTGGTTATTTACTGAGAAGCTCAGTCATGCTGACCCACACTGACTCTCCATCTTCCTATTTTTCAGGTTTATCAACCATTACCAACTCTTGTGTTTCATTTCCTCCTGATAATAAAAGAACCTTTGAGTCTTAGATGAACGTTAATGCAGAAAACTTGAAACACACCTGGCAAATGTTACAGATGAGCAACTTCGCTTAGAGTCTCCTGGGCCTGATGTCACAGTCAGCCAGCAGAGAATGTGATAAATAATGTACAAACCACTGCCTGGACAAAGATAACCAAACAACTGCTATGGTGATGAAATCCACAACTGATGCGATAAGACAAAGTAGTACCAATTCTACACATCAAAGTTTGTTTACAGGTGCTAAGGCTCGTACATACTTTCCACACTGAACTTCCGTGGACAGCTGTGGTCATGCTGACGTGCATGCAGTTCTATTCATAGTACAACTGGTGGTCTGTGTCAGCGCCCACCTGGAGGTGAGCTGCCAATATCAGTCGAAGATTTAACTAAAGGAAGCTACTGTGTCTGGATTGAATGTCTGTCCAATATTCGTCTTAAAACTAACTTCACCAAGGTGAGGCGGCTGCAGTTGATCTGACAGCAGTGTTTTCAACTGGACTGGAGTTTGGGAGCACGCAGAGCCGGCACGCTTGCTACGCCCACAGTCTGTTATGGTCACAAAAAATGGGCTGCACACGGACATTAACACAGTGGTTCAATTGGACCCTCGTGGACATGGGTGGATGCTGAGATTGCATCACAGGGACCACAGCGGACCCTCGTCGACACGTGGTGGTGGAAACTGTGAATTGGTCTTTGGGGGCACTACTGCAAAAACAACTGTACGCAGGCTTTTGTGGCTCCAGGGGGAGCTGTATGAAGACATAATTAGCCCACTTCTCGTCTCTGCTTGAAGCTAGTGTGTGGCCACTACATTATTTTTTAAGTCTTGAAAACCTGCTGTAAAATTATAAATTTAAGGAATTTATTACAGCAAAGTGCTTCTTTGTGACAAGAGGACCAAGAAGTCAGTTACAACAGTTGGTATGAATACACCACACTGACGTGCCACATCAGTATCGGTCCCAGTGAGTAGATCTGATATCAGCTACGCCATTAATAATCTACTTTACATAGTTTTTTGTCAGAGTCACGTTATATTGAAGTCTTACTGCTATCAATTACATTCATTTCATCACAATAGGCTGCTAACTCAATTTTGAAAAGCTAAAGCGATCCATGATCTCATGCTACCTTTCATAAAAGTGCTTCCAATTAGCTCCACACATGTGGACCAGAACTTGGTTTAAGTTAAATGTCGGTTCGGGCTTGGTCAAGTTAGTGTAAGAACTGAGTTCAGGCATGGAGTTGTCTGACTGTAAAGATTTGGGAGTGCGTTACATCATTGTGTTCTCGCTCTGAATGCAGTACAAATGTGTGTGAGCGTCGTCTCTGCCTTTGTCCTCAAAATGTGTTTGATGCCGTTTTAGTTTTCAGCCAAACTCATGAATGTTTAATGTCCAGTTTAGTAGAAACATCTCATTGTCCCACATTCTAAAAACAACAGCAAAAAACATCCTGTACGTCTCCTGAACTGTGAATTCCCTTGTTTCTGTTTCTAGCACTTCTCTCACACATGAAACCATTACATAATATCATCAGGCTTCTTGTAAACAAAGCAGCCTCAGATCTGACGCTATTTTTTTTGTTGTTTTCCCCGCTTTAAAACGCACAGGCATGTCACTATAAAGGATGCAGGTTCTCCCAGGTGAGGTGAAGATGCTAAGGCTTGTTGACGGTCACAAGTTCAATCCCCTCAGCAGCCAAAGTGTATATTTCACCAGCCAAGTGTCCTCACTCACTGTATATAAGAGCATCAGTTAAACAGCTAAACTGTTGACATGACTGTGTGTGTGTGTGTGTGTGTGTGTGAGTGTGTGTGTGTTCATGTGCAGGCTAATGAAGCAGTTGGCTTGCTGGTTAGCTGGCTGGCAGGACTTCACACACTGAGCCGTGTTACAGACAGAGAGGCTAAACAGAGCATGACTGATGATCGTATCCGACGACGACCATTTCCATCACACCAGGAAGTGTGTAGGTCAGGAGAAACACACTGTTTAAACTGTTGGCTAGATTATTTAGTTCTCAAGTGCTGCAACCATTTAAAAGTACGAACGCAAGAATTGAATTGATGTTGGGTCAAATCAATTTTGCACATGCAGGCTAAAAAGCAGGTCTCACGACTAACGGCCACAAACTTAAAATCAAGGAGCACGTACAAGACGAATACATCGACTGTTTGGCAAATGAGCTCTTTGATCTCACCGTTATCTGATGAGATGGCGAGCAGCAGCCGGCATCCGGTCATCCTGGTGACAATAGAAAATGTGTTTGGGAGGAACAGAGGTCTTCCCCAGGACGCCGTTGTGACAAAAGGATGCAGTACACTCACAGACTCAGAGGATGCACTCTATTGTTTCCCTGATAATGCTTCATTGTGAACGCAAATCTGTGTTAAAATTGGCAGGAGAGGAGCTAGTTAGCGTTAGCTCCAAGCAGGGTTGGGAATTAGCACCAGCCACCAGCCAAATGCTGGTAAAATATGCAAGTGGCTGTTAGATTTGTTCCATTCATCAGCCAAATAACCAGGAGTAATCCACTGAGTGGTGATAGATTTTGGAATCAAAGAGTCAATTTCTAACCCTGGCTCTAAGCAACTGGTGGCTGCAAAATTATACCTAATATCAAAACGCCCTTAGGGTGCTTTCAGACCTAGAGTCGTCTCCTTTGGTCTGAATCAGGGACTTATTTTAATCCAAAGTTGTATAATTGCCGAGAGTTGGTTCATGTTCTCGCAGCAGCATTTACAAGCGAACCAGATCAAATGCCTTGTGTGAGAAAGCTGCTCTTGATTGGTCAGAATTTCCATGTGGGAAAAATCCAGGAAGCAAAGCAAACATTGAAGAAGAGTCCCAGCTGAAAACCTCCTGAGCATCTCCATCTTAAGTTATCAGAGAAAACAGGTGAGCACACACCAGCAGGTGCTAGGTTAGCAGCCTGTCTCCAACATGCCAAATAACTTCAGGGAAACACTGATTTATAATGTAAAACTATTGTATTCAGTGTTTTTACTGGTTGTAATCAACAGGTCTGTTTGTTTTGGAGAGGAAGAGACCTCTGCAGACAATTCAGCTCCCCGTGAAAAACCTCCTGAACAATGAACACTGAAGGAATTCTAAGTTACAGCTGGTTGCAATCTGCAATTCTTGCTGCTGGCTTCCACTAAACCTCCCTAAATCTTGCGCACTGGACCTTTAATAAACACAAAATGTATTTTTAAAAAGTGCTAGATATATCAATACTGACAAGTTGCAGCCCTTTGCAAATTAACACATTTCTAAACCTCATACTGCATCGTCAGCATGTCACACACCACAGCTTTGCTTGTGAATTACACTCATTAGTAACACAGACAACAACCATCTTGGCAGGAAATACAATGAAGCACTGTATCATCATCACAGCAGATAAAGTCATACAACAGGAGCTGCACAACTGTAGGCTGGTGGCTTGTGCTGCAATCTGACTGATGAGCTGTTATCTGCTGGTTATTTATCGGCCTGTTGTTAGGTGTAAATAGGTTAAGCAGTGTTTATCGCTGCAGGGCTGACTGTGGGTTGGCTATGCTGCCAACATGGTGACAAAGCTGATCCATCCATCAGCACTCACACAAGCGCGGCAAGTCTGAGCCACTGTCAGATGTGTGTGCTTCATATAAACATACTCACATTCTTTAAAAAACCACATTCACACAGTTTGTTTTAACTAACTTTTCTGCTGCATGTGTGTTCTCAGCCAGCCCATATCTGTCTCTCTTTGTCTGAATTTCTCTCTCTCTCTCTCTCTCTCATCAGAGAAAATCCAAACTAATCCAGAGTTACTGTAGTAAACACCCAAATGAAAATGATTCTGGGTTACTGTGCCACAAAAAAACAACTCGACTTCATGTTGTCTGTTGGTGGTTTTTAACCGTCCTGAGGTTCACTTCCCCTCTACAAAGCCACCAGCTGCTCGAGGAGCTACTACTTTCAAAATGATGCTTCCTATCAGACTGTATACCAAGCTCATAGTTATTAACAAGGCTGACAATAAACCTATGACTGGTATTCTTACATTATATATGATATATTTTTTAAAAGATACCAAATCTCTTCAAATTCAAAAAGGTTTGCTACTGTGCTTTCAGGAGGGGAAAGTGGAGGGCTGTCACATTCAAACCTCCTCGGGATGTCAACAGTTAACTGGTAGTCGGGTAACCACCAACCACCTACCTGGAGGCAGACAAGAGGGTGGTCACCATGTTTCTGCAGCAGTGCTGCCCTAGTTACCAAAAGAAATCACTAAATGAGCAGCGTAGCTAGCTAGTTCCCACCCGACCAGACCAGAGGGTGAGTCATGAGCACTATGTTTTCACATGTTAGCCAGCTGACTGACAGCAAAGCCAACAGAAAATAAAACAAAGGTGAAACTTTTACATCACAAAACATTAAAATATAGATAGTAGTGTGGCGCTGAAGCTCATTGAGTCAACGGAGCACCACACTAAATGGATAGGCCTTTTTTATCCTATGACATTTTGTAATATTTTTTTTACTGGCTAACGGGCGAGTGTCGAGATATTGAAAGCAAAATTAACCAAAACTGACACCCCCACTGCAGATACTGTTCAGTCCACCTTTCTACTAAATACTGAAGCTATTTAGATGCTATTAAAGTTGGGATAAGCGTAACTTAGAGGAGAATCTCCAAATTTTGATAAGCTGACTCACAGATGCTTGTTAGTTTAGAGCTAACTAATTATTTCAAGTAAACCTAAGAATAAGCAGAAAACACCTGGCATGCAGAAATGTTTCTGAAATTCTGGTACAGATACCAAAAACAATACTTTTCAGTGCCATAACCACATTATCACACCAATCCTAGTATGAAATGAAAATTTACCCTAAATTCCCAAATGAATTTGTATTTACTGCATTTACAAAATATCTGATGAAAAACTAAGTAAAGATGATCTGACAAAGCATTTAAATATTTGAAACGAATGATTTAAATGATTAAGCAAGCAGTGTGTAAGATTTAGGGAGATTTAGTGTAGAGTTGCACGATAGCATCGGCACGTCACGTATTGCCCAATATTGGGTTTAAAATGAACTATCAGAATCGGCCAACATGCTTTTTCTTATTTTACACAAAAAGTATTATATTGTATTTCATGTCTCCATCTGCTGGTGAGCCATCACGATAAGAGTATGAATGTATAATATGATGTTAATTCCACTACAGGAGAGACCTGATGATCACTAAAATTAGGCAAGGAAAAAAGTGGATGCATCCATATAGGTGTTGGTTATGGGCCAAATAAATTGTTATATAACGGCATATCGGACAATGGCAAAAGATTCAATATTGCGCATCCCTAATTTAGTGGTATCTAGCAGTGAGTATCTAACTGTTTTTCCAATGTGTTTGTCACAGAGAGGCTGAGAACTACAGTACGCTGGCCGAAGCAAAAACATGAATGTCCCGATTAAGAGCCAGTGTTTCGTTTGTCCGTTCCGGGCTACTGTAACCTGGCGGTGCATCATAGTGGACTCTGTAGAGGAGGACCTGCTCTATGTAGCTGTACATGGCTCACTCTAAGGTAACAAAAACACAAATCTTATTTTCATGTGATTGTAAACTAATGAAACAGTTATTATATGATGTTTAATTTCTAACATTAGATGCCCCTAAATCCTACACACTGGACCTTTAAATTAACAAGCAACAGGACCAAATATTCTCCAGCTCCAGTTTCTCAAATATGTAGACTTGACAGTTTTTATCTGTCAGACATAAGATTAGCCTAATTTAAAAAAAAAAAAAAAAAAAAAAAATGACGATAGCCTATTTTTTAAAAATGAAAATAACTGTTGGGTGGACTTCGTTTTATCTAAATACACTATGATATTAACAAAAAAAATATTATTAATGAGAAAACATTGGATCAGAATAACTAAACAAGACCAAAAGAATCTGACCAAGCACTCAGTGTTTTTAGTTTTCTGCACCCAAAGCCCTGGACACAGTTTAGACTTTAAGCACGCAGGTTTCAGTGGTTTAACAGTTACTCTCTAATTTTGAGGACATAATTAGGGAAAATTAGCACAAGGCAACAACAAAGGCTGACATGAGTCCTGAGCCTTTGATAATCCACCTTCAAAAATCAGCTGGGATTAGTCATTTAATTCATGTGATCTTGAGACATGCATGTACACATTTAGACTCCATGTCTACTGTAAATGTCCTGAGTTCAGTTTCACCTCCAGGCAGGGAGGTAACAAAGAGACGTTGAATCATGACCAGGGACATGCTCTTAACTTAACCACATGATTATCATCCTTAATTTCACTGGAGCCACATCACAAAGACTAACGGGAAGCAGTTATTTACAAATCTTCAAATCTAGTGCCAAACCATCTCTCAGCGTGAGAATAAGCGTGTGAATACTCTGCATCAGTTAAACTGGATCTGCAGCCCAGCCTCACTCTACCTGAGGACAAGTTCATCAACATCAGCCTCCTCCCTCAAACTTCACACTGAGGCATTGAAGCCAACAGTTTCAGGGTGATTACCAGCAACAAAAGACGCAAATCCAACCCGTGCCACAGGCTGACACTCACCCGATCACGGGACAATAACAAAGCCGTGTGTCTCACCTTTGCCGCGGCTCTGAGGACACGGAGTTACAGCTCTGAACCGACAGCAGTGTGGAGGATTTCCGCGGTCCCAGTGGCGACGGCAGCAGGCTGGCGTTAGACGTGGACGGCGAGAGGAGGTTGCTGTTCCCCGGCGAAGGGAAGGAGCCTCTGCGACACTCCAGCAGCACCTCCGCGCTGCCCACTTCGTCAAAGCCCGTGTCCGACGGCAGGACGAGGATAGGCGGTATGTTGAGGAGTCCTGTCCTTGGTGCGGAGGAAGAATTAACGTTGGCTGCCAAACCGGCGAATGTCCCGTAGCCGCTGTTGCTGCCCAGCTCCGGGCATAACCCGGCCGCTGCAGAGCCGGACTCGGCTCCCTCCAAGTCGGTGTCTTTATGGTGGCGGCTTCCTACATGTTCGGCTGCATTACTCTGGACCGGCCGTCCGTCCAGGGAGATGTTACTAAGGAATAAAAGAGCGGCTTGTCTCCGCCGAGAGTTCTCCCGGTTCCTCCGAGTGTGTTCCCGGTTACTGTGCGTCTTTTTGCCGGTAACTGCGGCCGTTATCGCAGCGCTGTGCTGGCCGCAGGCAGCAGCCGCCGCCATGGTCTCCGTCCCACTGAGGAAGTCAACTGGAGGATCAGCGCGAGACCTGCAGCTGTCAAATCCCTTTTACCCGGCGCGCGGCGGCTTTACGCCCTCATCAGCTCTGATTGGCCCAGACGGAATGCGTAATGACGCATGAAGCCAGCGCGTCCGGAGGGGCGTTTCTCCCGCCACGCTGTAAACTCCCCTCACACACAACATGTACTAACACACACACACACACCTTACTGTCACACACACTTGTTTATTATCTTTTTAAACTGTGAATCAAACCCAGTGCATGTAAAAAAAATATTTAGGCTTGACCTTTTTCCATTTTGTGATCATTTTCTTCTCACAGCAATAAAAAAGCAATTTAAAAAGGCAGAATTTGTTCACTATCACTGTGAATGCTCCGTTTAATTTTCTCTGCTATATGAGGGCTCTCAGAAACAGCATGTGTATTAGCAGTGGCAGTAAATTCTTAACAAATAAGGGGAAGATGGGAGAAGATAATCCCTCCGTCCTTAATTCCTCTCCCAGCCATTATAGCACTTAATCTACTCTCAACACATGGAGCCTATAGGTTGCTATGCTCTAGTGATTTGCGATATTTCATTTAAGCTTCTGCATTCTTAAGATTTATTTAACTGGAACTGTTTTAGGGTAAATTGATCTCATTTTTTTGTCACGGAAAATGGTGGAGATATAGGCTATTTGGTAACAGGGGAAAAAGATTTTTCCTTTGAAGTAAAAAAGACCCTTGGGGCAGGAAGCCTCCTCAGAAAGCGTGTGAAGAACCCCTCAGGGCATCCTGCCTGTAATATATTATTTACTTTGATTTCCTAGTTTGTACAGTTATATGTGCCTTTACATAGTACATGGCTACACGTGGTGGTGGTAGTGTCACTGAACTCAGCTAGGCCTCGCTGTAACTGCAACCCTTAGAATAATGAGGAGGGTCGTTGTCCTTTCTACACCACCATTTATCCTCCTTCAGGAATATGTACAGGTCAGTCATACAGTTGGCTCGTTACAGGCAGCTCACACAGCACGCGACAAAAGACCAGCATGTTATTTTAGCACAGAGGCTAGCTAGCTATTTCATAAAGTGCATCATGCCATTATTTGGGCATTTTATCACCTAACAAGTACAGCAGCCCACATTAATACACACTATTTGTACCCAGTGTTGTGCTCGATAACTCACCCCGACACGTCTCTCATGAACTGGCAATGTTTTAACGCCTGCAGTGGTGTTTACCTACCACCTCTGAGAGAGGGCGCCTCTGAGCCAATAACCCAGGTATAACCACATAAGTCTCAAGTCTCAAGCAAGTTAGTTGTGGTGAGAATCAAGCAAGTCAAGTCCCTGCTATAAGTCAAGCAAGTCAAGTCATATGTCACATACAGCAAACATCTCCTAAGGATCTGCTAGCTACATGTCCTCTGAATATGCTGTGGAAAAAGTCCGGTCTCTGTTGGCAGCCCAGGCTCCGCAAATGGCGACAAAAACATTTGAGTCCAGGCTGCACCAACCAGCCAGTGCGAGACCAGCAAAAGTAAGCACACACACATGAACGCGGTGCCCATGTCTCACGGTCTCGCGCAAGCATGTCGGGGCTTCAGGACACTTGGATCACTACCCACGAGCAGTATCGAGATATTCTGTGGTTTCAATTATGTTTTTGGACGTTTGAATCTGGGGCGCCGTCAGCCTCCATTAGGTGGAGTTGTGTTGCTACCTCCTCTCCCCTTGGATCTCCACAAGTGATGTGAGGACTCTAAAACTTCACCTGAGCCTCTCTCGACATGAAGGTGAGTAGATAATGGCTGAATTTTCATGTTGGGTGTACTGTCCCTTGAACAGGTGTGTAAATCCAGGGTAACTAGCAGCTATCGTCGTTCAGCTAGCGAACGCCCAACGGTGCTCAGCGTGCCTTTAATATTGAATTAAAGCCAAGTCCTTTCAAGTCATCTGTCTCAAGTCAAATATCTGGTCATCTGGCCCCAGTAGTAGGGCAGAAAGCCCCTTTGCTAGAGTTTCATTTTTGTGCCATTACAACAATATTAGTCACTCTACCTTCTGTGCAGAGTTTGCATGTCCTCTCTTCTTTTATTATTGTCTAATTGTTTTTTTTAACTGGCCGATGGTGGAGCCCATCCAGGGACAGCTGATGAAAAGAAAGAGCTTTTATCTGTATCTGGTGGAATGAATGTATTGTGTTTCTCCCTGTTGAATAAACAATGAAATAAATTAATAATAACTCCTATTAATAAAATATTGTTATTATTTTCTGTTAAATTTTTATGCTGTGTTTGTGTAACTCTTCTGTACATATCTGCAGTATCAGGGCTGCTGAGGCATTAGCTGAGCTGTCAGCGCAGCTCTACCTGACAGCAGCTTTGATTGGCTGTTGGCACTTTGTTATGAAACCTCAGTGGATTTTCTCTGCACTGATCCCTGCAATGACACCAACACTGGGCTGAGTGGCACCTGGCCAGCTCAGCAGGCCGGCCACACTGCGTAGTATGACTGTTAGCCTGCTAAATATAACCCATTGGACACACCACACTGTAATCCCTGCAGGCTGGGAGTTTGTTATCGTACACTCACCCCCTGATCCCCTACATCTGCAGAGCAACCGATGAACCAACACTGAATCTTCCAGCTGGAACAACAGCAGAGTGGAAATCCAAAAGTGACATCATTTAAATCAGCTGGATCTCAAGGGAGATTCATTTTTTTGTTTGCATGATGTCATGTTTTATTATAAAGTGTGATACATGCTTTTTGGATGTGTGGATTATCTATCTATCTATCTATCTAAAATGTTATAAATATGAAGTTTTTAAAGTAAAATATTTTTTTTTTTTTTTTTTTTTACAAGAAAACATCGTAGTTCTGCCGAAATAAAGCAAAAAAATATTAAATAAAACAGTTTCAAAAACTAAGAATTATGAGCAAAATTAGGTTTCAAAATAAATATTGCTTTAAAAAAAGATTAAAAAAGACATGGATTAAATAATATTCATCACTATCACGTGTACTGCACAAACAAACAATGAGAAATATTTATGGGTTTGATGGAGTCTGTTCCACTGTAGCTGGAAACAGAAAAATAATACCCGACCCAGGGCTGATGGTGAACGGTGTATCCATGATGATGCAAGGTGGAGGGGATTATGGGTGTGTGTGTGTGTGTGTGTGTGTGTGTGTGTGTGTGTGTGGGATGATGATAAATGCCGCCACATGGATGATTGCAGAGGTTACAGAGCTGTAATCCGATGATGAGGATAGAGTTTATACAATGTGTCTGCTCCCCCTGACACACACACACACACACACACACACACACACACACACACACACACACACACAAAATGACCTTAAAATTTATCTCCTGTCGTGATAAGAGAACCGAACGTTATCTCATCGCATTTCCTGGTTTCGTTTTGACTGATATGAACTGGAGTCACGACCTCTGACCTTTAGAGACAGTAAGAAGTAGCTTCAGTATTGCCGTTTGCCTGCAGTAAACCCAAACATGGTGGCCTCCCCCTGACAGATAAGACACATTTTCATTATTTTTCAGGGTCATGAAACACAGCAGAGCTTTGTCTAAACATATCTAGTATTTCGAGTGCATGTCATGTCACTCCCACCCAGTGTTCTGTATGCACGTGTCCTATTTAAATTTAAATTTTATCCACTCAGTTTATTTGCAGTATCCTATCCAGGTCATGAATTTAAAACCAGCCTTTTGGAGAACCTCTGGTACACTTACAGTAATGTGCATCACTGCTGCTTTTAACTAAACTTGCTCTGCTCATGATAAATTAATCGAAAAAAACAAATGCACACTGCGTTAGCTTATTACATAATGAGAGTGAGGAGACTAGCATGACTCGGGTGAAGCCCATGGGTGTACTGGCTTCCTCTCTGATGTTCAGTGAGGCTGGCAGAGGAGAGGACCGGGGGGCACAGAGAAGCAGTGCACCATGGGAAGGTCATGATGCTGCCGCCAGGATAACGGGTCAATGCGGCGTTGGGACAGAGATCGAAAGGGGGACAGGCACAGAGGAGAGATTTTAGATTTCCTATTTATGGTTCTCATCATTACTGTCATATTAAAATATGAAACTTCTGTAGATGTGGTTCCAGTTAATAAGCTTTTTCTAAAACACAGTCATTAAAACTTTACATTCTGGCTCATAAAGCAGCCTGTAGCTCAGAAGCAGGGATGGAAATCTACTCTTTTATCCACAGTTGCCTCCATGTGGCCACTGTGAGGTACTACAACCCCTACAGAAAACACCATCAGACTCTATTGCAGCTTTTTAAATTGTTTCAAGGCCTCACTTTAATGCAATATTAGTGGCATGGACGCAGATGGATCCAAGACCCCTTTAATGATCCCAGGTAGCCAAAATGACCCGAATGAACTTGGCATGCTGAGAATAAGTTGCATCGTGTCCTGTTGCCGACTGTGTCAGGATTTCAGCTTCGCCGCTCCTTTGTGTTTCCTGTTTCCCCTCCTTAGTGTCTCCTGTGTTTTCAGTCTGTCTTTGTGTGTTTGCTGGGCGTGGCCTTCTGGTTCCCTCCTCCTGCCATTCCTCCTGAGTACACCTGAACCACATCTACAATACAGCCACTGCAGAATAAAACCTCAGCTCAGACATCCAGACTCTGCCAGATCGTTCAGTCTCCTCTGCGGTACAGACATCTAGGCCAACTGCTAGTTATTTTGGACACTGGTCTTTTTGTACGTTTGGGACATCAACTCACACTCTGTTCTGTGTCTCAGGTTCACCACCTCAACCATAACCTGCCACGTCCAGCCTCGTTCTCGTCTTCTGCCTCTGGATTTGGACTGTCTGTCTGCTCTGCTTCGCCATCATTTCATTCAAGCCTTCAGCTCCACTTCTGCAAACTACAATAAAGTGACTTCAACCATTTCCTGTTTCCTGGTTGTGTTTGCACTTTGGGTCCTAAGTTGAACTGCTATAACAGACGCCCCAGAATTAAGCCAAATAAACCGGCCTGATTTCAGCTGCCAATATCACCATCACTGAGCCACTGTCAAAAATGACCAGGCCCAGCATTGGCCCAAACTCAGCACGCTTGATAAGATAAGTCAGGCTGCATCTGGTTGCCCGACTCGGCTGAGACTCGGCATGGATGATGAATAAACTCAGTGGTGTAGTGTAGTGGAGGGTATACACTGCAACTTCTGCAAATGTATGGTTTTAGGTGGAATTAGATGATCAGAATAAGATTGAATAGATTTCTGTATTAAATAATAACCACAGGTATAAAATCACGATCATAGATCATAATCTCACTGTGCATTAACTGTATGATACACTGAAAAATGAACAGTATGAGTTAAGACAGCTCTGGTTTCTATGGAACAACTTTCTTACTATTATTTTATTCAACTCACTTGTTGGTTTTATCTGCTGCGCATCGAGCAGGAAATGCATTTTAAAACGGCGACTTTAAGAATGATTCCTCTGTCAGACAGTTTATTGTATATTTACAGTTTATTTGTCTGTCATTGGAGAAAACATGAAGTGTGGACATGCTGCTCTTGCTCAGATGCTCTGGGGCAGATTCTGAGTTCAAACACTGTCTGAGAGGAATCAGACTCTCACTGTTTCCTTCACCTCTTCATCAGAGGTAGTAGTCTTCCTCCTCTATGTCTCCGTGTGTGTCCTGGAAGCCGAGTGCCTGGATGTCGTGGGTGATGTCAGTGATGCGTCGGTTGAACTCCTGAGATCCTGATGCCAGAGAGCTGTTGTCATACCTGCTGGGAAACACACACACACACACACACACGCGCGCGCACACACACACACACACACACACACACAAACCACATCACAATGTTACCTAATTACTAGAAGAAGATCATTTGGACTCAACCTGGACCAGTTCTGCATCATGGAAAGAGAAACTATGACTTAAAGTTACCCTGATCTCCCAAAAACTGAAACAAAAGCTTATAACAAAAACAATAATATCACAAAAAATAGAGCCATAATCTCTTATAGGGTTTCTTATTAAACTTTTAAGAGAGTAAAATGTTTTTATAGGATATTTAAAATGGTTTATGGACAGAAGACAACACTGGGAGAACACAGCAACATTAACACCAGTGGTAAACATATTAATATTGTATGTGAGCTACTGGAAAACTGCACGCTGACAGTCAAAGACAATAAATACTGAAATTATTACTATGGTTTAATCAACTGTTTTGTTTTGTACTTTTTAGTGTGGATTTTAACTTTCTGAATAAAATTAGGCACGTGTCTTGTTTCCTAATTGCAGCAGCAGAATGTTTTCTGCTGTATGATGTCTTCGGACCACAGGCTGGTGCTCTTTAGTTTTATTAAGATCAACTAAATGCACCATGTTAATGAGACATGACAGAAGAGGAGAGCAGCGTGTGGTATCTAGAAACACCCTCACAGAGAGAGTCATAACTAAGCTTCACAAATCACAACCTGCACCTCCTGACCTACGTACCCTCTCATGGCCGTCGCCGACGTGTTGCTCATGCTGCGTTTGATGCGTCCGAAGCTGTCAGTTAAAATCCCACCCTCCCGGATCCCGATGCTCTCCAGGAAACTCTCAAACACTCCGACGTCCTTGTCTGGGATGAACGGACGCATGCCTGGGAAACGAAAGAGAAGCAGTCAGGTATCTGTGAGGATTCAAATAACCTTGTTTGGTTTGTTCCTTCTTTATCACTACAGAAAATAAAAAAGGTAACAATATAAAATATAAAAGTTTGCAGGAGTCTGATGTAAAAATTTGACAATATCGGGGTCATTTGACGGATCATTGTGCCCTTCTGGTAAATCAATATTCTAACAGTAATTTTGCACTTGTGGGTTTGTTAAAAAAGTATTAATTGTGTGAGGCACAAACTGGGAAGACTTGCAGCCTATTCCGCTTTTTACGTCTGGAACGTCCCGCGTACAGCAGGCTTGAGACGCGCCCTCGAAGGACTCTGATCCCGTTTGATTCGGCCCATGTTTTACAGTGCCAGCTCAGGCAATCAATATTAATGCAGTGCTGCCTGTGGCTACCTGTATTAATTACATGACCCCCATCAGCTGAATGAATTGATGTGTGTGCAAGGCATTGTGGGAGGGACTTGAAGGACTGTGGCAGACAATTTAACATTCAGAGAAGCAGCACCAGCAACAAAAAGTGCAACGAAAAAGTAATTTAATGAGAAGTGTAATGAATTACTGTTAGCAGGGAGTAATGAATAAAGTTATATTGTTAGTTTTGAAAAGGGAAACAAGCAATGAGGAATGTATTGCATTTTTAGACCAAGGAGCCCAACACTGCAGATCGTGTCATTTCGTGCTGCATTTCTATTGGTTGATTAGTAGGTGGTAGCAGCTGTCACACTGTGAGACAGTCATCCTAAATTTCTGACACCGTCAGAATTTAATCTCAGGTTATCTTTGGTTGCAAGACGTTGACAACGGCCGTCCTTGAACCTGTCTCACAGTGCGACGTAGGACCACCATTTTAGAGCCACGACCAAAGATATCGCCACGTTTCTCCCACGATAGCCATCTTTCGGATCCTGATCAGATGCCTAGGAGCAGCAGCTCTACTCTGAGCTCCCTCTTGATGTCCGAGCTCCTCACCCTATCTCTAAGGCTGAGCCCACACACCCCACGGAGGAAACTCATTTCGGCCGCTTACCTCCGCAATCTCCTTAATTCAGTCACTACTCAGAGCTCATGACCATAGGTGAGGGTTAGGACGTAGATGGACCAGTAAATTGAAAGCTTCGCCTTCCGGCTCAGCTCCGTCTTCACCATGACGGTCCGGCACAGCGCCCGCATCACTGCAGAGGCCACGCTAAATTGCTGATCCATCTCACTCGTGAACAAGACCCTGAGATACTTGAACTGTCTCGCTTGAGGCAGCAACTCTCCAAAAAAGAGGTGTTCAGACAAACCTAATGACTGAAAACTGTATTTCTCTTAAACATATTTTTGGCGCCACATGTCTTTATTTGACGGGACAGATATATAGCATGAAAGGAGGAGAGAGAGAGGAGGAATGACATGCAGCAGTGAATCATGGGTTGAAATCGAACGCACGGCCGCCGCTGCAAGGACACAGCTTTTGTACATGATGTACCTGCTTTACCAAGTGAGCTTGTAGGCGCCTGAGAAAAAAGAAGCTTTAACTAATTGCAATGCCTTTTAAAGGTGATTCACTATAACCACTATTTCAATATAACATAAGGGAAGACAAGAGGGAACCTGTGCATATACTGGGGGTTAAAATTGAGTGTGTGTGCTTCGTCAACCTCTACACACTGAGCATTAACATGCTGTGTGCAGAAAAACACATCACATCATCCTCTCTCTGCCTCCATCTCACTCACCAACAGGAAGTTGTGGTTTCCTCAGTGGAAGTGGGTCAGCGCTGAATGTGTTGCAGTAAACACACAGACACACACACACACACACATATTAAAGACACTCACACATGCATACACTACTCTCTACACACACGTCAATATACAGTGCACAGCTCACACACACACACACACACACACACACACACACACACACACACACACACACACACACACTCAGTCTCTCTCGTCTCATCTACTACCACAATAACAGTGTAAATAGTAGGCTGTGGTTTGCCGCAGAGTTTCAGTCAGGTAATGAGCTGTGAGTGTGTGTGTGTGTGTGTCCCTGTCTGTCTCTCTGTGTCTCACCCATCAGCAGGAACTTGCGGTTGTCTCCGTACAGTTGCAGCAGCTCAGAGCAGAAGTGGTCGATGTTTGATCCCAGCCTGTATTCTCTCAGCAACACCGCAAAGTGCTGCAACTCCACTGGACTCAGCTTGTTACGCAGCTACACACACACACACACATGAAGAGAGGTTAGCATAAAAATATATATTTCTCCATTTGTCAACAAAATGTCACTAACTAATTGTTCCTGCCCTCTAAACAGGGCACGATGGATGATGCGACAGGGACGATGTTTGCTGTTGGTGACCTGGAGTAAAGTTGTTGGCTACTGCAGCAGTAGTGTGAGAATTTATCTGGTCTGGTTATTCCCCGGGTCTCTATGAACACAGGTGAAAGTGCCGTTAGCTTTTACCCTCCGAGCCACTGGAACATGTGACCTGATAACATTAGGAGTGCTCCAACAGTATCATCTTTTAAAGTTAAGTTGAAAACATTCCTTTTTAGCCATTCCAGTAGTCTGGTTTGACCATAAAATGAATTGAATTGAAATTAAATGAAATAAAACAAAATTGAATGTGATTCTATTTTATCTTATTTTATTTCTTTTATTGGTTTTAACCCAGGTGTGCTTTTACTTTAACTGGTTTATTTATTATTTCATATTATTTTATACTGTTTGTAGTTGTTTTATTTATTATAATTCATATGTATTATCCTTTTTTTTTTTAATCTATCCATTGACACTTTTAAGACAAATCTTAAAGCACATGTTTTCAATGGCCTTTGGTTGTCTGTAGTGATTATAAATTTTAGTATCTTGCTATATAATGATGAAAACTTTGTGTGTCTGTTCCAGGTTTTTCTCCTCACTGACTTGGTCAATCCATGTGAAATTTGGCACAGTGGTAGAGGGTCATGGGAGGATGTGAATGAAGCAATATTACATCAATTGGCCAAAGGGGGGCGCTATAGCAACCCATTGAAATGTCAAGCTTTGAATGGGCATATCTCATGCCCCGTATGTTGTAGAGACATGAAATTTTGCACAGAGATGCCTCTCCTCACGAGGAACACATTTGCCTCAAGAACTTATAACTTTCTGTTGTATGGATTTTCCGGCATGTTGAATTTTTTGAAAAACACTTCAAATCGATCTCTTCCTAGGAAGTTTGCTATACAAATTCTTTTATTTTGTAAAGCACTTTGGTCAACTGTGGTTATTTTTAGATGTAAATAAACTTAATTTTTTAATGGTCTCCTTTTAATTTTATTATTTTATTTAATCTTAATCATTTCTACAATCAGTTCTGAGTCACATGTCTTTTTTTTTTTTATCTTTTATTGGTTTATTCTTCATGTTATGAAAAATATTATCCATGAGGTATTTTAATTTTAATAGTATTTCATGAGGTTATATTCCTAGTTTGAATGGATTTGATTAGTTATTATGTTCAGCTGCTGGCTTTATTTCATGCCTGCAGCTTCTACATCGCATTTTGTGCTTGTGCACAAAGTGGAATTAAATGTGCTGTATAAATAAAGTTTTGCTTGCTTTTTTGTTTCATTTCTCAACCCTCTGTACTGCACTTAATGTATAAATTAAAAATGAAGGAATGTCACTGATTCTGATGGAAATGATAAAAACAGGAAGTCCTTTTTTGCAGTGTTTAACTGTTGGATATTGAAAGTCTTGAATGTGCACCACACACACAGTATTCATAATACAAAATGTGTTTCTTTTGTTCTGGGCGATGACGGGAACATTGATCTCTGAAGCTGCACACACACACACACACACACACACACACACACACACACACACACACACACACTCACAGTGATCATGTATTCCTGCATCAACAGCAGGGCGGGGTTACTGTCTCCTCCGTCGCTGACTGAAGCCAGACTGCGATGGGAGTCCTGCAGCGAGAGAGACGAGCTCTCGCTGTACGTCTCGCTGTAGTAGAGCTCAAAGGCATCCTGGGAACCATCGCTGAGAGACAGAGAGAATCACATCATGGGCAGGATATCACCTGACGCCTGACAGACTAATGGACACATAGTGATCAAATGTCAATCACTCGATTATGTGTCATTTACTGTGGCAGCTACAATAGCCTAAAAATGTTATTAATGAAAGCAACTATTGATCTCTCCTCCATATTTACCTTTTGTCTCTAGACAGTCAATCACACAGTAATCAAACAGTCCTCTGGGCTTTCATTGTGGAGTTTCACATCCATTCTTCCAACATTCACAATATAATTAACTGCAAACGCGTCCCTGTGCTTTACTTAAAATGCGCTCTGTGTTTGGACGTCACGACCAAACTCACAACTAGAGCAGCTGCTAATGAGATTATTTGTAGTAAAAGTTTTCAAGGCTGTCTCTTCAGACCGTCTGTGTCCAAATATCTGGGACATTCTGTGAATTGATAACACGCTGTATTTATCTGGAGTGTTGCAGCTTCAGTCAGGGTGGAGTGTTACTCACTATGAGCTGCAGCAGCTGAACTCTGGATCATAACTGTAGGACATGTCAGTCAGACAGCTGTCACCTGCACAGAGACAGACACAGAGCGTTAAGTGCATGTTATCTACTCCCTCTAGGATCAGGAAGTATGACACCCACAGGTTAGTCTAATAAAGGAGAGGCTGCAGTGCTCATTAAAAGTCAACGCAAACAACATACTGATGAGTCACTGTAGCTAACAATATAAACTTTATAAACATCCAATGTGTTAAATTCAGTGGAATATATTGGCAGAAATGGAATATAATATCCATCCATCCATTTTTATCTGCTTATCCTGGGCCGGGTTGCGGGAGCAGCAGGCCGAGCAAAGCACTCCATCTCAACTGACCCCTTTCGACGCAAAGGAGCAGCGGCTCTACTCCGAGCTCTTCTGGACGTCCGAGCTCCTCACCCTATCTCTAAGGCTGAGCCCAGACACCTCACAGAGGAAACTCATTTCTGTTGCTCGTAACTGCGACCTCACTCTTTCGGTCACTACCCAGAGCTCATGACCATAGGTGAGGGTTCCCGGTCCAGCTCTCTCTTCACCACGACAGACCAAGGTGCCCAAATCACCGATACATCTATATAATATAAATATAATATAGTAAGTATTTTTCCTTTAGTGTATAATCATCTGAAAATAAAAATTACTGTGCTTTTGTATCTTAGATTGAGCTGTTTATATCTACATAGGGAGCAGATTGCCAGGTTGTGCCACCATGTTTCTACAGTAGCCCAGAATGGACAAACCAAACACTGGCTCTAGGTGGGGTCATTTGCATTTGCATAGTTCGCAGCCCCTCCGCGACAAGAGTGCTGGAAAACATTGATTTTTAAAAAGTGCAAAAGCGTGTGTTTTGTGTGTTTTTACAGGCTTTAACCCTTTGAAACCTGGAGTGACATCACATTTTTTATGCTACTTTCACATGCCTTTCACAAGTATTTAAACCTTTGAACCCTGAGAAAATTTTAGAAATTGGGAAAAAGATACTGAGCAACATGATAAGAAATGTCCCACAAACTGCTAAAAAAAAAAAGAAAAATTGTATTATAATTATCATAATTAAGCACTCTGTCCAGGTCTTTTATCCTTGTTTGTTTGATTTTTCTTTTATTTATTTTTTTAGTAATTTTCTTTCTTTCTTTCTTTCTTTTTTTTTTTTTTTTTTTTTTTTACAAATTTCTTGCTAATTTTTTTTTTTTTTGGGTCATTTCCTCTTTCATTGCTCATTGCCTTCTTCCCATGTTTAAAAGAAATCCAATTTGCACAGGTTTCAAAGGGTTAATAGCCACGTTCATTTGTTTTGGAGAGAAAGAGACTCAGTGAACATTTCAGTTCATTGTAAAACCTTGAATGTCTTGATGTTGAATTATAAGAGAAAAAGGTGAGCACACATTAGCTGGGCCTGGTGCTGGGCTAGCAGCCTGTCCCTGGACATGCCAAAATACTTTGGGGAAACACTGATTCGTAACGTGAAACCGCTTCATACAGTTTTTTTTTACCGGTTTAAAACACTGCATCCATTTGATCAAAGAGGAGGGGACCTCTGTGGATAATTTGACACACCTGGATCAGAAATAAAGTGAGCATATGTTAGCATGTGGTGGGATAATGGCCTGTCTGCGACGTGCCACACAGTGCAGACGAAACAGTAATTTATAATGTGAAACTGCTTTATTCAGTGTTATTACTGATAAAAAACCTCCTGAACAATGAACACTGAAGAAATTCTAATTGGTAGAAGTTTCAGCTGGTTGCAATCTGCAGTCCTCACTGCTAGGTGCCACTAAATCCCCCTAAATCTTACACACTGGACCTCTAAGCTCACGGGACTGAAGCAACTGGATCTTAACCTTATGAAGTTTCATCACTATTATCTGAAAAAAAAAACCCCAATATCTAGCAAAGACTTTCTCTGGATTCATCAAATTTAAATTATATGTATAGTTCATGAAAATCAAAAAAACAGGAGCTCCTTTAAAAGTCTCCTCACTTCTACTTTTGACAAACAGAAAATGTGTCACACTCACTCCTCTGCAGCCAGAAGCGGTCCGGCATGGAGTGGTGAAATCCCGCTCTGTCGACACACTCGATGGTCTGATGGCCGTAAATGATCTGGAACATCTGACAGATCAGGGAACAGTACTCCTCTGCAGCATCCTGCACACACACACACACACACACACACACACACACACACACACACACACACACACACACACACACACACACAAAGAGGCTATAATCACACTGAATAAGTTATCACATTAATATCTGTGACTTGCTCTGAAGTGTTCTTAATCTTTTTAATCCTGATTTTCACTTTTGCTGTGTGTACTGCACAGGTTCCACCGTGTGAGTGGCTTCACCGCAGCGGCTGCATGAGTTATTGCCTTGTTCAAGGGCGCAGACACAGTAATAGGTGTTAGGATTTAAACCAACAACCACCTGAAGCTAAGTCGGCAGTCTGTTGTTGTTGTGACACACGACTGGAGTCTGTGAGCTTCATCTGAGCCAGTTAATGATGCCAAACCAAACAAACTATTGCTCCAGGGACACAATGACACACACATGCACACACACACACACACACACACACACACACACACACACACACACACACACACACACACACACACAAATACAATGACAAAGCTACTTGCAAATGTGATGTAATACTCCAGGTTATGCAACAACGCAGAGTCTCAGTAAGTGTGTGTGTGTTTATGAAGATGCATTGAACAGTATTGCCCTACTTTCCACGGCTCCAACACGAGAGCCAAATGATTAGTGAACCACATTGAAACTCTTTTCACTGGTTTATTTCCTGTCACTGTTGGTTTCTCTCCCGAGTCTGATCATCAGACTTGAGTATATGTCTACAAAGATATTTACAGATCATCAGCTCTGTTTGCATTTTTAGTTTTGCGCAGCAGAGCTCCAGGGACGGCCATTTTGGGTTTGTCCAGTATTTTAGTCCAAAGTGAAATACTGTATCTCAGCCTCTATTGGATGGATTGCTATGCAATTTGAATGAGTTGTAATGACTTCAGCAATCTCTCCTTTTTGTAAATTGCCCCACCAGCCAACAGGTCAAAATTTCTGCTTGTCCAAACAGTTTTCATTTCCTTGACGAAAACTATGATAAATACTTTTCATCAACAACCTTTTTTCAGTGACAAAAATGAAACGACAACGAGCTAAAAATACATCTTGATACTAAAAACTAAGACAAAATCTATGTTTTGTTTTCATCGATGCGACGAGACGTGGTGGACTATCGGACACTGAAAGCCGAGAACAGCTGTGCTTGCAATTATCTACAAGTGCTGCATGAGTTACTGGCTGGTTAAAGGCCTTTACATACTCCGCAAGAACAGAGAAATTTGTTCTCTCTTGCAGGGCTGCAAGAAAAAAATGACGTCATTTTATTCTTGCAGCCCTGGTTTGGGAGTTCTTGCAGCTTGTTTTTGACACATCATCCGGGCAGAGCTTTTTTCTTGTGTGGTGTCCAAGAACCATTGTGTGATTGGTCTGAAATTTGAAGTGGGCGAAGGAAGTGTGGAAAATCGCGTGTGACATATGTGGCAGTGGGAGGGGCCTATGAGGACTTCCCACGAGTTCTGCACTTGAGTTTCTCATGAAGTATGAAATGTCCTGGCCAGAAAGAATTTTGTTCTTGTTCTTGCCACCTCAAGGAAAAGACAAATTTCTCTGTTATTGCGGACTATGTACAGGGCTTAACTCCAGTAAATAGTCTGCACCAGGATGTTTTGTATAATGACTAAAATGTCATGAATTTTTGTCGACTAAAAACAGACAAACTCCGAAGTTAAAAATGACTAAAATGTGACTAAAACTAATAAGCATTTTCGTCTCAGGACTAAATCTAAAATAGCTGTCACAATTAACACTGTGTCCAAAACTAACTAATAACCATGCTCCCACTGTCGGTACACAACACACAAATTTGAGTATCTTCATCTGTACGTTGAGTTAAAAGTTACACTTCATCATGTGAGCTACTTATTTTCTTTCTTTTCAAAGTAACATGGAAAGATTGATATCAATCTCATGTCTGTGTGTAAGGTATGCAGCTGGAGTTGGGACATGGTTAGCCTAGCTTAGCATAACGACTAGAAACGGGGCAACAGCTAGCTGGATACATCCCAAAGCACCTCTGAACACCTCCCGTGTCCAGCTCTGTACTTAACAAACAAAAATGATTGTTATATGTGTGCACATGTAACTCTTGGAAGGACCATGAATTAGCATTTTTCCCAAAATGTCAAACTATTTCTTAACTTCCTGATTTTTGTTCGGATAAAACAAAAACAAAATTGAACTGACTTAGTGTGAGTGACAATAAAAATATGGAGTTAGTTTGTAAAGTAACTTTGGGTCACCAATTGCCTCATAATAATGACATCATCTCGTAAAATGGATAAAGCTCAAGACGCACTTTGTTCCATATCTTTCAGCCTCCCTCCAAAACCCTGCACGTGACCCACCCTGTTCTCCACAGCCAGGATGACCAGGTTGCAGTAGGCGTCAGGGCAGGGCGTCGGCTCCAGTGGGTTGTGGTTCCTCCTCTCCCAGCTGCCGTAGCTCTTCCCCCGCTCCCAGCTTCCCGTGCAGGCCTGCCGCCGCTCCCAGCTCCCCCCACCACCGCCACCTCCTCCTCTCCTCTCCCAGCTCCCACCTCCTCCACCTCCTCCATGCCTCCTCTCCCAGCTCCCTCCTCCACCTCCTCCCACCCCCACCCCCCAGCTCCCGCTCATGGGTCTCGCTCTGCGGTTCTCCCAGCTCCCTCCTGTTTTGCGTGTTTGCTGCCTCCTCTCCCAGCTCCCTCCCACCCTCTTCCTCTCCAAACTCCCTCCTCCTCCTCTCTCTCCCCCTCCTCTTTCACCCCACCTCCTCCACCCCCCCTCTCCACGTTCTGGTTTTTGTCGTGGTTGCTCCTGGACAGTGATGGCCTCCAGTCGACTCCGCAGATGGTGTGGCGTCGTTCCATGGTGCCCCCTGCAGGCCGAGGGTCAGCGTTGCCGCTCATGGTTTGACGTCGGCCATCTATGCCAGTTGGCTTTTTCCTGTCCAGGCTGTCGTCCCCAGCAACCACTGTATCCACGTTCAGACCTGCGGGATGAGGGTTTAAAAATGTGCACACTGTCTCGCTCACAGAAGAAGAGATGGTACATCCTACTTAATGTTACTCTCACAAAACCAAAGACAAACAACAAACAAAAAATGTTAACTATAGCTGATCAGAACCGAATCAAGAATCTGTCACTGCATTGCTTTTTTCTCTCCTCAGATATTTGCAGAAACATATTTTAGTGAACTGTTTAGCTGTTAAATGTAAAAGTTTGCTCCGGTGAGTAGGTGGTGCTTTATTTCAGCTCAACTGTATCAAACATGGCGCAAACACAATCTTTCTGATTTCACAGCTAAACAGTAAACTAAAATATGTTTCTGAAGACATTTGAGGTGAGAAACAGTCGATGCTAAGTTGACAGTTTGATGTTCACGAGCAGTGATTGACAGCTGAATTTTAGAGAGCTCTGATTGAAATGTGGTAACACAATTATTAGCAATACAAGGAGCCAGAGGACCCTCCTGATCTTTTTCACAGATGATGTGTCTCATTTAATACCGTGTGGATGTGGAGACATTGTCAGCAAATGTGACAAAAAGAGTTCTCAGCCTGAAATTTTAACTGGAACAACTCCTGAGGTTGGAATTCTGTCTCGGAAAATTGGAGGAACCTCACCATGAATATGCTCATTTAGGGCCGACGTCACAATGACGTCAGTTTGTTAGCTGGGGGCAAAACCAGTGTGGTCTTGTTGTGTTATTGGGAGCCAGAATAGAAGGAGTCATGGCTCAAAACCAGCCGCCACTGCCCGTCAACAAAAACAAAGATGGTTAAATGTGATAAGACCAAAGGACTGGACAGAGGCCGTCATCAAAAACGTTAGGGAAAAAGTATTTCCTTTTGTAGGGATGAATAACGTTATGTGTATTAAGGGTTATCATGTCCACCTCATCAGAAACTGGGGAGGGATTAAGAGGAATATTGGATTTCTCTGCAACGCTAACCTTTTAGCACATTAGCTAAAGTTAGCTTCCATAGCAAAACAAGCTGGAGGAAACCATTCAAGTGTCGTCCTCCTTTCCTGTGACATCATCCATCCACTCAGTGAGAGCATACGGGTCGGCCAGTCTCGTCCTGTTCGTCAGTGTTTAGTTTTTCAAGCAACACTCGCGGTCCCGGAGAGTGAGAGACCTGACATGGTGATACTCCGCTCGGCAGCTCCGTCTCCCCAGACAGAGTACCGAGAGTTTGCTCTGCCACCCCGAGATTGGTTGCTCTGGATAACTGAAAGGTACATTGCTGCTCTGCACATCAACAGTAAAGACAGCTGTTTATTAGCACCTCTGTCTTATTTGTGTCTGTGAGATCAGTTGAACTAACAGTACTGTCCAACGTCTATCTGTGGACGTGTTGTCTTGGTGTTTCTATGTTCATAACCCTAACCCTAACCCTAACCCAGGTGTTGTTAGCAACTAATATCGCTAACATTTGCTAACCGGTATACTGGTATAGTCTTGGTTTGCGGATTTGTTTTACAAGAACGTGGTCAGCTCAGGTATGACGTTATTCCCAGCTCTGATTTTCGATGTAAACGAAACACAGCGTTTGTCGCGAGATTAGCATGAAAGCTAGTGCTAGCTCATCGCCCTGTTAGCCATGCTACCTTCAGCCGTCCCTCCAGAGTCCTCTGTCGGTTTGCGAGTTCAGTGTTACACCCTGAACGTTCATGGTCACCCAGTAAATGACAGTGTCTGGTGCACAGGTGTGTCCTCACCTGTCTTGAGCACCAGCAGGTGCAGTGCGTCGTCCCTCAGGTAGGAGGCAGCAGCGATCTCGTGTGTGGGAATCCTCACCAGCAGCTTCTCGTTGTCTCGCCACGTCAGCAGCAGACAGCGAGCGGACAGACTCAGAATACAGTCCTGATCCACGCTGGTCTTCAACGGCAGCACCTTCAGCTGCTACTGACCCACACACACCGACATGTGATTACAGATTATTGATCAGTGAGTCAGACATTGTAATCAGCTATGTAAAGACTATGTTTATGAATTTTATTAGTTTATTAGTTATATATAGGTTATTGATCACTAACCCCTACACTTAAGGTAAAGATACATTTACTGATCATGGTGGTTGTGTATCGGTTATTATTTACCAACCCCGGCTTGGATTAACTATATATAGGTTATAGATACAGTAGGTACATTATTGGTTATTAATTACTCACCCCAAAAGTGATTAGTTATTGATAGTAGCCTATATTGATTATTAACCCTGGCTGTTTTCAGTTATTGATTGATTGTTCATCACTAACCCTCAGAAGTGTTTCATTATATTAAAGACGTTATTGATAACTGACATTGGCAGTGTTTAGTTATAGATACGTTATTGATAGCTAAACATGGCAGGGGTTAGTTATAGATACATTATTGATAACTAAACTTGGCAGGGGTTAGTTATAGATACGCTATTGATTACTAACTTTGGCAGTGATAAGTTATAGATACATTATTGATACCTAACTTTGGCAGTGGTTAGTTATACCTAAGTTATTGATAACTGAACTTGGCAGTGGTTAGTTATAGATACGTTATTGATAACTGAACTTGGCAGTGGTTAGTTATAGATATGTTATTGATAACTAACTTTGGCAGTGATAAGTTATAGATATGTCATTGATAACAAACTTCAGCAGTGATTAGTTATAGCTAAGTTATTGAGTGATAAGTTATAGATACATTATTGATTACTAAACTTGGCAGTGATTAGTCATAGATACGTTATTGATTACTAACCCTGGCTGTGTCCAGCAGCTGCAGCAGCTCGTCTCGGCTGGAGGGGTTCAGTGAAACAGACACCCAGGTCAGGTGACCAAGAAACTGAGATGAGAGGTGAAAGGTCAAGCGACTGTTGTCATGATGATTTTAAAGTATTGTGTTGTATTGTTGTGTATCTCAGGTGCTACCTTGACCTCCTTCTCTACGTAGTCGAAGATGAGTCTCTCAGGGTGGATGAGGTAGTCGGGGGGGTAGAGGGGGACGGTGTGCAGTGGGCGGCGGTAAACGCTGCCTCGATCCACCTGCCTGCGACCAGATTTTGACCAGACCAGCCGCTTAATAGGGGAGACAAAACCCTGAGGAGAAGGAGACGTGGGCACAGACATGAGGGCAGAGAAGAAGATAAGACAAACGAAAAACAACCTTCATGTCCTTAACTGATGACAAAGGCCTTAACGTTTACACTATGAACGATGTGTGGTCAAATGTGTCCCAGAACACCTCAGGAAGTGGTTTGAGTGATCAGATTACTATGAGTCTTGCTGGTTGTTTACACTTCTATTCAGCGCTGTTCACTTGTCTACCAAGACACATAGTAATATGTTCGGATCACTGAAAAAACATTTTAAATATGAGTGTAAACGGGGTTGAAGAACGGCTGCATCATCTGCATGTTTATTTTGTCCAACACTTTAGTATTCAGGCTGTAATTAACACAGCAGTCACTGGTTTGGGTTTGAATTTGAACTAGAACTTCACAGCAGATTAATTTGTTTGTATGTACATGCCTCAGTGTGTGTGTGTGTGTGTGTGTGTGTTAATGCAATACATCCCCTTGGCTGTTCCAACAGTGATTGACAGGTGAGCAGTGATCTCTGACAGCTCCCTGCTGAGACTCACTGTCAACACAGCACACACTGTTAGACACCCACTGACACACACACACACACCGAAACACATTAATATACTGAGGCTGGAAGGCACGAGGCGATGGACGTTATAGCACAAACTCATACATGGAATATAGAGAGCAAATGAGCTTGTTTTAGAATCAGAAACCTGCCTTGTCTTCGTCTTGGAGTGAGAACAAGGACAGATTGTTACGTATCAGAATGAAGCAAGTTTCTGATGAACATCTCTGTAGTCAGCTAAATTTAATTGTAAGACAGAGGATAGTTATAATGAGTTTTAGTTCTTCTTGTTCCAGTGTTTCTTTGAGGAGACAGGAAGAGAGAAATAATTGGATTTTGTAATGAATGTGCTTAATGTAGCAACTTGTCCAGGTCAGACCAAGGTGCTGTGGAGCTAGTTAATACTGGTTTTCCTCCTTCTTATATCTTTGCATTTTTCTCCCTATTAAAGAATTTTTTCGTATGCTTTTGAATTTCAAGTTTTAGAATACAGGAAGCCAGCCGCCGAGAAGATGCTTCTTATTACTAAGAGCATGTTTTTAAAGAACTAAATCAGTTAATCAACTGTTGTTTTTGGTTGGTCAAACCAGAATGTTGAAGAGAGTTTATCTCGCTCACATTTGACATTACCTGACTCCACTCCTCTAGACCGAAGACAGATGTTTTCGATCCACACCTGCAACTGTTTCTCATTGAGACTTTCTGTTTTTCTTTGTTGAATTTCTCCCCTTTATGTCTTCTATTGTAGGGACTTAAAATGGCCCTTGATTTTTTGCAATGTGGTCAATAAGAACAGCCGTAAACAGCACAAATCATGGGTATTTAAGCCAGGTTGGTAGTCTTTGCCTTCAGCTGCCTGACCACCATCTGGACGGCGCACTGATGTGTGATGTCATATGCAAAGAAGCTACTGGAGGATATGATTACTAGTTAGAAAACATTGCCAATGGTGCGATACATTTTGTATAAATTTATGTTTTGTTTAAACCCTGAGAACGCTGTGCTGTGAACTCCCTGTAGCGCTTTTTCTAAATGCTGCGTTTGTATCGTCGAATTGATGTTTTTGAACGCTGTCAGGTTGGTGAAGATGTTTCTTCATTTGCTTGTGTTAAGTCTGTTTGCATGTGTTTTCTCAATCTGCAGCACACTCAACTCAACGAACTAATGGGTCAATAGCTTAACTTAACAGTTTACCAAACATGATATTAGTTGATTTTGCTACAAATTTTGCTATTTCAAATGCTGGTGTGACCGGGCCTGAAACCTGTGTTTGTTTGTATCTAAGGATTGCTTGAAGGGGGGCAGGGCTTCAGAGGCACAACAAGGGATCTCTCTCTATGACTTCACTCAAGCTTGATTGGTTAGTCTTCTGCTCCAAAATAATAAAGTCCTAATTTCAAGTTCAATGAAATATTACAAAATGTGCTCAGGAGAAGGTTCAGAAACAAATCATCCACGTCCAAATGACTTTAACAAAATGATATGTAGAAACACAGACACAGAACAGGAGCTGCCGTACCTTCTTGGATTTCTTGGGTTCATAGTCCATCGTGGTTCCTCTGTTCTGGTCCTGCTGTGGGTCAGATGAGTCCTGGTCCTGGTCACAGTCTCCTGAATGAATTTTTTGTTTCAGTTTGTCTTTTGTTGCCTTTGTGTCTGTCTCGGAGTTGTTTTTTCCATCGTTCCCTCTCTGTCTACGTCTCTCTCCGTCCGAGTTATTTTGGCTTCTGAGTCGGCCGCTTCATTCTTGTTCTTTCTCTTTCTACACTGATTGTTCTTTTGAGACCTCTCCTGGGGCCACACACACACACACACACTCTAAAGAGAACAGGAAGCAGTGGAAGTCCACTTCCTGTCCGAGAGGAAACTCCACCAGGGACTGATAAGGCCCATTCTCTCTGCACCGATAACAGACACAAAATTAACCTGTAATTAAACCTCATTTTAAGTGATTTACAATTTAGAATATTATTTTTCACTAGATCGAGCATGGCGTTAGTTCAGACAGGACACAGTGTCAAGCTCAGCTCATCCCAGCTACACCAGCTGATCTCAAACACATCACGATTCCTTTCTATGCAACCAGTTGGTAAATCTCATTCAGGGCGCCCTATTCAAACTGCTCTGGCCTGCCTACTGTTGCTGCTTCCTCTGCAAGCTGCTTTGCAACCTGCCTCCACCCCAGCTCCTCCTTTTTATGCTGTGACTGACTTATCAATGTCATTTCTGTTTGTCATTGATGCTGCTCTCTCTGCCTTAGGCTTTCCATGTAGGCGCATGGAAGGGCAGGGAGGTATGCTTTCTCTGCCTCAGGCTTTCCTCCTTTCCTTGTTTTACAGATGATGTGGTTCTGTTAGCTTCATCACACCGTGACCTCCAGCATGCACTGGGGCAGTTTGCAGCCGAGTGTGAAGCGATTGGGATGAGAGTCCGCACCTCCAAATCTGAGGCCATGGTTCTCTGCTGGAAACCGATGGACTGCCTCCTCTGGGTTTAGGGAGAGTTACTGCCTCAAGTGAGGGAGTTCAAGTATCTCGGGGGCTTGTTCATGAGTGAGAGAAGAATGGAGTGTGAGATGGATCGGCGGTTTAGTGCAGCATTTGCAGTGATGCAGGTGCTGTGTCAGACTGTCGTGGTGAAGAGGGAGCTAAGCCAGAGGGCGAAGCTTTTGATTTACTGGTCCATCTACGCCCCAACCCTCACCTATGGTCATGAGATGCGGGTAGTGACCAAAAGAATGAGATCACGGATACAAGCAGCCGAAATGAGTTTCCTCCCAAGGGTGGCTGGGCACTGGAGGAGTTACATATCTCGTCTGGCCTGGGATTGCCTCGGGATCCTTCAGGAGATGGTTGAAAATGGATCATTACAATTCACACAAAGAACAAAGCGGGTGTGCCTTATTGCTCTATTGATCCAGATCTTCTTAAAACTGCCATTTTCAGTTTGTAGGTTGTTAGCTCTTAGATTGTTGTAGGTAGGGACTGGGATTTGGAAAACAGTAACATCAAATAGAAGGAGGGAGGGAGAATGGTGGCCAAAACCAGCGGCCCAAAGGCAGGCTTATAGCCACAGTCTCCAGTCAGTGAGTAAGACTAAGCACTGATTAAATAGAATAAACTTCAGGTTCAAAGTGAGAGGAGAATCTAGAGATTAAGACAGACAATAATTTTCCTGAATTTATTATCTTGTCAGCCTTTGGGGCAGATATAGAATTTAATTACACAAAGTGCAAAACTGCTGCTGCGCAACTCTCTGAGCTGCAAATGTCATGCCTCAGTAGCTG
The DNA here is from genome assembly GCA_026686955.1 of Epinephelus cyanopodus. Classification (NCBI taxonomy): domain Eukaryota; kingdom Metazoa; phylum Chordata; class Actinopteri; order Perciformes; family Serranidae; genus Epinephelus; species Epinephelus cyanopodus. The sequence goes on from CM048922.1 coordinate 39,614,226, forward strand.
TCACCCTCTGTGATTCAAAGATGATTTAATCTGTAGAGCTCAACATTTAGGAGTAAATATTTAGGGTATGTAGGAAGTCTTCAGTTGCAGTAAGAAGGTTTGACCACAGGGAGGCAGCGCTGTGACAAAGACTAACTGGAGGAGGAAGGAGGAGGAGGAGGAGAACGAGGAGGAGAGGAAGGAAAGACATATTTCGTCTCAGCAGGACACTGATGGAGGCAGAAGAGACGACATCAAACCTGTGACCTTTTACACACACACACACACACACACACACACATATAGACACACAGACAGACACACAGTAAGCGTCTTACGGTCACATGCACACAGACAGAGTAAATACTACTTGAACGTGAACATGTACACACATACAAATCAAACACACACACACACACACACACACACACACACACCTATTGTCATGGTGACCGAAGGGCTAACGGCTTAACGATCGTCCAGTTACCTAGGCAACGGAAGACAAAGACAGGGCATTTATCTTTTGAGTGTTTTTTTTTTTCTTGTCCTGCTCCCGCTCTGTCTGTCTCCCTCGGTCTGTCTGTCTCTCTAAGCCCTGAGAAACTTGGCCTGAGGCTTAACTGTGTCGAAATGAACAGAGGACGAATCAAAAGTTCTGCACCACACTCAGATTTTCCACTGACCCTACGTGACAGACGAACACTAAAACATGTCGTTTTTGATTTTATCCTCAGGGAAAACATGTAACTTAATCTCTGGATCCCAAGACTGAAAACAACTTCAGATTATAGACACTGAACTGAAATGCAGTTTCACTTTCTACAGCTGTTGTGTATGTTGTGATTTCTTTAAGATGGGATGAGACCAGTTTAGATATGATTGTTTAAAAGGTGTCTAAAGGCCAAAACACACCGCCACCAAACGGCGTGCATGAAAACAGTTTCCATGTACAGTCCCTACACTGGCAGCGGCTACATGTGCTCTCATGTTCATGGCCGTATTGCCCCACAACACTTCACGCCACTGTCCTACATCCAGCCTCACTACCATGAAGAAATGAATTTGTCTCCCACTCCCTCACTGCTTGTGCATCTTGGCCCTGCTGCAGCTCTTCTTCTCTGCTCGTGTATGTCAAAGGATGGATGAGGAGAGACTGCATGAGAGAAATATAGAAATATAGCTACATGACCCACAATCCTGTCACTGTTTATACCAGTATATAGAGTGTAAAGAAGCACAGTGCTCATATTTGTATATTTTACACACTGACAGACTCCACACAGTCAAGATACATATTTTATTTCTAATGTCTTCAGTACTAGTGTTAACGTTGCAGCATAATGCACATTTTAATTTATATTTCATTGTATTCCATTACTTATATTTACATACTGCTGTTTCATACCCCTGCTTTTACTTCTTATGATTCTCTATTCTGTACTTCGGAGCGACTGTTACGTATCACAATTTTCCCTTGAGGATCAGTTAAGTATTTCTGATTGTGATTCTGATTGTAAGATAAAATAAGAACCGCAGCTCTGGAGACTGACTCTTCGGGTGATATGTTAAATTTAATTAGTTGATGTCAACACGTTATTTTAAGCAAAAGCAGAGGTGAAAGACGTCCTCGGATCTTTTACTTCAATAAAAGTGCAACAATTCTTATTGGTGCTGGTGGCAGCACTTGATGTGAGCGACGCTGTGGCAGCAGTGTGTTTTTGTTTTTTAGCTACAGCCAGGAGCCTCGGAGGGTGTTTCCCATGGCAACAGCTGACTGACATCTGAGAGCCAAACATCAACCTCCATGGTTGAGAAATGAAGCCAAATTGGAAGTGCCAAAAACTGCAGTTCCTCTAATGGCCACTTGAGGCTGGCTCCAGAAGCCAGTCAGTCTCCATAGATCCCCATATTACAATGTCCAGTCTAACAGCAGAAATAAACATGTTTACAGCCTGGTACAAAAAATGGTTTTGCCCTCTATAGCTAATTTCAACATGGTTGTTGACGTTCTGGGAAGCCGTGTCAAGTTCAGCCTGTTACAAGTTTTGCCTGTTTTGAAAATACATTTTTGTTTTCACAAGAAATTTACAGTTTGCATCCAGTCTCTTTCAAAATAAATGCACCACGTCAGTACAACACCGTGAATTGACCTTTTTTCCTTCAACAATAAATGCACGTGGTTGGGTTTAAGAAAAACAGGGTTGGGCTTTACAATCTAACAGGAAGCAAACACCGGCCTTCTGGGGGAAGTCGGTGGTTGTCCTCCCGCACCCACCTTACTGGGGCTTCTGCTACCTTAACGTTCATTGTTGTCCCACCGCGTTTCCCTCAGACACTGCCAGTCGCGTATCATGCCAGTGTGAAAGGAAAGCTTTTTCATCTGTGTCTGACGTCGGAAGTCCCTGCCCTAGCGCCAGATTTTACCAACTTTGGAGTGAGATTGGGTTGTATCGGTCGCTCCTCTACATGCTGTCCTGTGTTCGTTCTGCATCATAGACAGAAGGAGGTCTAGACAATGTTTAGGCTGCAGCCATTTAAAAAAGTCAAGTTATATGTAATTAATGCAATTAGTGGATTTACTGGCACCTTGCACCACTAAGCAATAGCAAGCCGCCAAGACAGCGCTAACATCTGAGGGAATGTCGGGATGTAGTTCAGCAGATAGCTGAGCAGATTCTTCCAGAGCAAGCGGAGCTGAAACTCTCAGTGTTTCTATTTGAAGGTGGAAGAAAAGAAGTGTTGGGCTCGTTACTCTAAAATACATTACACATTACTCATTAGTCCTTTCAAAAGTAATGATATTACTTTACTTATTGCTCCCTGCCAACAGTAATTTGTTACACTACTCGTTATATTGTTTTATTCATTACACCCTGTAAAACTGGTGACTTGTAATCACTGGTATGTGTAACTAAGGCTAGATAGCGCGCAAACGATTTTTTATTTTTTCACCTGGAGGTCTTCTGTTGCTTGGAACTGGGATTCTCCCTCATCTCTGCCTGACAGATGGAGAGTCACTCGTGGAGCAACATCTCATCCACCACACATCCAGCTACAAGCTTCATCTTTGTAGCTGCAGCTGCTCTTGAGTAAAATCCAGTGTTGGTTGATTTGCCAGTGTAGAGCTACAGCTGATGTCCATCGCCAAACAGGGCTCTTATTTTGGTGGGGTGTATTTCCTGGAGCGTCACAATGTTGTGCTGTCGGTTATAGAAGGAGTTTTAGTACCGGTACCTGCAGCAACAATGTTCTTGTTATTTTTTCTCAAAGTAATGGGAACAGGAAAGATAGGATAGAAAACCAAGGTGAGGAGCGACGGGGCTGATGGGAAATGAGGTCTTAATTTGGAGAATTAGGGAGTTTGCACTAATGTGAAAAGTTCTCCAACATCAACCTATTTGTTTATGCAAATTATTCATGGTTAAACAAGCTAAAATGAGAGTTAATAGGTATTATATTTATTTATTTATTTATAGTATACTGATAAACACACCTAAAAAGTAGTGTTATTTCAGGACTGCAGTTTATTAGTGTAAATTATACAGAGCATTAATTTTCACTGTATTGAATTTGCTTCTTGTGCACCGCTGTATGAGTTTAATTTGACAAAACACACACACACAGATGGTAGCTACATACACACATTTCACAGATATACAAAGTAAAGGCACATATACATTAGTACACATGTACTCACCTGCTCTTGATGTTTTCTCTCTCTTTGACACACACACACACACACACGCACGCATGCACACACATGCACATGCACGCACACACATCAATCATGCTTGTGTGAACTTCAAAGTACGTCAGACCTTGATATGTTTTGGTGCTGCATCAAGTCTATATCTTTGAAATGTGTGTGTGTGTGTATTGGGTGTATTATGTTTGAATTTATGCATGTACATCTGTGTGTGTGTGTGTGTGTGTGTGTGTGTGTGTGTGTGTGTGTGTGTGTGTGCGCGTGTGCATCAGCGATATCAAAGAAGAAGCATCCTTAAAAGACCCCACGCTTCAAAATCGCACATGAGGTCTGATGCAAGAGGAGAGGAAAAACGAGGAGGAAAATAAGCATGAAGGAGAAGACAGGTGGAAGAGGAAGAGGAGGGAGGGGAGGGAAAAGATGAAGAGAGGGGAACGGCCAAAAAGGAGTGTGAGGAGAAGAAGAAAGACGCAGCTATAAGATGAGGAAGAAAAGTTGAAAGTAGAGGAGAGCGGAAGGGGAAATAAAGGAACAAAGGAGAGAGACGAAGAGGTGGACAAGAGAGGACGGAAGGAAGGAAAGAAAGAAGATGAAGTAAGAGGGATGAAGGCTGGAACAGGAGAAAAAGAAGAAGAAATGGATGAACGGATGAAAGGATGGGAAAGCAATACATCAAAGAAAGGAAGTATGGGAGAAAGGAAAGGAAAAGAGGGGCTGGAAGAACTGAAAGAGGACAAAGAAAGACAGAACAAATAAATCAATAGTGGACAGTAATGAAAAGAAGGAAGGATTGCTAGGAATCAAAGAGTGAAAGAACAGGAGGACAAAAGAAATAGGGTGAGACAGAAGGAGAAAAGGAAATGATGTGAGACAAAAAGGAAGGTGAAAGAAGGGCTGCGGAGGAAGAGGAAGTGAGAGGGAAAAGAGGCCAAAGTCAGAAAATATGAGGAAAGACATAAAGAGCAGAGGAATAAAGAAAGGCAAGAAGGGACAAAACAGTAAAAAGAGGGGAGAGAAAGGGCAAAAATGAAGAACAAAAGGACTTAAAAGAGGAGGAATACTCAGCCCCGTCCTCCTTCTGTCTGCTGTGAAGTAAGTGAAGAAAGGAGGAAGAAGAATCAGACTGAAAACCCCAAAACAAAAAGAAAAGCAAAGAAAAAGCGATGAGAAGAGAAAGAGAGGAGGAGGATGGATTGTTGTTTGGTCGCTGGATCTCCAGAGACGCCGACCAAATAAACAACAAATCCTCAGGATGGAGGGATGCTGATGCGAGAGAGAGATGGAGAGATCAAAGGATGTTGGTTTGAGGGAGAGATTTTGTGTTGTCGCCTCGAGAGGGAAGACGGAGGAGAGCTGAGAGGAGACAAGAGAAACAGGGCGGGAAGATTCGGGGGAGAGGGTTGGTGCAGCTCCAGCTTCGGTTTCAGCTCCACCTCACTCCACTTTCACACCAGGAATCTCCTCAAAGCGGTCCAACAACACATTCGCACTCCTTGTCATGTATTGTCGTTTGGTCACGGACTTTACACGCCAAGATATGACAGGTGAGGTACCTTGGGTGTGTTGGTTGTTAACATTCTGGGACATCGTGTCAACTTCAGCATAAATTGTCTTCTTTCAAAGTGCACTTCTGCTCTCACAGGAAATGTTCAGTTTGCATACAGTCTCTTCCAAAATAAATGCACTACACCTTCAACAACAAATGCACGTGGTTAGGTTTAGGAAAAAATACTAGAGTTTGGCTTTACATTCAAACAGGAAGCAAACACTGGCCTCCCAGTTGAAAGTCTGTGGTTGTTGGACCAGTCTCCAGCCAGTCAGAGCCAATCACATTCTGTCCCAGTGGAGCTAATGGAAAACTAAATAAAGAAGTTTTGTAGAACCTGTTTTATAATTTAATAATAAATAAAATATATATATATTTTTTATTTTGGAGCCGTGGAGTCAATGGTGTAGTGGTAGTCAATGAGGTGGGTATACTGGAAGATTACAGAGGAGGAGGCGAGTATACTGGTCTATATACTCCTATGACTATTGGCTGATAGCTGACAATTTGTGAGCATATAGTCACAACCTGGTCTCAGTCCTACCTTGTCAAATACTGACTCTAAGTCAGTGGCTGTCAACGTCATACACTGACACACAGAAGCACCAGTTAGTGTTGGTATGAGATGCACTGGGCAGCAGCATTTTTTGACACTCAAGAGTATCTGTCATAATATCAAAGCAAGAAGGTCTGCATAGGGCTGCTGGGTCAAACAACCTTTGGACTTTCACTCGGGAAATGCCTGTTTTGTCCCTTGTGAAACCAAAAGTCAGTCATGTAAGGTGCTAGTATTTTTTTTAGCATACTATGCAAGTGACGTTTGCCAGGTGAGGTTACATTATGTTAGTAACAAACACTTGATGATATAGCCATGTTTCTTGTTGCCTAAACCTGAGGAAGTAAACCTAAAACCAAGAGGCTATTGTTCTGAAAGACACATGCAAGAAATTAGTTAAGTTTAAACGCTGCTTGAACGTCAAAAACTGACGCTGGTGGGGTGCCTAGAGCGTCTTAGATTGATGAGTAGGGCCACTGACCAATGCTTCTCAAAGTCAAGGATGATTCCTTGGTAGGACAGACCCTTCCAAGTTTGGTCCTACAGAAGCTAGGCTAGACTTCTTCCTAGCATTCGGTGAGCACACTTTGGAACAGGTTGGGGTCATGAAGAGGCCCTGCCTTCAATTCAGGTAAATTGTGCGCAAAGAATTGTGGGTACTTCATGTCCGTTGAGGATACATATGCATCCTTGAAAATTCGAAGGATCCTTGACATTGGCGCAGTCCTTCTGTGAGATTTGATGACGTAGCCTGCTTGAAATTCAGCCGTTTAAGAATCCTTCCTTGACTTTGACAAACACCATTCGTTGATAATTACTTTCTGCCTCTAACGGCGTAACAGAAAACAGACACAGTAGTTTATTTGGACGGCTGTTCAGCCATGTTTACTACAGTATTGTTCCCATCTACAGTTATCAGCACAGCTTGTTGAGCTCTTTTTTTTTTTTCTCTTTTTTTTTTAACAGCGTCATAGATATTTTCACCACTGGTATATTTTTCTGCTCGTTCACTCAGAGGATGTTTAAGCAGCATTATCAAAAGAACTTAGAGCACATCCTTACATACATACTGTACATACGATACATACATACAAACCAAAGCACACATACTCATACATACACGTCCTAGTATAGCGCCACTCTGGTATATACAGATATATAGAATGAGTAAAAAAAAATCTATTTTCAGTTTTTACATCTTAATATAAGAGTCATACCAAAGACATGGCCACCGAGTGAGTAAACAATAGATAAATAGATATAAAACAAATACAAAAATAAATAAACATAAATACTTGCATCAATTAATAAAAGATGATTTGAGTTTTTAAACTCACTGTTTACTTTTTAACATGTTTTTGTTCAAGTCGATATATAACCAGCGCACCACTTTTAACTGTTATTTTACCTCAACGACAAAGGACTGACCCATTACCCAATCAGAGAAAGCGAAGCCTCGCCCTCGACCCACGATTGGGTGGTTGACATATGCATTATCTGTACATTATCATGTTCGACATGACGTTATCATTGTTGACACAGAGTTGTTGTTTTCAGCACCATTAACATTGCAGTGACTGTCACCACTGTACCAACATCTACAAGTTCAGGTAGGACACAACACTGCCAGGATAATACAACTATTATCACCAAGTTAGTTCCAAGATTCATTTTTAATTTGTAATCCTGATTTTTGACTTTTCCATTTCAACCTACCAGAGTTAAAATTACACAACAGTTTCCCTGCAGAGGAGACACACATATGTCCGGAGAGAGCTTATATGGACGTTTTTTGTCCTTGGCGCCTACGTTAGGAATACAACCAGAGACCTTGTGACGATCACAGCGCTTATATACTTGCTTTTAACAATTACGTGTGTGCATGACGGCCACACAGTGTATCCAGTGATCCTTCTAAGTATTGGTTTTTCACACTGTCCAAAAATAACAAGTCACACTGTGTGCAGGGCAACGGAATTTGAACAAATGATTGCAACAATGGCGAAAGATTTTGAAAGCAAACTAATAGAACATTAACCATTGAGTAACGTCCTCGAATGTCACAAAATTTTAGTGTCAAAAATTGGAAGTTCTCAAGGAGGATATTCTGATGTCAGCCAGGGATGATTTGACTCTAATCTGCCACCTAGCGGACACACTTTATAACCCTCCAGGCAGACTCAAAGTACGTAGGAAAATATATGAACAAAGATGCTTCCATGACAGCCACTTATCTCAATGAACGCATTGTTAAAAAGCAAGTATATAAACTGCTCTTACTGACTTGCTCTACCAATCGACCTAAAGTACACAAGTTTGGAAATACTTTTGCTGTAAGTCCATTCAGCACCTCAGAATATACACATGCATCGTCAGCATACAGTGATAATTAAAGCCCCACTCCAGCCAGTGTAACTTACTGTCTTTTGGTTAACATTCTATCTCAAACACAGAATAAGGGTTTGGTAAATAGCCCGATGAAATCCATTACCAGATTGCCTTGAACATATGCTAATATGTGTCAGCATGGGTTTTAGCATGGATGGCAATAGCAGTCACTGTAACATAAGTTCTGAGGTGAGGCGTTTTTCTTCACCTTCTTCCCCTGAAAACGAGGACACCAAACATATCAGACCAAATGCACTTGAACCAATCGCTTGCATTTTGAGAGACAGTGCCGATGCCTCTATGGCTTCTCAACCTGCAGAGCCAGCGTGGTGCACCAGTGATGAGAAGACTGGTTCTTTTAAGAAATCTAGTTCATGTTCACCCGCCACCAGCTGGAGATGTGCACGATCAAGATTGGCAAGCAGCTGAGCAGCGAGTTCGCTATGATCCACAAGCTCTCTTAGCTTTTCTAACAATATAAGAACACATAAATTACTCTGTTATACCACAGTCATTTAAACACAAATAGCTGTCCCAAAAGTACCTTCACAATTTTAGTGTTGAATCGGCTATCGTTCGTCAGCTCAGTGGGCGTGCTTTGTGCTAATCGGTTAGCTTGCTGACTTGATTTTTTTTTGGCTTGGTGGATTTGTGCCCATGTCAATGATTAGTTGGCTATCAGTTTGTTTGCCCCTCAGATGCAAAGATGCATGACAGTGCAGCTGTGCGAGCTTGGAGGATGATGTATGACCTGCAGCCTTTTCTATAGTCCATCATCATCTTCCCATTTTAGCATCAACTTTCTAATCTTTGTGCGCATCATTAAGTTATTTGTCAAAAAAATGTTTTGCAAACAGTATGGCTAATCAACATTCTCAAGAAAAGACTTAGAAAAAAATGAAATATAAAATGCTAAAATACACTGGAGTGGGGCTTTAAACCTGCGCTGCAAAAACAAATCTGTTGGCCCCAGGTGGCAGCAGGAGGGAACTTCTTGAATTTCGAAAACTTTACTACCCAAAAAAGTAAACATTACGTTGCTCCAATCCACAGTAAATGTTTTCTTCTTCTTGTCTGTCATGGCGGAGAAGGTAAACAGGTTCATACATGTTGAACAGCTTTCTCTGGATGAAACACTTGTTAAGTAGATATTCTCAGTTTTTACACTATAAACATTTTGATGTTAAATTTGGATGTTAATACAACAGCCTGCACCAGCTTCAAAAAGGGTAAGTGAAAATTAAAGTTCAGATGTCATTTTTTGTTATCCAAGCTTGTCGATATCTTTGACGCAAGTTAATAGCAGTTTTTACTGTGCCATAACATTTTGGTTTTTGTGCTCGTGTCATTGAAGCATGAATTGGTGACCCTGAACATTGGCATCCCCTAAATGCTTGTTGGGTTGTTATGTAAAAATCTTGGGATAACAGCTACTAAGGCTAAAAAAACAAACAAAAAAAACAGTTAAACTGTTTAATGACCTGGGAGCCTTTGAAGTATCTTAATATTCAAATGAGTTTTGATGAACATGCTTTTTGAGATGCATCAGTGTCACATAGGGAATGTAATGTTTTTCAGAGAAATGCTTTTGAATGAATTGCTAAACATTACTAACACCCTCTGCTGCCTTTATCTAAAACAATCACAACATTGGTTTAAATGTTTCTGGGATGGACTTAAAGAATTCCCACTTCATAACAAATCACAAGTCACCTTAAATGCACAGACTAACCCTAAAGGCTTTTAAATAAAAAAAATTCTTTGAGAAGAACTTCAAAGAGAGACTGCCGAAGAGAAATCTGTTGTGTAATATGAGAGAGGACAGAAGTTAGCTTTGATGCAAGTGTTTTTTTAACTGCTCTTCCTTCAGGTACTGCTGCTGACCACACTCGACTCTCTCAGCATCCAGCTGCTTCTAATTGATAGTAACACATTCACACCTGGGAGCTGCTGTGTTTAAACTTCGACCTCTGAAGTCGGTTGCCAATCAGCTCCACTGAATTTGTTCAAGTTGTAGCTCCTTGCTTCAGGGCATCACAACAGCAGCGTAAAAGGAGCAAAGAGGATTTCTCATCTGACAAATTCATTTTTTCCCTTCAGTTGACTGATGATGTCACTTATTAGTCCAATCCTAACTCTTTAGAGCTCTTTAAAGGCCTGTACATGGTACATGGTTTCATTTTGTAAACAACATTATCTTTCAAAAAGTAAATCTATTAGGGCTGGGTATCGGTGCTCCATACATTTGAGTTATCAACAGAAATAACCCAGTACCATGTAGTATCAAGTTGTCTTTAGTCAAACATTACCTGCGTTTGATCCTTTTTGTGCCGGGATCCTCCCTTGATCAGCAAACTTTCAGTTTCTCCCCGAAACTAAGCATGAGCTAAAACAGCAGCAGCGGCTAAAATGCACCATTGATCCATTTAACGATCCCAACAAACTCACACCAAGGCTTAAACAGCTCCAATCTGTAATTAACATCAGCTATGTGATGCTAACAGATAGTCCTGTCATTGTGAGTGTGTGAGTGAAGTCTTTGCCCCCAGCTTGGAGCTCACACTCCTGCAGCAGCAGCCACAGCCCATATGGTCTGCAGTGTGATGAAGTCGAGCGTGGTGTATTGTTGGCAGTTCAGCGTGTCGAGATGCCGCCAAAACATTCTAACATATGGCTATACTACACACCACTCCTTTCACATTATGGGTACCGAATGAAGTACTCTATCGATATCGGTAGCACTTTAAGGGTACAGGTATTTATAGTGGTATTATAATAACCCAGTGCCTAGTAGTATCAAGACGTCTTTACTCCTACAACACCTGCTTTTGATCCTTTTCACGCAGGGGTTCTGACTCCCAACCGTTCCGACTCTCCTCCAGATCAGAAAACTTTCTGTTGCTGCCATCTCTGGAGCTCAGTACGAGCTAAATCAGCAGCAGCAGCTAAAATGCAACACCAAGCTGTTTAACGGTCCCAACAAACTCACACCAACGCCAAAATGGCTCAACTTGGTAATTAAACCTGTCAGGTCACATCAGCTATGTGATGCTAACAGATAACCCTGTCACTGTAAGTGTACAGTCAGACTCTCTGTCCCCACCTGGGAGCTCACACTCCTGCAGCAGCAGCTACAACCTATACAGTCTGTTGTGTGAAGTCAAGTATGGCGATACTACACACTGCTCATTTCACATTTTGGGTTTTGAATGAAGTACTCTATCGATATCAGTATTGGTATCACTTTAAGGATACAAGTATTGATACTGGTACTGAGATTTTTTAAAACAATACCCAGCCCTAAAACCCACGTCAACGTCCCATCTGAAACAAGAAACAGCAGCTATTGCTAACTAGCTAGCCTGCAAAAACAATCCTGGTGCTTTGCATCTCAGAGTTTTTGTTAGCAATTTGCTTTGAGCACATATTGTTATGTGTATTGACCGTTTACTGGATGAGCTCTAGTGTTTTCACATTCCAACAAACTGCTTGAGGATTCAAAGTCTGTTGACATGGTTAAGAGACGTTTGTCATCAGCTGATGTTCTCCCCAAAAACCAAACACTGGAAAATGTTTTCATAGCATAATGAGGTTGTTCATGATACCCTTCATACCCCTACATTGTATGTATTCCAAGAAAAGTGGACAACATTTAGACTCTCGCGAGTAAATGAAGCTTTTTCATCCAAAAGTCATTCATCACCTAACTACAGCTTATTATAATAGCTTATAACTGACATCTGTATTTATTCGACTGTACATCACAGGCCTGTTTGTGGTGAATTACGGCATGCCATATGGTGGTAGCCATCGCAGAAGTCGTCCACCTTACATCCTGTCCTGATTGATTTTTCCAAGTCCTTTCTCAGGTTGGGGGGGTGACAGAGCAGCTGGGATGTAAACAGCGGGACTTTTGCTATGGCTGTTTCTGAATCACATATGAATGGGTGACTGTTTTCACTTGTATCTCAGGCTTACATTTCAGAAACCATGTGGACTTGTGAGCCTACTTCTGATGGGTCCTCGTGCTCCCATGAGACTGGAGCCAACTGAACGAGACAACACTTCTCTTTAGACACCACGGACAGAATGCTTAAAGGACGGTTACCAAAGTTTGTGAGGGACATGCAACCTTTTGGAAGCATGATGGTATGGGAAAATGAAAAATGAATTCCTATTTACTGTATGTATACTCTGCTAGGTCACTGAGTTAACTACAATATGAAGTATACTCAGTTTGCAAAGACTTGGGAATTAGAGGTTAAAAGAAATCTAGACGTCTTGGTTAAAACTGGGCTAAATGTGGCTAAAAATAGCCTGTTTCATTCACAGTTTTAATATATTTCATCCTGTAGTTATGTCCTGCTTCACTGAAATACACAAATGTAAGTGCTGTTGAAACATGTCTAACCTATTATATGTAACCTAGATTTCTAAAAACCTAGACACATATTTTCAACCAAATTTAGCTCAGTTTTAACCTAGATGTCTAGACGTCTTTTGCCCTGCAAATCACTAAAGCAATATTTATGAGCTAGTGAGTCTCCATTTTCTGTCACTGTCTAATTTGCTACCAAACCAAACGATTGCATGTCCCGTACAAACTCCAGTCTCTCTAAAAGTTCCCTGGTAAGTCTCTGTTGAGTCTCCGGGGTCCAAGGCTCAAGTTCATGCAGCAGACTGTTTCTCAATTATCTCAAACTGCGCAACTTTGTTGCTCTCAAATCCTTTTACTTCTTGTTCTGACCATGCAGGATGAAACTAAATCTAACACTCCTTGGTCCCAGGATGAGAGATTAAATTTCTCACCTCCAAGCTTTTAGAAAAGACGAAGATTATCCCAGTTCAGTGTTACTTCATTCACTTCCCACGGCTCATTCATGCTACGTACTCCCGAACTGCGCCCTAAGGGGAGAGCTTTGGTCCCAGATTGCGCTTCACATTTTACAATCAAGTTTTGACAACCTCTTTTAGAAAAAAGGAGCTGCCTGACACTCTGTGTCTTCCCTCCATGCTTCTCCTGGTGAAGGTAGTCCTGGGATGAGAACTGATCTCAGGCTCAGCCTTGGTCCCAGACTGCACTTTTAAGTTTAAGAGCCCCTGTTGGCTTAGACAGTTGTCTCATATTCTAAAACCTCTTTGCTGCCCATCATGCTACTCCTATACTGTATCCTCGGGCTGATGGCTGAGGTGGTCTCCAGAACCAGAATGGTCTTGCGGAGGCGCCGATCGATAAAGTGCGCATCCCAGGCCGGGTAGCGCTTCCTCGGTAGGTCGATCCGGATCACGGGGCCCTCCTGTGCCCGGCATTGTGAGGAGGTCCTGTGAAGAAGTGCAGGAGAGGATGACGGAGAGGGGCGTACCTGGAAGACAGGCAGGCAACTGTCCCTGTCTCTGTCCTTGTCGCGCTCTCCAGGAACCGGCTCCCCTGTGTCTTTAGTCCTGGGGAGAGTCCTTGGAGGGCTGGTAATGACCATGTCTGTTTGGGACCCTTGGGATGGGGTGAGACAAGCATCAATCACTCCCGCTACCCCTCCCGCACCCACCGCGCCCTCATCCACACACCCTCCCCACTGTGAGCCCAGAACAGGCCCATCGGGGTGCAGCCAGCAGTAGTACACCAACATGAAGAAGGTTCCCAGGGCAAAGCTGCAGGCCACCAGGCACACCACCACCAGGGCGTAGGAGTCGGAGGTGTGGGGGCCGCGGTACGTGTACCAGGCGGCGGTCAGGGCCACGTTCTCAGCCAGCGTCACAGAGTAGTAGACGGTCATACGGAAGCGGCTGGGCCCCTCCTTGACATTAAACCAGCAGAAGATGTAGATGATGCCCACCACCATGTTGTAGATGATCTCCTCCCACTTGGACATGCAGAAGTCGGTCTCACCTTGGATGATCCAGAAGGTCATGACACACCTGAAAGAAAACATAATAACAGTAGTATGGCTCTGGTGTATTTCATGATGACTGGTACTGAGAATAATGTGGTAGCTTAGACGGTCAACTTCAAGGACTTCATAAGGGACCAGGAATTTTCTGTTTCCTAAAAGAGAACTTCTTTTCTTTGTAGTCGTACTGACATGCACTTTATTATTTCTACACCATCACTACTACCATCCCTCGTGTTATTTCCAGGGGCGCAGTGCTATTTGTGAAAGTATCTGAGTGCACCCATGACGCACACAAATGGCTCATTTATCCAAATGCATCCTTGGTTGTTCAAAGTAACTTGCATTAATACTTGGCATAGATAATAAACACAGATATTAAAAAAATTGATTAAAGTTAAATTGAATGCTTTTACAAGGACACCTGTGTGTGCTGTTCATGTTTTCAACAGCTGCTGTCACTATGAGCAAACATGACGTATTAGGTTAATATGGTCACTTGTTCAACCATAACCTGCCAGCTATCGGGACCTTGTAAGATGGAGTGCTTTATGAAATTTATCAGTTGGAGGGAATATATGTGTGTCGTGGGCCTAAGTACATACAGCGAGCAGAGCAGCAGCGACCCACCGACTGACACCGGCACACCGTGAGGACGTAAACAGGGGCGCTCGGCAGTGATGATTGGCTGTTAAAACAGATGACGTGCTTTACATTCTAAAACCAGACGTCGGCGATTTGACCAGCTGAGTTGCAGGTGACACCATCAGCCAGCTTGAGTCTAGTTCAGATCGGTCACTTCACTTTTCTCTGCAGCGTCCTAAAACGGTTTCGTCACGTCGCGAATCTTTGGTCTGAACTGGGCTTTAAATGTCAGTATGGCAACTCTGACTGTTCCATGCATGACATAAGCTTCAGCAATGACTGGACCTTCACCAGATCGCCACCTGCGCAACTCTACACAATTCTTATGATTTCAGCAAACACAATGCAGTTTTCAGAAGCATCCCAGAAGCTAAAAAAATCCACGCCTTGTCTATTTTCGATGGTGCCATGGTGTGTTCTCCTGCTCACTGGATGTGAAATATAGATACAATATAAGGAGACCATTTATCTATGTAGCTGCTTACTCACTGATTGTTGAAGCACAAATATAAAGGAAGAACGACCAACAAAATCTGCAAGTCTACAAAATCTAGTGGGCGAAACACTCTGCTTCTAAAATCTTCCACTGTGCTACAATGGGGGCTAATTCGTCTCGTATTGTGCCTTACTTTAGTAATTCATAACATATCAGGTTTGGAATGAATCTGCAGATGCTTCGGTTCAAAATAAGACCTTACTTTTCTGTGGATGTCAGTTTTTGAGACACAGCAAAGGACAAAATGTGGCCTGCTACAGACAGTACGGCTTGTTTTTAGCTGAGCTGATTTCCTGAACCCTTGTGGCCCCCATCGGCTAGTTCAGAGCAGTGAGGAGTCTGCAGTCACGGACAGTACACAACAGTCAATAAAACAGGTTTTACAACAACTGTCGGCAACCACGAGAGGTCCTTGAGCATATAGTAATAGACAGGCACACAAAATATGAGACTGGTCCAGTGTAAGATTAGCTGCGAACTGAGGGAAACACGCACACACCCCTTTTCTTTTTGATTTTGCTCACCTCTCTACGCGTCCCTGTGTCATAACATAAAATAGATTTGCACGCAATATATCTAGCTGTACAACGGCCCGATTGTAATAAAATTTACTGAGCATATTCGTGCTCCCAAGGGCTCCAAAACTCCTTGAATTTTTCTGACCTCATAACCATTCCTCCCACACTAATCTTTCATCCTCACTACAGGAAAGGTTCTGAAAATGTAATTTGCTTTTTCCAAAACTGTAACATTGTGGGGGCTAATATACCAAATGGGTGCTTTGTGATGTAATTGTGGTTAAATAAAGTGGACACTTATTTAGCTGTCAGTAGAAATGATTAAGCCTCTTGGAGAAGAGAAAGACACAGCAACAAGTTGTCTTTGACTACAGGTTAATGTATCTTGGTGATTCCCAAAAAGCAAATATCCCCAACCAGGAGCGGAGCAGAGGGGGGGCTGCTGGGGCCCCGAAAACTATGCTATTCCCGCAGGAAAGCTAATATAATGTAGTAAATGTTCTTCTGTTGGCTAAACATGCAGTTCAGAGTATTGAATACCACATTTACTTGGCTTTGTTGAGGAGCCTTGATATGCAGCTAGAGCAGCCCAGATTATTATGGCACGGATTCAGATGTAGCAGATTTGTCAGTTAAACATTCATTCTGTGAACTCTACTTCGGCATGGTGGAGCAAAAATAGGTTTAGTCCAAATTCCTACCCTGCCTGAGTTATGTAACTTTAAAAAAGTAACACTGGATGAATTTTGGCTCTTTTTAGGTGGCAGGACGGAGAATCAGTCATCCTCAACATTTGCTGTGTTGTGGTTTCAGAATGATGAAGACAGTTGGAGAACAATCAGATGCAAAATAGGATGCAGTCTCTACAGGGTGATTTTTTTCCTTGGCAACTATCATCCATTATTTGTAACTGCTTATCCTATTCAGGGGCACGGGGGGGGGGGGTGCTGGAGCCTATCCCAGCTGTCATTGGACGAGAGTCGGGATACACCCTGTACAAGCTGCCAGACTATCACAGAGCTGACACATAGAGAGAAATAATAATTCACACTGAAGCCCTTTTTACACAGAGATTGCGTTATAGGGCCGCTATGCATGTTCCTCCATTAAGCCGCCTTTGTATTTTTACACAAAGCCAAATGACGGCGGCATCACGGAAGCAAAACAAGAGTGATTGGCATGACATGTAACACAACAGCATAGGCCCCTTTAGTGTAACATAACATATGCCTCGCCAGCGCTTTCTAAACTATTTTTCCGCTGCTATTCTTTTTCTTCTTTGAGTTAGCTGCTAACTGCTATCAGTTATTTTATAAATCTCCCACAGTGGGTCACACGCATATTACGCGATTATACCTTTTATAAAACACGACGTGACGGCATAACAATGGGAAATTGTAAAAAGGAGCTTCATGTTCACACCTACAGTTTAAAAAGATTTTTAGGCATCCTATTTTCTCAAATGCCTTGAAAAATAGTACATATAGTTGCCGTAAATGGAACAAAAACTCTCTACAGGGGAAAATACCCCCTTACCCCTTTAGGTTTGGGTTGAGCCCTGAGTATTTACAACAGCTGGCTCTGCCTCTGACCCCATCTATCATGCACATAATTATTTACAGGATGCTGCGAAGTGAGACAGAACAGAACAGAAATATCTTAATTTGCACTGTGCTGTTGTAAAACATCTCCTTGTAATTTCACACAGTGCATTTATAGTGATTTAAATCAATTATCTGGGTATAAAGACTCATTTCATCTGAAACATTTGACCCAAAGTTAAATCATGACAAGATAAGACATTGATATTAAAATATCAGCTTACAGAAGATCACATTCTGTCTGCACCACTTTCATAAATCTATAAATAATGACAATGACTGAGGAGGAAATGTATAAATCAGCTCCTTGGGGGACAGACCCAGCAAAGTGCAGAGACAGTTGTTTGTTTTAACCACACTGTTGTGACTTAATATTGCTAATGAGCGAAAATGAGCTCATGTTAAAAAGAATATATTTACAGTGTTTATTTAAGAAAGATGTTTGACTGCGCGACACTGTACATTGTTGTATGAGTTTCTACAGGCTCTGATTCTGGAAACAGACTGCTTGAATAATTTATTCTCTATTTCTGCTGGTGAAGTTCAGATACAAGAAGACTTAAACCCAGCCAGCGTTTGTATGTGGGGCCAATGTGAGTTGTGAATGGGCTGAAAATGGGCCCTGAATGGGATTTACAATGGGTTCCTTTTAGTCCAGCACTACCCAAGTAGGCCCCACATGGGTTATAGGGCTACCTAGGTACCAAATAGGTATTGGCCCAAAATGGGCATCTTATGTGGGGCCCATTTGGCCAAACCAACCCATGTGGGCAAATAGCATGAGGCCAATATGAACCCATTGACAATCCCATTCAGGGCTCATTTAACAGCCCATTTACTACCTACATGGGCCCCACATACAAATGCTGGCTGGGTACAATTTCTGTATCTCAATACTGACTGGCTATCGTGACACAAATCAGACACTGAAGGTCAGATTTTTCAACTCTTGCTAATAAGCTTATGACCCAAATTTATTTGCGTATTTCATGCCGTGTCCTTTGCACCACCCGGCGGGAATTCATGTCTAATTGTCTTTACATGTAATGCACTCACGGGAACTGTTTTATTTGCGCCTGCTGTGAACACAACATTAGTGCCATTAGCAGTGTCAGCACAGCTAATGGTGCAAACATAGCTAACAGTCCTAAAGGTGATTGTGTGGCTCAAAATGAAGCTGCTTACTCATCAGAGTGACCTGGGGCGAGACTGAAGGGTGGGCACAATGTTTCCAAGTGAAGAGGTGTGCAGTGCTGTAACTGAAGAGTAGCAACATTAACCTACAGACTGACATGTGTAACCACTGGCGCCACTAGCAATGCAAAGGAGCAAAAGCTAATGTTAGCCAACCAGTAGTGACTGGACGTATGTTGGCAGTGGGCACTATATTTCCGCATCTTAATGTGGCTAGCCGGCTGTCTGTCGGCAAAGCCAACAGCAAATAAGATAAAGCGTAAGATATTTACATTATTAAACATTAGAATTTCACCACTTCTAAATGGATAGCGTGTTGATATGTGATATGTGGCGCTAATACTCAATATAGTGCTGGACTAAAAGGAAAAGCCTCCTGAGCCTCTTGTACTTCACATGATTCTCCATTTTTTAAAATAAACTAATTAGGTTCTGGTTAATCAGTGTCGGCCTGTCAAAAGCAAAATTAACTGAAACTGAAAACCCTAGAAAGGATCAACAGTTTTCTCCTGATAACTATTAAAAACTCATCTTAATTCATAACTCTCTGTGGGTCAAATGCTAAGCTTCTCATCGTGGACCCAAACTCTTTGCATCAGGTCACATATGGCGCACCAGTGGCTGACGATGAAAATGCCAAAGTAGAGCTGGAAGACGGAGGCGAAGAGGGCGAAGGCCACTGTCCTCGCCCCGATGGTGAAGAAGTGCCACAGCATTTGGGTGATCACGGCCTTGTAGGACATGGGCAGCTTGTCGTCGCGGGAGTCCCGGAGAACCTTCTGGTAGGAGGCGATCATCCAGGCCAGAGAGACCAAGGAGGCCGAGGCCGAGAGGCCTGGAGGGACAGACGAAGAGACAGAGACAGAGAGAAAAATAAGAGGAAGGGAACAGAGGAAATAGAAATACAAAGACATTTTGGTGATGAAGGGGGAAATGGAAGAAAGAAATAGAGATAAAAAAAGCAGATAAAACAAAGTCTGATTATAACAAACACACTGGAATCAAACACCAATATTTCTGCCAAAGTAACTCTGAGGTTTCAATTCAATCATTGTGCACTATAGTGTCTCCAAAGTGGAATCGATTGATGGGTCTTAACTCACAACAGTGATATTGTAAAACAAATATCTGCAGAATAAAAGTACTGAAATATAAGGCTTCTGTATGAATCCACTGAAAAGCAAAAAGAAATCACAATAAACAAATACCTAATTTATTTTTACGGTACAGCGTGACAGGAAATACCAGCACGAGAATCTTAAGTCAGGGTCCATTCATGAGCTTTTTCAAAGCTTTTAACCTCCCAGTGTGACGGACATGACAACTGACCAACTCCATCTGCTTATGAAAGCTGCGAGCTTTATAAATAGCCAGTGAGTTTATCAGGGCTGCCCCCTAATGGTCATTAGACGGCAAGATTTCATTGGTCACTTAGTTGCAGGAAAAAAAAAAAAAGTGAAACTCTATCAGGAGCTACGCCTTGTCAAAATAAATTAAAACCTTAACTTGAAAGGACAGACAGGAAGTGGCCACGCTCAGCAGTCAGACAGCTCACAGATACCAGATATCTTTCAGTCTGATAAACACGGGAAAGTTGATCATGTTAGTGCAGGGCTACCCAGAGCTTTACATCCGTCCCACAGACTTACAAACAGCTCCTGGAAGAAGATCCGCTCTGCACTCAGGACTTCAGGTAAACCGGCTATATGATGCGTGTTACACCTCTTACACAACTTGTGCAGAATAACTTTATTCCATCGTATGCTCAGTACTTTACACGTGCGTTTTTGCTAAACATTACTAATTAAACCACTCATCATTTATTACGCAGAGTTCAGGCACGTTACTCATCTGTGCGTGAGACTGTTTAAATATTACGGTTTTAGTGAAAAACATGTTTGGGAAGCACTGAGCGTACGACTGGATTAATGAGACTTGGGTTATGCTGCAGGAGCTGTGTGAGAGTTTGTAAACAGATATTTTGATATAATTTTGCCGTTGTTAAACTCGGCCCCCTGAGACTTCAGATCATCAAGAATTTTCTCTGTTTTTGAATTCTTCGTTCACTGTGGAGGAATGCCAGAAACACATGGTGAGCGATTTATATACAAATGGTCATTTTGTGGGTGAAGTATTCCTTTAAGATATTTGTTCCTGGATCAGAACAAACTGTTTGTGAAAATCACACAACAGGAAAACAACTTCTGCTTCCATCAGATGGAATAACGTCTCAAAATTAATGAATGACTAATCAATTGATGCTAAAATGCTAATGTAGGACCTTTAGATGCGTTTCTTCTTCGCTCATTCAGATGGACCTGAACCATTTTTTTACTGAAGTCAAACGATCATTAGCCTGCGCACGTAACTGTGAGGCGTACTGCGAGCCACCCAGAGTGCAGTTTAACACATTAAACATTCATGTGTGTTAATCATGCAGTCTTGTCTCAAATTAGCCATGAATCACACTGAGAAGGCATTAAAATTTGAGCAGAGAAAGAGCTGCACCGGCTTTGCATTTTAATGTCATTTTGATCATCCTGGATTTTTTTTATGAAGAGAGCTTGAACATTCCTCTCATGCAGAAACTCACTGATATTTGAAATTGATATTTACAAAACTACTGCTGTTGAAAACAAGTTTCTGCTTTGAGGATGACTTCCAGGGGCAGTTTTTAGGTCTATATGATCACTGTTTGGGAGAAAATGTTTTTGTATAAATCGTCTCTCTGCAGCCTTGTACTGCTTTTTCCTTCTTTTTAAAAAACATATACAAGAAAACTGGCCTTTTATTTTTATTTTCCTCTTTTCCCTTGTATCAAAAGGCCTTAAAAGAATGCAGGACTTTTTGCTTTATCATATTTACATTGTACTCAATTGATATGCAGACTGCTGTGTTCTTCTTGGATTCCAGTTTTGTGTTCATTGTAGTTGAAACACCTTGAACGCCTGCTCACGCTCGTTTGCATAAATATGGATTACAAGTTGTTAGAGTACAGAAAAACACTTGTTGTGCCAACAAAACAAACTTCAGAGGATGTTCTGTTAACTTGTGTTCTTCAGTTGTGGATTTCACTCCATGTTCACGTCAGGACAGCAGCTTTATTTCACTATGGGTTTAGAGGAAGCAGTAAACTCTGGGCAGAAAAATTAAGCCAGTGTGCAGGTGCCAAAACCTGCAGTTCTTTGAATGACCACTTGAGGCTGGCTCCAGAAGCCTAAGTCATGACATATTGCAAACAAGAGCATGTGGTTAGGTTCAGGAAAAAAAACCAAACATTCTACATTCATACGAGAAGCAGCTACCAGCTCCCAGGTGAAAGTCCAGGGTTTGTTGGTCCCATCCACCACCCTTCCTGCTCGCTCCACTTGGACTTCCTTCACCTTAACTTCTGCTGTTGTCCCGCCGTGTTTCCCCCTGATGCTGCTGGGCGATGTTACAGAATAATTGCAAGCAGCCGAGTATCATGCCAACACGAAAGGACATTTTTTTCGTCTGTGTCTGACACCTGAAGTCACTGACCAAGCGATGGATTTCGACAACTTTGGAGACAGGGTTAGACGAATCACATTCTTGGAACCCATCGGCTGTATTCGGCGTCTGACTTCCAGCAGATGGCAATACAGCCTCCGATTTTTTGGCATTCTGGTTTGATTTGGGCGGAGGAGGCGAATTTTGGTTTCCGACTTCCGTTTATATATAAGTAAATATGCTGAACCACTGCGATGGATTCAGAGTTTGCAGTGACGCCAATTATGTTCCGCCTCGTTAGTTCACCGCACAGACCGTTTAACCTGGCAACAACTACAGCCGGCTCAAACGTAATTGGTCAATATCACGTGGACTACAAACAGCCTACGACTGGAAACCAGGGCTCTTCCGCTCTTCTTCCAGAGGCAAGATCTCCGGGGTTTGCCTACAGACTCTACATTCACTGAATGTAGCGTCTGTATATAGAGACTAGACGAATCAGAATGGGACAGGCAGAAGGTAGGTTGAAGCCAGGCAGAGGATCGAGAAGCTGGTGGCTGAGTCCTCACAGGACACATGCACAGTGGAGAGTGCGGCGACACACTGAATGTCTCTGGACCAGGAAACCACAGATAAGCAAATGGGAACACTTACGCCGTAGCGTCATCGTCAGACAGTAACACCAAGCACAGGCAAACAGGAACCAAGGACACAGAAGCAGATCTCAAGATCAGGGACAGAAATCTGGTGAGAGTCTTGTATTATTAGATATATACTGGCTGTGAGTAATGAGGAACAGGTGAACTGAGTTGCCTAGATGGCATAAGCATGAACTAGAGCTGAGGTGTGGAGTTTTGTAGGTTGTAAGTGTTGCTGTATGATACACACATTTTTTTTTAACTTAAATCTAGATGTATTAGTCAGTATATGATTTAATCTGCTTTGTGTCTGGGCCCCTTTCCTCAAGCTTCAGACAGCTTATCATGGTGTCCTGTTTCACATCTTTATTATGTCTTATGAATCGATCTTGTCTTTAAACTGTTTTCTACCGAACAACCACCTCTTGCTGATACCGGAGTTGATAAACCCCACGAGTCCGACCGATGACGTGACACGTTCCCTGGAATGCATTTTAAGAAAACAAACCAAAGCACCAACAGAGGAAATGAACCCAAAACAAAGGGGATTATGGGTAGAAAGAGACAGATGCAGTTTGTCATGCTTGGAAAGCCCAGCAAATCCCAACATTTGGAGAAACTGGAACCGGCAAATGTTTGGGATTTGTACTAAACAGATGACTTGAATGATTAATTGGCAGCACTGAGCTGAATAATTTGATTGGTTGGCTGATGGATGAATCAATGAGCCATATCAGCTCTGGGGTGACGTTAGCTGTGAGGGAATGTCTGTGCTGTATGGTGCATGTGCCCAAGTTTAGCGAGCACAGACAGAAATGTGTGTGTGTGTGTGTGTGTGTGTGTGTGTGCTCTGATAATTGTATTTTTGGGAGGACTTAAGGTTTTGGACCTCAAGAGAGGACAGTGTTTGAGCAAGGACGGTCTTTTTAGTCTTTATAGTTTTGTTTTTAATTCAGTTTAGTTTCAGTTATATTCCAGAGTGTGTTTGTTCTTTTTAGTTTAGTTTTTATTGTTTAACAACATTTCGTTTTAGCTTAACTTTTAATAGCCTCAGTATAGTAGATATAAGTAGATATAAGGGTTTTTGTCAAGGGAAAGATTTACATATACAGTCATGGAAAAAATTATTAGACCACCCTTGTTGTCTTCAATTTCTTGTTCATTCTAATATCTGGTACCACTAAACGTATAATACAATGAACACAACAAAAATGCAGCTGGTCACATAATACTTTATGTCCTATTTGACATTCTTAAGCTTAATTGATTCCCAGGGTATATAAGAGGCCATTTCATGTCACAAGCAGCACTGCACATGCAAAGGCCTAGAGTGGTTTCCTGCTTACATTCAAGCCGTAGCACAACTCAGAAGTTGTCAGCTCTCACATAATGCCTAAAACAAAAGAATTATGTGAAGCCACAAAGGCAGCCATCTTGGCACTGCTGGAAATTGGCATGAGTGAGAGACAGGTAGCGAAAAACTGAAGATCTCCAAGACAGCCGTTCATTACGACAAAAAAAAAACAAGCTGAACATGGCACTACCAAATTGCTACCTGGCCGTGGCAGGAAACATCTTTCTACCCCACGAGATGACCGTGCACTCATCCGTTCCTGTGTCAGGAATCGTCGTCAGACCTCCAGGGACCTTAAAAATGAGTGGGCACTGTCGAGAAATGTGACTTGTTCGGCAAGGACAGTTCGAAACCGACTTGTTGAAGCTGGTTTGAAGTCACACAGAGCACGCAAGAAGCCCTTCATCAATGAAAGGCAGAGGAAGGCCCGGTTACTCTTTGCTCGAGACCACAAGGATTGGACTGTTGATGATTGGGCTAAGGTTCTCTTCAGTGATGAATCCAATTTTGAATTGATGCCCACTCCAGCCAACTTACTGGTTAGGAGGAAGCCTGGAGAAGCTTACAACCCAGACTGTCTTGCCCCTACAGTAAAACATGGGGGTGGATCAGTCATGATCTGGGTTGTTTCAGTCTGAGTGGAACAGGGCAAATGCAATTGTGTGAAGGCCGAATGAACCAGGTCATGTACAGGACTACCCTTGAAAACAGTCTTCTTTCATCAGCTGGAAAACTCTTTCCTGCCTCGAATGACTGGATTTTCCAACAAGACAATGCCCCTTGCCACACGGCAAGGTCAGTTAAAGCCTGGATGGAGAACCACAACATTCGCACCATGCCTTGGCCTGCTCAATCACCAGATCTTAATCCAATTGAAAACCTGTGGAAAATCATCAAACTCAAAATGGAGAACCACAAGCCCAAAAACAAAGAAAATTTGTTTGAATTTGTCCAACAGGAATGGGCTGCTGTGACAGCAGAACAATGTCAGAAGCTGGTGGAGAGCATGCCAAGACGCATGGCTGCAGTCATCAAAAACAATGGTTATGCAATCAAGTATTAACTCTTGTGTGTATCATGTGTTTAAAGCAAACAGAAAAGAAAACATGGAATGCTTAAAAGTAGTGTTTTTGGCGGTACAATGCCATAGCTATTGATGTAAGAATTTAAGTAATTTTGGTTATTATCAAGAAAACCATGGAAAATGAATAGTTCTTAGTTCTTAAATTAAACTCTCATGAGCTATTTTTGTTGTTATCATTATAATTGTCCAAACAAATGTACCTTTAGTTGAGCCAGGCATTAAAATTAACAAGAAATTGAAGAAAACAAGGGTGGTCTAATAATTTTTTCCATGACTGTACATATACATATGTATATACATATATATATGTAACCGGCGGACTCTGGTGATGTCTGCATTGTTGTGTTGATATGAAGAGGCCCAGACTGTGGATATCTTTGGAGGAGATCTCCATTTATTCCTGACAAATCTGACAGCAAGAGGCGAAAACAAAATCTTCTGTCAATTATGAACATATAACTCGAGCCCCTACACACACAGCATATCTTACTATATAATGATGAAAACTCTGTGTGTGTGTCTGTTCCATGTTTTTCTCCTCACTGACTTGGTCAATCCATGTGAAATTTGGCACAGTGGTAGAGGGTCATGGGAGGATGCCAATGAAGCAATATTACATCAATTGGCCAAAGGGGGGCGCTATAGCAACCCATTGAAATGTCAAACTTTGAATGGGCATATCTCATGCCCCGTATGTTGTAGAGACATGAAACTTTGCACAGAGATGTCTCTCCTCATGAGGAACACATTTGCCTCAAGAACCCATATTTTCCGCTTATATAGATTTTCCATTTTTTGAATTTTTTGAAAAACCCTTCAAATGGATCTCTTCCTAGGAAGTTTGAGCGATCTGCATGAAACTGGGTGAACATAATCTAGGGACCAATATCTAAAGTTCCCTCTTGGCAAAAGTTGGAAAACTTACTAAAACTGAGCTTCTATAAGGCAATGAATATTGCGGAGGGCGTGGCTCATCACATAAAGGTGTATAACATCTCAAGGGTTTCACCCATCACCACGCAACTTTGTAGGCATATGACCACACATAATCTGAGGGGACCCCTCCATTATTGACCCCATCAAACAAAATGGGGGCGCAAGAGAGCTCATTTCTTATCTAGGCCTGTGTGTGTGTGTGACTCTGTCCCAGGAACAGGGCTCCGATCCCACAGCAGTAGTCTCGTGATAAAGACAGAGAGAAGAGAGGCAAAGCAAATCGATACGCTGCATGCAGCTTTACAATGAAATGAGATTTTTACCAGTTTTAAAAAGTCAAATTTGCACTAAAATGATTGGACAAAATTCACTTAAACTGTTATGATCAAAAAAAAGCTGAGTAATGTTGACTTAACCATGATAAAGCACTACAGCAGCAGCAGGGCTAAAACTATGTACTGGCTTTCTCCCTCACCCACACCTGTTGTAGGGGAGCCACCAGCTCAGCCACATCACAGGTGTCTGAACAGAAACACTGTTAAAGGGCCATGAATGTGCCTCTGTTGACTGTCAAAGCTCCACTTAGCTTCCTGAATGAAATAACGAGCTGGACCGCAGCTGCTCTCGGCTGGTTTGCTCTGACGTCCCTCTCTGTGCCACACTACGCTGTTACATTCACTCAGTGTCCCTCACAGAATCTGCGGGTGGTACACCTGAGAAATGTGGGAATGCACATCACTCAAGAATTTTTGTTGGTCACATGAGTGTGTTGTGTATTCGTGTAGCTTCTTTGTGTGTTTTGTACAAATCAAATGTGTGTCTGACACTTGACTTGTGTGTGTGTGTGTGTCTTCAGCGTGTGTTTGTGTGTGTGTGTGTGTGTGTGTGTGTTTTACTCAGAGAGAAAGTTTTGTTTTATTCATCAAAGGCCAATCTGCTTCTTGTAAGAGGTGCATGAATAACGCATCGACTCTCCTACTGATATCTGCCTTCAACACACACACACACACACACACGCACGCACGCACGCACGCACGCACGCACGCACGCACGCACACACACACACACACACACACACACACACACACACACACACACCCTTCATTAAACCTTAGTCTCTCTCTCGTGGCTGATTACTGCTGATACAATCCAATAAAATGAAGTCCAATAAAAGGAGATAACCATCAGTTTTCTCAAAGGATAATTCTGTCTTGTTACAGCTTGGATCTTATTTTCATAGTTTTCATCAGTAATAATCATATTGTGCTCAAAAACGTCACTGTGGTGAAGTGGTTTCAATAATCTGGCTTGTTTACAACTCCTCTTCCTCAGTCTGACTTTATTATAGCAATATAGCGGTGTCCCAAATTTCAGCACTTAAATTGGTGAGTGCAGTTTTATCATATCAGTCAAACTTTACGAACTGTTGGAGCAGGAGGTGCTCAGGATGTCACTGACCTTGCAGAGGGAGGACGGTGTTTCCGTGGATCATGATGCTCAGCTGGAGGACGAGCTGCGGAGCCGACTTCAGGAAGGCCTCCAGGAGGCGCAGCATGGTGATGTCGGCGCTCTCAAACATCAGCCGCCAGTGGAAGTGGCGGCGGGGCCCGTCGCTGTGCCAACGGCTCTGGGCGCCCAGGTAGAGGGCGTGGATGTACCTGAGGGTGAGAGGCAGAGAGGTTTAGAGTAGTGGCACTTGTTACGAAACTCCACTTTTGTCAGATCATCATTTTTACAGGACATTTACTGGAGACTTTTAGTGGCAATGAGAAGAATCTGCACATTTTTCTTTGCTCCCACAATGTTTTATTTTCATTTTCTGATGATTTTTTTTCCACACACAACCATCTCTAGGGTTTACAGAGGATGGTCCCAAAAAGAGAAAATATCCAGTGAGCCGAAATGCCTTGTTGATGCCAGAGGTCAGAGGAGAATGGCCAGACTGGTTCAAGATGATAGAAAGGCAACAGGAAGTCAAATAAGCACTGGTTCCAACCAAGGTCTGCAGAAGACCATCTCTGAAGCAACAACACCTTGTCCAACCTTGAAGCAGATGGGCTACAGCAGCAGAAGACCACACCAGGTGCCACTGCTGTCAGCTAACAACAGCAAACTGAGGCCACAATTCACACGGGTTTTCTCACCAAAACTGGACAATAGAAGATTGATGTGGTGGAACTGGAGATTGTCATCATGGAAACTGTGTGATGGCATCATGTCAATATGGACCAAAATCTCTGAGGAATGTTTCCAGCACCTTGTTGAATCTATGACACCAAGAATTAAGGCAGCTCTGAAGGCAAAATGTGTCCTAACCTGTTGCTAGCAAGGTGTCCCTAATAATCTGGACTTAGACTTTTTTTTGGGTGCTACCGTTTCCCAGCACAACATACTTTTTTTCTGGTTTGGCAGATTTACATCTCTTTCATTTTCCCGTAAGTGTGCACACTGTGACTGCCATAAACAGAGCAGTGTTTTATGGGAGTAATCACTTACTCTAAAGAGAAAAACAACAGGATCTCAGTGAGGGAGGCTTCTTGTTTACACTGAAGTGTTCAGTCTGATGAAGATGCTGTATGTGTATATTTTAGAGCAGCAATCTTCATTAGAGGAACTCAACCGGTGTAAACACAAGCAGGTACAAGAGTATAACAGAATAAAAATCTAAACGACATCTTCCAAGAGAAAAATGTGAACCGTCAGCACTCCGTTCTCCTGGGAGATAAAAACACCTCAGAGTGCTGTGTGTTTCTCCAGGGAAACACCTTTACCCTCACCTGTCACTGTTCAACTCTGATGTGCTTTTGTTTTGTTGTTTCTTTTGTGTCAGTGACGGAATCGGTCGCCGGGTTGCAGCGGGTCAACAGGCGCACGCTGCAGAGTAGCCTCGATTTTTGGAGAGAAATGATGTGAGGAGAGGAGGGGCAGCGCCACTCAAAGATCTGAGATGCTTCTGTGTGTTGGAGGTTTTATTTTCATCTGCTGGTGCAACATGAGGTCTGCATCACAGAGACACTGCTGTCAGTCGGGAGCAGGAGTGGAGTGTGTGAGAAAAACACAGGATAACTTTTTGGAAAACAGGTTTATATTATGACCGAGGAAACAATGTTACAAGGAAGAAGTTGTTTTACACTGACAGTGAAATGAACTGATTGGATTAAAGTATTTTCATGAATTAGAAAAGGTATCACTAATGAATAATACAGCGTCATGTATGTGTCTAATGCCTGGTTCAGACTACACATTTTTGTAGGCTCCAACAGTCACTTTGTCAGATTAGGCGATTGTGGAGTCATGAAATCAGCGCAGGAAGAGAGAAATGGAAGTCAGGAAAGCAAACAAATGGCTAAAACCAAGAGGGCATGATGTCAAAACAAACTAGATATACGTATATGGTAAGATTATTTTTTTCAGTGCTAACCACTGCACCGCCATGCCATCCCATATGCTAGAAGTTATTCAACTAAATTTTGTTTTAAAAGAATCTTCCCCAAAATTTTGTTTTTTTCCTTGTCAAATACTGAATACTGTCACGTCTTTGGCACTCTACAAATCCTTCAAATTAAACAATCTGAAAACAGAGAAGTGCTTATAACCACACTGAGGTAATAATAATATGACGAGGTCCTTAAGTTAACATGTTAAAGCTACAGTTTGTAACCTGTATGAAAATAACTGTCATATTTACTAAAACTGTCTCTACATTCACACCAGGGATGCATGATAACATCAGCATGTCATCTGCATAAGATGATACATGAATCGGCCAAAATGCTTTTTCTTATTTTTTACGATAAATAAATTATACTTTGAAAAGTATTGTATTTCATGCCTCCATCTGCTGGTGGGCCGTCAAAATAAGAGTATGCATGAATAATATGATGCTAATTCCACCACAGAAGAGACTTGATGATCACTAAAATCAGGTTGGAAAAAAGTGGATATATCGATATCAGTATCAGTTATCGGCCAAATAAGTTGTTATCTATCAGCATATCAGACATCGGCAAAATATTGTGCATCCCTAATTCACACAGAAGAACATGAGACAGATAGTCTGGGAAAAAAAACTTTAAATGGCATTTGTAAGACTCCACTGCGGCTGAACGAAAACAATCAGTCAGAGTCATGGAAGTCTCTAATGCAGCTGTCAATCACTGCGTGCGAACTGCTGTCAAACTGCCAAATTAGGCAGCGCTGATCAAATATGAACCAGGATTCTGTTGCTGTGTTGCCTATTTGTCACCTCAAATGTTTTCAGAAACATTTTAGTGTTTAGCTGTAAAATGAGAAAGTTTGCTCAGGACAATGGGCCGCACTATGTTTGGGTTTAACTGTTGTCCACAAGGCAGCCAGGGTCACAAACTCTCTCATGTTACAGCTGAACATTACACTAAGATAGTTTTCTTTCCTCCTGTTCTTTTTTTCACACATTATCTGTCTCATGTGCGACTGTGTGGGTTTAGTGACAGACAACAAAGTTATAAAGTTCCCAACTACAGCTTTAAGGGGTCACGCCTTCGATGGATGACTAATAAATGTGGCTGAAATGCGCCTGGTGTTACTGTGTCTGGGAGGAAAGACTGATGCATCATGGGAGAGGAGGATGGCAGACAGTAGTAGTGCAGCAGGACGGACGGGTTGTGGAGGAGAAATGAAGCTCGCTGGAGGAAAAGTGAGACGACACTCACTTCCTGCGCTTCTGCATCCCCCAGCAGATTTTAAATAGAGGGGTAAAAATAACCCAGAAGTGTAAGCACACGCACAAACACACACAAACACACACACACACACACACACACACACACACACACACGCACAGGCACACACACGTCAGCATATATGATGCAGTTCAAGCCTGCAAAATACAGACAAGCATGGATACACGTGTGTATGTGTTTGACACTCCTACACACCTGAACACAGAGACACACGTATAATATGTCTCACGTGCACATGCGTGTACACACACACACACACACACACACACACACACACGCACACAGTGACAGACAGGCAGGAAGGCCAACAAGGCAGCCTGGAAATCTGTAGCTCTGCAAATAATTTGCTGTCCAAGCACTGCTGGAACTCCTCCAGTCGATCCCTACGTCTCTCTGTCTGTCTCTCCATCTCCACCTCTGTAACTCTCCGTTTGTCTGTCTTTGTTATTGTCTTTCACTCTTTTATCTGTGATCTCTTCATTTTTAGGTCTTTTCTGTACACATGCCGTTTCAAAGGGGCTGAAAAATGAAGCCGATGCTTAAAACTGCAGTTCCTCTAATGGCCACTTTTCTCTGACAACTTTAAGATCCAGATGTTCAGGAGGTTTTTATCAGGAGCTCAATTATATGCAGAAATCTCTTATTGTCCAAAACAAATTGACCCGCTAATTTGAACTGGTAAATAAACACTAAATAAAGCAGTTTCACAATAAAAATATCAGTGATTTTCCGACGCTCTTGGAGGATGACGTGAAAACACGAATGTTCCTCCCTATCTAAAGCCAGAGTTTGGTTTGTCTTTTCTGGGCTACTGTAGCAACATGGGTTTCTGTGGGTCCGTGAACATTTTGCATGGCGGAGTAGATCAGTCGAGCCAATCAGAGCAGACCAGATCAGGTCGGACTTGATGAGAAGAGCAGCTGCTGTCAGCTAAATTTTCAGCTTTCAGACACAGCTCAATGAACATTTAAGTTTCACTTTCACTGCACCTGATGGTCCAGCTCCAAACATAGAAAATCAAAACAGGTTACCATAAATAAATGGATGGAGATGACATGTGGATCGATGTGTGGGAAACCCTGGAATTCACCTACTCTACCTAAATTTGACGCACTGCTCCTAAAGTAAAAGTAGCCTCACGCCGGAATTTCACTGGATGAGTGTCCATTGCAGACAGTGGCAATCTCGCTGCGAATTCACGCATAATCGCGCCATATAACAAGATATAGTTTCTATAAACAGAACCACAAAACCAGAGGAGTAGTAGGAAGACAACTTGGTGCACCTCCATGATTAACATCTCCTTGTCCATGGTGTTAACAGGGTGAAACGACGTCTGAAAACCTCTGACCTGTTGACTTCAGGCCTGCCTCCGCCCATGATGACATTTTCAAGGTGTAGTGCAGGGTAGTATGATCTGCCGTGTGCACGACTTCCTGCCCCGCACGATCTGCTCAGAGCTGAATTGCTGCGTTGTGCTCTGGCGTCCGGCAAACACAGAAGTCCTGCGTATCTGTTGCGGAGGGCTCCGGAGCGCTGCAGCTGTGACGGAGCCGGAACGCAGCACAGCCGCAGCCGGTGGAAACACACACACATTGACTGGAACTGAAACATATTGGCTCTGCTGCCGTTCCAGAGTGCAGACGCAACCAACACGCATCTGGTGGAATTTGGGGGTTAGCTTTTCTCTACATTGCCGAGATTTTTTTGTCATTTACGACAGAACGCTTCCCCGCCATTTATGAGATATTCCAGCAATCCGTGTTTTCACAGTTATAAGATAGGGGGCGCTGTTACACATCTTGTGAAACAGAACAGCACCGCCGTGTCCAAAAACAAAGAAAGATCTGCTTGTAAACTGCACTTAAAATGCCAGTGCCGACGGAAAAATGTACGGTTGCACAAGCTGTGGAGACGTTGATGGACTCCGACACTTCCTGTTTTGATCAACATTCTGAATCTGAGTTGGACGAGGAAGCAATAAAGTTTGGTGGGATGAAACGGGATCTCCATGACGGTGATAAAAAAGAAGATTTTTTTCTGTGTTTAAAAAGAGAAGGTCTCTTCTTTAATTTACATGTACATACTGTTCACATATTCATAGAACAAATTATTCTGTGAGTCTGGAAAGATGAGTGAATATGATCAAAATGCTGGCTCTCATTATTTATCTGTTTTCTGTTTTTCTCTCACTTGTCATATTTCTTACTTGTTGAGTGTCTCTCTCCTCTACCTTTCTTTCTGTGTTGATTTTTGTCCTTTCTCTCAATTTATCTTCATCTTTCTCCTTTTTTGTCCTGTCCTCTCTTTTCCTGCCTCCTTTCCTTCGCTTGTTATCTCTCATTTTGTTCCTCCCTCAATCCAATTTCATGCAGCTATTGTCTCTTTCTCTCTCCCTCCAATTTATTTTGCTCTTCCCTCAGGCGTTCTCTCTGCCTCCAGCTTCCAATCTATAAAATCTATATGAATCCTCTCCTCCTGCTCCTCCTCTCCACTGCTGCTGCCGTCACTCCGCTTTTCTCCTCCCCGTATTCTTACTATATGCTTACTTTATCCTCTTTCCTCCCGCTGTTCCTCCTCTCCTCCTCTCGGCCAAAACTCTACTATCTACAAGGCCACAGTTGGACCGCTGAGACCCTGAACATTTGTGAAAAGAGCTGAGTGTGTGTGTGTGTGTGTGTGTGTGTGTGGAGTCTTTAGAGAACTACTGCCAAGTGTGATGGTGAGCCAAGAATGAACCCAAGGAGAGAAAGACACACACAGAAGAAATTAAACTGTTATACACACTTCATTTAAATCCCCTTTAAATGAATATTACAGGTCAACAGTTGAAACGCAGCGATCGGCAGCAGAAAGGAGACGGACGCAGAGATTTGTAAATTAACTGAAATCACCAGAAGTAGCAGCAGCCCTTTCAATATTAGTGCAGTCCAATCAGGAAGCTGTGGGATTATTGTGCCCCCCCACCACCACCAAAATTAAACTATTTGCAGTGTTATTTCAGTTAATTTACTCAAGTGCTGTGCTTAAAGGGATAGTTTGGATTTGCTGAAGTGGGGTTGTACGAGGTACTCCTCCACAGTCTGTGTAGTACTACAGTAGATGCTGGTCGGCAGGCTCCCAGTTTAGAGAGGCAGACAGGAGTGCTAAGCAATAGCCCCTTTTACGCTGCCATATTTTCCACGAATGTTGGGCCGTTTTGCCGGCAAGCTGCGAGCGTTTAGACACACAGAGCCAGATTGGCGAGTTGATCCGAGGTGCCCAATTTTCCGCCTCGTAGGGTAGACATTTGGTGGAACTCTTTTAATTTAAACAACGGGAGACAAGGAATTGCGCGCCCTCACAAATGAAGAGGCCATTAACCATCAGTTGACGGGGACGGTGAAGGACGGGCCAAGTTACGAGAAAATCGCCGAAGGACTGACCAGCCGCGGCTTCCCTCCCACGTCACTGTTTACGTCACACGCTGAGCTACACGTTTTGTTACTTGCTCACGACCCCGAAAAAAGGCGTATAAACAAAAGTAGGTAGGCAGCATTTTGCTGCACTCCCCGATTTTGTTTTCATACTGCCAATGCTGAAAAAAGACTGATTGGGCTTTCTTGCAAATTTGCACAATTCCTGTCTAAAAAGGGCTGCTGTAAGCTAAGCAATGTGCTTCTTTGGACGCAGGCAGAAGCAAAACATATTTTAGCCACCTTAAAAACATTAGTGAAGTGCTCGCTGTATTTAGAATATTTTCACCACTTTGCTTTGCCATCAGTCAGCCCTCTCCAATGGGAAACTGAAGCCGTTATATCGCTCTCTTCAAAGCCACCAGACTCCTTTGACAAAAACAGTAATTTTTGCCTTGCAGAACACCAGAGCTGCTGCAGCTGTCGCCACAGTGAAGGCATATATATCCATTTTCAGCAGTATCTAACAGTAACTGGTTTGTTCAACAAACTGGCTGCAAACTGTTATATTCATTTTCAATATTCTGTTTTGTTCAAGGAACTTTTTTTGTCATGCTGCAAGTCAATCTCACACCATAGCTGTCCTATCAGATAAAGGCAAAAGCCCCCCAAAATATAGAGAAAATAACAGAGATCAATTTTCGTTATATCCATAATAACTTTTTTATAGGATTTGCTGTATTGTGTATTTTTTTGTTAGTTTTTAGCAACCATAAATACTCAATAAATTAAAAAAGTTTCTTGAATAATAATTTAAACTTTAGAAATAGCAATTTTATTTGGCTCTTTTTACAAAAAGTGAATAAAATCCTGAAATATGAGCCGTGAACATTCTTTTTAAACCTTTTCTTACACCTCTTAAAACGAAGAAGGCCTTGACTTACGCGGGGAACCAGGTTGGGCACCAGTGTTGTCGATCAGTTGTTCCCAGTTGGTGGGTGGCTGGTCCATTCTGAATGGACAGCATGTGACTCACAAACGGGTCAAGTTTGTAAAAGACACACTTGGCAGTGAGGTACAGTGAATTTCCAGCACAGAGTTTTTATTTTGAAGTGCTGCTTCCTGCTGTAGAGTGAGAGACTCACGGACAGCAAACTAGCTCGACGACATGGCCAAACGCAAATATGAGGCAGAGAACCTTGAGGCTGGACCAGCTGGGATCCACCGCTTTAAATAATTGTGTGATTCCAACATTGTTGCAACAGTTTGTAGAGAGCCCGTATCTGTTTCAACATGATCGTGTCCCCCACAGCCAGACTGATAAATAAATGGTTTTCCCAGTTTGGTGTGGGAGAAGTGACTGGTCTGCACAGAACCCTGACCTCCTGTGAGATGAACTGGACTGAGAGCTGGACCTTATCACCCGGCATCAGAGCTGGAGCTCACTGATGCTCCTGTGGCTGAATGGGAGCAAATCTCTGCAGCCAGGTTCCAAAATCTGATGGAAAGCCTTCCCAAAATAGCGAAGGCCGTTGTAGCAGCAGATTAACGCTCATGGTTTTGGATTGAGATGTTCAACAATCACACATGGCTGGAAAGTTGAGCTGGCACTTTATCACCTGATGTACAAAAATAAGTTATTATCTGTCTGTAAATGAATTAAAAGTCATCCTGTTGTTGTAACAAACTGTCTGAGACTCACATTTAAATGATGGCTTCCTGTTTTTATAATTACAATCATTATTAGAATAATTATTTTCACACTAAGGCATCAATTCACACGCCGCAGACTCCTCATCATTACGGCTCATTGACTTGAAATTGGTCAGCACACGTACGTTCAGGACACAGCGAGAGGCAGTAAACACAGGCCAGGAAACAGATATTAGAGTCAGGAGTAATTAATGATTTGTTTACCTGGAGCAACAAACCAGACTAATAATAACTATGAGGATAATAGAAGTGGATAGCTGGCACCAGGAGGCTGTTATAAAGTTAAATCACTCAATTATTTCCTAATGATTAATTCTATATCTGCGGCTTACAAGACTGATGACATCTGTGTATGCTTTTCTGATGTCATAACTCTACATCTTAACCGCAGTGACATCACCGACAGCCGGGCCATTACTGTAAATCCTCCGTCGACGAGAGAGAAAGGAGAGCAGGGGGAGGAAACAGAAACAGAGAGCGACGGAGGGGGGAAGAGAAAGTGTTTATTAATAACTTGTCCCTGCAGTTGATCAAAGACTCGACTGGAGTTCTGACCCGCGCCCTCGTCAGTCTCCACGGCGATAAATTGGTACCAGCACCAGGCTTTTAACGAGCCGCTGATCTATTAGCTCGACTCGCACACACTCCACGGCAAATTTCTCTATATCCTGCAAATCTTTCAGCTGAGGAAGAGGAAGAGACAGAGCGCTCTTTAACCTTCATCACTTGTCTGAAGAGACTCGCAACCTGCCCATTATCGCGCCAGCAATCAGTGGCATTTATTGCCTCTCTATGTGTAGGCCTACGTGTGTGTACATACACACTCCATGATCAAATGTCTCTTATGAAACACACAGAGCTGGTGCTCACTCCTGATTGGCTGAGGCACATTGGAAGATGTTGTGCAATAACGAGGAAATAAATAAATAGATGCTGCGGTGCGTTTGGCGGTTGCGACTGGAGGTTGTGGCGTTTTTCATTTCAGAGTGCGGCCTCAGACCAGCAGCTCGATCTGGGTTGAATGGTGCCACGATTCAGGCTGCTGCACTGATGCTGCTTTACAGTAAAGTTTTTAAACGGTCAAAGAAAAGAGGCTTTTTTTCTTATTACATTCTTTGACCTGCGTCCTTTCAGCTTATGGGTTATTGTTTAAAACCTCCACTGAAAAGGGAGAAACTTATATTTTTTGGTTATATGATAGAGTATGACACTGTAGCCTGACGCGCACCTCCCCAGAAATGTAACTACACGTCGCGGCGTCGCAGACCTCCTCACTATTTCTGTAAGCTGACACCATTTCAAGTGAGAATATGTTGGGATACAGTAAATGCCTTTAAGTGTTGGTATATAATGATGCACTGGGACACACTCCTGCAGTGACTGGCAGTATATGCTACATACAGTTAGCATGGTTCACCAGAGCCCATTATCTAAAGCCATATATGGAAACTTCAAGGTTAAATTAACAGCAAAATTGAACAAGAAAAACAATTTACATTCATTTAAGTTTCACTTTGTCTCTCCTTTGTGTCTCCTGTGCACAGAACTCATCAAGCACTGTGAGCATAACAACAACAGAATTTAATTCAGACAAATTAGGTAAATCTACAGTGTCTTAATTAGAAGGACCGGGATGTGCCTGCAGCCTCGCTTTGTGATTTATGGTTGGGTTGTTTCTACCTGTAAACTGGTGCACAAAGCACTTTTAAAATGGGTGAATATTTAAAAATGCAGCGGTGATACGGAGCGACACAGTCATACGTTACTGTGTCAGCATCATGGCAGAGCACGAGCAGCAACCCCCCTCCCAGAAGAGATGAAAAGCCCCCTGCAGTGGGTGGATGGAGGTTAGAACAGTCAACCTCCTGCTAGTCTGTGAATAATGCAGCTGTCAAAAATCTCAAAATTAAACACATTGAATACACACAGGACAGCTCTGGGCTCTGCAGAGTGTACACACACACACACACACAAATACACACACTGGCAGACATCCATGTACATACACACATGCAAAAACACACATTGTTTACATGCAGACAGACACACACAGTCAGCTGTAATCCCGTACAGGCTCATTTACACATGGAGGAAATATAAACACACTCACCCATACACTGAAACATTTAATTCTCATATCAAAGAATATATTGGACATGTGGTTCCACCAGAGTGGATTTGGGTTTCAACACTTTTAACTTTACGTTCTGGATCACAACATTAGGATCTGTTCTCATTTGCTTGCTGCTTGCTGTCTTGCTGCTTCGCGGATGCAGCCAAAAAACTCCTGCGACCAAAGATCCAGGATACCCTAATTTCAAAGCAAGTGGTCGGG
The DNA here is from genome assembly GCA_026686955.1 of Epinephelus cyanopodus. NCBI lineage: Eukaryota > Metazoa > Chordata > Actinopteri > Perciformes > Serranidae > Epinephelus > Epinephelus cyanopodus. Next base: position 39,652,390 of record CM048922.1, read on the forward strand.
TCGCACGACAGGGTAATTTTGGGATTTCTTTTCTTGGCTGTTGGAATGTGTTTTGTGCTTATTATGCTACCACAGGCTTCTGACAGGGGCAACGACCCAGGGATACCACCTCTGACGGCCTGACTCTCCTGGTCTGACGTAGCCTTATTTCCCTCTCTGTACAAACTATCAGTAAGCATGGTTTCATCAGCAGGGCTGTTTCAATCCATGACTCAATCAATCACTTTAATTTACCACAGATATTATGTGGTAATTCTCACGGCTTGCACAAGACAATTATGCGAAAGACAAAAAGTTCATGCTACCTAAAGCAAAGCAAGTATGATACAGACAATAGTCGTGTCCAGAGGCGTGGTCAGGTGAGTATGTTGAGGGTCAGCCAAAAACTTTGTTTAAACAGAGACTCCAAATATTTCATGAACTAAAAGTGAACTGTGGTCATAAAAGTGGTGAAAGAATCAAATGTAAGTCAAAGTAGAAATCTCTCTTAATGTGAAAGGACAGACACAGGAAGTGACCACGCTCAGCAGTCAGACAGGAGTCAGGTTAATTTCCAGGGCTGGTAGCTGCGGTTATTCCACAGGCTAGTTAATAACATGTCGGGCAGGAAATACAAAGTGTGGGATCATTTTGAGAAGGTGAAGGACGAACCCAAGGTGATATGTAAACTCATCTTCATTGGTCGACTACAAACATGACGTATCATGTGAAACATGGAAGTAGCTACATGCCCATTAGCCCACAGCGTCATTAACAGGCGGCTCGCTCAGTGTGTGACGTGCACTTGGAGATAAAATATAGGCCTATATTAATGAAGGTTCATTAGTACGGTTTTGTATTTCTGCGTAATGTAGCACAGTGTTAATAATGTTACTGATACTATTCTTTCTCACACCTTCAACTCAAACCACCAAAATATATAATTTAATTATTAAGTTAATACCATAAACATAACATAAACTAGTCGACTAAAGGCCCTAAAACAACACTATTGGTCGACTAGGAAAGCTCTTAGTCAGGATCACTTTACTATAGATAACTGACTGATTCCTGATGTTAAAACACTGTCCCCCACACCTGCATGTTAGACTGACTCTTCTAAAATGATAAAACTTTATTATTATTGAAGCAGCTGCTCAAACTGTGAATTTGACATGATGGTGTTCAACAGTCTAATTTCTCTATACAGCAGTTATATTAACTCACAGACCTACTTTCCTGAGCATGATGAGTATATAGAGCAGATAAATATTCATACACATTGAAAACAAGCCTATATGCAACTTCTGAATGTTGTGAAACATAACTCACTCTTACTCTGACAAACTTTTTTGGGTCTCTCTGTGTGTAACAGATGTGTCTGTGTCGTCTTTTACTGTTGCTGCTGCTCCGTTACTTCTGCTCTGCTCTGCTGCCGCTAACTGAGCTTAAATAGGTCACAGATAAACATTTCAATGGTTTTATTACAAGATACATTTTCAGAAGTCACACTGAGTTGTTCACTTATTACCGCTCTTTATACAGTGGGAATATTAGAATATGTGAGTCCTATATGGGAAAAAGAAATCCTCCTGAAACATGAGAGCGGCTGACTCAGAGGGGAACTGCCTTTTTTTGTGGCTCCAGAGGGAGCTGTGTGACGTCTGATAAATTACCTCAAGTGACTTGAGGCAACTCGAGGCTACTTTAACTGCTACAAGCACTCCTGAGTGTCCAACTGAACTGTCAGTGGTTGAGTTGCATTGTGGGTAATGTAGGTGTAAAAGGAAGAAAGAAGGAGAGTGAGTGGAATAAAAAAGACAATATCTGTGGTTATGCTGCATAAAAAAAAGATTATTAGCAAATATAGTGATGTGTAGGGTGAGCTTATGTAGAATATTGAGAAAAAATCAGTGTTCCAAGTAACTTTTAGATATAAATAACTTACAGAAACACTGCGTGCAATAGTCCACCTTCCACCATCTCCTTCCTCTCTGCAATTCTCTCAGTCCAGTTGTGCTACTGTTATGCATACAGCTGTCATGCAAGTCTATATTTGCGCCTCACATGAGGTACTGTAATGTTACATGGTACAATAGTTATCTTGTATAATTACAGGTTTTACAGATTACTGATTTTATTATCGTCCAAAGTAAACACTCCAATTGACCGTCTTTTCCACAGATACAGTCTTCTTAAGCTTACAGTACTTTATCTAATATCTTATTTAAACACATAAAATCAAGGTCAAACCAGACATTACAATAGAAAAAAATCGAAACAACACACTAAAAACACAACATATTAAATAGGACATTTAACATATAACATTTTTATTTATTTTCATCATTAAAATAACTTCTTGTAATATTTATTAAACAATGATAGTCGAAGTTTAAATAAAAATATATTTATAATCTTATGTATGCATGTATAAAATCAAGGTCAAGGCTACTTTATTGCTGTGACAAACCTTAATTACATTACAATACAAAACATTATATAGAAAAATAGAAAAACACAGTGAAGACATTAAATATTAAATAAGATATCTTACTATATAATGACAAAAACTGTGTGTGTGTGTGTGTGTGTGTGTGTGTGTGTGTGTGTGTGTGCGTGTCTGTTCCACGTTTTTCTCCTCACTGACTTGGTCAATCCATGTGAAATTTGGCACAGTGGTAGAGGGTCATGGGAGGATGCCAATAAAGCAATATTACATCAATTGGCCAAAGGGGGGCGCTATAGCAACCCATTGAAATGTCAAACTTTGAATGGGCATATCTCATGCCCCGTATGTGGTAGAGACATGAAACTTTGCACAGAGATGTCTCTCCTCATGAGGAACACATTTGCCTCAAGAACCCGTAACTTCCACTTATGTAGATTTTCCGCCATTCTGAATTTTTTGAAAAACACTTCAAATGGATCTCTTCCTAGGAAGTTTGAGCGATCTGCATGAAACTGGGTGAACATAATCTAGGGACCAATATCTAAAGTTCCCTCTTGGCAAAAGTTGGAAAACTTACTAAAACTGAGCTTCTATAAGGCAATGAATATTGCGGAGGGCGTGGCTCATCACATAAAGGTGTATAACATCTCAAGGGTTTCACCCATCACCACGCAACTTTGTAGGCATATGACCACACATAATCTGAGGGGACCCCTCCATTATTGACCCCATCAAACAAAATGGGGGCGCTAAAGAGCTCATTTCTTATCTAGGCCTAACCGCCATATGGCTTTTTACTAAACTTGGTAGATGTGTAGAACAGGACGCCTCAAGGTGACTGGAGAAATTTAACTCTAATTGGCAACTGGGTGGTGCTATAACAACAGAAAAATGCTTCAAAATGGCTAAAATGCGACCGATCGCTGTGGCTCCCCCTGTGGACCAATGCTGTTATTGTTTTCTCATTTTTGGTATGACTAAGTCATGGTATGGTCTGCTGTACTCAGTGGGTATGGACTAGTTATTATTATTAACATTTTGTTTTATCTTTTTTATATTTATTATTAAAATAATTACCTATAATATTTTGAAAATCTGGCCTGTGTCAGCTCAGAAAAAACCTGGCTGTGGGACAACTGATGGCCACTGATGTAAAAATACAGTACAGGTATCCCTGAATTACAATTACAATTTCCCTGTATTTTGCTCTTTTCCATCAACAATGTTAAATGGTAATAATGTTGAATCTGTCACTCAGAGTTGCTCATGGAGGATCTGTCTTGGTCTGTTGCTGACGTGGGCTTGTAGAGCCTAAAAAGAACCTATATGTGACATAAATTCGAGTCCTCACAGGCCCTGACAGGTCTTGTTGGGTCCCAGCTAAACTTGGCACAGATACCAGACCTTTAAGTTCAGACTGATGTGGAGCCAAGCAGGACTACAAAGCCTGGACCTGATATCCAGTTCACAGGGTCCTCTGGTTCTGGGGGATTTAGATGTGCCCATAGATGTGTATACTGAGTGCAGTGAGGTTGAGCCACTAACAGTGAGTGAGTGTTTGTATGGAAGCCCACACAGAGCAGAAATAATGTCTCCTCTCTGTCTGTGTAGAGCTCAGCTGTCAACACCGACCTACTTAGACTGCCACACTGAGAAACCCAGCACAGAGAGAGGAGGATGTGAGATTATGGGAGAGTGTGAGGGGAGGAGAGAGGAAGAAAACCAGAAGAAAAAGCAGAGAGAGGAGAAGAAGAAGAGCCGAGGTTATGAGATTATGTGTGAGTGTGATGGGAGGAAAGAATGAGAAAAGCAGAGGACGGGCTGAAATGGAAAAATGCAAAAGGAGACAGAGAGGATGAGGAAGAGGGTAAAGTGAAAGAGTGATGAAGAGGGAGAGTGACACACAGACAGGAAGGGAGGACATGATGTTTGTGTGTATTTAAATGTGTGTGCGTGTGTGCATGTGTGTGTACAGTGGAGGTGAACGTGCATTGATCGCTGCTGCTGAAGCTGCCGAGCTGCTGATCAGATAAAATCACATCGAGCGCTGAAGTGGTTAATTGGGAATTGTGTGTGTGTGTGTGTGTGTGTGTGTGTGTGTGAAGCGTGTGATGTTATCACTTAACTCAAGGGCTCAAGTTTGATCTTTTATCTCCCTGCTCCCTCTCTCTCACATATCTGTCATTCAGGAGTTGTGCAAAATTCAGAGGCGTCGTTGTGCCGTGTGACGACTTCAAGGAGAAAACGAGGAGGAGAGGAAACAGGAGCAGAGGGGAGGAGAGGGAGATATACAGGTTATAAGGAAGCGTAATCGAAAGAGGTTAATGAGGAGGAGAGAAACAATAATTTGGAAAGGAGGAGAAAGAGAAAGTAAAAGGAGAGCAGAGGAGGAGAGATGGTGATGCTAGGTAGACTTCCACCTTACCTCTGTACCCGTCTTTGTCTTAGCTCTGTCGTTACGCTAGTTGAGTGGTTGCTTTTTAACGAACCCTGGGGGGCTCTGACAGATCTGTGGAAAACTGCATTTTGCTACTATTCACCTTGGGCACTGAATAATCTGCAAAAGGATCTATAATTAGAACTTTTTATATCCATTGATGGATTTAAGGGCGTTATAAAAGATGTGCTGATGGAAGCATGTGGTTGTTTGTCTTGAGAGGCCACTGTGTGAAGTCCATGGCTCTCATCCAGGGGTCCAGGGACCCCCAGGGGCCTTTGAGGGAGTTCAGGGGATCCACAGAACAATGAGGGAGTTATTTTCACTTTTTAAGTCCCTATTCATGAGTTTCCTTAGAAGTCTATGGGCGCTGCCATGACAGACAGCTACTTCCGCTATCCGGCAACCTGTTTCTGGTTCAACGCCACTGCTCACTCAGTCTGCTGCACGAGCGCGAAAGCAACGATTGAGCTATTGATAAACTAGCACCATAATTTGTATTTTATTGGAAACTTGGGTTCAGGTTCAACTTGCGCCGTTGTCGTCTGCCACAACAACTCAAAAAAGCTCAAGATTTTGTCAGAAACCGTCTGTGCTGAACACCAGAAACGTGTCCATGCCCTGCGCCTTACACACCATGCCGAACACCGGCTAGCTTGGCTTGAAACGAAAACATCCTCCAAAGAAATGTTTGATTTTTTAATTTCGTCGATAAAAAGCCCATGAACCTGCTCCCTGATCCATGGCGAAAAGCCGGCGTTTACGGTGGCTTTCACTGCTAGTAAACACCGTTCAACCGGAAGTGTTTAGCCAGTTTCCGGTTTGAAACAGGAAGTCAGGAATCAAGTCAGGAAAAAGGTGGATAGAGTGAGCTCAGCGTGATTACGATTCAGCAGCATTGGCAGTAACTCAATGCATTTAGTCATGTAGACATGGTGAAGACGAGCTGCTTAAGCTCAAACTGAGCATCAGAATGATGAAGAAAGGTGATTTAAGTGACTTTGAACGTGGCGTGGTTGTTGGTATTTACTGGGATTTTCACACACAACCATCTCTAGCCGAGAAATCTGCAGCAGCTGTGTGATGTCATCTTGGTTTCGTTTGTAAAAAGAGATTTTTGATCTCAATTGGACTTCGTGGTAAAACAATGTAAATTAAATAAAAATATTAAAGAAGATGAAGAGGAGAACAGGAAATAGAGGTGAAGAAGGAAAGAAATGGGGGGAAAAAATTACAAAAATGTATAAAGAGAAAAGGACAGAAGACAGAGGAAAAACAGAAAGAAAAGAAAGAAGGGAATAAAAGGGGAATTACAGAAGAGCAAGGAAATGAAAGGAACTAAAAAAGGGAATGGAAGAGCAGAAAAGCAGAGGAGGAAATAAAGAAAGAACAAAAAGAGAGGGGTAGAAGAGGGAGAGAAAAAAGAGGCCAAAGAAAGAAGAAAGAAAGGGAATGATTGTGATAAAAAAGAAAAATTATAAGGAGACAGGAAACAATACCAAAGGGAAGAAGGAAGAGTTAAGTTAAGTTCAGGAAGAGCATGAAAAAAAGAAAAGATGAGGTCAGAGGAAAGGACGGAGAGGAGAGGAGGATAAAGAGGTGAGGTAAGGACACAGAAAGGTAATAACAGTGTAAAAAAGGAGGTGAAGAGGTGACCGAGAGGGGTGAAAGGAAGTGAAGAGGAACAGTAGGGAGGGAAGGAGAGGACGAATGGGGCGGGAGAGGCGAGGTGAGGAGATTTATGGCGTGAAGGGGAGGTAATGAAGGGAGAGAAGAAAAGGTAATGGAGGGAGAGAAGAAAAGAGGAATGGAGGGGGAGATGATCGGTGAGCTGCTGCCTGCGCTGATCAATCACTGTTTATGGAACGATCAGAGAGAGAGAGGAGGATGGATGGAGAGGGGACGATATTTATTACACAGAGAGAGAAATAAACGATAATGGGGCAGTGAAAGAGAGACGGATGCTGAGAGTCAGATCCTTTCTTCTTTTCTTCTCTCTTTCTGTCTTCCTCTCATCTCATTCATTGTCATACACCTCTCTCTGTCTCTTGTTTCTTTGGCTGCTCCATCTTTCTCCGGCGAGATCTCAGAACACTTTTCACATCGGCCTGGTGTTGTGCTTAATGGTGCCTGTTTGCACCAAATGGAAAAACAAGTGGGCCAATCACAGTTCTGCAGATGGGATTTAAAGGAAATGTCGTCCTCCTAAAAATGCAGATGCATGAGATGAGAATGATTTCTGTGCACCAGTTTAAAAACTATCAGCTCTCATACCAGCTTCACACTACACGACATTTCTGCCCGTTATAACACAGTCACTATGTCAGATGTTGTTCACAATAAAAGCCTGTTTAGATAATGCAGGGATTCTCTTAGCTGAAGTTTTGATTTGAAACAGATACAGGAAGTGGTGAGTTTGAAATGCATTAACTTTATCAAGGCAAACGGGAGTGGATTGAAAATAAAAATAGAAAAATACAGAGGGTCAAAGTCAAAGTGACGATTCTGACGGGAGAAGTCGTAAAAAGAAAATCAAGCATGCTGTCGGGACGTTGTGATGCGTCCCAGATGTGGTGTCGGTTGTGGATAAAACAATGGATCATCACGTATGACACTCATTGTCGTTAACAATCCGAGTCAACACCGTACAACGCCATGGCGAGCTATAATCGGGCTGATATCGTGTTGTCTGAACCCGGCATTACCTTTGCACACTGAGTCTGTTTTTTTCGTCCAAAATTGTTGCATGTATCAATCATGTTTGCACACTGAATCCGAAACTTTGATCCGTCATAAACATTTTCACAACAGGTTCAATTTTCTGCATTTTTCGCACTCGTCAGACGCCTGTCGAGACGTTGGGCCGTTGATAGTATAACATACATAATATTCAGGTGGATGATGATGAAGAGGAGGAGGATGTGGACCGCACACAGAGAGAGAGGCAAAGGAAGAAATGTGCCTTTAATTTTGTCACAAATTGTGAATTTTCGCATCTCATACAACAAAAACACGTCCAAAGAAAACGGACTCAGCGCACAGAGGCCTTTAAACCAGAGTATCTCCGATCGCTACAACAAATGTCAGGTTAAAGAGGTGCTTCAGCTGTTTGTCATGACACTTGCGTCAATCTGGGAGAACATCGAGAGAGAGACTGAAAAAGAAAGGTCAACTATGCACCTCCTCCAAAATGTAATTATACGTGGAGATCACAAGAGCTGTGATTGGTCAGCTTGGGCTGTCTGGGTTGAAGGAAGCTGAAACAAGACAAAGGGCCCCGTTCAAACAATCTCTAGTGTGTTTAGTCCCTTATTAAATCATAGGAGTGTTTTGAGTTATAAATAACGGTGTGTATCATATCAGGTTGATACTGTCAATAAATTAAAGTACAATAAAGACTTTGCTCATCCTGCGTTAACGTGCTAATGTGTCATATGAAACACAGACATACAGGAAGTTCTACATCACATGACATCTCCTGGTCATACTGGCGAATTGGGGCTTATGTCTTCCTTCCTTCCTTTCCTTCTGTCGATTCCTTTTTTCTCCTTCCTTCTTTCCTTTCCTTCATCCCTTACTTTCTTCCTCCCCTTCCATCTTCCCCTTCTTCTCTGTTTCCTGCTTGTTCCCTTTCCTGCCTGCCTGCTGTCCCCTTCCTTACTTCTCCTTTCCTCCATTTCTGTCCTTCCTTTCCTTCCTTCCTTCCTTCCTTCCATTTCCTGTCTTCCTTCTTTCTCTTTATTCCTTCTGCCCTTGCCCTTTTCTCCTTCCTTCCTTTCCGTCTTCTCTTTGTTTCCTTCCTTTCTCTGATTCCTTCTTCTCTAAGCTTCCTTGCTTGTTCCCTCTCCTGCCTGACTTCCTTTCTTCCTTCCCTCCCTTTACTCCTTCAGCCTTTTATCTTTTCTCCTTGCTTCCTCCCTTTGCGTCTTCCCTTTCGTTCCTTCCTGTTTTCTTCTCACACCTTCCTCACATGTTCTCCTTCCTGCGTGCCTTCCTTTCTTCCCTCTTTTCCTTCTGCTGTTTCATTTTCTCCCTCCTTCCATCCTTCCTTTCCTTCTATCCTTTCATTTGTTCCTCCCTGTCCGTCTTCCCCTTTTCTTCCATTTTCTTCTCCTCCTGCCTTCCTTGCTTGTTCCCTTTCCTGTTTGCCTGTATTTCTTCCTCCTTTCCCTTCACTCATTCTGCCCTTTCCTTTTTCTCCTTCCTTCTATCCTTCCATTCTTTCTTTCTTTCATTCTTTCCTCCCTTTTGTCTCCCCTTTCTTCCTCCAATTTCTTCTTCTCCAAGCTGCTTGTTTCCTGCCTGACTTCCTTCCCTTCCTCCTTCCCTTTGTTCCTTCTGTCCTTTCACTTTTTTCCTTTCTTGCTTCCCTTTCCTTCCTTCCTTCTTGCCTGCCTGCCTTCCTTTCTCCCTTCCTTCCCTCTGTCCTTCTCCCTTTCCCCTTCCTTCCTTCCACCATTTCCTTCTTCCTGTCTTTCATTCCTTCCTGTTTTCCTCTCATCCAACCTTCCTTGTCTGTCTCCTTAGTAGTATATAGCTCTCCTCTCCTCTCCTCTCCTCTCCTCTCTGCAGATTTTGAAGGTCATTACTTTCACAACATTTAATCACAGTGGGAAGCTGAGTTCCTGCTCGGCCTCCTGCAGCTGAGGGTCAGCCCAAAATATTTCAGCAGTCATTCCCAGTTTTCAACAGATGAAATAACTGCTGCTCCCTTCCCTCTCGTCCAGCCGTCCTCTGCAGCTCGCTGAGGTTTATTAAAAACACTCCTTTTGCTTTTTAATCACATTCATCTAAAAGCTGCCTGCACAAACTGGCTTACATGAAAAGAGCAGGAATGGAACAAAATAAATTAAATTAATCTCACAAGGGCCCAAAAGAATTAAAAAGATAAAATATTAAATTAAGAGGTAGGGAATAAGAAAGCATGAAAGACAAATTACTGCACATAAAGAGCTGGTTTTAAAAGTAAGTCTTCAGAAAAGATTTCAAACCACTTTGCTCATTTGGCTTTCACGACCAAAGCTTAAATGCTAAAACTGTTGTGTATGATTATATAATCCCTATAATCTTATTTATACTCTTGTTTTTCTTTACTCCATCCCAGTTTCTCTGTGGCCCCATTTCTCCTGCACAAACAAACTTCTTCCCTCAGTTACAGGATCAGTTCTTTGTGATGTGTGTTGAGGCATTGCTGATGAGTGCTGGTGGTGCTGCAGGATGGCAGGAAATGTTTGAGCGATCTGAAACAATCATCAAATCAACAGTGAGCGTTGGTGTTGTCAATCTCTCTGACTAAAGGAGTGAAAGCTGCTTTTTAGTCCGGACGCAGAACACTGAAAATATCAAATTGATGCATCTTGTCAGGACGTTGTAGAAAGGCATTCTGGGAGATGAAATGATTAAAAAGCTTCTCAGGTTGTTGAGTCTAATTTTCTGTTTCACCTCCAGAGATAAATTGGAAAATTTTACAGACAGTCCTGCACCAACACACACGGAGTCTCACGGAGTACATTGTTCACCTGCAAGTTTATTTTTGGAAAACCAACACGTTCTCACGTCACACTCGTCAAATATCACCGTTTATCTATTTCCTCTGCGTGTGTTGTTGACGTTCCAGGATGTGGTGTCAATTTACGCCTGTTAAATGCATTGTGTCCTTTCAAAATACTCTTCCCTTACAGTCTTTCTCAAAATAAACTCACAACATCAGCAGAACACTTCATGTTTATTTCCTTGTGCAACAGGAGGAAAGCATCAAGGTTTAGAAGAGGGTTGTTTTATTTATTTGTCAGGAGCAAGTGATGTGTCCGTCTTGCTGACCTCACCTGCCCTGTTTGGTTTGGTTCAATCGAACTCAAGTTTGTTTGCCCCCTAAGTGCAGATCGTTTGGGCAGGTGTGAACACAGCAGTCACACTCAGGTGTGCACCGAAACAACCGGACCGAGACCTTCTTGAGGAGGTGCAGTTGGTTTGTGGTGAGAATATATTCCGACCTGGATGTGAAGCAACTGCAGTCACGTGACACATTGTTTGGGTTAAACATGAGCATGTTACAGTCCTGGAGGATTATTAATGTGCACCTCCTCCTGTACTGCCTTAATATGCACATTCAGCACATCCAATGCATCAAAACATTGTTTTCTAGTTGGAGCCGCGCCTCGTTTTCAAACTGTATGGTTTGACTAAAATGAACAATGACAGCAATATAGTCCACGATGAGCAGCGCTAAAATCAACCTGCGTAGTTGTCCCTCCATTGTGACATTAGAAAGTGTCACATTTATCTTGCAAGTGTTCTCTTCTTCAACGTTTGCTTTACTTCCTGGATTTTTCCCACATGGAAATTCTGACCAATCAAGAGCAGCTTTCTCACACAAGGTATTTGATCTGGTCCGCTTGTAAATGCTGCCGTGAGAACATGAACCAACTCTAGACAATTATACAACTTTGTGACAAAATTAATGACTCTAGGTCTGAACGCACCCTAAAATACCTTTTTTGTTGTGACACAAATGTATTGCATGCAAAGAACATTCATTTAACTTCCTATTGCCAAAAAATAATGTACTGATTTAAAAGATTTTGGGTGTTTCCTCATTCACCTCAACATACTTTATGTTTTCTTGGAGCAACAACTAGTGGCCATTAGAGGAACTGCAGCTTAAGATGCTTCAGAACTGGTGTCGACATTCATTCATGAGGGGTTAATTCCTGTCGTGAACACATCCTGCATTTAAAATTTTACAGTTCACACGTTGTTTAGTTTGTAAATAGGATTATATTTAAACAATTAGATGTGTTTGAGATAACTGCAGGTCACAGCAGTTTGTCTGCTGAAGGTGACGCACACACAAGCAGCTCAGACAGAAGAAGAAATAAAAACGGTGGGTTGTTCACAGATCAACGTGTGTGTATGTGAATGTGTGTGCGTGTGGTGTCTAGGAGTTGCTGTCCAATATAGCTTTTCCCAACACGCCGCTGCCATGGTTACGCAGGGATATGAGGCGCCACGGAAACAAACAGAGAGACGTTTGAGCACGCTCACTGCTGATCACCTGGCTGTCGCTCTATCTCACACACACACACACACACACACACACACACACACACACACACACACTATCTATGGAAGTGATACACATGCAAAATATAGACACACACCCACATGCACACAGACACAGACACACACACACACACAGATACAGTATACACTTACTCTGCGGCTGATATTAAGTCAGCACCCATCACCTGCTGTCTGACACGCACACACACATGCACGCATGCACGCACACACCAGCTATAAATATCCATGTGCCACTCAAAGTGAATCAGTTGTCTATCCCCAAGCTGCTGTCCCACATAGCCACTCAACTGAGCTGTGTGTGTCAGTTCGTGTGTGTGTGTGTGTGTGTGTCAGTTCGTGTGTGTGTGTGTGTGTGTGAGGAAAAGTGTTATTTTAAGTCGTGTGTTTGAACGTCGGAGCGAGGGGTAGAAATCCAGGGAGAAGAAGAAAGAGAGAGTGTCTGTGTGCGTCAGAGGAAGTGTGTGTATATTTTCTGGTTGGGATGTGTATTTTTGTGCGTGTGTGTGTCAGAATAAACATTTCATCCCCCTGCGAGTGATGCAGGCACCCCCTCGGCCAATCAGTAATGAGTAAACAAACGCAGCGCCCCCCTCGGGCCAATCAGAGCAGCTTTAGGAAAGCCAGAAGGAAGTCAGAACGAGGCCGAAGAGGCTCTGAAGTTTCAGATAAACTGCTCGACGTGATGGCAATTAAAGCGATGATTGTGGCGCCCCCTGAGGCCAATCAGTGCAATATTTGAAAATGCGGGAATGAAAAAAAAGATCACATCATTTCTTGGAGGATTTAAGTCCAAAAAAAGGAGGAGAAATTTTGGAAATATTCAAGAAAATGCAAATATTTCCCTCCACAAACAAACAGCTCTTTCACCATTTGATGTGTCCTGTTTGGTTTACTGTCAGATCTGGTTACGAGAATTTGTACGCTAAGATTCCTTTTCCTGTTGTGGAAAACTGATGCATGCTGTTTGATTATTGCCTATACTGTTTCTTTTTTTTGAACTGCAATCTTTAAAGTTAAGGCTCCCTTATTCCTCAGTATATTTTTCTTACTGTCAACAAAGACCAAAACCAACAATGTGTTAGCTTGTCTCTCAACACGTTCTGACTTCTCTACTCTGTCTGTGGCTCTCACGCCCGAACACACTGGCTTTAAAAACAGTACAGTAGTTTTATTTAAAAAAGAAACAAAAAAAAATCTCAGTATTTTTGTTTTTAGCAAACGATACAGAGAAGAATGTGTTTATACGTCTGGAACCTCCCATTTACAACAGGCTTGAGACAAGTCCTCGTTGAGAATTTGGCTCAGAGTCCGGAGTAACTCTCTTACCCTGAAGCCTCCTTAAGGAATCTGATCCTGTTTGATGCCTTTGCTGACGCCGATCGCAGCAAGATTCAAACCCTGGACCTTCCACATGCATGACGAGTTCTCTAACCACGACACTGGGGAGGCCCTTTTTACTAATCGGAATAAATCTGCATTTGTTCAGGACTGTTTTCAGCGGTGGATTAATACACATTTGATTGGACTGTTTACATTTACTACTAATCAGTAACAACAAATTCATTTGGAGAGAAATACAATGTCACCTGAACATTTTGAAAGTCTTGAATAATGAGGTAAATGTCTGAAAAAGTTTTCCTCATGTGCAAAAACCTCAGGCTTCAGACCGTTCTACATCATAATCATCATCAGTAGTTAAAGTCAGTGCATCCCTGACAGAACAGCACCGTTGCATTTCACCCTGCATGTTTCTTCAGCCCGACATTGTTGAAACAGAGAAGCTAATGTGGCTGTTCCCTCAGTATTTTATCTCATCTCAACACATTAACATTTGCTCTGAAATCCAATCTAATGTTATTTACTTTCTTTGCAGGTAAATAACATTATTCTCATCGTAGCCACTAGGGGACGACTGAGGTGTTTTGGCTTTCCTTGGTTATTGTTTGTTTATTGGGTTAATTTAGCAGTCTGTAATGATTTGGTGCCGCAAATGCTAATGCTAGTTTGCTAACTAGCTAATTTGCGGTAGTCATTTCCGGTAAGTGAACAACAGCCGTGTTTGAAACCTGAGCAAACTTGATTTTTTTTTTTTTTTTTTTTTTGTTTAAAAACATGGGAAGAAGACAATGAGATACTTAATATATGGGCCAAAAATTAGCAAGTTATTCACATGTTATATGAAGTAACGTTATTAACTAAGAATTTACTCAAAAACAAGCCAAAAAAAGAAAAATGAAACAAGACAAAAACAAACCTGACAATAAGCAAAAATAAGATAAAATTAAAAAACACAAAGGAATAAACCCTAACAAATACAGTCATGGAAAAAATTATTAGACCACCCTTGTTTTCTTCAATTTCTTGTTAATTTTAATGCCTGGCTCAACTAAAGGTACATTTGTTTGGACAATTATAATGATAACAACAAAAATAGCTCATGAGAGTTTAATTTAAGAACTAAGAACTATTCATTTTCCATGGTTTTCTTGATAATAACCAAAATTACTTAAATTCTTACATCAATAGCTATGGCATTGTACCGCCAAAAACACTACTTTTAAGCATTCCATGTTTTCTTTTCTGTTTGCTTTAAACACATGATACACACAAGAGTTAATACTTGATTGCATAACCATTGTTTTTGATGACTGCAGCCATGCGTCTTGGCATGCTCTCCACCAGCTTCTGACATTGTTCTGCTGTCACAGCAGCCCATTCCTGTTGGACAAATTCAAACAAATTTTCTTTGTTTTTGGGCTTGTGGTTCTCCATTTTGAGTTTGATGATTTTCCACAGGTTTTCAATTGGATTAAGATCTGGTGATTGAGCAGGCGGCAAGGCATGGTGCGAATGTTGTGGTTTCCATCCAGGCTTTAACTGACCTTGCCGTGTGGCAAGGGGCATTGTCTTGTTGGAAAATCCAGTCATTCGAGGCAGGAAAGAGTTTTCCAGCTGATGAAAGAAGACTGTTTTCAAGGGTAGTCCTGTACATGACCTGGTTCATTCGGCCTTCACACAATTGCATTTGCCCTGTTCCACTCAGACTGAAACAACCCCAGATCATGACTGATCCACCCCCATGTTTTACTGTAGGGGCAAGACAGTCTGGGTTGTAAGCTTCTCCAGGCTTCCTCCTAACCAGTAAGTTGGCTGGAGTGGGCATCAATTCAAAATTGGATTCATCACTGAAGAGAACCTTAGCCCAATCATCAACAGTCCAATCCTTGTGGTCTCGAGCAAAGAGTAACCGGGCCTTCCTCTGCCTTTCATTGATGAAGGGCTTCTTGCTTGCTCTGTGTGACTTCAAACCAGCTTCAACAAGTCGGTTTCGAACTGTCCTTGCCGAACAAGTCACATTTCTCGACAGTGCCCACTCATTTTTAAGGTCCCTGGAGGTCTGACGACGATTCCTGACACAGGAACGGATGAGTGCACGGTCATCTCGTGGGGTAGAAAGACGTTTCCTGCCACGGCCAGGTAGCAATTTGGTAGTGCCATGTTCAGCTTGTTTTTTTTTGTTGTAATGAATGGCTGTCTTGGAGATCTTCAGTTTTTTCACTACCTGTCTCTCACTCATGCCAATTTCAGCAGTGCCAAGATGGCTGCCTTTGTGGCTTCACATAATTCTTTTGTTTAGGCATTATGTGAGAGCTGACAACTTCTGAGTTGTGCTACGGCTTGAATGTAAGCAGGAAACCACTCTAGGCCTTTGCATGTGCAGTGCTGCTTGTGACATGAAATGGCCTCTTATATACCCTGGGAATCAATTAAGCTTAAGAATGTCAAATAGGACATAAAGTATTATGTGACCAGCTGCATTTTTTGTTGTGTTCATTGTATTATACGTTTAGTGGTACCAGATATTAGAATGAACAAGAAATTGAAGACAACAAGGGTGGTCTAATAATTTTTTCCATGACTGTAAGCAACAAAGAAACATAAACAAAATTACCTGAAAAAGAAACAAATAAAAGTAAAAAATAATTATAAAAAAAAGACAGAAATTGTGCTATAAATTAGACTAAATAATATCTGTATTTATTTTCTGATATTTTCCTAGTTTCTTGATGATTTTCTAATAACACTCCTCTAATAACGCAATGAAATGTGTTATCATATTTCAAAAGCTTGTGAAAGGCCCCTGAATGCAGCACAAGATAATGGATGTCGATCCAGGTTTAAAAGGGTTAAGACAACACTACCCTGTCGAAATTTGCGTACTGTACTACGCCAATAAGAACATAGTGCACATAGTATACTTCACGGAAGTGTACTAATGGAAGTATGTGATTTGAGACACACCAAGAGATACTGAAGACCAATGAGAGCAGAGTGGGTGTTTTGGGAGGGCGGGTTTAAGGAGACAGGAGCCTTCTCAGGCAAAGGGTGAGCACAGGTGTCACAGCACAGACAGAGTGAGGAAAATCTGTGTTGTTTGACCATTAAAGCATCTAAACATGTTCTAGTAGAAACCCAAAATACAAGCATGAACCTGTTTCCATAATTCTGCAAAGTCACACGTGCTTACACTGAACTCCTGTGCGTCACGTTCACTGACAGCTCTCATAGCAACTGAAGAATGCAGAAAGTTTTCCATGGTTATGTTTTGTGGTGTTGAATCACTCCAGGCACTAAGGTTAGGGAAAACATTGTCAACCTGGATAAACACCGAGAAGCACAAGACAGGTTGTGTTTACCTTAACAACATTTAACTAAAAACCACAATCTGTGCGGCCGTGTGTGTGGTGCCTTCATGTGCTGGCAGAAAGCGCTGGACTTTTGCAAACTCAGCTGCCAAACAAAGTTAGTCACTGAGTAAACCTCACTAACAAAATCACGCAAACATGGTCCTTCTGAGAGGAGTTATGGAAAGTTGGTGGGCTCTTCTGATTATTTTTTAGAAAATGCTAAATCCCCACAGCCTATGAATGCACCGCAGCACAACAACAGGTGTCAGTCGCAATCACACAACCAGCCAGAGGCAGACCTTTCACATGACACGTGGTAAAAGAGATTCAAGTTAAAAACACTGGTAAGAAGCTTGAATGAGGTTATAAAAGAGCGAAGGAGAGGAATTCATCGTTCGGAAGCCGAGAGCTGAGCAGCACCGGAGGGAGGCAGTTTGAAAGCAGATGGATGATGTGTTAAATATCTAAGTATACACTCAGGAAGACTGTAGTATTCAAGCAGCAGTCATATTTCCTGCCTCAAAACACTCTTCTTGGCACATTTTCATTTTGTTCACCAACACAAAAATAGAACTCTTATTATGTCTTTAGTGAAGATACGTCACCGGTGAAACCTTGGAGATGCTCGAAACAAGTCACAACACTGAATACATCTATATACAGCACACACACACACACACACACACTGACAGAATCCTGACATGATATTCAGACGAGGCAGAGATGCTCATACACGCAGAACATCAAACTCACACCCACAGTTCAGCATATAATGCTTTAAGCATCACAAAATGTCACCCCCCCCCCAAACAGTCGCCATGGATACTGACCCACATTTCAGCCAACATGAGGATCTGCTTCTCATTTACATTCACCTCAAATAAATCCTCATCGCCCAACCTGAACCTGCAGCACCTGGGCTTTGAAGGAAAAAACAAAAAAGCAGGAAGCGTCAGAGAAGTTTATGAAACGCATTTATTCTGTGATAGTTGTTCAAGACTGAGGAGGGTTTTTTTTTTCCATATTTTTTTAAGATTTAACTGTAAAGCATTTGAGGACAAACACTTTTCTTTACAATATATTGTTGCTTTTTTTTTTCTTTTTAGTTGTTTGTTGTTTTGAGGCCTGTTGCTGATGAAACCAGTTTGTCTGCCGGCTACTTTAACCGACCGTGTGATGTGACAAACTCTGCAACGATTTTTCAGTTATGTAATTAAATGAATTGGTGCGAAGTGAAAACACAAATCCTCATTCGAGATGAGGCCAGTAAAGTAATTATCACCAGGGATTTTAGTCCCGTCTGAACGCACCATGTCGATAATCATTACGGATAATGTCAGTAAAATTACAGCGATTTTTACCTTCTGTAAAACGATCTGGAGAAAATACCTCGGGTTATATTAATCCTGTGCGAATGCGATCCTCTGTAAAAATGTATGTAAATATTTCGTCACATCCTGTTTACAACTAGTTTTCTGTGTTTTCTCGATGATGGAGGCGCTTGAAGAAGCATTCGGTGTTGTCAGCAGTCATGATAGTGGACATTCTTCCAAATATCGCATAGCCCTACGTGGGAGACCAATTAAAAGGTGGAGAAGAAAACACTTTTCAGAGCCACGAGACTTCTGGTTGTTAGGCAGGCCTAATATAAATCCATATTGCCAATCGTTGTGTACACACAATCCTGATCATGGGCAATATTTCATATAAATGTTACACATACAGGAAGCAACGCAGCACGCACATGCCGACAGGGAGGTGACGTCAGGGCGCAAACTAAGTTACCATCTCTGGTAGAATTACTGAGATTTCTTGTCCTGTGCGAATCGGACATTTATATTACAGACATCCTGTGGTAAACTGACATTAGTCCACATCCCTGTGTAAAACTAATCCTGTCAGAATAGTACTAAAAATCACTAAAATAGAAGTATAGGCTATTAATTGAACTTTTATGCGGAAACAGCCGCGGCCAAGCACATTATGTTTGGGGTCAGTATGTCCCCATTCTTTTATATGTGACATCTCAAGAAGAGCTTTGGGGCATTCCCTTGAATTTGGCACAAACGTCCACTTGGACTCCAATTAACTGATTAGATTTTGGTGACCTCACAAAACATGTTTTTGGCCATAACTTAAGAATTCATTGCTGATTAGGACAATTTCAAATTTCACTCAAATGTCTGATAGGGTCTAATGATGAAGCGATGACATTTTATATCCAAAAGGTTAAAAGTCAGCCTCATTGTGACATCATAACATTCTGCTTAAAACACTTTTCTAGCCATTAGTCAGCGCCCTGTCTCAGGAACAGAAGGAGAGACATTTGGTTGGACACTGAATTGGTGACACTAATGTTGAGTGTCCACCTTGAAATTGTGCTGATTGTAAAGTTTTTCTCATGAAGTTTATGGGCGGTCTGCTGTTTAAGTCCGGTTCCTTGACCCCTCCTGACACATTTCTTATTTTCCAGTTTTAGTGTGTGTCAGTGAGTAGAAAACGTGGGACAGACAGAATGACTGACTGACAGAATGACACACTGACAGTTTCTGTGATTATGTACAGCAGACCATACCATGACTTAGTCATACCAAACATTAGAAAAAAACAACATTGGTCCACAGGGGGAGCCACAGCCATTGGTCGCATTTTAGCCATTTTTAAGCATTTTTCTGTTGTTATAGCGCCACCCAGTTGCCAATTAAAGTTAAATTTCTCCAGTCACCTTGAGGCGTCCTGTTCTACATATCTACCAAGTTTAGTAAAAAGCCATATGGCGGTTAGGCCTAGATAAGAAATGAGCTCTCTAGCGCCCCCATTTTGTGTGATGGGGTCAATAATGGAGGGGTCCTCTCAGATTATGTGTGGTCATATGCCTACAAAGTTGCGTGGTGATGGGTGAAACCCTTGAGATGTTCTACACCTTTATGTGATGAGCCACGCCCTCCGCAATATTCATTGCCTTATAGAAGCTCAGTTTTAGGAAGTTTTCCAACTTTTGCCAAGAGGGAACTTTAGATATTGGTCCCTAGATTATGTTCACCCAGTTTCATGCAGATCGCTCAAACTTCCTAGGAAGAGATCCATTTGAAGTGTTTTTCAAGAAATTCAAAATGGTGGAAAATCTGTTTAAGCGGAAGTTATGGGTTCTTGAGGCAAATGTGTTCCTCATGAGGAGAGACATCTCTCTGCAAAGTTTCATGTCTCTACGACATACGGGGCATGAGATATGCCCATTCAAAGTTTGACATTTCAATGGGTTGCTATAGCGCCCCCCTTTGGCCAATTGATGTAATATTGCTTCATTGGCATCCTCCCATGACCCTCTACCACTGTGCCAAATTTCACATGGATTGACCAAGTCAGTGAGGAAAAAAACCTGGAACACACACACAGAGTTTTCGTCATTATATAGTGAAATACAGTAAGATGTCATGAGCTTTGCAGGTGTTTGGTCATAAACCAAACTATTGGGCAACTTGAGGTGTTTTTAATTTCTTGCAAATTTTTGGGGTAATTTCTCATGTTTCTGAAAGAAATCAAAACATTTTGCTCAGGTCTCAAAGGGTTAACTTGACATCTTCTGGATTCAGTTTGTTTTGCAGATCAATAAATAAAACAAATAAAAGATTCAGGCTCACATCTTTGATCGGACCTGAAGTTTCACACAGTCTTTACGTGTGAGTGAACGCTGTGTTACAATGAGCTGCTTTTGTAGTGTTTTTTTTTTTTTTTTTTTTCAGCAGGTGTTGCTTCTTTCAAACTGTGGCGATATGATTTTGGAAACAAACTTGTGAAATGTTCAGCCAGGATTAGTGGAGGCGTTGTGGTGGCTTCAGAGTGATTTGGTTGTTAAAAAAAGAAGCAGCAGCAGCTACACCGACGGACGCACAGAGATTAATTCTCATATTTCAAACCGGAGACTCTCGGATGGGATGAGAAACTGAAACATCTTTGGATTTAACACAGTTTTATGTCTTTAGGACACCCACATCTTTACAAACACATATCTCAGACGCTAAATCTTCCCTCTCTCTCATACACACTATAATCAGCTCTGTCAGCTGTGGCACTAAACACAGTCCAGTGATATAAGATGCCATTAAACCATTAACAGCCTGCTGATTATCTGCGCTCATCTCTCTGTTGTTCTGCTTCAGTCTGGATGTTTGTTCATGTTGGTGTCGCTGTCTGAAAATAAGGTGTCAGCTGTTGTATTATCCAGTGAGCTGAATATTTTTTTTAATATTCTGCCTCACCAGCGGCGGGTCATCTCCAGTGACAGATCAATCAGCTGATCAGGTATGTTTCTGCCGCTCACCTCCCACAGCTTCTATTAAAAATCACAAGGCTGTGTGCAAATACGCCGTCTCAAACTAAGCCATCACTGCTCATCCATTATTGGTCAGACTGTCCTTGTATGTATTGTTCTTGAGGTTTGGTGAAATGAAAATCTGAGTTTCAGATTCAGAGCCTGACTTTGGTACCTGGGGTTCTTTGAATTGGGAACACATTTTAAAGATACTGACAAAGACCGGACAGCCCACGCATAACGACTGTTTCAGCCAACATGCAGTCTGAAAAGAGAAATTGGAAGGCGACGCTGGGCGACAGGTAGACTGTGGTTAAAGCTGTCCTGCTATGCAACCTCATGTACCTGTAAAACAGAAACAGTAAGGGTGGGGAAAAAAGCAATACAGCTGATACAATTTTACGCTAAGCCGAAACGTCCGCAGAAGTCTTTTGCTCTCCGAAACCAACAGACCAGGTGATTTAAACTGCTAAAAACATTGGGAAAGGCAGTTTCACATTACAAATCAGTGTATCACTGATGCATGTTGGAGGCAGACTGCTAGCTGAACACCTGCTAATGTGTGCTCACCTTTTTTCCCCCGATAACTTAAAGTCCATTCTCACTGAGGGCGAATATCCGCGCGGATTATTCTCGTGGAAAAACATAAAATTTCATGGGTTCTTGGTCCAGCTTGGTGGCTGTGGTGAGAGTGGTAAGTGCTAAAGAAAGTTGATGTTGACGCTTGTTACATTAGCTTGCTAACTCGCTGCTGCTGCTACTCTTGTCCATGTTCAACCACACCCATTCACAAATTGTGTGAAGGGTTTAAACGCGGAATAGCGCTGCACGAATATTCCGTAAATCCACCCCGCATTTCCGCATCGTGGCAGTGAGAATGAACCTTTAAGATCCAGACACTCAGCAGTGATTTCCTCTTCTCCAAAACAAACTCATTTATCAAACTAAGCTTAAGATCCATACTAAAAATGTACATACGGACAAAAGCCCAAATTCAATGTACCAAAAGTATTTGACAATTTCTACGATCAGACTTCCACCTCATCCTCTGCGTCGCCAATTTCCCGTCTCCAAAATGTTCGTAAACACAGGTCAGTTTCAGTCAAGTTTCTCCCATGGAGTCTTTTTTTATAGATCACAACTTTTGCGTGTAAAGTGGCGTACGCCTCTTTCAGACCTCGTTTTGTGCGTAGGAAATGTTTATAAATGAGACCCCTGGTGATTTACACCATTAAAAACACAAAATAAAACAGTTCCAGTGGCGCAACATACTAGCACGTGTAGCATGCTACACTAGTGACGTATGTGACGTGACATCTGTCATGCTATGCTTGTGACAAAAGTACTTATTCAATGTCAAACCATAATATTTATCCTAAACCTAAAAAACGTAATGCGATAATTTCTTGACGTGTTTAAAACTAGCAGAAAATGACCTACTCTGTCTTTTAGGTATGAGAGAGGGTTGGCAATGGGGCACATTAACAGTGTTAAGCGAGGAGGAGGAGGAGGAGGTGGTGGGAGAAGTTTTACCTTCAAATAGAGTTGTTTAGAGCAGCGGTTCCCAACTGGTGGGTCGCAGTTCAAATGTGGGTCGTGGGTCTTTTCTAAATGGACTGTAATTGACTCGCAAACGTGTCAAGTTAGTAAAAAACACTTTATTTTGAAGTACAGTGGATTTTTGGTACAGAACTTTTGCAGCTGTTTCCTGCTGTAGAGTGAATGACTAACAGAAAGACAGAGACAGCAAAGCAGCTGTGTGGACCTTGAACTAATGACTGAGGAGAAATCTGGACCCTGGAGCTAAACCAGTCGGGAACCATTGGTTTAGGTCATCTTGATAACCCGTAGACTTGCTGTCAATCTGTGTTTCTCATTTCCAGCTCAGTAGGACTTTGTGGTATTGATGTCACCTTGCTCCCAAATCTCAGCCATTATTTTAGTGAATGCAATGTTATCACAGCCAATCATGAGCAGTTTGAAGCCCAAAGAAGAAGTGCTCACACAAAAACATCAGTTGGACCGAACCATGCACATTTCCCACCCCGCCTTCTTGTGTTCAGCCTTTCACTTTCTGATTAAAGTTTCCACGCTGCAGCTTCTTCACAACCACGAGGGCGTCTGTGCTGCAGCTGAAATCTGGCCAGATCACAGCTGGAGGTAAACGCTGTCTCTCCGAAAAAAATATACAGAATCTGAGTTTTTACAAGGAGAGATAAAAGGATGGATGAAGGCGGGATAGAAAACAGGGAGGGAAGAGGGAAGAGGGAGAAGGGAAATGGGGCACATGTCTGAAGGAAGGAGTGGAGCGTGGAGCAAGGAAGAAGGAGGAGGAGGAGGAGGAGGAAGGGGGGGCGGGGGGGGGGGGTGGGCGTTTAATTTGAGAGGCGAAATGAACAGGAAAGGATCATGTGGAGAAACAGGTGAAGAAAACGGAATGGGAAGATGATGGAAAACCAGACAGATGCGGAGGAATGTGAGAAGGAGAGAGAAGGAGTGATAACGAACCATATGCATCAACACTGCCTCCATTGTTCTGCCTCACGCACAGCCTGGATTTTCCTTTGCACCTTCGAATACATTTTCCTCACCTTTTCTCTCTCCATCCACCCACTTGTGCACAAAAAATACCCCAAAACTCATCCGTCTCCCCTTGATCGCACACAAACACACAAAACGCACACACAAACACACACTCATGGGTGAGTGAATGAGCCGAAAAGAGTCCTTATCGCTGCAGCAGCTGCCAGTCCATTCATATCATTATAATAACTCTGAATGACGCTAATGAGGAATACACACCATGAATAGACCAGGATGAGACTCGTGTGTGTGTGTGTGTGTGTGTGTTTAAGTGTGTATTATAAGTAGCACACATAATAAATAGGCCAGAATGAAATGCTGTAAATATGTGTTTGCATGTGCAGGCAAGTGTGATGTGTTTTTGTGAACGTGTAACTCTGTGTGTGTGCGTGTGTGTGTGTGTGTGTTCCAGTATGAATACACACAATAAGTAATCACAGAAAGAGAGAGCGAGAGGATGAAGGGGGAGAGATGCTGAAATTAACTTTACAGGAAACCCATTTTACGTCTGAAAAAAAAAAAAGCCCAAAAGCACTTATTGATTCGAGAACGTAAAATAATTAATTGACCTGTTATGTAAGAGACCAATTAAAAGCTCTGAATGCAAAAACGAACAGTAAAAGAAAATAAAAACAAACAAATGAGAAAACAAGTGGGTCTGATTTCATCAAGAAGCTTCATTAACCGAACTCATTCTTTTGCTAACGTTGGTGCCTTCAGGGCAACAGATGCAGCGCCAGAAATGCGGTTCATGAACCCATTTAGAGTAATTCATTAAAATAATTTCTGTGAGTTCGGCTGCATTCAGACCAGCGTTGGTGCAGACTCGAGATGTGCAGCCTCCTCATTCATTTCAACAGACAGCTGAAGTCCTGACGTCACACTGGGACGGGCTTCTGTAACTCAGCGCAACTTCTCACTGAACATCTCTTTCATCAGTCTCTTTCATAAACTGTGTAAAAGAAGCTTCCAGGTCTGAAAAGTGAAGCCGATGTGGAAGCCTGTATTGTTTCTAATGGCCAGCAGGGGGCGACTCCACTGGTTGCAAAAATAAGTCTGAATGTTTAAATGTCTATAAAGAAAATGACCCCACTTCTCTCTTGATTTGTCACCTTAATAAATATTTTGCTGATGAGTTTATGGTCTCAGTTGCTGGTTTCAAGTTTTCTTCAACACCACGTGACGTTAATTTTTGTAAAGTATCGTCCTGTTTAAAAAAAAAAAGACGATAAACCAGGGTATGCTTTAGGATGTTGCTACTCTGTGATTGGCATGTTGCAAACAGTATGATGTCTTTTGGTGGGCGGGGCTTTGCTGGAGGTAAAACAGTTCTCTACAGACATTATCAAGCTCTGTTGGGTTGTTTTAGTGAATGGAGGAAGATGATGTGAGTGGTGCATTCAGAAATACTCAATCTGCATCGGAGTGTACCAACTGAGATCAGAAATTCGGAGCGCTGTCTGAATGTACCGTTCGGTTATCCAGAGCACTGCACTCTCTGCGTGTGGAGACGGAGCAGCAGAGCGCGAAGTAAATCTGTGATTAACTTAACGATTAATTCATGCAGAAATATAACGCTCTGTCTCTGAATTTACCAGCGCACCATGTCAGCTCACTCACTCTGTGGGACCGCCAGTGTCACTTGAAAAACTTTTGTTGTACTAAAAGACCCTCTAAGAAGTCGTACGTTCAGTTTTTCCAATAATGTTTAAAGGAGCAATAAGCGAAATTCATCATTTCTAGATTGAAGGAATTAAAAAGCCCCTTGTTTACAAGCCGGTTCGGCTGCGCGTTCATGTACGTTCATGTGACTTCTTCTCTTGGACAGATACAACATAAAGTCAAATGTCTGTTTTAATTAGTGTTACAGTAACGTTAGGCACATGTCGCTATGTCGATTCAATTACATTTAATGTTACAATCGTAGCATGGGTTAATGTCCAGAGTTATTAGCGGCTCAGCCCCAGCAATGGATCAGGCGTTACGGTTGTGTTAGGTGAGCAGCCCGGCTGCCCAGCTAACATTCGTAATTAGCATTGTTAAATGTAACCCGGTGGGCAGCCTGGCGGGTTGTGTTTAGCTATTCTCCTGCCTACTTCAATGATGAAGGTACCTGTAATAAATGTAATATATTTGCTGAGATGGAGGCGAGGCTCAGTGACTAGGAGAACTGGGAAGCTTTGATCTGAACTCGCGGCGGTGACTCAGTGGCTCCAGTCTGTGAGGCTGTTGGTTAACCCAGGTGTGTGGTGGGAAATGATGGTCCTTGGGTCAAATCTGGCCCCACAGCAAACATATTTGCCCCCCTGACAAAAACTAAAGTTTTCTTATTTATACTTTACAGCCTAACATTCAAATGATTTTGCTTTTCCTGCAGTTTGTTGAGTATTTGATACTCACAAGATTGAATACTACTTTAATTCGAGTTCTTTACATACACACCTCTGCTTGGATGGTTCAGGTTATCTCCTCCACACTACTGTGGCAGCAAAGATGAATTGCTAAATCCCACCAAGTCTGGAGGTAATTCTAGCTCTGAGCAAACACCAAAGCTTAAGACTTGCAGAAATCTCAAATTAGCTTCTGACAGTTTAGTCGTGGACCACTTCACTGAACCTTTGTCATTACATCGGCAAAGTTTCCCTCATCGCTCGGCTTTTCAGGAAACAGGCAAACGCGTGCTGCCTTGATTATCAGGTGATTCTGTGGGGTTTGGCTTTCACCTGGCTGACAACATCCCACAGAGCCCAGAGGGAGAAAGACTGACGCCTGTGAGCTACGAACAGGATGATGCAAACAGGGAGAAAGACGAAGATGAGCTGATAAAATGAAGCAGAAGTTTCACAGCCGATAACCTGCCGGACGATATTAAGGAAGATGGATTGACTGGAAGGAACTTGGTGGTAAATGAATGGGTGAAAATGTTTTTTATCAGCTTCAATCAGAGGATATTCACACTGAACATCAAAACATCAAACATGTAATTCCTCTACGAGTATATGTGTGTGTGTGTGTGTGTGTGTGTGTGTGTGTGTGTGTGTGTGTGTGTGTGTGAGAGAGAGGAAGGTTTTTCTGGCTGCATTCCCGGAAAACAAACTGTGGTCAAGCGAAGGTAATTAAAAAGAAAAACTCGTTAAGAGCGAGACACGCCCACTGCATTTCAGTCTGTCTGTCTGTCTCTCTCTCTCTCACACACACACACACACACACACACACACACACACACACACACACACACACACTTCTGCCTCACTTTGCAATTCTTCATCTGTCATATACACTGGATGTAACATGTCTCTGTCTTGCGCACACACACACACACACAGTTCATTGATTTTCATTGTTTCATCCATCCATCTTCCTGACAGTCACTCCTCCCCTCCTATGACTCAACTCCCTGATGTGTGTGTGTGTGTGTGTGTGTGTGTGTGTGTGTGTGTGTGTACATTTGTATATCTGAGGCGTCCTGTTTGTTCAGAGTTCTCTGCAGACATTTCTAACACAGTGAAGTGGGCTGAATTTCTTTGTGATGACTGACAGTTTGATGGGCGGGTTGATGTGAGAGGAGCTACAGTTGAATGTGAATAAATGTGTTTATAATGCGTCTTACAGAGTGCTAGTGTTCATAGCTCCAACAATCAATACTTTTCATTTTAGCAATGAATCAAAAGACTACATTAATGTCAAGGTCTCTTGTAACAAAAAACCCCACAGAGAGTTATCACCAACTCTGCAGCAGCCCTGTGGGGCTTTTTTTT
The DNA here is from genome assembly GCA_026686955.1 of Epinephelus cyanopodus. Lineage (NCBI taxonomy): Eukaryota > Metazoa > Chordata > Actinopteri > Perciformes > Serranidae > Epinephelus > Epinephelus cyanopodus. The sequence continues at coordinate 39,679,682 of CM048922.1, forward strand.
AAGCCTCTTTTAGCTCAGTGTTTAGGTTTCGGCACATTTACTGTGGCTCAGCATCAGCACTCAGAGACAGCCAGGTGTTGTAAACAAGGAACCTCTGATGGAAGGGCAGGAAGGTTTGCTCTTTCTGCTTTAAGGCTTTGAACGTAGGCATGTGGAAGGGCAGAGAGGTGTGCTCTCTTCACCTTAAGGCTTTCCGTGTAGACACATGAAAGGGCAGGGAGGTTTGCTCTTTCTACCTTACGGCTTTGAACATAGGCACGTGGAAGGGCAGAGAGGTGTCTTCTCTCTGCCTTAAGGCTTTTCATGTAGGTGTGAGGAAGGGCAGACAGGTGCTCTCTCCGTCTTAGGCTTTCCGTGTAGGTGGAAACGGGTTAGTGCTCTTGCGTTGTGTAGATTACATGATGACCCACGCTCAGTCACTGTTCGGCTTGGACCCGCATTTATTTCACCACTGGTGAACAGCGCAGCTCAGCATGCACACAGGTCCAGAGACAGCAGACTGTAACAGCACGGGGGTGCATCTGAGAAATCTGCATGTGGCGTTCAAGTACACAAATAGAAAAGAGAAATCTCTCTGGTAACTATTACTAGTTTGTAACAGTTAATTAAAATCAGTGCACCTTCCATAATGGCAGAAAGACAGCTTGTGGGATCACCAACTTAATAACTCTGTTACACGTGGAAGGGCAGAGAGGTGTTCTCTCTCCGCTTTAGGCTTTCCATGCTCTGAGTGTCATCAGTGTTGGGCAGTAGCGTCACTACAAATAACAACATTACTAACTTAACTGCATTTCTCAGTAGCGTGGTGGAAACGTCACTACTTTCTCTGTCAAACAGCTTCTCAGTAGCGAAGCTGATTAATTGACAAAGCAGCACGGTAGCATCCACGACGTTTTTTCTGCGGAGGTCTGGATAAGAGTAAGGATAGTAAAACTGAGGAAAAGTAATACGATATACAATAAGATATACTTTATTGTCCCATAGGGAAATTTGTCTTGGACTCAATGTGACTGACACCAGCGCCACACAGAGGCATGTAGACGAGGGAAGCACTTTCGCATTATATCGCATTATATCACGTACTAATCCTTCAGTTTATCTTGCTTGCTGCTTTTGCTATTGGCTTTTCTTCCCAACTCTGATTGGCTACATTGAACTTCTTCACGCATCTCTCACGTGTCTTGAAACCAGAGAAATATACACAACAACGGCGAAGGAAAGAGCTGAGAGACAGAGAGCGGTGTTACTGTAAGTTATTATTTCCTATCTACAAGATCTTATCAAAATAAAACTGTATTACATCCAAACAATCCATAATGAGAGTACGAGGCGTCCACACAAAACAAGAGTAATGGCATGAAGGTGAAAAGTTATTGCAGCCTGAGAAAACTACTCATTAGATTGTGCCCATAAATTTGACACCTGCTGGGCTCTGTAGAGTTATCTGGCTCTTTAGGTGCTAAATGCTCCACTTTCCTCATCAGCTAGAGTCTGACTTTGTTCTCTACCTGCTCAGCACCAAACAGCAGCCGGTGGATTTTTAGTTGAATGAAGCTGCCTGCTGCTGGAAATGAAAACTAAAGCAGTGATCCCAAAAAAGATTAAAAGGCTGCTTAGAGCTGAGGAGAACTGTGGAGCCTGGTGATAATTCTCTGTGGGTTTGTTATTACAAGTGACACCTTTCACATTACACATAGTCGTTTGATCAGACGTTATTATGGTAATAATGGCTGTAAGTACAGAATACCTGTACTTTGCATCACTGCGGGCCATCTCCCAAATCACTTTTTAAATTGCTTGTTACTGATTTCCCTCCTTCAGGTTTCTTTGAATACCTGCATAGCTTGCAGAGACTCCTAACCCTCTGCAGAGAGGTTACATATCAACATCCATTCATCTTCAGTTTCTGGTTAAACATGCTGCCTTGTAATGCACTGTGTTGGGTTGTATATTCTTTTTTCAGTTAAACATCCAGTGTGAAAGATTAAGGGGGATTTAGTGGTATCTAATGGTGAGGACAGCAAATTGCAACCAGCTGAAACTTCTCATGGTTAGAATTCCTTCAGTGTTCATCAATCAGGAGGTTTTTACTGGGAGACGAAAAATCTACAGAGGGTCTCTCTTCTCTCTAAAACAACTGGACCAGGTGATTAAAACCAGTAAAAACACTTAATAAAACAGTTTCATGTTATAAATCAGTGTTTCTCCGTCACTGTTCAGTCAGTCCCAGACACAAAGTTGCATCTCCTTGGATAGTGAAGGAATGACCCTCCCTGCTCTCCCTCTGATTGGCTAATATTTGTTGCCTTCATCCGCTGAATTGGTTAGGTTTAGGCAAGAGGAGAGGGATTGCTCAGGGGTAGGGTAAGAATGTCAAGGTAAGCCAGTCAGAGGCAGGGTAAGGCAGATTAGGGCAGGTTGTGCCTTTACTATCCTTAGAAATGCAAAACCCTGTTTCCACTGGGCAGTTCAGTTCAGCTCAGTTCAGTATGTATTTTTTGTGGATGGTACCAATAGAACCGTTCCGTACTGTCCCCATGTTTGGTCCCCCCTCTGTTGGGGTCTGAGATCATCAGATCTGGTACTAAATTAAATCAGTGTATCATGGGTGCTGCTTGGCTTGTCGGAGATGCGCCACTAGCCCAGCACTTGCTATCGTGTGCTTAGCTTTCTCGTCTGATAACTTAAGACGATCGGCCGTCTGTCAAAGTCAGGCCATCGGTGAGCGTCTCTCACCCTAGTTTTTGCGGTGTGTCCCGTACTGTCGGCACTTCAGCATCGGCGGCTTTTCGGCCGATTGAGCATGTTGAATCGGCAGCGGTGCTTGTCGGTGAGAGAGATCACTCTGATTGGCTGTTCAGGTTTTATTTCCTCGCCCCTGTAGTGAGTGAATCTGCCTGTAGTGAAACTATGGCTGCTTCCTCCTCAGGCTCCATTTCACTCAGCTGCCCGACAGACCTGCTGCTTCTTCCCACTTTAACCTGAATAACAAACCGGGGCTAGCTGGGAGGTTAGCAGAGCGTTAGCCGCAGCATGACCCGAGGGAAGCAAGCCAGTTAGCCTCCGCTAGCCTCCCAGCTAGCCCCGGTTTGTTATTCAGGTTAAAGTGGGAAGACGCAGCGGGTTTGTCGGGCAGCTGAGTGAAGTGGAGCCTGAGGAGGAAACACCGGGACCGTCTGGATGTAATAGTCCTTTGAGGAGCTGCGGTGCTCGGCTGCACAGATAGGAAACCCCTCGGCTGACAGCATGTACCACTCTCTCACTCTGCTACTTTCTTTATCTCATGCATTCCTCGGACTTCCGGTTTCCCTTTTTGCGTTAGGCAGGCGCATAACGTACGTGCTACTTGGCCATCAGATCTAGTCTTTGTAGTGTCTTCAAATACAACTGACACAGGGCGACGTGAGACGACGTGAGGCGACGTGAGGCGACATAGACGACGCAACAGTTAGCTTTCGTCACCGCTAGTCCTTTGATGTCGGTTTGGTGTGTCCGCACCTTCAGGTGAATTATCCGCAGAGGTCTCTTCCTCTCCAAAACAAACCATGTGATCTAAACTGGTAAAAACAGTGAATGAAGCAGTTTAACGATGATCTCGTCATGGAGGTGGTGCCAACTGTCGTTGCTGATGCAAAAACGTGAATGTCTGTATATAGAGCAAGCGTCTGGTTTGTTTGTTCTGGGCTACTGTAGAAACATTCAATCTCCTTAAACAAGGACCAGCCCCCTATGTAGAAATTAACAGCTCATTCTGGCATAATGAAACCACAAAGATTCTTATTTTCAGGTGAAATAGTTATTAAATTTTATTCCATCTCTGCCAATATATCCCCCCAAATCCCACACACTGGACCTTTAATAGCTCATAAATAAAATATGTGCATAGTTGGAGCAAAAAAATTGGCATTACTTTACAGTGTAATACAGTCCAACACAACAGATGTAGGTGCACCACCACTGTTATTTCTTTAGAGAGAATCCTGTGTGTGTGTGTGTGTGTGTGTGTGTGTGTGTGTGTGTGTGTGTGTGTGTGTGTGAGACAGAGTGTGATACTGCTGACAGTGGAGTATTTGTAGCCAGGAGTCACATCCACACTGAAAATGTCACTGTTTGACCTGAGAACACACACACACACACACACACACACACACACACACACACACACACACACACACACACAGTTATTATTACAGCGCACAGGCATATGCCCATATACAGTATATAGACGCTCCCTCCCTCTATCACTCTGCCATCGACTGTATTTTTTATTTACCTCTTTTTTATATTCTACCTTCTACTCCACTTTTTCATTTCTCTCCCTCACACACCGCCACCAACTCATCTTTTTTATAGTCCATCTTCCTGCTCCATCCTCTTTTCCTCACTTCATCCCTCCATCTCTCTTTTCACTCGTCTATCTCTTCACTTCCTCCTTTTTATGTCACTCTGTGAATCACGTACACTCGTTTCCCGTCTCGCTCCTTCGCTGTCTTTTTATTCATCTTCCTGTTTGATCTCCTGCTTTGTATTCTGGATGGATCTCTTTCTCAATCTCTCTTTTTTTCCCCCCTCCTCGTCTGTCTCTCCTTCTCTATATTCTCTCAGTCTCTTTCAATCGCTCTCTGGCTTTCTCTCTTTTACACTGTTATTTCATTCTTCATCTTCATCATCTTGTCCTCCCCCTCTCTCTTCCTCTCCCCCTCTCTTCTTCTTCTTCTCATCAGCGAGCAGACGGCTGGGTTTGATGAGGGAGATGTAAATGTCAGGTCGTGTTTCTGCAGGCGAAGATGGGCTTCAGAGCGAACATGACAATACTGGCTTTAATAATGCCTCAGGTCAGAATCAAAGGGGTTTCCCTGGGCTCCTCTCAGGACTTCCACCCAGAGAGAAAAGTCACTCTGCTCACATTACATCATCATATGAACTTTTTTTTTTTGACCAACTAAAAAAAAGTAGCAAGAACTTAAAGTCTCTTTTTTTGGGACCCAACTCCAGCCAGTGTTACGTCCTGTTTTTGGGTTCATGTCACAGAAGTGTAATGGTAACTAGATATAGAGCCTATTCAGTTCAGTGGAACTACTCACTTGGAGCATACACCTAAACAGTTTCTACTCTCTGAGTTTACTTCTGCGGTGTGCAGCTCACACAAATTTATACAGTGTAAAATGCCATAGGCTTGTGCTAATAACATTAGCATGTAGTATTTGTGGGGAAAATGTGTCCAGATAAAGACAAGTGTTCGTCTGTGAATGCTGCGAGTTGTTTTTTGACTTTGTCGCTATTAAGCCAAGTTTAATGTGTGTTTTGAATCAACTTTGAGCTGCAGGGGATTTTTTTTTTTTTGGCTGCAATACCGCGAGTGACCACTGGAAAAAATTGGAAGCAAGGCTGAGCGTCTCTTCTGGGGGTCTCTTCAATTTTCTTTCTCGAACAGCAAATAGCGCTATGGTTAATACTATATATAAATGAGATCTGTATTCGTACAGATGCGCCTCACTCAGGCCTCTCAAATCGCATTTCAAAGTGTGTTTTGTATCATTCACCATACAACACACAACAACGTTCACATCCAGGGCAACAAAAGTGCTAAGCAGAATCTATGCAGCTGCTGGCAGAGTGCTATGGAGGACGACACAGAGCAAAACAGTCCACAGAGAGACGCCGAAATTGTGCAATAAAGAACCACGACTTCACTGCACAATTGTTTGAAGGACAAAATGATGGACCTCCATTTCTTATGTTTCCACTTTGGGACGTCGCGTCACAGGTGTAGCTATGTAGCTTCTGACGCCTAAGTTGCCACCAGCACAGATAGATGCGCATAGATGTCTGGATACACAAATCTGATGTGATCACTTGTGCAGACAGTCCGTCTAAAAGATCTCATTTGAGAAGCAAATCTGATTTACCTACATTCTGAGCTTAGTCTAAACATCTTTCAGTGAAGAGTTTTGCTGTCAGAAAACAATATGTTTCAGAGAAACGCCTTTTTCCCTCATAAACTACTCAAAATATTTAATTCAGCAAAATCAAATTGTGGCTGTCAAGGATAAACTAGTAAATTAGTTTGGAACCACTGCTGTGGATTCTCCACCAAAAATTTTATACAGTCGTGCTTTATTATTTCATGTCAGCGAAGAGTTTTAGAGGCACAAAGTCTCAGATTTAATAGTATGAGTTTCACTTGAGCTTCATGATTCTGGACCAAAGAATAAGAAGAACACAATTTCCATAAAAGTCAGCTTATGAAAGTGATTTAAAGCCTTTCACTGATTCGCAATACCATTATGGGATGGGCTGCACCTACTGGGATTAGATACAAACTTGAACTAACTCTTGTACAATTTTCTGACTCTAATGCACCAAGTTTTAAACCTGTTTGAACTATAGATGGATTTACTCCAAATCATGCTTAGTCTCTTTGAGTGCAGACAGTTAAACTGAGAACATTCATCTGACAGTTATTGAGATTTGACTTTACGGATGGAGCAAAATGTGTGAACTCCAAGAGAAAGAGAAAAACAAAAGACTCAGCAATCGAGAACGCAATAACACTCTGCAAAGCTACGTTTATCATAATTCAGAGTCTTTAATGTCCTTCGAGGTGCAGAAAGACTTGAGCTTCGTAGCCAGTAATACTAAAGGGCGACATTTCAGGGTCCCTGAAGGGATTATGGTTAAGTGTGTTGGCAGGTGCTTTTTAGCAAATTTAAAATTAAGCTTGGTTTTACCATTTTAATTTACAGACCACAGGATGCTCAACATGGAAGTCATTGCATTCATCTATCCAGTGATACAGAACCAGTGTGCGAGTAAAAGCACTGTGCAAAAACAGAGAGAAAATGCAGTGGAAATACTTGTGAATGTGTGTGTGTGTGTGTGTGTGTGAGTGTCAGAGATGTAGAAGTGCTTAAACAGCAAACAGCCCACGGTGGAGAGAGCTCCGATGGGAATACTGTGAGGTCGCTAACGGCAACCATCCCTCAGTGTCTATGAATCAAGACTTCATCGATACCGGCGCCCCCATGAGGCTGTTATGGTGATTTCACAGCAGACAACAACACAATGCTTTTGGATAAATGAAAAAATAAAAGATAACACTGCTGTACTCTGATGGTGACAGTGGGCTGCGTTACACCACCGCAGCTTTCACCACGACGCTCTTCTTTCCAATCAAGTCAAGCCACTGTGTTAGCGTTTAGCATGCTAACATTTAGGATAAAACATTTAGCATGTGTTGTTTCAAAGTTCCGGCTTGTAGTGAAGTCAACTGGTCGACAGTGTTCGCTTGCTGCTGCAGGTGCTCCGTCCTCGCTGAGCCCTCTGTTTCCATCCTCAAGGTGTGCTGGTGTCGGACGATGGGTCCCTGCTACTGCTTGCTGTATATGCTCATGCTTATGCTCACTCAGCATGGGAAGCTATGCATCATACATTGTAGCCTGTGATTCAGTAGGTGCTGTCATCGTACAGTCTGTCCATTTTCAACCACTTATCTGGAGCTGGGTCGCGGGAGCAGCAGGCCAAGCAAAGCACTCCAGACACCCCTTGTCCCAGCAATGCTTTCCAGCTCCCAGATGAGATATGTGATCCCTCCAACATGTTCTGGGTCTGCCCCGGGCCTCCTACCAGTGGACATGCCTGGAACACTTATATGGGAGCGATCACACCGGGATGAAACGCCAGAAACGTGGCGCCAGTAAAACCATTGTTTTCCTATGATACGGCGTGTCTGACCGGCATTCAAGCGTCTTTTTAGACAGCCGTTTTTCCAGTGTTTTTTTAGATGCGCGTTTTTGTTGATGTGCGTTTTTAGACGTGCGTAGATGCTGAAAAGTTAAAATATTTTCAACTTTTTGAGCATCAGACGCCAGTAGCTAGCGCACATTGAATAAGCGCTTCCAGCCTTTCAAGCGTCTTTGAAGCATCCGTGTCTCTAGCATCCCATTTCTGTGTGATCACCCCCTAACAGAAGGCGCCCAGGAGGATCCTGATCAGATGCCCGAACCACCTCAACTGACCCCTTTCAACACGAAGGAGCAGCAGCTCTACTCCGAGCTCCTCTAAGGCTGAGCTCAGACACCCTGCAGAGGGAACTTATTTCGTCCGCTTGTATCCGCGACCTCATTCTTTTGGTAACTACCCAGAGCTCATGACCATAGGTGAGGGTTGGGATGTAGATGGACTAGTAAATCCAAAGCTTTGGTCTGGCTCGGCGCCCACATCACTGCAGACGCCACGCCAACCCGCCAATCCATCTCACACTCCATTCCACCCTCACTGGTGAACAAGTAACTCACTCCCAACCGTATTACAGTAGAGAACCATGGCCTCAGACTTCACACTCGCCCGCCCCAGTGCATGCTGGTCACAGGCTTTAAGAAGAGTGTTTTTTTTTTCTCAGATTAGCCTGTTACCTTGTTAGCACTGAGGCTGTGCTACAGTACATCTCATTTACCTTACTTGCTTTCCAGGAGTAAAATGTTCCTAAACTGACTTTTCTAAATGACTCCCAGAAGAGAACAGCAGTGTAAGGTCGTGTCTTTATAGCTTCTGATTCAGTTGACATCACTTTCTGAGAAATTAAACTCCTTACAGTTTAAACATTTAGGCTACAGCTCGCCGACATTTGAGCTGCCAAGATGAGAAACAGCACAGTGCCGCTGCTACAGGCTGGCTATTGTCTTTATGACTAATTTCTCTCTGGCGGATCTTAAAATCATTCTTTTATGCTAATATATAAATGTGATTTATAAAAGAAAAATGTCCTGTTCTTTTGCCCGTTTTCTTATGCATCTGTAAAGACCACAGGACTACAGGATGATTTATTTTTTCCTCTTATTCATGTATTTAAGACTTGTTTCCCTGAACAGCGAGCATTTCTCACTAATAAAGACAACTGAGAATATTTGGACTGATCTCACATCCGCAAAACTGTACAACCCAAAGTTCAACATCACTTTAATTGTCTTTCTCTGGGGCAGGAACCCAGCGTTACTCATTTTTCTTCCCAGCGCCGCTCTGAGGATTTGAACCTCTGACCTTGACCTTTGGGCTGCTGTCGCCCTCAGTTCCAGGCTGCAGGCTCAGGCTGCCTGCTGTTCTGTTATCTCTGCTCCGAGCGAACAGAGGAAAAAGAAGAAATGGGAACATCGTGACCCGCAGCGGAAAAGACCAAAGTCTTACTGGCTCGTATCACTCCGTGGGCACTTACTCACAACTGCAAGGGATTATGGGAAATTGGGACATTTTATTGTTTCTGCTCCAATCATCTCTTTATCTGGTCGCCTTTCTCACCCTCCTGTCCTTACTCTTGTTTTCGCTTCGTCTCTCATCTCTCATCTTTTCCCCCTTTCTTCCTTCTCTCCTCGTATCCCTCCCATACTTCACTTCCTATCTTAATTATTTCCCACTTCCACTTCTCTCCGTCTCCCTCTCTTCCCTTCATCTGTCTCCCTCACCTCCTCATCCTCACCGTCATCCCTCGCTTCCTATCTTAATTGCTCTGCCCACAGGAGGACACAGTCGGGCCGGACTCCCTGCCGGCTGTATTGTCAGCACCAGTTTTATTGTAAGGAGTGTATATAAAAAGAGAACAGAGGGAGAAAAAAAGAGAAAACTGTGGAGACCTTTGTTTCCCTTTCAGCGTGTCCTCCCAGCAGGGTTCAGTTATACCAACAGCTACTGCAGCGAGGAAATAAAAGAAACTTTGCTTAATGCCTCCCATTCTGGATGCTCTCGTTTAAAGACTGTGACATGTTCGACTCATAAAAGCAGCAGGTGTCACACGGTCGGGGACGTTTGGTGACACTTTGATTATGAGCCAGAACGTGTAACGACGTTTTGTGACAAAGGATATCAGAAAATGCAAATGTTCGTGTTTTAAGATTTTTTTTTTTAAGAACATGCAAATCTGCTCTTTCATGGTGAAGTTGTGCTGCAGCCAAAGTATGCTAATCCTTCCTAAATGAATGACTGCTGAGTACACACTTGTCCATTACAGCAGCGTATCCTGCACACGTAGCTTCAGATTTCTTACAAAAGACAAACACATTGTTGGTGTAAGACGTGCATCTGAACCTCCCCTGTATTATATGTACTGTTCCTCACCACTGGTGTCCGGACACATGTCATCACGGACTGACTCATGTAGCCGGATAAAATCACGTCACTATTTCCCCGAGCTGATACACGTCGACTCTCCAGAAAAGCATCAATATCAGCCGCTACAGTGGGCTGGTACTGGTGCCTCTGTGTTGATGTGGTGTCAAATGATTCAACACTAGGCATCATGAGCGCAGCGTCTCATCATCTGTGTGGCTTGTGTGTGTGTTCAGATGGATAATTAGTTGCACATAAAGGGGTTACAGCATATGGGGAGTATACGCTGCCAAGTAGGACATGCTACTGGATCAACATGCCACATCGCGCTCCAGGGGCAACATTGCAATCAACCAATCACAGCACCTCTTCATCAGCATCATCAGTGTGCTGCTCCTGTGCTTCTGTCAATATGCTTTGTGCTTCTTCAGAGCTAAGCTAGTTTTCCAAATTGAAGTTAATGTAATTGAACAAAAACCTTGTGAGCTCCTGCAGGGCTACCAAGCTAACTTGCTAACTAGGTTGGCTCTGCACACGTGAGCGCAGTCCTCAGAGAGGCAGTCAGAGCTACAGGCTAAAAACGAAAGTTTAAATGAAGTTTTTCCAAACAACTTTTTATGTCGGGGCTTCAGGACACTTGGATCACTACAGACGAGCAGTATGGAGATATTTTGTGGTTTCAATTATGTGTTTTTGGACGTTTGAATCTGTGTCGCCGTCAGCCACTAGGTGTGCAGTTGTGCTGCTACCCACTTCTCCCTCGGATCTCCGTAAGTGTTGTGAGGACTCTAAAACTTCACCAGAGCCTCCCTCAGCATATGAGTGAGTAGATAATGGCTGAATTTTCATGTTTGGTGCACTATCCCTTTAAGAACACATACATGTGTTTCAGGTCTGCTTGAGCAGAGTTGTAACGCACGCTGGTGCTCAGGCACGCTACTCTGCCACACATGAGACTGTTTGTAGTGATGTGTTTTAAATGATAATGTTTTAGCAAAAATGCACGTTTGAGAAGCACTGAGTGAACGACTGATAAATGAGACTGCCATTGTGATTATACTGCTGTGTGAGAGTCTGGTAAAATGGACTGCACGAGTATAGTATAGTGCTCTTCTAGTCTGCTGACCACTTAAAGTGCTTTCACACACTCACACACTGATGGGACAGCTGGAGCAATTTGGGGTTCAGCATCGTGCCCTTGGATGCTTGGACATGTGGACTAGAGGAGCCAGGGATCGAATTGCCAATCTTCCGATGTGTGGACGACACACTCTCTCTGAGCCACAGCCGCCCGTTAACCCATGGTTGATACACTTTAGTTGCTGTTAAACGTGGCCCCCATTTACTTCAATTCATAAAGAATGTTTGCCATTTAAAGATTTTCTGTTCACTGTGGAAACATACAAGAAAAACAAATATTTCTTTAGGAATTCACTGCAACACCAGGTGAGGAACTGATATACAACTGGTCATTTTTCGGGTATTCCTTTAAGTAATAAACACTGACTCAGTGACAGTAGTGTAACTACACTGTACATGATCAACAGACGCTCTAACAGTGTTTCGTGTCCTCCAGTCGATTACTGTATCTGTAAATTTGATTTTCACTCTAAACCCACAACAAAGGGACTCGAGCTCTGCCGTTAATCAACTCGTTGCTTCGCATTTTCTTCCAGTTTTTATTGATTATTCAATAAATTGTTTTTAGCTGTAATTGTTTGCAGCACTTTGAGATAAGTTGCAGTCATTGCTTTTCAGATACAATGTGTTGTTGATATTATATTCTGTCCTCCGTCTTCTTTAATCTTCTCTCCCATTCTTTTCTTTGTTTGTTTTCTCCTCTTAGTTTATTTCATTGTTTTTCTTTGTATTGACTGGATTTAGTTTCATTTCTCGCTGCTGCACACTGACGTGTTTTCAGGTTTGTAGGGCGGACACTGTTCTGTTGAGTTTGTTTGTTTGCAGTTTGAATGAAGAAGTGAGCCTTTAATTCATCAAGCACCTGTCTCTGTTTGTGTTACAATTGGATTTGGGGGGGATTACAGGATCGTGTGTTTGTGGTCTGTATTTATGAGACTCTCAGCGTTACAGGTCAGCAGGTTTACATTAACCTGAGTGTGTGTGTGTGTGTGTGTGTGTGTGTGTGTGTGTGAATTCCCTATTACTGCATGGATCAGTGAACATGTATGCGTTCAGGTGAGCGTTAACGTAATTGGCTTTTTTTGTGTACGTGTGTAAATAATGGACTGACCACTTCATGTAACACACACACACACACACACACACACACACACACACACACACACACACACACACACACACACACACACACACCCAGCACAAGCCCCTTACTCAAACTTGTTTCCTTGTTTCTGTGCAAACGTCCCCGCAGACACAAGTTAAAGAAACACGAGGAGACACGACAACAACAAGACCAAAACAAATCAAGCCAACACCAAAAAAAAGAGCAGATATGAAATATTGATGTAACAGGAGAGAGAAGGAAGGTGAGAAGAGCAGGGAAGCTCAAACCTATTTCTCATTGTTTCTTGTCCCTGAAGAGAGAGGAAGGGGAAGGAGAGAGATGACAGAAGAAAAGAGAAATGAAGGAAAAGGGCAAAACATATCGGAGCAGGAAGAGAGGGAAGGGAAGAGGAGAAGAGCCACTTTAATTTCTAGCGCGGAGATTTTCATATTTCATCTTTTTAAGTGAGTTAAGCACACACGTGAGCACATGACAGACGATAATCAGAAACCTGTATCATAATCATAAGTTCAGCGAACAACTTCAGCTCACCTCATCGTGCCAGCTCATTAGAAAACCAACATCATTTCAATGGAAGAAAAAACACAAGGTCCCTGGATAATTTAGATGAGCTGCTGTAGTTCACTGTAACTTTTTCACTGGCCTCCACGCACGCAAGGAGTCTGCTGTCTCTGGTAACTGAGTGTTCTTGTGATAAAAAACCTTCATACACACTAATTTGGGTGGAAAAGTGCACATGTGAGATATTTGGGGCTGTTTGTATATGATTTATCACTGCAACTTGAATATTGCTATAGGAATGTGTTTCCTGCATCCATTCTATGTGCGTGATCTTAACTACATGCTGACAGACTCTCAGCTTTACTGGGCAGAAATTAAAAGAGAAAGGCTGCTGAACCGACAACACAGACAGGAGGTCTGCTCAAGCTCCAACACTGACTTCCTGTGGAGCTCAGGGGTCTGATAAGGGAGCTGGGTCACATGGCTTCATGGAGAATATGTTTGTATACAGGAAAAAAAGTTCCTCGCCTTCTTAGTCTGTCAGGATGCTTTCAGACCTAGAGTCATCTCCTTTGGTCTGAATCAGGGACTAATTTTGTGACAAAGTTGTATAATAGGCTTTATGCACAGCTCCACTACTTCCTGAACTTAAAGCAGCTCCTTTATTTCCTGTCTTACATTATTGGACAAACTGATTAATCCAGGTGTGTCTGACCTCAGTACTAGTCACAACAATGGTCAGACACACCTGGATTAATCAGACCCCTCCATTACTGACCCCATCAAACAAAATGGGGGCGCTAGAGAGCTCATTTCTTATCTAGGCCTAACCGCCATATGGATTTTTACTAAACTTGGTAGATATGTAGAACAGGACGCCTAATTGGCAACTGGGTGGCGCTATAACAACAGAAAAAATGCTTAAAAATGACTAAAATGTTGTTTTTTCCTCTAATTGTTGGTATGACTAAGTCATGGTATGGTATGCTGTACTCAGTGGGTATGGACTAGTTTCTATATATTCTCACTGTATTACCTGTTGTTATACACCTTTACACTGCTTGACATGGTCAAAAAGATTATGATCCAAACAAACTCAGACTTCATGTCGTCTTTACCAACACAGAAATAGAATAAATATGAACATATATAACTATACATTATTCAGAACATATAGAAACTGTTGTGCAAACTCAACCAACATCAGAACCTATGTGCTTAAGCAGCTTTACACCTGTTGTTTTTGTTTTTTGTTGTTATTATTATTATTTTTTTATGCCTTTATCTGACAGCTGTTAGTGGAAAGATGAGAAGAAACAAGGGGAGAGAGAGATGAGAAATGACATGCAACAACAACAACCCTGTCTCCTAGAAATTATGTTTATATGCTACTAATTTACACGACAAATATGTTTTGGGGGAACATAATGCCGCCCTGATTATGTTTTCAATTAATATAATGAGAGAATGTTGTTAATTAGCTTATCTGGCAAATCACTAAATGTTGATGCTGAACAAATTTCATTTGTTTTCAATATCCTCCCTTGTAACATAATATCCACGAGTGCCAAGTGAAAAACTTTTTCTTGGTTTGCTTTAGGCACCCACTGCACTCTGTGCTGGTTCGGGAACGATCACAAACACAGTCAGCTGTGACCTGAAGCGCGACACACGGCGTGTTTTAATGGAAACCACAATATTTCCAAACTTAGAGCCACCATCCAAACCACGTACGGTACAAACAGTAATTTAAATGTTGCCTGTGATGATAAAACAAGCAGCAATCCTTCCCAACACAAACCCAGAGATGTTGCAGTTCATGGTTGTTGCCTTAACCTGATCAAGGCGCCCCCAGCTCCTAATTTAATTAGCCAAAAATTCCATCAGAAATGATGACTTTAATTACAGAGGAGCAAACAGTAATGGAGTCTGAATGGGGCTGTGCTCCTGTTTCTCAAAACAAGAATAAGAGTTCAGCCAGCTTTATGAAACCAGGAGATGAATAAGACATAACTGGGATATGAGAGTCCATGTAAACACCATAGACTGTAACGATAATGGACATAGCTACTGTGACGTCGCTGACTCTGCTCTAAAGTTGGACATTTTAACACGGGGGTCTATCGGGATTGACTGGCTTCTGGAGCATCAAGTGGCCGTTCAAAGAACTGCAGTTTTTGGCACTTTGTGTTAGCTTCATTTTTCAGCCACTTGGTAAATACACTAAATTAAGTTCCGTTATTCATTCATTCATCTGCAACTGTTTATTCTATACTGGGTCACAGGGAGCTGGAGCCGATCCCAGCCGACACTGAGCGACAGGCGGGGTAAAACCCGAACAGGTAACCCATCAGCCACAGGGCTGACACAACTTTTCATTGAGCATGAATGTAAAAGTTTAAAGCCAAACGAAACCCTGTTATGTGGTTTATACTTACTCACATCCAGCTGGATTAGACCTGAGGGCTGCACCACTGACCAAGTCCAACACAAGCAGGCTTTCTTTGCCGTAGCTGGCTCGACAAACCCTAAAACTCCGGTCAGAGATGACGGGCACCACAACAGTGGGCATCAATTCACTGCATTTTGTTGTCTGCTGCAGACACTGATACTGGTTGTTGTATTGGTTTGTGGAGTGACCGAAGGGTCGGCTTGTCTTTCCTCTAAAATCTGCACAGTGGTGTGTTGGTAAACAAACAAGGACAGTTTAATTTAGACTGGAGTCGAGACCTCCTCCAGCCAAAGCCAATGGTGCATTCATGTGCTCCTAGGATTGTCGTTCTTTTCTCTTCTGTGTGTTTAAGAGGTTTAAGTTTTAATGTGAAAACAACATGGATGCCACAAAGACAATATGTTGCGTTTTATTTATTGAGTGTTTAAACAACACGTTGATGATGAAGAGCAAACGAAGCAGGCACTCATTTTGTCAGATTTTACTGACATCACATGAATGCAGCACAAAGCTGTCGAGGTTACTGAGATGTCCGCAGTGATACCTGCCCTCAAAGAAGCTCACATGACCAACACGGGAAGCTGAAATGCCTTAAAATGAATATTAGCTTTATTGATGTAAACTTGCACGTGACTTGTGCTGCACTGTTTTGTGGGGTGGGCAACTATAGCAACTCAAAAGGTTTGATGCGTTTACATGTATCAGCTCGAAGGAACCGAAACTGAAAAGAAAAATCGGACCGCCCATCACTATCACTGACCCTGAGAACTCTGGCTTTAGACTCAACGTACCTCGCCAGCCCTCTCATCTCCCCTCGCAGTGCGCCGCTCTGAGCCGACATGATTGCTGGAGATTTGAGACTTGACATTGTGGAATCTGAGTGAAGTGACTTCACTTCAACACAGCCATTAATGTACCCGTCTGTGTGTCCATCTCTTCTTTTTATTGCCTACCTGATATCCTCTCCTACTTAATGTCTCCTCCTTTTAGCCTCATATCCATCCTCAATAATTCCAGAGAGAGAAAGAGACAGAGATGAATACGCATCGGGACGAGTCATAAAGAGGTTAAGCTCTCAGTTAAGGGATATTCTCCTCTTTTCTTGCTGTCTCATTACTCCTTTGCCTTTGCCTTTTCTTTACCTCCTCCGTCTCTCTGCTCGAGTAATGAATCATTGTTTCTGTTGCATTTTTCTTTAAAAAAAAAACATCAAACGTCCAAGTCTCGCCTCTGCCTTTTTCTTTTTTTTCATACTATATTGTGCTCTTTTCTTTCTACCACAGTCATTTCCACTAATGATTATGAACATTTTCCCTTTTTATTCCCCCTCATCTACAAAGCGTTAACACAACGCTTCATTAGCAACACGTTCACACACTCATTCCTTTACTTCTCTCTCCTTTAAATGAAGGGATGTCTGAAATCATACATACATACACACACACGCACGCACACACACGGGCGTTCCCTCGAGAGGACGCCTCGACAGAAGTATTTTGTCTGTCAATTGCAGACATGTCTCCTCTCTCTCTTTCACCCAGCAAAGTACAAAACACGAGGGAACAAAGAGAGAAAAGTTGAGAGGGAGGAGAGAGGGAGGAAGGGGTGAAAGAGAGACAGACAGATGGACATAAAGACAGAGCGAGAAAACAAGACAGAATGAAAATGTCAGATTTGATGTTATTGTCTGCATGTCAGGATTTGCAATCTACAGCTGCTTTGACTGACAGAAGGGGAGGGCGCAGCTTGTTTTCTAAGAGGCAAAACAAAAGGAACTAGAGAGCAGAGAGCACGGACTACAAAACGCATCTGCACAAGGCGGGGGCTTTCATTTCAAGGCACGCAGAGGCGTTGGGGGGCATCGAGACAGACATGAGGCTGAATCGAGTAGTGCAGGGATGAGCCCTAAAACCTGGACGTGAATTAACAGCACTTCCAGTCACCTCATGTGTAAGTGAGTGGGTTTTTTATGTGTTTGGGACTGTTAGATGTCTGGAATAAAGTTTCCGGTCAGCACGAGCTGAAGAGACTTTTAACATTCTCTTCTACAACATAAATTACATCAGGAAATATCCCACTCACAAATTCTGACACCTTTATATGTCTGGAAAAATTTTGCAAGCAGGTGGCTTAATGAGACTACAAACCATCGTCACACCGAAAACATCTTTAAACCCTTATTTGTGCAAAACCGCGCCATTTTAATACTATGGGTGCCCACATTGGACAATATTTTGTCAATTTTGAAATGGCAATTCACTCTCATCTTTATTTGAGGAAGCCGACTCGTAGTTGAAACGCTGTCATATCCATGTAAAATAAAAGAGCTGGGACCAAGATAGAGTGTGGATACTTTTTGCATCCTTTCGTGCAAATGGGTTTGGTCCATTCCATGTGGCAACGCCCGGGGCTGAAAAATGACGCTAACACAAAGTGCCAAAAACAGCAAGTTGTTGTCTCTATAGCTAATTTTGCTGTTCATGACAACTGTACAGGGGTGAATTTTTCTGGAACTCATCTATTCATGTTTTCGTAGGGCTGCGGGCTCAGTCAGATCCAGCCCTCGCTCTTCACAGCTCAGGCTTCTCACCCAAATATGGTCACTTCTGCCTGCAAAAAACTAAGATGGTGACAGCTGTTCACAAACCAACAGGTGACGTCACGGTAATTTCCCCCATTGACAACTGTATGGGGACTGTTTTTTTTATTTATAACTCACCTGTTTACTTTTTATTAAGGCTTAAAATTATGCATAATTAATCTCGAAATCAGGCTCGCTCAAATCACTCACTGGCTACAAAAAACCAAGATGGCGACGACCGTAATGCCAAACTCCAGGCCTCAAAACGGGAGTCCACATACCGATGGGTGACATCATGGTAGCGGGTCCATGTCATTGGTCCGACATCCTGTTGTTCCGATATGTGATTATACTAGACTATACTGTATTTGTGTACCATAGAAGATCAGCAACGCAACAAAAGTAGGCTACTGGTTGAGATACAAGTGTCATAGAGAGGAGAGAATGAAACACCATAACCTCCTGTTATTAACTCTGGGGTCCGGGTTGTGTGGGGAGCTCTCCGCTGTGCTGAACGGCTCCCGACGGGCGTATTTCTGCCTTGATGGTGCGCCACGACCGGCTCTGGGTCAGCTGGGAAAGGCTTGAGGCAAAGCAGGCTCACGGCTTATGTGTTTGCCACTTTCTTTTTCATTTTAACCCACACCATGATCTTTTCCTGACCCTAACCAAGTGGTTTTTGTGCCTAAACCTAACCAGACCTTAACCACAGGGCATCATGATGATTTCGGAACGGACGGTAGCTACGTCCATTATTTTTACAGTCTGTTGTTATTTTTACAGTCTGTTAATAAGACCAAAAAGAAAAATTGCTGCTACCCCTCACAGTTCATGTCTTTGGGGCAAAACATAAAGGTGTTTTAAAAATGGCTACACATTCGTCCAAACTGCACCAAGAAAAATGGTTTTAGAGATGATTGACAAAGGTGTAACAGTAGTAGGAAAACATGCACTGAGTGCTCTGCACTAATGTAAGTGCAACCCAGGGCGACTGCTCTGAGACAACAAGGGAGGCTGCTTCTCCTAAAATTTCATAGAAGAAATGGTCAAATCTGCACTAGTGAATTTACATTAAAATAAGAATTTACATTGCATTAAACGTGTGCTAGGATGCGTTTTGCTCTTGTGAGTTTGAGGAGCATTTAAACACTTGGAGATGAAGGATAAAAGTTGGAAATGAAGGAAGTCTTGTTGACCTTGGTGACAAAACTGTGAACAGAATAGTGAACTGGGATGGAAACAAAGTAGATCATTGTTAATCTAAAGGACCATAAAGGCAACAGTCTTTAAAGGTTCATGGTACAAAAAAACTGCTAAGAGCTCAGAAGTCAAACCCTGAGGCGAGAATTATCTCTGATTCCAAAATACAAAGTGACACTAGTCACTTTAAAGATTGAAAGTAAGTAAACTTGTGTCCTTGTCTGACTGAGCTGACAGACTTACACTCTGGGTCATGTTTACTCCAGAGACTCCGGATGATGCACAACATGTGGTGAATGTTTTTCTCCAGAATGGAAAGACAGTGCTTGGACTATATCTTTGTTTCTCCTCAGCATTTTCATTACTTTTCCATTGTATTGGACAGAAATTATGAGGAGGAGCAGAGGGCAGCCTCAATCCAAACAATGAAGTTCTCTAACAAAAAAAACCAACAACCTCCAGACAAATTCAAACACGATGAAGGTGTAATAAATAAAATGTGGCATATTCCTCTACGAGCTTGTTTCATTATTTTCTCTCCTGAAGAAAAAAATCCCTCTAAAAACTATATATACTTTCCTTTATAGTTGTGCTGCAGGCGAGCGGAGAGCCGGCCCGGCGAGTCGAGTCCAGAGAGGAGGGAAACGGAGACGAGGCTTTGAACTGTGGGTAGGTTGGTGATTGATTTATCAGGCCTGTTCCTTCAGAGCCTCATTTCTCACTACAAACAGGAGAGAGCTGATCAGACGCGAGTGTAAATCACCAGCACAAGCAGGACGACGTGCAGTTCAAATGACTGCAGGCTGAAAAAGCTGGGCTCATGTTTTCCTACAGTATGCCGCCTTTAGCAGCTTATCCAATTATTGATATAGTGTTTCATATGTTTTATGTTTCGGAGACGCTGCCACATAATTCAGTTCACCCAGGAGATGTTAAGATGCAGTATTCCCCTGGATAATAAAAAACTTTGTTTTTTTATCTAGTGCCACCAGCAGGTCAGAGAATCACAAAGTGACGGCGCCACTGCCTGCACACATGTGAGTAGTCGACTGTTACAACGTGTGTGTCGGCTTCGTCGGGTGTACGAGACTGATGAGAGTCAGCCTTCGATGTCCACGTTCATATCCTTAAAAAAATGTCGCTTTTAAAAAGGGCTCGGGCTCATAATTACAGTTAAAGGGACATGCCGGGCCAGGCTCGGACAGAACATGCACGTGCACGGGTCAGGCTGGATTTTTTGGGCCAGATCTAAGCTCTAATTAAATGTTAGATAGAAAGCTAACGTCTGACCAGATCACTGGAACTTCATATGACTTGATTTGTGACTTGCTGGCCCTGAGAAAAGACTAGACTTGTGTTACTTTACTTGTAGCAGGGACTTGACTTGCTTGATTCTCACCACAGTAACTTGCTATTTGCTCGAGACTTGAACGTTAAAACTTGAGACTTGCATGTGTGACTGAGGCAGCTTTACACCAAACTACGTTAATAGTGATTTCATTTGTAGCTAAATTTCCAATGTTGGAGTAAAATCCTGAGAGTTTTACATCAGTCTGTGCGCGCTCCTGTGATCTCAATGATTTGGTGTAATGTGGTCATAAAACTCAGTTGGTCTTTTTCTTATCTTGATGTTACAACAAAATCAAACATGTTTAATATCAACAACTAGTCCATACCCATTGGTAGCTTTGTCACCTTCTACGTATGCCAGTCCTCAATGCCTATGTGCAGTTTCACATAGATTGACCACGTCAGTGAGTAGAAAAACGTGGGACAGACAGAATGACTGACTGACAGTTTCCGTGATTATGTACAGCAGACCATACCATGACTTAGTCATACCAAAAATTAGAAAACAACAACAAAGTTGCGTGGTGATGGGTGAAACCCTTGAGATGTTATACACCTTTATGTGATGAGCCACGCCCTCCGCAATATTCATTGCCTTATAGAAGCTCAGTTTTAGTAAGTTTTCCAACTTTTGCCAAGAGGGAACTTTAGATATTGGTCCCTAGATTATGTTCACCCAGTTTCATGCAGTTTTCCCTTTGGCCAATTGAAGTAATATTGCTTCACTGGCATCCTCCCATGACCCTCTACCACTGTGCCAAATTTCACATGGATTGACCAAGTCAGTGAGGAGAAAAACGTGGAACAGACACACAGACAGTTTTCGTCATTATATAGTGAGATGATGTGGACATTGGCAACAACCAATAGGTGGTTCTCTCCAGCACCAAACAGGAAGCAGCAAATTGGGTAGACGGTAAACACTGAGGGGGGTCCACGAAGGCACAAGAATGTGAACAAATATTGGTCCTCTTGTACTGCGGAAAAGGAGAAGAAACTTTTGGAGTTGTGGAGTGAACCAGAGTGCATTTAATTCTGCGTGTATCGGATCAACCAACCAGCACTTTTTTAATGAGAACTCTTAATCTTTGAATGGTTCGCCCCTCATTCCTACAGTCTCCTCCCACTAAAATAGCCAATGGAGGCTGGTGGCAAGTTGAGGCAACGAAATTCAAAATGTGTAGTTTTGACGCAGATGCAGTTTCTCTTTATGGGTTGTACTAATGCCGAATTAACAGGATCACTCTCGACGTATGATAGATTTTGTCTCATGCTTCTAAAGTTATGTGTTTTTGTGGACACGTGAGGAACTGTTAAAATGTCAGATTTCTTTAAGGGAGTTTGGCATAATATTTTCCACCAGCAGCAGGATGGGGAATAATCTAAATCAGTGACCCTGCAAGATCTCTGGTCTAAAAATGAACTTTGTCTTTAGATGTCAGGCTAGTCCTTATGAAGGATCGTCTCTTCAAAGTCGTCCAGTGTATGGAGGGCATTACTCCAACTTCTGCTAAACACCCACAGTCTGTCAGATTTCTACAATGAAAACGTCTCTGTGTGCACTCCATTTATAGTGAGATACAACCACAGAGACTGGGGTCATGTGGGGTTCTGTTTTCTTTCTTCTAAACTCTTTCACAGGTGTTGTGCAAAATTAGATCACTGCTTTATACAGGTGCCTGAGGTTCGTCTAGACAGTTAAGAACATGCTCAAAGACTCGGGGGCAAACACTCGAGTCAGAGTGTCAGGCTGCATGTAACTGCTGGTGCTCAATTAGATCTCGCTCATGTTTTATTTTGGGAACGTGAGCGTATGCTGTCTGATAGATGGTCCAGGGTTCCACAGGTTGGACGTAACAGGCTGCAGAACTCTGTTATTTCTCAGTCGACCGTGCTGTTAAACAAAAAGGACACAGCAGGCCAAGAGCGATATGCAATTAGCCAGAAAATGCAACAGAACGGTTCAAACTGTGATTTAGAGCTGCTGCTGCTACGAGGCTCGTTGTGATGTTGAGATGGTACCTGTCAGTGTCAGACAGCGAATTAGCAGCAATGAGATGAACTGCAGCTGCTTGTATTTAAATCTGTATTTAATTCTTCTGATGGCGTGTTTTTCTAAAATATGTTTGGGTCTCAGTTTTGCTTTTCTGTGTCTGGCAGCAGTTTTACAATGTGGAGACTAATGCACACCTTTAGTAACTTGCAGACAGGTGCATAAGAGGAAAAGTCCATCGCTGAAGAGGAGAGAATTCCTACTCACAGTCCTGTTACTTGCAATTTGTGCCTGATGAAGGTCTGAGGAGCGAAACTTTGTGGGTCTCAATAGAATTTATTGCAAGTAACAGGACAGTGTGCAAGAATTCAGATGGACGTCCAGATTCAACGTGCAAGGTACCCTGAGTGTGTTGGTTGTTGATGTTATGGGACGAAAAATACACGTTTTCACAGGAAATTTACCCGTTTACATACAGTCTCTTTCAAAATAAATGCACTACATCGGTAGAATTTAGATTTTCTCCATCTCTTGGTCTTATACTTAAGGAATCCCTTTAAATTAGTTAAACCTTTGTGCAAAAAACACTTGTGGTACCTCTGACTTTATCTTAACATGGCCAAGTTTATGGAAATCAACTTTTATTGCAGTATTCTCCCACATGCACTGTCTTCTGTTTGCTGTTATCTGCGGATCACATTTACTTTGAAGTGCGTGCTTTCGTTTACTGTATTTGTCCTGAAGTAAGACTTTTTCCTCCTCTGAACAACTCTCTTTTCTTGTATTCTTTTCTTCTGCGGTTTCTTTTTGTTGCCATTTATAGACCTACTCTGTGAGCCGATAACAGGTATCACTAGCCCGTGTGCAAGCAGACAGTCTCCATGGAAACTGAAGAATTTTATGGTTGTAAAATCTCTTTTAATGCCGTAAATAACCTTTTCTTTTTTCTTTTTTTTTTTTTAAATTTTTCTAGCCATGGTTGTGGCAACCAACCCAGATTTTTTATGATTACTTTTGGGCCTTTTGCTTTTAATTGATAGGCCAGTATTAAGTATGAAAGGTTGAGAGAGAAAGGGAATGACTCAGCAAAGGGCCACAGATTGGAATCGAACCCACAGCCGCTGCAACAAGGGCATTGCCTTTGTACATGGGACACCTGCTCTACCCACTGAGCTACTCGGCACCCCTGAACTGGTATTTTAACCCAAAACATGATGATTTCCAACACCTAACCAAGAAGTTGTTGTGCCTAAACTAAACCACACTTCAACCACAGTGCTGTCACAATATAAAAATGCAAATGTAAACCAAAGTTTTAACACATGCACTTCATATGACATGTTCAAATTTAACATATTAAATGTAGAAATGTACAATGCCAACATTTAGGAGCAACTGGAGGCAGCACATGTTTTAAGTTGCCTCTTTTGTTACTAAGAACAAGAACATATTGGGGGAAAAAAAAAAATCACATTTAAAAAAAGAATTCAAGAGAGTCTTATGACTTCCATGTTTTCAGTTGCATAGCAACAGTGTCCTCTTGTTTAATCACTTGTATGCCAAGTGTATCATGTACTTGACTTCCCGTGTCAAAAACAAACTGAAAACATCCATTTGAAGGAGTTCCAAAAGAGTCAAAGCATAAAACGCATCACTTCCTGGACAGAAACAGTTACCGAGTGTCAGAGCACCAAATGGAAAATCTTTCACGGACTGGATACAGAACAACTGCTGTGATTAGAGCAGTCAAAGAGAAGCAACGTGGAAACTGTGATAAAACGTCAAACATTTTTCCTGCTGAACTCTAAACTGACTGGAACCCTTAATTTAAGTGTCAGGCCCTAAAATGGTCCCAGTGTCGAAGCCTGGAAAGAGAAAAGGTCCTCACGTTTTGAGGATTCTCCTCTAAAACACACACACACACACACACACACACACACACACACACACACACACACACACACACACACACACACACACACACACACACAGCCATAGAGAGGAAAATCCAGAGAGACAGATCAGAGAGTGTGTGAGTTCAGAGAGCTCAGAGAGAGAAAACTAGAATCCACAGCGATACAACTGTTCCTCTGGGCTTGGAATATAAAGTTCACACACTCGAGGAGAACGTGTCTGAATGTGTTTGTATGAACGAAGGCAAGAGAGAGACCAAAAGAGAAAGAAAAATCTGTGTGTGTGTGTGTGTGTGCACCTGCAGGGTACACGCTAATAACATGCATCACTGAAGCGCACACTGAGATAAACCAACAAACCCTGTGCAGGCCCGAGTCCATGTAGTGTCCCAGATTACTCCATCTATCTATAACTATCTATACGTCTATATCCATCCATCTATACTCATCCCTCCATCTGTCCATCCATCCATGTTCTCTGTTTTTCATCTACACTGAAACCATGAGGAGAATACACGGACGTTAACATGACATGAACGGGTGAATCCCAAAACCAAGCAGAGACATGGAAAGAAAGGAAAATGTTCTGAGGCCACGACTGAACTTTATGCATCAATAAGTCAGCGATGACTGACCAACAAGCGATGGACTGACCAACAAGGCTGATATGATATCACTGATAAACTGACACTTTTGGTTAATTTATTCCACGGGATGGTTGCCACATACTGCAATACAGCTGCACTCTGAGGGCGAATTCACAAAAAGAATGTGCGGCATTAGCAGCGGCTAAACCTGCACAAATAAGACAACAAGAAACCGTGTAATTCTCAAAGCACCCGGAAAAGGGTGAAATACACCCCTCACTGCGCTGCCAAATAAACAGCATCCCAGTGCTCCTGTTTTTAAATGAGGTATTATGCATACATTTGGTGCAAAGTCAGCCCCTTTCTATGTAAATGATCCTCACTGGGACAAAAATCCAATTCAGAAAGATGAGCGTTAACGCAGCTACAGTGAAATCATTAGAGTCATCAGAGAGTTGGTGGTAACTGAAGCCAAATATGGTTTCCATCCACCTGTGCGCATTTTTAGTTTGTACAAAAAATTAAAATAAATAAGTGGAAACACCCAAAATTTGGATTAAAAATCTCGAACCACCCCAACAAAGTTTCTACGCTTCGGGGTTTTGGAAAAATTGGTGTATCCATAAAAAGTAAATGCAACCAAGTACGACATTCGTCATTTAGGATCTGTAGCTGTGGTCTGAAAATTTGAGTTTTCTTTTTTGCTCTGCTATTGTTGGAAAAATGTATACTTTGACACATGGACAACTGCAATCAGACATAAAAACTGTTGACATGTTTGCACTGTAATATCATTAGCACAGTATATTTTGAGAATCTGACCTTGAGACGGGGCAGATAGTGGTTGCAAGTGATGCGCAATTCATGGTGCTGTCAGCAGCTGCAATCCATTCATTGTGAATTTGCCAAGCAGCAGCATCTGGGGCTAAAAACCGAAGCCAACGCCGAAGTGCCAAAACAACTGCAGTTCCTCTAATGGCCACTTGAGGCGGGCGCCAAAAGTGAGTCAGTCCCCATAGACCCTCATGTTGATATGTTCAACTTTGCAGCAGAAATAAACATGTTTACAGCCTGGTGCAAAAAAGACGGTTTTGGTCTGTATAGCTCATCCCCACATTCATGACAACTGCACAGGAAGTGACTATTTAAATAACTCACCTGTTGACATTTCATTAAGGCTTAAAGTAGCACATATTTAAAGCGGGCCACTGCTACTGCTACAGATCTAACCCTCGCTCCTCCACAGCTCCATCCTGTAATAAAGGACTTTCTTTGCCACTGAACGTTGACACTGAACATGAAATCATGACGTGTGGGATTCTTTAATATAAGAATGTAACACCAAAGAGACCAGGAGCCAATCATCTGCAAGGAGGTTTCCAGCTGCACATGCAAGAGCATGTCGGCTGATGAAAAAAGGCATGTAGGAGCCCTCAGGAGGGAGGCAGCTACTTCCCCTCCGTCTGACTCAAACCATAAAACCCTCCACTCACCAGCAGAAATGTTAAAATACAGTCTGCTTTTCCCAATCCATCAGATGATAATGATCAAATTCAAATGGTGAAATGGAGATACTGTGACTGAGCAGTTAATTTGGAGCAAAGGGCCGTGAAACAAGATGAACTTTCTTGATCCCTGAGGAGAAACTGGGTCATTACTGCAGCGCTGAGGCTCGGAGCGAGCGGCGAGGTGGTTCACTGTTCAGGAGGCTGAGGACTCTGCTGAGGATGTGTATACATTCAACACTGTGGTTGAACCAGTTGTGAGGGGTCACGAGTTTGTGGACTAGATTTATGTGGTACCCACGTATCATTTTTTATCACAATTATATCTACCGTATCTATCGTGAAAAAGTTTTGTGAGTAGCACTGATTGTGAATCTTTGGCCAATGCGATACCAGTGTTTAAAATAACATATCGGCCATTAGCCAATACCGATGTCTTTATTGTTTATTTATCATACAGAGTGCTTCCTCTTCTGAGCATTAACAATTAAAAAGTAAATCATCAGTACCTCATTGCCTACTTCTTGGTAAGATGAGTGTTTTTCTTTACAAAGACAAACATCTTTGCATCTATTTCTGTTTTCATCCAAGACGTGCGACACAGACGTTAACAGCTGCTCACTGAAAGCAAACAAAAACAAACCACATGTGTGCACGGCACGCCAGAGTCGACCAGCCGGTAGCTTCTTCTCAGCTGCTAGCTACTGCTGTCCAAGTCCAACTGCAAACAACCGACACAACTTTTGGCCAGCGCAAAATCAATGTGACAGTCAGTCAATGAGATTGTATGATGGGTGTTGATTGATGGCAGTCAGCGAGGTGAATATCTGTGCGCAACCCAGTCGCCATAAATGTTGGCATGTACAGTTCTGCAAAGCACAGATGAGTATCAGCTGTAAATGATCATGCAGCAGATATGATGAAACTTTACATTTCTTCATGATTAAACAACGCTGTCGTTTAGACACAAAAACATTTCTCGCCAAAAAACACCGGCGCCGTGCTCCATCATGTGACGTGCATCAATTGCCAACCCTAGCACACACTGCATGTGTTACACTGCAGCCTGTTGACAGATGACCACAAAAGTTATCATTAATTTTACTGAAAGATTTGTACTTCCTCCACCTCTTGCTTAAAATCATGTGTGGAGAGTCTGTAATTAAAACTAATTTCTGACCTTCAGAGCTGATCTCCAGAGCTGTGACTCGCCAGGCAGTATCTTTTAGATTGGTGTCTTTATAATGACGGGATTGTGAGTTCTCTTTATACATCGTTGGTGAGGAGAGGAGTCGAGCTGCCACAGGAGCAGAGAAGAGGAGCTGCTACAGGTGCTGGTAAACACAAGCTGAGAGTGAGTGGGGGAAATGCATTTAATTCCGGAGGTAGCAAGGCTGGAAATAGGACAGTGGCGTAAAGTGCCATGGGCCGGCGCATCCAGGAGCGCTAACACATGTCTAGCCAGTGTGGGGTTGTACACTGAAAATAATAGGGATGTATTTTTTGATATATGGCGAACGCTGCTGGTTTGTTTTGACCTTTATATTCCACTCCTATGTAATGAAATATGTCACATTTGAAATGTTAATATGACACATATGAAACATATAAATTACGACGGCTGTTGCGGACTCAGAAATCTGTCAGTCGAATCAGATAACGAATTTTGATTATTATTATTTTTTCTATACAAAGTTTGAACGGAGCTCAGTGGGAGCTAATGGTGCTAATGATGGATCGGAAATGCGCAACATGTTTTTGCTGTTTCGACACTAGATATCAAACAAAAGCCAGAGACGTATAAAGTTGCTGTGAGCTGTAACTTCTAAGCAGAAGACAGAGAGGAGATAAGTCAGAGACTGTCAGTGTAAAGTCTCTCCTGCATCCTGTACCAAAGAGTAGCATTAAGGTCAAGAGCGCTCACTCCGCAGCAAAACCCCGGGACCAAAACATCCCCAGAGGTTTGCAGCACAACACACGGACTATCAAACAAAACAAAACAGAAATGACTGTTCAAACTGCAGCAACCTCCGCCAAGTGAGGGATCTCCTACTGATGATTAGAGTCTTCAGCTTCCAAGAAGGCAGCCATACAAACCTACACATAACATATCGATGGTTTGCAGAAATAATAAAACACCAACATTTCAGTCTGATGACTGGGCTGCTGAGTAAAAAATTTCTTTCCCTGCGAGACAAATTAAATCCTTCTCTCAGGAACCCTTTAAACGCACAACACAGACTCAGCTATCAGTCTGAGCTTTTTCATTTAGCTTTGCACACAATTCTGCTTTTGATTGCTTTACAGACTTAACTGGTTAAAAAAAAAAAAGAGTCAAACATTTCTTAATTTAAAAATCACTGCTCCTGCTCCTGCTCAGCCTTAATGAGTTATCGGTTAACGTCTTTAGTTTCCTCAGTAATAGGCTGTTTGGTCTCGGCTGTGGTGGCGGCGGTTTCCGGGGGTTGCGTGTCACAGTCACAAAAACAAATAACTGATGATATATTATGAAATGGGAATAACATAGGCAAAATTGCCAATTATTTCACAATGAATTAATTAGTGTGTAGGCTGCTGTTTGGGATCTATATTTAATTCAGCGCTGGTGCTGAATCTGTCACTTTAATGGGTTTGGTTTTGAGATGTTTGCCGAGCTGTGTGTTGGTTTGTTTGCAGCCTTTCATTTTCTGTCCATGAATTCATTATCTATACATAGTCGCATACTTCATACTTGTGTGTTTGTGTGTACCCACCTGCAGGGCACATGCTAATAACATGCATCGCTGCAGCAGCCGCATTAAACTGAGCATGTGCAAACTACATGAGCTGTCCTACATAGAGCACACAAACACACACAGATGCACAAACGCGTTCAGAGGATGGTGAAGGGAGGATCTGATACACGTGTCAGACTTTTCAAACTTTTAAACGTGACATCCCTCCAACGCCACCCGCCCCCACCTGTGTCGGGTTTAGGTTAACGACTAAAAGTAAAAGCAGAGAGACTGTAAACAGAGGGAGAGAGTGACAGAGATGGATCGGATGACGGGGCAGCTAGCAGGAAATGCTACATCCCTTCACACACACACAAACACACACACACTAGCAATGTGATTGACAGCTCCCTCAAGGGCTGTAGTGAATAATTCAGCACAGTCTGACGGACCGACAGACAGGAGAGCATACAGAGAGACAGAACATCAGTCAGAGACACAGGATGAGAGGAGGACAGACAGATAGTGAGACAGGTAGACAGGAAGACACACAGACAGGCAGCCAGAAGGCTGTGGATCATCAAAACTTCCCTCCAGGCATATTTTTATTCATAATCAATAACTCTATTGAATTTTACATAAACCCATGTACATTTACAGTCCCAGGATTTTAAATTCTTAAAGAGACACATTTTGAAATTCGGCGCGTGCCCTCACCTGCTGCCGGCCACCACAGGGGAGAGAGGTTACAGCTCAAACATCAACACAAACAGCTTGTAGTGTAACACACTGGGTCCCAACTGGCCCAGCCACACAAGTGACACCTACTCCGTCTCTCCAGGAATCTTCAATCCCGACAATGAAAGCAAATTTAACAACCCAATTGCCAGGAATAACGCTGGCTTGTACGTTCATGCAAACCACGGATACGTTGCATTTGCACGTTATTATGTAGCAGACACAATCGGTGGATGATAAAACTTGGGCCCCTGGGCACAGATATGCAAAAGGCCCCACCACCTCTCCTACTTGGCTGCAAGACACGCAGATTTGTGGTGGTTTTGTCTCTTTCTTTTTTTTTTAAATTGTCAGTTTGCAACTTATTGGGTTTTGTGTTTTCTGTCTCTATTGGTCATTTTTTGTCTCCTCTCTGGTTGGTTTGTGCTAATTTCAGGGACATTTTGCAGGTGAAGGCCAGGGAGGCCCCTGACACTTTGGGTGCCTGGGCCTGTGCTCAGCAGGTCCGTTCAGTAATCCATCCACGATATATGCATTGAAAATTTATGTTTCAGAAACACTGTGGTTAACGAGTGGTTAGGTTTAGGCTCAAAAACCACCTGTTCGGTTTAGTTCAATCAAACACAAGCTTGTTTGCCCCCTCAGTGCAGTTCATTTGTGCAGGTATGAACACAGCAATCACACTCAGGTGCGCACCAAAACAACCAGACTGAGACCTTCTTGAAGAGGTGGTCTCAGTCTGGTTACAAACAAACTCTGGTGCGGTTGGTTTGTGGTGAGAAGAAGCTTTCTCACACAAGGCATTTGATCTGGTCCGCTTGTATATGCTGCTGTGAGAACACGAACCACCTCAACTTTGTAATAAAATTAGTCCCTGATTCAGACCAAAGGAGACGACTCTAGGTCTGAAAGCAGCCTTAGTTATGGTTAGTAAAAGAGGATGCGTTGGCTTAAAGCAACTGGTTTTGGGGGCACAATCCTGGCAGGAAGAGTAGCAAAAAAAAAAGCTTTTCGTGCCTAAAAAGTCTATTTATATTTCAGTTATTTTTCTAATTCAATAAATATTTTAGGATAAAAAGAACCAGATAAATGCTTGTGAAGAGGTGAGACTGCACTTTCCCACGTAGAAAAATGACACTGAAAACTGCTGTTTTAATCCAACTGAAATCAATTTAAACCTCAGCTACGTGACTTGATGACAAAAACCTTGCGACTGGCTTCTTTCCTTTAGACTCGCCTTCTCAGGGAGCATTAACTGCCCAGCTGCATCGCTCCCAACAAGCTCCACCACTTCAAACATCAGCAAACCATTCCTAATCTTCTGCCTGAACTAAACCGTCAGTAATATAATAAAACAGAATCATTTTACTGAAGGAGCTCACTCAGTCCAAACAACCAGACCACCAGTTATTACAGGAGCCCAGGAAGAGATCTCAAGGTTTACCATAATATAAAAGTTGGCCGTTTTCATACTGTGTAAATTTGTTCAACCAACAATAACCAAACATAACCATTTGCATTCCTTTAAGGGTCATTCTGATTGATAATAATATAAGGTCTATGTTACAGCCATACCATGAAACCGTGATATTTTCTATGACGGTTATCGTACCGTGAGAATCTCATACTGTTGCAACCCTAATGGGGCATGAACTGATACATCACGTAGGCAGGCTGGAGCGGGTTTTTTTTACCTGCTGCACAAACTCCATCTACAGCATGTGGTTGCTGCCAGCTTTACTGTCTGTTGAGTTTTTCCAAGTGATAACACAGCTGGTTATGGAGGGTTGGGAGGCATATGTCATATACCTGGTGTTGAATTAATCAACTGGATGGTTTTAACTACAGGATGCACTGATCAAATTTATTTATCATTACTATGTTTTCAAAATAGTTGCAGATAAATTTTCTGTCGATTGCCCACATGCTTGATTTTACCCGAGTGGGCTCCAGATAAGATCCCAGTGGTGGACCCACACCCATTTGGTACCCAGGTAGCCCTAGCATAACCCATGCATGGCCCATTTGGGTAAACCAAAACATGTGTGTGGCCAATTGTCATGGGACCATTACTGAACCCGTGGGCAGTCTCATATAGGGGCCACTTTACAGCCCATTTACTATCCACATGAGCCCCACGTGCAAATATTGTCTGGGACATGCACAAAATATTTAATACATCTTTTGCCCTTCCTCCAGAAAAGACAATATTCCTATGAACCTGTTCACATGGCTAATAAAAATGAATATTCCACTAATATTCCTGTTTACATGCAGCCGTGTGATTCTGATGAACATGCCCCAACACAGTGTAAATAGGTTCATTTTGTCTACTCAAATTAGATTCAGTGTAGAAAGCTTCTTTTTTCAGACAATGAGTTTTTAAGGAGGTGTAGTTTACCTTGACATGTTTCAACTGTCACTTCAGTCTTCTTCAGAAGCGTCATCTGACGTGCGTCATGACGTGTCTTTATCAGCTGGTGGTATCCCGGAGGCGTGACCATGCCCCAACGTGTCATTTATCTCGTCAAAATATAGAAAATTCGAACAGATGTAGCCGCTTGTGCCATTTTGCATTTTCCACAGGTGGTGGACTTGTTGGAACGTGACAACACAGCCATCTTCATCTAACGTCTAAAAGTAGGTTATGTTTTCTCTTCCAACCAGAAATGTGGGCTTTTCTTTGGGGCGTGCATCTCTACCTCAGCCTTGCAAACTGTTGGCAAGTTGGTTTGTGTACAACGTATCCATGACAATGCACAGATCTGACCGTAAACAGCCGACTGTTAGTCACAGACTGTCATTGACTTTAGACTGATAGAAGAATCACATATTCAAATGTATGGATTATAACTTTGACATTTCTTGATTTGACTTGACTTGATGAAGGTATCGACTGCAGAGACAAAAAAACGCGCTTTAAAAAAAAGGACATTTTGTTCTAATATCTGTCGTCTTTCTGCAAGACCATCAAGCTGTCCATCTGTCTGTCTCTCTGTGAGTCTGTGTTTCTGTCTGACTTTCATGAATCTCTCATTTATTTCCCTGCAGGCCGTTGGATGCTGCAGGATCATACCTTAAGGGCAAAAACACAGAGAAACTTAAAGAGACCTCTCCAGCCCTGTTAGAGCAAATGTCTTCACAGAGAAAACCCCAGGAAAGAAATCAGAGACCTGAAGGATGAAAAGTGACGACATGTTGTCTTGTCTCACCTCAGTTAATACTGTTTGTCTCTCTCCGGGCAGAGATGGAATAAAAACAGCTGCTATTAACTGTTTATCACCTGATCGTCTCAGGCTGTGCCCTTCAACTTCTCGCGATGTCAAAATCTTTAAGAGGCAGCGATCACTTCCTGTTGCCATCTTTGTTTGGGTCAAGGAACGGAGACGTAGCACAGGAACTCTAGCTTTTGGTAAGAAAAGCAACAAATGAGTTTAACGTACAGTAAATCCAGGAAAAAAATAGTCGACAAAATATAATCTGTTCTGTGCTGTCGGGATACAGTGGACACTTATCAACAGGTCTAGACATGTCTTCTTCCTCTCATGATTCTATAGATGGTTTTATGGGCTTTGTTTGAACAGTGGAACAGAAGGAGCAGCTGTGGCTCAGAGGTAGAGCGGGTCGTCCACCAATCGGAAGATCACGTTGAAGTATCCTCGAGCAAATACTGAACCCCAGTTTGTTCCCGATGATGCTTCCACCTGTGCATGAATGTGTGTGAAAGTGCTTTGAGTGTTCGAATGCCTAGAGAGGCGCTACACAAATGCATGTCCATTTACCACTCACAACTTATCAAATACTGCCGCATCATCAGTGGACCTCAGCGGTTTCTGATGCTACCGATGCTTCCATAGTATAAATTGCAAGGACATCCACATGGGGCGGAAGGGAGGATACGTGGATGGGTCAAACAAACTCCGGAATTTCACTGCTGTTTCACAATCAATGAAGTTATTTTAACAACCATGCAGTGTGCTAATATGTGTAGTAGGGGTGTAACGATGCATCTATCTTGGTCAATATATCGATTCAGTGATTAACAATTCTATATCACTGATGCTAAGTCATACCATCATCTTTAGGATACACCTTTGTTTTGAAATTCTATTACACTGTGAAATAGTGGCAGGCAGAAAATGGCAAGCAGCCAAGAAAAAGACAAGAATAACATTATTTAATCTAGAATTTTTCTGCAGTGTGGAAATATTTCTGCTTCCGCTAACTTCTCACTATAGCAACATTAGCTGCTCTGTTTCAACAATGTTTAGCTGATAGAAATGTACATGCAGGCTGAAATTCAGCCGCCCTGTTCTGTCAGGAGATGCAGTGACTTAAACTGACAGTGAGTAAAACAAAGTATAAATGCTAAGTGTCATTTGTTGAGCTATGAGCAGGGAAAACTCCACTAGCTGCTAGGCTAACTTATGCAACCTTAAAATGCTTACAGGGTAACACCACTCAAATTAAGAATTGGCCTAGGTTCAATCAATATTTGATAACATGAGCTACTCTTTTTTCTCAAAGCCAGAAACCAGACGAGTCAGTCTCACACTTGTGATGTCATAGTGTATAATGTCTGGAGCTGCTCTACAGACTCTAAACCCTTTTACACTGCCAGATTTTCCGCGAATGTTGGGCCGTTTTGCCGGCAAGCTGCAAGTGTTTAGACACACAGAGCTGGATTGGCAAGTTGATCCGAGGTGCCCAATTTTCCGCCTCGTAGGGTAGACATATTGGTGGAACCCTTTTACGTCACACGCTGAGCTACACGTTTTGTTACTTGCTTACGCCCCCCATTGCCCCGAAAAAGGCGCATTCTGTATAAACAAAAGCAGGTAGGCAGCATTTTGCTGCACTCATTGATTTTGTTTTTATACTGCCAATGCTGAAAGAAGGCTGATTGGGCTTTCCTGCAAATTTGCACAATCCCTGTCTAAAAAGGGCTAACGAATAGGAGCCTGATTTTTGGATACATACAATGTTTGTTATCTTTTTTTAAACCAAAATGAGCTTTACTCTACTGTAGTGTTCTCAATTCTGAAACATAAAATGTACCCTTTGTTTGTTGTGTTCTGTATTTTGATCACACAAAAAAACCCAACCTGACTTCACTTCTGCAGAAACAGCAGCCTACTTCGTGACTTGGATGTCATGTGAGAAGACTGCATTTAAACATAGAAGCTAAAAAAGGCCGACCTTCCTCGTAGTGCGTTCCCACAACCTGGGAGTCTGTTCCTGTGTGCTGCAGCTGCTGTGTGTCCCACTCGCTCTTTCCTTCACTGCAGGAAGTTCATGTTTTGTTTAGCAGAACAAGATGAAAAACTGCAGAGTTCCAAATTGCTCAAAACGAATACCAAAAAAAGCATCTACCCACGTTGACATTATTGCTCCAACACTGCACAAACTAAAGCCACAGTCTCTACTGCTTCCTCCAGGTGTGCAGCTGGTCACCAGACAGACTCCTCCGACTAATCGTGACATCACCTCTGACCCTGCACACACCTTTGTCTAATAAAATAAAGTGTCCTAATTTCATATAAAATAACTTTACTTTCTATCATCACTTTTACAGCTACAGAAAAATAAATGTTCCCACGTTGTTACATCACTAAACGATGCAAACAGAGAAAACTAAATGTTTTTAAAAGATTTACTATTTATTTTTTGTCTTCTGAGATATTACTGAAACTGTCTCATCACCATCCACAAATTGTTTTGATTTTTTGCAGCTGTGAGCAGCACAACGGAAACATTGTAATAATTAGGCATTTCTTTTACGGTCCATCAACAGCTAATTAAAAAAAATCAAGCAAATTTTGTTTTCATCCTCACTCTTCTATGGATACTTTATAATTCTTGCACTGTGACCACAATCCAGTACCTACAACTGCTCAGAATTTATATTTAGACAGTTAGGGATGGAACCATGTATGATTTTGTTGTCAACGATATGAAAAATGAAAAGAAACAGAAAAATTAATTTAAGAAATTAGAATTGCAACAAAATAAGTGATGTAGTCTTACAGCTTGCCTTCAAATATTCAGTAAAATATTTCTTGAGTTTGTAAACAACAACAGTAACTCAAAGTGAGATTCAGACTCAGTTACAATTTTAATAGTTCAACTAAATAAATCTACCACAGTTAAACGGCTCCCAAATACAATACATTTAGTAAAATCCTACATGACTGAGTTGTTCTTTTTCCACTTGGACCTTTATGCTCTGTGCGTAGGTTTACATTACCAAGGCTTTATGACAAAAATCACTTGATGACACCGACTCCTGTGTGTGCACAGCGAGAGAGGAGAGGGAGAGACGCTGTGCTTATTTAGTTTATTCAGTTTATTTATACTACTGAAGCTGCTCCTCTTTTTGGAACCAAAAATATTGTGAGTATCAGTATATGAATTTTTCATATCATGCTGAAAATCATACCAGTATTATTGTGAATGAGATGATATGGCACAAACTTTGGCTATATTTTTTATGAACATGCGACATTGTGACACAATGTAAGTCGCAAAATACAGAAAGTATAGCAGGTCGCCTTTAAGCATATTTAGATGATTATCAGGATGATAATGTGAATATTTTGTTAGTTCTGTATGTAATTATACTCGTGTGAATTCCCACATGCCCTGTGTCTGAATTAGTTGCTGTAACATCCCTCAGAAAACAAAGTCTTCCTCTGCCGCCTCAGGGAGGTCAGAGGTCAGCTGCAGCCTGGGAGCAGGGAGTTTAAGGGCTCAAGGACACTTCAGCAGGCTGGTCCGCTCATTTGCTCGCACAGAGAAGTGATTTCAGTTCTCTGAGAGGCAGAAATCATCACAGTCCCCTTCAATCATATCTCGATAATTATCAGGATAATATCGTGACCAGGATAATCAGGACCTGATATTCTGATATCATCCTAGACGCAGTATAAGAATTATCAAAGCAGAAAGTTCATCATAAATGTCTCCAGTAAAGAAAATAAATAAGAAGTGGCTCAAACTGAAGCAGCAACAGAACATTATGAAACTGAGTCTTTTCTCAGATGAAATTACAGATTCAGTTTATCATGGAAAACTCTGCAGCAGATCATCGATCCAGCAGTGCAGGGCTCTGTGAAAAGGGCTGATGTTAAGACAAACAGGGATAGATAAGAGCAAGAGGAGACGATAAGAAGGACCCTGCGTTTGGCCCGGACCTGCACGACACTTCATCTGCTCTCAGCTGCGTGACAGAGAAGACGGAGAAGATGCTGCAGGTCAGAGAGAAGGCCAAAGTTATGTTGTTTTATCCATGTGTAAGAGGTAAGAGACCTGACAGGAGGACCTGCTTACATCCTGCTTTTGTTGTCATTCCTCCAACATGGCTGCCAATCGCTCGTTACCCCCGGCAACCACCATTTAAAGAGCCTCTGAGTGACAGAGCAAGAAATTGAAATGAAAAGTAAGAGCAATAATCACTGGGAGTCACTTCATTTCTGAATGAACAGTGAGGCGACCCCCCCCCCCCTCGAATGCATGCATACACGCGCACACACACACACGCACACACACACACACACACACACACACCGACATTTGAATGATTCAGCGTATTGAGCTACATCGAGGCTGCCAGTTAGCCACTCGGGCTGATTATTAGCTGCGGCCGGACGGGCACGACAAGCAGTCAGACCACCTGAGCTGAGTGACCATTTGGAGCCGATTCAATTACTTGTGGGACTGATTGATCTGGTCTGGCACAGGCAGGAACCAATTGGATTGTCCTAAAAAACTGCAGCGCTGGCCGACCATTGAACTCCAGGAGGGACTGAAGCTGATTGTTGCTCTGTCCACCTGTCTGTCCATCTGTCCACGCTCTGTGTCCCTACCAGGCTGTCTGTACGTCACATTGTTTGAAGATTTTTTTAGTCCAAAACCCTTTTAAAATCAGGAGATGGTAGAAGTCTGAAGTGCATATTTTTAAACAGATGACGATGATGGGAAATCACCTCCCTGTATAACGCAATCAGCTTCAGCACCGACACAAACTACATCCTCCAGAATGTTCACACAGTTAAATCAAAACCTCTCAAACAGTTTCAACAAAAACTAAACATTATAATTGTCATGAAAGAAGGATTTCCTGCAGGACTAGTGTGTTAGACCACATTACTTTTAGCCTGGCAGAGATATGGTGATATGGCCCTAAAATAATATCTCAATATTTGAGATTTTTTTTTTCTTTTTTAAATGATGATATTCTTGATTATATGACAAAATACATACAAAATAATAAAATAAATTCAAAAAATTCTAAAATTCTATATATATTATATATAGAATAAAATAATAAAATAAATGAAATAAAAAATAAATAAAATGAAAAACAACCAATAGAAATGCAGCACGAAATCACGCACTTGGCGCTAAACCCAAACAAAGAGACAGACAGCAGCTCGCCATGGAGGCAAAATGCACTGAAAGAAATGTGTAGGATTCCAGCAAAGAGGAAAACCTTGTGAAGCATAGAAGGAAATAAAGGTATAGCTGCCAGGTGAGCAACCACATGGACACGCCGCAGTATGTAGTGCCAGCAAAATAAGTTATTTAATAATGTGACCCTCTATGTGCTCCACAGTTGGAGAAGTAATGACACGTGCAGCATCCTCGTGCACTCAGTATGGGAAGCTGTTGCATTGTACATCGTAGCCAGTGATTCAGGAGGCAGTGTCATCGTACAGTCTGCAGACATCAAACTTGATGCCGTACCCAAGTTTATTAGATCCATGTCACACAGTGTAGCTGCACTGAACTTATGACACTGCCAAAATCTCAGTCTGTAGGAGGCTTTAGGTCAGGCGAAGGGTCAAAACACATAATTGAAACCACAGAATATCTCCATACTGCTCGTCTGTAGTGAGTATGGAGATATTTTGTGGTTTCAATTATGTGTTTTTGGACATTTGAATCTGGGGCGCCGTCAGCCTCCATTAGGTGGAGTTGTGCTGCTACCTCCTCCTAATTTTCATTTCTGGGTGCACTATCCCTTTAACTCCTTTACCATGGAGCCGTCGCTTAAAGCCATGCTTGTTGGTGCTGTGTGTAACGTTATGGCGTCATTATGTCAAAAATGCTGAATATTGCCATTATCTGGGTATAAGGTTTTCTTATCATATTAAATATTATATTGGTATTATCGTGAACTGTATGATATTGTATGCACCTGCCTAACAGACTGACAGTGTCTTTGTAATCAGCTGAAAACCATTAAAACAAAACAATTAATCTTCTAATAGTTCATGGAAATCAATAAAAATCACCATGACTTAGATAAAATGCTAAAATCACTTCCTCAGTGAATCCACGTTCTCCCAAAGTGCTTCACCTGCTTCAGTCAGAGATCTGCTACACTTCCCAGAATACCTTTCACCAGCCCTCCGATAAAGAGATGTGACCTTGCTGCTTTTCAGCTGTGGATTTTAAATGTAGATTTAGAAAGCGATATCAACAAGCAGAGCGAGAGTCTCCAGACGAGAAAAGGTGAGTCGACCTTGATTCAAACCTCAACCTGTCTGATGCATTGTGGGCTCTGTCCTGCTCCCCTGCTCTGTGATTCGCCTTTGAAACGGACTTTACCCCGCCATCGGCTCTTTGATCGACACCAACACTGGGTGTTTTTAATCGCTGAAAAATCCTCTGCTCTCTCGCTGCTGCTGGAAATATCTGGACAGGAAGTTTAATTATTGTAATATCCAGAAAAAACGATGTAAAACAGAGTGTAATCACCACTCGCTGCTCTGTTTCTTTATCAGTATTTACGCGGATTATCCTTTAAAGACTGACAGAGAGATGCGAGACAAAGACAGAAAAAGATAAAAGTCAGCAAAAATAGGGATTCTGCCTTAATCCAGTGATTTGAATACTAAAAAAAAAAAAAAAACATGAGCTCAGTGGCTGTTTGCTGAAACCTCTCTCAGAAACTAATTTCATTTCAGTGGAGTTTTTTTTCTTTCAGCATTTAAATCAGAATATGTGCCAGAATCATAGATTTTACAAAGAATTTGAAGCCCACAAGGTCAGTGTTCACTATATAGTAGTAAATATTCAAACATGTTTAACCAGCAAACACAAGGTGTGAATCATCTTCTCTGAATGACTGAAGGTTAAACAGAGATTAAAGATGCATCTGATACTTCAGTCAGCTTTACTGAATCTAATCTACACTGTACAGGCTCTGGAAACACCTCTGGCAGCTCAATGACAAAAGTGTTTTATCAATTAAAAATAATATAACAGTTTGATTGTATTAATAATTTGGTCTGTAAAATGTAAAACTAAAATATAGTTTCAACATAGTATCCTCAGCACCAAAGTGACATCCTCAAACATCTTTTTTACGCTTTACACAAATATGCACAAATTCAAAAAGGTGCTGGACTTTGTAGCAACAGCTTGGAAAGACTTACAGTATCAACATGCACAAAGCCAGATCCACAAAGAAATGACTGTCCTGCACAGAGCGCAGACCTCAACTTCATCCAACACCGATCTTGCTGGACCTCACTTACGTTCTTGTGGCTTAGTGGGAGCAAATCCCTGAAGCCAGGCTCCTGACAATGGAATGTTCATGTGTCCACATACTTTTGTCAAAATAAGTTAGTGCCTTCCAAAGAACTTTTTAACTGGTCAAAAAGCGAGAAGAGAGAGATTGTAAGATTGTAATTGCGGTTAAAAGAAACCAACTTTGAGGGCTGGTAGTGTGCAGGATGCAAACTGTGGTCTCTGGTGTCCAAGTCACACACTTTGTGCATCCAAAATCAAACCTGGTCTCACTCCGAAGTTGTTGAATACCAGCACTTGGTCAGTGACTTCCGGCGTCAGACACCAATGAAAAAGCTGTTGTTTCATTTCAGCATGATATGCAGCCAGTTGCCGTTACTGTTTAACGGCGCCCAGCGGCTTAAGAGGGAAACAGAGCGGGACAAATACGAAAGTTAAGGCAGCAAAAGTCCGAGAAGAGAAGGCAGGAGGGGCGGTGGATGGATCCAACAAGGACTGTGATTGCTTACCGAAAGATTGTAAAGCAGAACTGTTCATTTTCCCTAAACTCAACCATGTGCATGTGCTGTACCTGCTAAAAATTCAGAAATTTCAAGACTAAAGTCGTAATATAACAAGAAAAAACTTGTAATATTACAAGAATAAAGTCGTAACTGAGAAAAAAAGTCATAATATTACGAGAATAAAGTCATAATATTACGAGAATAAAGGCAACACACCTGAGACGAAGAGCAGTTGCCACAAGCAGGTTCATCCTCTAACCCATTCTGTTTGCTGTTGGTTATTTCCTTAAAAACTACGACTTTATTCTCGTAATATTATGACTTTTTTCTCATTAAATTACGACTTTAATCTTGAAATCTCTCTTTTTTTTCCTTCAATGTGGCCCTAATACTCCATTGTACCGTCGTGCGTACCGTCATACTGCGTTTATTTTGAAAGAGACTGTATGCAAACTGAACATTTCCTGTGAAACAGAAGTGTATTTTGAAAACAGACAATGCATGTAACAGGCTGAAGTTGACCAAACATCGGTATGTGTCGAGGTCGGAGTGAGAAAGTGTTGCAAAATCATGAGCTGAAATTGGATGGAATATCACAACGAGGTACCCAAAATACCTGATTTCTTGTCTGTTTTTAAAAAGCGAATGTGAGATACAATCTAGTAGTTTATGCCAAAAGCTAACTCCAATCTGATGCAAATATTCACCAGTATTGATTTTACACCTCTCCCAAAATGCCAGTCAAATAATCTTTCTCCTCATTGTTGTGTTTCAGTATCGTCTCCTCACTCTGGCTCTGCAGAGCTACTATGATGCAAAATGATGACACAAATTTATCATGACACTGACATGAGACATGAGCCAACAAATCCCAGCGTTGACAATTAAAATGCATTCCACATAAAGGTTTTAAAGTGTAGCATTTGACTCTGTTGAACAAACCGTGGGGACCAGATGTGAACTGAGAAAACAAGGCTCTCTGCAGCTCCAGCTGATGAGAAGATCAGATCCTAATCACACGGGGAGAGAAAAATGAAATGTTCAGCTGCAGGTGGAACTCATTTCCACATGTGCTGAATACATCTCGGCTCATCAGATTTAAAACCGGAGTCAGACTCAAATCCCAGTCACACTCAACACTGTCCAACTCTCCCGGCAGCAACTATCACATTAAAACCAACTCATTCTCATTCTCCAGCTCTCAGCATCTTATTGTTGTTCATTAATGCAGTTCATTACTGAGTCTGCATGTAATTATACTCGTGTGAATTCCCACATGCTCTATTTCTGAATTAGTTGATGTAACATCCCTCGAAAAAAAATGTGTCTTCCTCTGCCGTCACAGAGAGGTCAGAGGTCAGCTGCAGCCCGGGAGCGGCGAGTTTAAGGGCTCAAGGACACTTCAGCAGGGTGGTCCGCTCATTTGCTCGCACAGAGTAGTGATTTCAGTTCTCTGAGGGGCAGAAATCATCACAGGCACAACCGGAACAGTTTTATTCTATCAAGCAGCCTTTGTTCAAGTGTCTCGGAGCAAACATTTCTTTCTCCGCTGAGTCTGACCTTTGACCTGTTAGAGGAGGTTAAAACCAACAGCTTGTTCTGTCATTTTTGAAATCATGTTCCATTTTCCTGAAAGCTGACTCAACTTAAAACACAGAGACGCACGACTTCCTCCAACAGCTCTCCACATCGACACGACGCGAACAAGCAGAGAATAAAAGCTTCCTTTTTTCACTCGACTGTTGCTGGAAAATATATTCAATAAAAAAAGTTTTTTCATTACCAACGCTGCAGGGTAGAGAGCAGATTCTAAAATACTTTGTGACTGTTTGTGTGTTTTTCAAAGCTACTGCAGGATGTTCCATTATTGTTTCCAACACTTGTAGATTAGTACTGCATTACTCACTTCTGGTCTGGGTCTCGTGTCTGGCCTTGGGATGTTTTTCCTCTATCATCTCAGTCTTGTCTCACTCTTGTGGGTGTTTGGACTCTCACCTGTTTCAGACTTTGGTCTTGATTAAGTCCAGTTGGCTTTTTTTCCCCTCCTCTTTCCAGATTTGGCTGTACTGCCGAGCATCAGCAGCTGATCTCGTAACAGACTAGACAGGCTGCTCTGCTGTCAGTCAGGTGCAGGGGTTGCTTGTGTTCTATGGTGCATCTTTGCCACGTGAACATCCTCATTTTGGAGGTTGTTTTATGCACAAATGCACATTGAGATATTGAAGAAATACTCAACCTTTACTTAAGCAAAAGCTGCAACTCTGTGACTTGAAATACTTCATTACAAGTAAAAGTCCTGCATTTGAAATCCTACTTAAAAGGAGCACCACACCACATTCAGAGTATTAACATAGCAGAAAACATCTATTTGCTATGCAAAGATGGAGTGACGGTGTCCTGAGCAGAGAGTGTAGCCAAGCTGCCTGTGTGTGTTGGAATTTGAGCTTCTCTGTGGTTTGTTACGGTAAACAGTCCAGCTGTGTGTGCTTTTTAGTGCATGTGATTCCCGTGTGCGTATTACACAATCGCTGTCGCTCTGCACTGCGCTCAACTCAGCAGGATACACTGCATCTTTATGTTTCAACAACACTGTGGTCAATGTGCAGTTAGGTTCAAGCAAAAACACCACTTGGTTATGGTTAATAAAAGATCAGGTATTGGTTTAAAGTACTTGGTTTGGGGGCACAGTCCTGGAAGGAAAAGCAGCAACGTCTTGGTAAAAAACAACCGCGTTTCTTGCTTGAAAAGCTGCTGGAAAAACAGCATGGACTGGCTACAACACACACTTTGTTGACCTTAAAGAGTCGTCTGCAGCTTGGCTGGCGTCTTGCTCAGGTGTCACACCATATACCATCCCCTCCACCTCCCATACTATGTAGATTTAGTAACACTGATATTAGGAATGCGCGATAATACCTATAAGAATTGCGAATATTGCATAATGATGTTAATTCCACCGCAGAAGAGACTTGATCATGAAAATTAGGTGGGGAAAAATGGATATATTGATATCGGTATCAGTTATTGGTCAAATGAGTTGTTACATATCAGCATATCAGATATCAGCAAAAAATCCAATATCGTGCATCCTTAGTTGATGATATGTGTGAAATGTGCAAATATAAAACCACTGTAGAATAATACAAACATTTAACTTGCTTCTAAAAGCTGCAGCTCTTAATAACTCATCAGCGGTG
The DNA here is from genome assembly GCA_026686955.1 of Epinephelus cyanopodus. Lineage (NCBI taxonomy): Eukaryota > Metazoa > Chordata > Actinopteri > Perciformes > Serranidae > Epinephelus > Epinephelus cyanopodus. Next base: position 39,723,816 of record CM048922.1, read on the forward strand.
ACACAGATGGAAGTCTGCACCTGGTTTATCGTCCACAGAACGAGGCTGCACACCGACATTTTCAGAACAAAATAGAACAGGCTGCAGTGAGAGTCTCTCTCCATGGGATATTTAAAAATAGCAGCTTTGTGCATTTAGTCCTTCTCAGGCAAGCTCAGGGGTTTAGTGTTGCTGTAGCCACAGGAACAACGCTCCATGATGCTTTTTTTTCTTCTCCTCCGGGTGAGGATTAGAATAAATGCAGTTCACATAACCCTGCCGTAATAAATATATATAAACGTTTGAAGATCCACTCATTACTAAAAGTGTCTGTCATATAAAATCTAAAGTGATGGTCAAAGTTGTCACAGTGAAATTTAAGCTGTGTTGGATTCACGTCATCAACTCATGCAGTGAGTAACATTACAAGTTAATGTTCCACCTTAAAAGTCGCCGGCAGTCGGCCCAGTGCATTAATTATTTTTTTTCTCAGACTCCAGCTGCTGTGAGAGGCAGCAAAACATGCTTTCATTTTATAGTTACAGTTTACTAATAAACTCTCCACAGTATGAACAGAGGTTACATGAGCCTCAAAACCAGACACAACTCAGCCCTGAGCAGAGTGACCGTCCTCTACTGACCAATCAGACTGCAGTGTTCACACTGCAGGGGCACCAAACATGGGGACAGTTAGGAACAGTTCTATTGGTACCATCCACACCTTTTCACAGTGGGAATAGAGAAAGAAGTGAACTGAACCGAACTATACTGCTCAGTGGAAACAGGGCTTTAGCCTCCACAACTGCTTCAATATTAGGAGTGTGAAGTCATCCAGGGGGCCGCTTCTGGCCCTCGGGCTGTATGTTTGACACCCCTGTTCTATATATTTATTATATTGTCGGAGCTGTTATAAAGAGTTCAGCAGATCATAAAACATTTATGCAAACACACTGTTTCCTGTTCAGTATTTTAAAACTCTTCTAAACCCAAAGGCCTGAACTAACATCACAGTCGACTCTCACTGTGAACATTTGGTCTCTGTCTCGACTCGGACTCGACCTCCATTTAGACTCTGTCTTGAATCAGTCTGGAAGCTGCTCAGACTTGACTTAAGTGGACTTGACTCCAACTCCAGTGCTGCATATAAAATATCTCATTTTTGTCTCTTCATATGTTATTGGAGATCATTTCAGACTAAACACACACTGTGTTTTCAGTATTGTATATCATGTGTGATGAGGCGACAACCTGATGATGTGTGAGCCTGAAGTATCATGATGCTAATTATGTTTCACAATGTCTGAAAAACGATTAGAGACTCTGGGTGTTGTGAAACTTTCATATTCAAGTCAACACGTTGTCTCACATCAAGCGAACGCGGCTCTGGAGGAATTTTAATCAAAGCGGAGCACATATCTAACGGGGAATACAAACAGTTCAAAGCACAGGATAGGACGTTAGTTTGGATGTGTTGAGGGTGGAGTACTCCTTTAAAGGTTTTGCCCATGCATCCTCTCATTTAACATTTCATCAAGTGTGGAGGAAGAAAAAGATTCAGTTTCAAGATCACTACCATGACAAGCAGCCAGAGGAGAAGAAGAGGAGCGGAGCGCAGGGCTTTTAATAATATTCCTGTCAGCATGTCCGGACCATGACAGACACAGGAACCAGAGGAGGAAACTGCATGTTAGAGCTCAGGCGGCTGAAAGCAAATGTCCAGATTCTGTCACAGTCAGGACAAGAAGGGCAGATGGACAAAAAGCCACATGGGAGAGTAATTCATATTTTTACTATCAGTGCTGAAGTGTTGTGTGGAAGTGAATGCTACAGATTCAGCTCTGAAAAAAATGTATCCCACTCTCTCCTGCTCGATTTCTGCACATTTCTGTCCCCAGTGCACGAGAAGGAAAGGTAATATTTCGGGGGATAAGCGCACACATGCACATGCACATGCACATGAAGGAGCATGTACGCACGCACACGCACGCACGTAGTGAGCACGTACACACACACACACACATCTCCAACACTATCCTGTCGGGAATGCAATTCTCACATGTGCACATATCAAACACACACCAGCAGCACGTATGCACACACGCACGCCCCTCTTGTTCCCCGCACCGACCCCAGCGGTCCTACCTCCAGACTTGCCCCAGCTGCAGGACGTGAAGCACGGTTTGAAAGACCCACATGCAGACGGTGCAGCACCTCGGGGGGCCCCCGACTCTCCCTGCCGTCGCAGGCGGGGCAGAGGATGTGTAAACCGGGGTAGCATTCGCGGCGTTCCCCGCCGCCGCGCTCCCACCGCGCTGGTCGCTGTCCTTGGTGCTTAAAGTGCTGTCGCCCGCCGTGGCTGCTCCGCCTGCCGCGCCTGCCACCGCCGCGCCGGTCCCGCTGCCGCTAGCTGCTCCGTCCCCGCAGCTCAGATCCGTGTAGTCGTACACGAACCACCTGAAACTCAATACCTGGACCACAGCGGAGGGCACCACGACGAAGACGAGCGTCAAGCCGAACCACCAGTAGTCACCTCTCAGGTAGTAGTCGGCGGCCAGCCACAGGTCGGTCGCGCCGTCGGAGAAAAAGACGAGCAGGGCGCAGAGCACCCAGCAGCAGTCCAACAGGGTGTAGGGCTTCCCGCCGGCGGCGCTGCAGCGGGGCCGGGCGGCGGGGTTCCCCGGCTCCGAGAGGCTCCTGGGCGTGTTGTCATCTTCCACAGACACCGCTGCTCCATCCGACTTAGCGGCCATGTTGGTTAGGATAGGAGAGAAAGACAGAGAAAGAGGTGGGGATACGGAGAGAGAGGGAGGGGGCTGGCAGTGTGCAGGGGAGAGAGAGGCACAGAGATTACATCATAACTAGCCTCATCATCAGCCAATTAATTGTGAGGCATCATTACTAACAGCGCTTTTAACACCATGACACCAGCGCGATGTTTTCAGGACATTCAGCGTGCAGACGCACAATTCTGCAAACATTTATGACCTGCAGGTTTTTTTTCCTCCTGTCATTAAAATCTCTCCCAGTTACATTAGTGTGTCTGCAGCAGCAGCAGCAGCAGCACATGACAGGACTGTTGTTAAACTCATATTAAGGTGGATTATATGCTGCCCGTGCTGAGTATCAGTTTGTGACTTGGCCCCGACACTGTGGGGACTCTTCATTTTTACTATAAATCTTGTAAAGCTGGGAATGTTTTGCATCCTGTGCACTGTTTTCTGAGCTGCTCCAGCACAATGAATCTCCCGAAGGACATTAAATGCTAAAATCTGCTGTGCATTGACTTTAAATCGAGACCCTCTCTTAATTGATAAGGGACGGTACAACAGTGCGTTCAGCAGGATTTCATAAAAAGTGGCACACTGACTTTTTTTTTTTAAATTTATTTATTTTTCTATCAAAATAAAAACGATGCTGAGGTTTTGTCCTGTGTCACAGTCAGACACATGTACAGATCCATAGAGGCTCTTCAGACACAGTCTCTCTCTCACTGGAAGGTTTATAACACAGTTTTTTCCCTCTCGATCTGCATCTGCACACACTCATTCTTGCAGATATGCAGAGCTCAGTTTCCTTTGTCAGAGGAAGAAGCCGTTTCCTGCACGTCAATGCTTGTTTAGTATAAAAAACAGAGAGCGATTAGGGGTGAGAATCACCAGAGGATGCACGATATATGATCACAATACTTGAACATGTTGCAATATGCTGAGTGTTAGGATTTAAAAAAATATTGCGATTTATTACCTTTTTTCAACTGTAAATATTGTCCCTAGTGGAAAACTTTGTCAGCACCTGTTTTGTCTAATAAAGTTTTCAGTCTGTTCATCTCATGTCAGCCATTTTTTGCAGCAGCAAATGTATCTATTGGACTGTAAAAGCAATTGATTATATTATTCCAGTGGATCACCTGAGGTTAAGTTTGTATTTGTAATATTAATCATATATATAATTAAAGTGAGTGACGATACGATATTGCCACACAAAAATATTGCGATACTGTGCTGTAACAATTTTTCCCACCACTAGTCTCCACACAGTGACTTAGCTTTAGCTAGCTCACATGACTGCACAAGGATTTAAAAACAGATTCAGACGTTCATGCTGCAGCACTTTAATGCTCCTAAAGTGTTTACATTTATGTCCCTTGGTTTCACAAAGAGCTCACAGAGAAATAACTGATTGTTGGCAGTATTAGGAGGCTGTTATTAGACTGCAAATCAACCGCATGTTCTGAATAGTGAATAAAATAGAGACCGGATGAAAAGAAGGCGTCTTGTACAGTAATGATTCGAGGCTTCATACTGTGGGATCACTCTCACACACTTTTTAATGAACTCAATGAACAGACAAAGTACACAGAGTCAGATACACTGATGTCAGTTTTAACAGTTGTTTAATCAGGGAAAATCCCCTCACTGATGTGCATATGTGTTACCATGGTTACACATGGTTATAGATTACATATGAGGCTTTAATCAGGATCAATCATGAGACTGCGTTCAGAAACAAACTGCAACAGAATCCGTTTGGACGCAGACTGAGACCTCGCTTTTCAACTGGTCTCAGGCTGCTGTCAGACCTACAGTCGTCTCCTTTGGTCTGAATCTGGGACTGGACTTGTCTAGAGCTGGTTCGTGTTCTCGCGGCAGCATTTACAAGCGGACCAGATCAAATGCCTTGTGTGAGAAGCTGGACTGAGACCATTTCTTCAAGAAGGTCTCAGTCTGGTTGTTTCAGTGCACAGTCGAGTATGACTGATGTGTACTAACCGTGCCAATGGACCAGAGTTTGTTTTAACCAAACCAAACAGGTTAGATGTGAAAGCACCCTTAAAGTATCTGACAACTTGGGTTGTAGCCTCTAAGACTGGAGTGTCTGTTTTATTACATACCACTGCAGAAGGCGCCTCTCCGCGTCTGTCTCTGATTCTTTTCATATGATTTGTTAAGAAAAAAGAGCTTCTCTGAGAGTTTATCACCATCAGCTGTTAAGGAATACAGTTTATTTCTCAGTATGGTCTCCTCTTCCTCGGCTGGTCCCGGACCAGCAGCTCTCTAACCTCTCACGCTGCCTCTCTTTTAGTATGAGAGCCTTTAAAGTGCATTTGTCTGATTGTAACGAGGCAGTGATGCATAAAGCTGACAAGACACGGAGCAACTGGTCTGTTTACAGCAGTGACCGTACTAATTGAAAAGATCCCATAAACTCTGAGCAGAATAGGCACTAAAACTCTTTGGTGAATTACAACTCTGCGCTTCACTGCCCTCAATAAACCAATCAGACGTCGTGTTTCCACATCGGGGCAGAACGGGGCTTATCTGAGCCGGGGTCAATCCAAAATGTCTGTGGAACAAGATATAGAGCCTAGTTTGTTAATCTGAAGCTATCGCTGCACTCACAAACCACCTCAGCAGCAGTCAGAGCTGCAGTGGGTTTTGGGTCCTGGCACTGTTTGGCCCTGGTGTGGAGATTAACATGATTTGGCAAATGGGTGAGGCTGCATGAAGAGCCCTGATAGGCCCTGCAATGAAGACAAGAGGCTGTGTTACAGAAAACTGCCTGACTCTGAAAAACCTGTCTGATCCCATCATGAAAACTTTATTCACAGACTGAATCAGAAATTTCAAATCATCTTAGACTTGAGTGATATGCTGCAGTTTTATCTCATGACTTGAAGCGGGCAGAATTTGAAAAGTAATCCTCGTCCTGCAGCTCTCCTCTCTCTGCCCTAAGCCCCTCCCACCAGGTGACCTGGGGCATATGTTGGTGCTTCACACAGTAACCCAGTGTTTCCCATAGATTAATTTATTCAATCTTATTTCATTGTACAGTTGCAAACAACACATTGACTCAGGTTCCTCCTCGCCCTGCTCTCGCGTCCTCTGTTTAACACTCCACAAACAACAACAATAAGCTAGCTAGCCACCGCACAGTCCCTCCTTATTGCTCCCCGCTGCAGTGGACCGCTTCACCAGGAGGAGAGTGTGCACCAGCTCGGGAGACGGACCTTCAGTGGGTGGCTGTCGCAACTTGAAATCAGTCAGTCAGAGCAAACCCCCAGTGCTGATGTCACAGCCAGTGGCAACACAGGGTCTAACCTGTGTAACAGCAGCAACAGAAAGTTTGCTGATCTGGAAGGGAGTCGGGGCGGGGTGAGTTTACTTGCAGTGGCTGCTGACTCAGTCGCAGTCTCCAGAGCTGCTACCCACTCTCCTCCCGGCAAGGTGGGCTCTGGCTAACGTTAGCTACATAAACGCGAATTTGAAGCTGCAGCTATGACCCTTAGAGTCTTGTTAAGTGGGATTCATACTTGTGCTTAAGATCTGCTGGGGCCTACACATGTGGCCTACGCCGTTGTGAGCATTAATACTTGTGCTGGATGTGTCTGTGTCACTCTGCAGTTACACCTCCAAAACACTAGCCAGCAGCAGAGGTTTCTGTGAAGTGCTGTAAAGTTAGTTGATTCAAAACACACATTAAACACACATGAAACATGGCTTGATAGACACAATATCAAACACAAGTACACAAATCAGCTTCACTATAACTCGCAGCATTCACAAACACTTGTCTTTATCTGGACACATTTTCCCCACAAATACAACAAGCTAATGTTATTAGCACAAGCCTATGGTATTTTACATTGTATAAACTAGCCTAGAGGCTAGCGGACTTTTCCTCTACTCATATGAAGCCAGGGACAACAGCAACATTTAACACAGGTGAAATTAAAAATCTGGCTCCATTACAACTCACAAGGTTCACTGACAAAACAACTGTCTTATACTAAACATGTTTTCCAAACAAATACAACATGATAATGTTATTAGCACAAGCCTAGGGCATTTTACATTGTATAAATTAGCCTGGCAACAAGCAGAAACTTCCTCTGCTCATATGAAGCCAGGATAAATCACAAAGACTTAAAATGCTATTTTGTGGAGGCTTTATTGTCTTCACAATTTATTGTTTCATATCTGTGAAATTAAAGTAACTAAAAGCTTCATTTCCACTGAGGGAAATGGTTTCAGCTTACAGAAACAGACAGGTTTGCGTCGCCATGATGCCTAGTTACATTTCTGGGGAGGTGCACGTAGTGCCAATGCTGTAAGTACGGCGTCGATTCAACGCAGCTATTAGCATCATTTTCTATCCATCTCTGACATGCTTCATTGATGCCAACACTTTTTAATTAATGTATTATCAGACTCTCTTTAGCCACTTTTCCACGTACAAAAACCTGCTAACACCCACTAACATCTGACTTTTTTAATGTAATGGGAGCGGTTACACTCGGCATCCATATGCAACTCAAATGACTCCGTATTTATTGGTTCTGACTCCAGCTGGCACTGATGGAAACACAGCACCCAGGTGAACGCGCCAATTTTAGTCCCTTGACGAGTGAGATGCAATGACATGCCACCACAAAATATTGTCCATCTCCACCCAAGCAGCACCCAAACATCGCTCTTAATTAGTTTGCACCAAGTTTGAAAGAGACTTAAGAAGTTGACAGATATGAATAAAGTAACCACCGTAACATTTTCACTGGCCCCCATGCTGCTTTCTATTATTTACTAAGCTAATTTTGATAGAAAAGGGGATATTTGAGACCCTCTTTGTTGATAGTCCAGCTTCTTTATTTGGGTTGCTTTGCAGTGGAGGCAGTTGTTTTTAAAGCCTGAGAACAGAACCAAGAGGAGGTGCAGGAGTCTCTCTCAGACCACTTGAAAATGAGTTTATTTTGGGATTTTTGCCCAGTGAATCCAAAAGAAACTGCCAACCCCTGCTTTAGGATAGTATACTACTGTTTTTGAGCTCCGTGCCCCCTGAGTCAGCACTAAGCTCCAACTAAACTGTGATTTCAAAAACAGTTTAGCCTTAATTTCCTCTCCGTTTCACACCAGGAAGCTTCTCATTGGATAGCAGCTACTTAGAACATCTGTACACCCACATACTTCAAACATTTAAATGGTCTGAACAACAGAGACTAAAATGACTCCCCCAGATGGTTTTTAACGCCTCAGTGCTGTTTAATTCAAAGCTGGAAGTGTCTCGGTTTTTGTTTTACGGCATATATTAAAAACACACAGATTTGTCTGAATATTTTTTTCTGATAAATGACGCCCATTATGAGTTTGAGACTAAGGGGAGCTAATTAGAGATCCCAGATCATCACGGCTCCGACTCTGACACACTTTAGAAAAAAACAGAGCAGAGTTTCTGCATTGAAGAGAAAAAGCTGTCACGTTCTTACCACAACTGTAGAATTAAAAGTTTTACGCAGAGTTTTCCACAAAGCCCAAACATCCCTGACATAAATACACAAGCTTGTAGTTGTTTAGAAAGTTCCTAATCACTCCCGCCGGGGTTGGATCCCCCCTCAGACTAAACATATAGATAATCTCTGGACTGTAAAAGTGTCAATACATTTGAAGAGAGAAAAATAAAAACAAACTGTTACACAACCGAAAGAAATGTCCAAAATATTTACCAAAATCTGCAGAAGACAAAAGATACTGTGGTTACCGGGCAACACAACACAACAGCTCCTAATTCACCACACGCTAAGTCAACACATTGTTATTCCCAATTCTTCAAATACAGCATCTTGCTCAGTGGCCCAAAGCATGTCTTTTCAAAATAAACTCTTACGTTCATAGGAAATGTAGATTCTGTCACCAAAATGTGAGTTTTGGCAACCACACTACTTGTCTCGATTTAGACAAAAGATCATGGTTTGGTTAAAATAATGTTTATTATGTGCATTTAAGAAGAGGTGTGTGACTTATGACATATGACGTATGTGAGGTATGTTACGTGTCATGTTGCATTAGTTAAAAGAAAACCCATCTTTGACTTTTGGTTTCATATGGGACACAAACACCAATCTCCTGGGTGAAAGTTTTGTGTTTGTTTGACCCACCCTCCACCCTACCTGGACTATCACGCTCTATATACACTACGTCACTGCTGCAGATGTGTTTACACTAGAGTCAGTTGAAACCATGTTAATGACCCCCAACAGTTAATGACAGAGCCAGTGATGTTAGGTCATCATTAGGTGACATAGTCAAGATGTTTTTTGAGCAAATGGTAAATGGACAGAACTTGTATCGCACTGTCTAGTCTTCTGACCACTCAGAGTGCTTTTTACACTACATGTCACATTCACCCATTCACACACACGGTCACACACTGGTGGCTGAGGCTACATACAAGGTGCCACCTGCAGCTCAGCCATCGGGAGCAATTTGGGGTTCAGTATCTTGCCCTCGACACGCAGACTGGAGGAGCCGGGGATCCATGACCCGCTCTACCTGGATAATCAATGACCTCAAGAAAAAAGCATCATTCTTTTCTTTAATTAACTGATTATTTGTCTGAGAACCATCATTAACAAAATTAACAGAAACCTACTTTGGGAAAGTCACTATAAACTGTTGTAGTGAAGCACTCCACACAAGATATTCAGCGTCATACTTGCATTTGGCCTTGTCGTCATTGGCTGTCTGTTAGTCACTCACTCTACAGCAGGAAATGGCACTTCAAAATAAAAGCTCCGTGCTGGAAATTTACTGTACTTCAAAATAAAGTGTGGTTTTTTTGGGTTTTTTTTGCAAACTTGACACCTTTGTGAGTCACTTGTGGTCCATTCAGAATGGACCTGCAACCCACTGGTAGACCATGACCCACCAGTTGGGAACCACTGCTCTAAAGTAGCTGCAAGATGCAGATCGTGCAGAGAGTACAAATCACCATATTATAATAAAAAAAATAAATAAAAACACTTGTAGTAACAGATGTGCACAAATGATCATAAGCAATACCTCCATTACCTTCCAGGCTCTGTACAGACTGTTTATAGACATAGGACCAAATATCAGAACCATATATTCTACTTCGCAAAGCAGCTGCACATGTTTGACTCCTCTGGCGGCTTGTTTGAGCAGGAAAATTGGTCTATTTTGATCCTAACTTACTTTAACTGGGTCTAAACAATTGGTGCAGTCATTAGAAAGCTGTGAAAATGTTGTTACTGTTATTCATTCAGCACCATTAGCCTCTGTCTGACAGTGCATTTTGCAGCTTTTTCTGAAAAGCAGAAACATTTTCCAAGATTAATGAGTTTCTGCTTCTGCACTGGACTGTTAAATTTGAACACCTCAACATTTTAACCTCAGAGGTAAAATGCGTCATCGCTCCCCGATCAGACCTGTTGTGTTTAAGATATGTTTGAATAAAACTTTGGCCATTAATTGTAGCGCCCTCATCAGGGCAGGGAGTGTAAATTCACTGTGTCCTCCTGAGAGTCGCCGCTCTCTTCCTTCGGCTTCACCTTAACTCACACTCTGTCGTTGTATCGCTCACAAGCTGCACATTCCCTGACAAATGAGGGTCATTATGAGTTTGAGAGCGCAGGGAGCTAATTAGAGGTCTCAGATCAGTGCCGCCGCTGCTGTGATACACGCTGGTGAATACAGACAGGCTCCAAGCTTCAGAGCGACTCTTAAAACATCTGCACCAGTCCACCGCCGTCTCTAAAATAATGATTTTTTATATCTTGAATTGCTTGGTAACTGTCAGTGGAGAGTGACAGAAAAGATGGGAGTCGCATAATGAAGGTGCTGGATTCAAACCAACAACTCTGTGCCTCCATGGTACAGTTAGAGTCTGTTAAAACTCCCTGCACACTAATGTCCCTCACATGGAGTGTCCAAAAATATCATTTTCATAATGAAAAGAAAGTGTGTCTGGCCTATTTATGCAAATAAAGCAGTAATGTAGAGTCTTAAATAAATGGATTTTTGAAAGGGAAAAAAAACAGCCTTGTATAATTTTTTCCAACTAAATTACATTTATTCAGCAGACACTTCTGTCCAAAGCACATTTTGGTAAGTGCATTTAACCTCCACAGGAACAAGAGCTAAATGTCACCAAACTTTCAACAGCATCTCTCCCAAACAAACAACTCCATACTTGTCATATTTTGACGCTTGGGCAGAATCATTTTGCATTGTATGTAGAGGGAGCTGCCAGCTGGGTTCAGTGCTGCAAAACTGAAAAGGAAAAGATCGTGGTTGACACGACTCAACAAAGTAACTCAGCACTGACATTAAGTTTCACATGGGACATGAACACCGGCCTCCTGGGTCAAAGTCCTGTACTTGTTGGACCCATCCACCAGCCTGGTCTCACTCCCATCTCTTTACAACTCTGCGTTGGACATTGACACACAGAGGCTCCCTTGGCGGTGGCAGTTTTTGAAGCTATGGGCAACTGCCATAATAGAAAAAGTCTGCCTAGGGTGGATGGGTCAAATAAACGAGTGTAGCATGCTGACATTTCATAGGCAACAAACACACTTTAGCCCAGTTTCTACCAAACACTCTCAGTACAGTACCTTTGGAACCAAACCCTGCAGACATGGTACCTCGACCCTAGATCTGTTTAACGTTTCCACTGCAAACAGTACCCTTAAATGTGGGCGGAGTTGTTGCCACTCACTGCTCCGTCAACCACCCACTGTATTTCCTCTCTTTACTTGCGACACAAAGAGAAGCCTCACCTCATTTATCGTCCACAAAACGAGGCTACACAACGACATTTTCAGCGAGAGTCTCTTTTAATGGGAAAGTATTCCAACTCGCATTTGTGATTGTATTTCTCTGATTATTTATGTGTGCATGCTAATATGCATCTCTGAATCTATATTTATTTGTAGCAACATTACTTGAAATAAGGGGTAGGTCAAGATAAGTGCATCACTTCTACCTACTCCTTTTCAAACGCTAAATATTTACCTCTGTTACTATGATTGTTTTTTGTTATTTTTGTATGACTGATTACCTTATTGATCACCTACATTTTGTTCTATTTTATTTGTGTTCGAAATAAAGATTTAAAGAAAACTAAAAAAAAAAAAAAAAAAAAAGAACCATACTGCTCGGAGGAAACAAGGCTTTATTTTATGTGAAACCATGATGTTTTTTCCAAAATCAAAAAGAACGAAAACCTATAAACAAATTTTTTGACCTACATTTATGTTGAAAATTGACTGCATGCATTTAATGTGCAGAAACTGTACCCTGGAAATCCAGAGTTCTTGAGAGAGCACAATTTGAATTTGCTCAGCGAGTCACTCTGGCAGTCAGTAATGATGCTCATTACCCATGCCCTTGGAGCCGAGCTGCACCAGTCACATCGGTGTATCTAATATAGGCAGGCCAGAGGCGAGCTAAACAGATGACGACAGCACTGCGACAACAGCGCTGCGGAATCAGTCAGTAAACATTGCAAGATGGCTACGGATGAACACCAGCTGTTTGAAGCGGCTTTGACCGCTACAATGAACAAGTTAGACTTGGCTTTTTCTCTAAAAGAGGAAAAGAAGACGCCGCTCGAGTCTTTCCTTTGCAAGAAGGATGTTTTCACTGTTTTGCCGACCGGATACGGCAAGAGTCTAATCTACCAGTTAGCTCTGCTGGTGGCTAAGCTCTGGATACGTCACCCCGTGTATTGTTCTGATTGGTCGTAGTGTTATCCAATTGCGTGCAGTGATATTTACAAATGCATGCTTGGTGCTGCCCCTCAAGTTGGGCCATTTTCATTACTCATAGCCAGACTGAAGCAGAAGGGGCACCTGACGTGTCATTTGAGGAGTTGGGTGTTACAATGTGTTGCATCCATTTCCCCATCCTGCCCGCTATTGACTTTTGCGTTCTTTCTGTTGCCCTGAACGTCTAGTAATGATCCAGATGGGTTTACACTGGAGTTTGTGAGCCTGGTGTGTCTCATACAGACGCTAAAGGCTGCTCCTGGCCTCATTATAGTGACGACAAAGACATCACCCAAGCAGCGTATTTTGACCCCTCGGAGTGAGACCAGGTTAAAGTCAGTGCCACAGTAGTGCTCTTTATAACGCAGACAGTTTTTCATATTGCGCAAACTAAAAGATAAATACGTAACACACCTAAAACACCTAGAATGGCAGAAAGATGAGAAGGAAGCTCAGAGGAAAGAAACCTGAGGAGGTATTTTTCTTTTTTTCCTTTTGAAAGGAATCCTAAAGGAAATTTTGAAGGAAAAGAAAGCATGAAATAACTTTTGTGAAATGGAATCTTGCAACAAACACAGCTCAACAGAAAGCTTGAAAGAAATATGAAAATTGGATTGAATTGAAAGTTGGGTTGACAAAAAAAACCTGAACTATATGAGGTTGGGAATGAAAGCATGAATGAAAGAATGACAGAAAAACAGAGAGGTAAAGAAAGTAAAACTGAAAAAAAGCTTGAATCAAAGGAAGTGGACAGAAGACAAAAAAAATAATAACTTGACTTTGCACATATTAATTTAGCACACATGCTGATTTGCCAACAGTGAAGTTTCTGTGGTCAGATAAGCAGACTGAAGAGCCTGAAGCTTTCACTTTCAACATCAGTCAGAGGATTAGGAGGAAACAGAACCTCCCCCAGAGTCATTAAAGGAAAGCAAGTCCATAAAACTGAGTTCTTTAAAGTGATTTATTACATGGAGAATTACATGGAGCCTGCTGAGTGTTCACTGATCTGTATCCCAAAATGTCAGCTTTCTCACAAAATCGCTTCAATTTGTATTTCCAACCATAGACGGTTGAAATCCCATTATCAGTTTGGTGTGTTTAAATGCCTGTAGGGTCTGTGGGAACCATTTCAAACTGATCAAATCAGATCAAATCATGTCTCCGCAGAGAGAGAGAGAAACACTATAAATAGTCTGGGGGCACGTGCAGATTTCCTGAGATTACCCTGATTAACATAGACACTAAAGTTATTCATGTGTCCATTTTGGCTCCATGCTTCTACTAAATAAAACATGGTAAGTGATGGTTGGAGATCAGCATTAACTGCCATCTGTAAGTACAGAGAGTGGTCAGTGTTTTTACTGTGTGGCTTGTGAATCATCTTAAACTGACCACATCACACCACAACATGCTGCTGAAGTCATTTAAATAAGCACATATTTTAACTGAATGTGACTGAACATTGCACTAATATACACACTGTTTTATTGAAGGTAAATTTCAGCTGAATGAGTAAAAGTTATTTATGATTTCATCTTGAAGATTCATTTCAACTCACTCTGACCACTTCGAACTTCTGGGCCGGGAGTGAGTTACTGCCTCAAGCAAGGGAGCTGAGGTATCTTGGGGTGTTGTTCACGAGTGAGGGTAGAATGGAGACTGAGATGGATCGGCAGTTTGGCAGTGATGCACGCACTGCGCCGGCCCATCGTGGTGAAGAGAGAGCTGAGCCAGAAGGCAAAGCTTTTGATTTACTAGTCTATCTAGGTCCAAACCCTGCCTTGTTCTGCAAACCACAAATATGTTACATTTGCATGTTTCATAGATGGATGGATTACTGAATGGGCCTACCAGGCTCAGGGCCAGGGGTCAAAGTGTCAGCGGCCCCGTTGACCTTCACCTGCAAAATTTCACTCGAATTAGCTTAACTTGAATTACGTTAATTCATATAGAAACATTACACAAGATTTCTTTAACAGGCTGGGCTCTCATTTAAGTTATGCTCTCACTCAGTGGATGGATGATGTCACAGGAAGCCAATCTTACAAGGAGTACGACACTTGAATGGTTTCCTCCGGTTTGTTTTGCTATTTTAAAGCTAATGTGCTAAAAAGTTATGAGTAATTTAGCCAAAACATGATCTTTGTGAAGTGTTTTTGCGCCTAAACCTAACCAGACATTAACCACAGCATTGCTGAAATAATAAAGAACAAATGTATCCATGGTTTTCAGAAACATACAATGCCAACATTTTGCTGGCGATTGGGTTGCACCACCATCTACCTGAACTACTTCCCTGTCATTTCTATGTGGTTAAGAACATAAACAATCCCTGGACTTGGGAAGAAAACGATATTGAATATAAACCAGGCAGGAATTACATTTGGCAAAAGCCTTTTTAGAAGTCTCCAACATGACATAATAATAGACGAGTGCATTTTAAAAACCAGTCAGAGATTGTGAAACTCAAGCTTTACCTCAACTCTCAGGCACCGTACAGGTCTTCAGTATCTGTACACTTATCAAATCTTCTTTTAAGCAGGAATGAAAGACTCTGTTTCACCAGCAGACACCAGTTTTGCAGTCATGTGGCTCCAGCTGACAGCTGTATGTGAACAGACTACAAACTGCTGAGTGGAAAGCTGTCCATTAGCTCGGCCCCATCAGCTAGCTTAGCTCATTACTGCCCCTTCACCCTCATAAATCCATCCACCGGACTTTTCTGCCTCCTCATCAGAGAGCATCCAGCCTGAGCAGGCTGGAGGCTCCTGGCTCCATCTTGCTCTTCTTATAGCTTTTAAATTATTAGATTGGGTCTAACGAACACAAGTAGTAAGCTTTTTTTTTTTTTTTTTTTTGCAAAAGCTAAGTAAAATTTTAAATTTAAGCTGTCTTTTTTGGAAAGGTCTCCTCTCTTTCAAAGTCAGTCCGTCAGTCAGCTACCTTTTTGCCAAATGTCATGTCCTCTGAACTACAGTTAATTAGAAAAGTGCTTTTATCGTCAATCAGAGAATCCAGGACAGTGGTGGTGGGTCAAACTGAGAACAATTAGGTTTTCATTTCCTGCGTTTTGACCTGAGGGTAGTTACCACCTGCCACACCTCACTATTTACTTACCCAATCACAGGCTATGTGACATTTTGGCTGCCTCATCTCCTCACTGGTGAAGGCTCAGAGCAACACACATCAGTGGTGCCGTTTAATGACACAGACAGAAGCAGCCGAGGTACAGGAGCTGATTCAGGGAGTGAGTGAGTCGCCAGAATAAAATTATGGCATTGTGTGTTTCTGCAAATCATGAATATGTCACATTTGTACATTTCATGAATATCAGATCAACATTTCTACAATGATGTAGTTCAGATTAAACGTATATGAGCTCAGTTTCTCATCAGGATGAGGACGAGATGGTGGATGGTTTGACACCCAGGTGAGATGGCCGCCTAGCAGCAGCAGTCAAGTGTTTGAGACCAAGTACTAAACCGTGTATTTTCTAATGTGATGTCAGAACATTTTAAGCCATGACCAGGTTTTTTTTTTTTTTTAAGACGACATTAGGACATTTACAGCCGTGTTTGCTGTGATAAAGCAGGTAGTTTTAAATGTCATGTCCAGACATGTCCACCAGTGTTTGTTAAGACAAAACTGAGTATTTTTTAACATGGCATTGAGATATTTCCAGCCATGTTTGTTGCAAAAAGACCAGGTATTTTTTAACATGATGTCAGGATATTTCCAGCTATGACATCAGGACATTTCCAGCCGTGTTTGTTATGGCAACACCAGGTATTTTTTGACATGACGTCAGGACATTTCCAGCCATGACCAAGTATTTTTTCAATGTGACGTCAGGACATTTCCAGCTGTGTTTGTTAGGACAAAATTGGGTGTTTTTTAAACACGATGTTGGGACATTTCCATCCTTTTTTGTTGCGACAAAATACTGGGAATTTTTTTTAGTACTGGGTATTGGGTTGGAGTGTGACAAATTTGTGAAATTTGCTTAATTTGATGTTGAGAAAAAAGATCTTAATATTTACTTCACTGATGTTAACAGATGTCTACAAATCTTCTGCTTCATCTTAACACAATACTTGTGTGGGGGCAATATTAGCACTATTGTCAGAGTGCACACACACTCATCCACACATTAACATATCTGTAGAGCCACAATCACATGTAAAGACAGGACATATGTGCATGTATATGCTGCATTATAAAAGACACAGACATGGATGCAGGATTGCAATTAGGTAAACACACTCGTGCATGCACACACACACACACACACACACACACACACACACACATGTACGCAGACACAAACACACACAGGGCTGACCTGCATGCCTGGTATGCGGATTCATGCTGGTCAACAAATCATTTAAAGTGGTTAAAAAAAAAACATAACCACTGTAGTACTTGACTTCGCTGTCCTAGAGGCAATAATGTTTAATTTTTAACAGGGTTATAAATATGATTTCTCACAGCAGAGGGCCGTAGGTGGATAAAACAACACACAGCAAACAGCAGAGTGTGAAGACTGCCTGAGAGACTGAGAGGACAAGAGACTGAGTCTACATGAAGAGATGGAGACAGATAAGAAACAGATATAAAGAAGCCAGAATCTCCAGGGATTCCAGCTGAACCCGATGATATTGTACATAAAACCTAAGGTTTGATTTGAATAATTGCTCGCCTGTTGTCTTTGTGTAAATCTGTGATTGTTTTCTCTGAGACAGTCCTGGGAACACACACGAATGTGCTCGCTCCACAGGAATGATGTTCTCCGCCTGCTGTCACTGTTAGATAAACAAACAGTAAATTATCCTTTTAGCAGAAATAAAACCTGAAGTATTCAATGAGCCTTTTGTTTCAGACAGAAGAGGAATTGTTGATTGATTGTTGAAATATTTTCTTCTATAGCAAATTTATTTATGATATGAGAGTTGTTATTTCTGAATTCACAATCATTTATCTTTTACTGAACCTATTCCTTGAAAGTTATATCAACAGGAATAAAGGGCGAGTTTTACTACTACTACCTATGAAATAATTTATGAAAATTTATCATTTATGAAACTGAACAAGGACAAAAGTCTGTGGTGATTATACACCACAATATTAAAGTGTTGAGTGAATTAATCAAAGTTGGCAATGTACACGTCTGCGTTCCTTTATATTTCAACAATACTGTGGTTAACGTGTGGTTAGGTTTAGGCACAAAGACCGATTGATTATTGTTAGGAAAGACTGGAAAGATATTTGGTTTAGAGGGCACAATCCCGGCTGGAAACACAGTGATCTCTTGGTAAAAAACAACCAGTTTTCATGACAATATCCTGGAAGGCAACACAGCAATGTCTTGGTTAAAAAAACTGTTTTTCTTGGCACTATCCCGGCTGGAAATGCAGCGATGTCTCAGTTAAAAAACAACCACTTTTCTAGCACAATCCTAGCAGGAATGCAGCCATGTCTCGGTGAAAAACAATTGCTTTTCTTAGCATTTTCCTGGCAAGACATGACGTGATGTCTCAGATAAAACAACCAATTCTTGGAGCACAATCTTTGCAGGAAATGCAGCATTGTCTCGGTTAAACAACCACTTTTCGTGGCACTATCCTGGCAGGCAACACAGCAATGTCTCTGTAAAATCTACTGCTTTTTTGCCACTATCCTGGCTGGAAATGCAGTGATGTCACAGTTAAAAACCTACTTTTTCTAGCACTATCCTGGCAGTCAACACAGAGATGTATTGGTGAAAAATAACTGCTTCTCATGCACAATCCTGGCAGATAATGCAACAATGTCGCGGTTAAAAACAACAGCTTTTTGAGGAACAACCCCCGCAGGAAATGCAATGATGTCTCTGCAGAAACATCAGCTCTTTGTGGCACTATCCCTGGTGGAAAACAGCAATTGGTCGCTAAAAAAGCACCCACATTTGGTGGCTGAAAAGCGGCTGGATATGGCTAAAACACAACCAGGTGACAAAGTCAGCTGGTAGACTACGCTAATACGATATTAAATGTACAAATGTAACATGTTCATGCAGATGTTTGCAGAAAACAATAAGCTCTGCTCCACACAGAGTAATGCTGTACCAAGCACCACAATAACTGTACGTTTTTTTAACTGTTTGTTGCATCTAGTGGATAATAAACAAACCCTGCTTTTATTCTCACATCGGACGGGATAAAAGAAAGAAGGAGTTTGTGTCACTGCCGTTTCACCACAAGTTCTTTTTCATTAAAGCGATGGCTGTAAATGAGATTCACCACCATAACAGAGAGGATGTCTGCCGCAGAGACGGCTCTCTCCGCTTTCTGCTGTTTTTTGGGGGTTGAAGTGACAACTGCAGTCTTTCACTGCTCATTATGCTCGGCTGGAGACGAGAGGGGAAGAGAAAGGCCAGTAACACAGTGTTAATGTTAAGGTTAGACATGCTGGGTTAGGCAAGCTGAATGTACAGCTCACCAGTGTCCTCACAAGTCAGTATTACACACGAGCCTCTGAATGCGTGTGTGTGTGTGTGTGTGTGTGTGTGTGTGTGTGTGTGTGTGTGTGTGTGTGTGTGTGTGTGTGTGTGTGTGTTAGCTTTCATGTCCTTCTATATTTGCCAGGACAGGTTATAGTTTTGTTTTTTAGTTTGAGTTCAGTTTTAGAGAAGAAGGTTTAGTTGTCATATTATTATAATATCATTATTTTAAGGTAAAGTATAAATTTGGTGCAACAAGTAATGGTTATTTACATGATAAATTAATCTGATGAGTGTTTTCCTTTAAGCAATTAATCATTTGGTCTATAAGATGTCGGAAAATTGTGCCCAAGGTGATTCCTTTAAATGCCATGTCATGCAGTTACCATGGACCAAACGTTCCTTTTGGCCGCTAGTTTTCTGTGAAAGTGACGTCAATTTCAGTCAAGTCAGCAACTCCTGTTCCAAAATTATCCCTGAGTTGTTTTTCCGACACGAGTGGGCGTTCATGTGTATTTTCCCAGTCGGAAAGTCATTCTCCAATTATTCCGACATCACATGAATGCAACTTACTGGTCTCAGAGAAGAAATGAACAAAACATAGAGAAAGGAGTTTCCAACAGGGTTTTTTAAGATTCCCAAATTAAATCGGATAATGGATAATGGATAATGATTTGTTTTCCGTTTTTATTTTCTTTATTATCAAATAAAAAACGGGAGACGGATCATTTTTTTGTTTTTCGTTTGTTATGCTGATCTGTTCTATACGACATCTATTGCACGTCTGTCCGTCCTGGAAGAGGGATCCCTCCTCAGTTGCTCTTCCTGAGGTTTCTACCATTTTTTTTTTTCCCCGGTAAAGGGTTTTTTTTGGGGAGTTTTTCCTTATCCGCTGTGAGGGTCTAAAGGACAGAGGGATGTCGTATGCTGTAAAGCCCTGTGAGGCAAATTGTATTTGTGATATTGGGCTTTATAAATAAAATTGATTGATTGATTGATTGATTTCAAAACAAAAAACGGATAATGGTTGGTTTTCCATGTTTCAATTTGTTATTTCGAAATGGAAAAACAAATGGCTGCAAAGTACACAGACCTTTTAGGCACTAAACATGGGTGTTTTTTAGGGAATCGTCGCTGTGTTTCAAGCAGCTTTTTAGCACCTACACATGGGTGTTTTTTAGCAACCAACAGGTGTTTTTCCAGCGGCTTTTTAGTCCCCAAATGTCTTTCTTTTAGTGAACTATGGTTGTTTTTCCGGGAGCTTTTTAGTTCCCAATTGTAGGTGTTTTTTAGCACTTGGGAGTTTCTCAGTCTCCAAATGTGGATCTTTATCTAGGGACTTCTCAGCTGCTGGATGTAGATGTGTTGTATTGTAGCAACCTGTGGCTGTATTTTCCAGCAGTTTCGAACATCCAGGTTTTTTAGTGACCCATGGCGGTTTTTCCAGCGGCTTTTTAGTTCCCAAATGTGGGTCTTTTTTTTGTGACCCATGGCTCTTTATCGCGGGGCATCTCAGTCCCATAATGTAGGTGTTTTTAGCGACACCGTGGGTGTTTATCCAGCAGCTTCTTAAACCCCAAACATAGGTGTATTTAGTAAACAATGGCTTTTTAACCACAGACTTCTCAGCCCCCAAATGTTTTTGTTTTTTAGTGACCTGTGTTTTTCCAGCAGATTTTTGGCCTGAAATGTTGTTGTTTTTTAGCGGCTGGTCACTGTTTTTTCAGCAGAGATATTGCCCCTAAAACTAGGTATTTTAAAGACAAAATATGATCTTATCCCCAAACATAACCAAGTGTTTCTTGTGCCTTAACCAAACCACACATTAAGTTTCAATTAATTCAATTCAATTCAATTCAGTTTTATTTATAAAGCCCAATATCACAAATCACAATTTGCCTCAGAGGCTTTACACCTGAAGACATCCCTCTATCCTCCGGATCCTCACAGCGGAGATGGAAAACCTCCCCCAAATAATGTATCAGCTACATTACAACATGCGAATGTTCGTATCCATGGTTTGCAGAAATGTAAAACACCAACATTTCATACCATTTGGTTGGAGCCAGAGAGAACAGATTTCAGTTGCTTGTCCTCCCCGACCGACGGCTCAGCATCCAAAGATATTCAATAAGCAGTCACATCAAACAGGGGAAATCACCAGGTTTTTATCTGAAAAGGTGAAACCAATTTATTCTTGTTTTTCTTTGGAATTTTGACGTCTGAAATTGAAATGTGGAAAACCAGGGATCAAAACTGTTGCTGATTATTTTCCTGTCAACAGATGAATTGTTTAATCATTCCGCCTTTCTCTAGAATGAGGTCTAGGTTAATGTTAAGTGTAAAGATGGCAGCATTGTATTATGCCAAACAGAGTCCTCGCAAGTATAGAGGCCCAAATGTGTGTGTGTGTGTGTGTGTGTGTGTGTGTGTGTGTGTGTGTGTGTGTGTGTGTGGTTCATCTAAGGAGTGGGAGTTTGTGCAGCATGGCAGCTGCCATGTTCACTTTCTGTTGTTTAGTCACATGCTGCGCACACACACACACACACACACACACACACACATAATCACAGCAAACACAGAGAAAAAAAGAGAAAGAGAAACATTCAAGTACAATCACCTACTGTACAAACTCTACACACACTGTCTGGTACAAGTGCACACACATTCACACACACATTGTCCAGCTGACTGGCCCTCGAGAGCTCACTGTCTCAGCAACTGATTCACAAAGACAGCCTGAAATAAACAATGAACACAGAGGATAGAGCGAGGTAGAGAGACACGTGAGGACAAGAGGGAGAGACAGAGACTTCCAGAGAGGAGTAGGACTGGGAGTCCAGAGGGGAAGGGATGGGGGGGTGAGAGCAGGGGGAGGATGTGGGATCGTTTTAATCCCATTATAACGTTTATATTAAGAGGAGTAATTACTCAACCCTTCATTAGGATTTTGTTCTTCCTGAGACTGGCTGCAGGGCTGAGAGGACTAAAGAGCAGAGCACAGAGACGCTGCAGTCGGCCGCAGACAAAACAACGGCTGTGTTAACACACCCGGGGAATTATGGATTGCTTTTTACATTCTGTAGCATGCAGGCATTAATGCAAATGATGTACCATGTGCATGAGGAAATGCACGGTAAGGAAAAAGATTAGAGGGAGACTAACAGAGAAAAGTCGGCTTTACAGTGAGCGATGGAAAAAATGAGCTCAGAATCATTCTACAGAAACAGATCTGAAGCTGAACATGTTCATGTGACATCTCCTGAATCCTGTACTGTGACTGACTGACTGACTGACTGCAGGGTGCTGCTCTTTTGTTTCTTAATCTCAGCTGCCACATGTATCTGTGTTATGCAACGCTCAAGCCCTGTTTCCACCAACACTTTCAGTACTGGGTCCAACAGTAACCCTTCAGACATGGTACCTAGACCCTAGTGATTCCACTGCAAACAGTCCTCTTAAATGTGGCCGGGGTTGTTGTCACTCACTGCTCCGTCCAGCACTGGCTGTATTTCCTCCTTTATCAGTCTGCACCTGGTTTATCGTCCACAGAACGAGGCTGCACGCCGACATTTTCAGAACAAAATAGAACAGGCTGCAGTGAGAGTTTCTCTCCATGGGATATTTAAAAATAGCAGCTTTGTGCATTTAGTCCTTCTCAGGCAAGCTCAGGGGTTTAGTGTTGCTGTAGCCCACAGGAACTACGCTCCGCCACCTTTTTTTTTCCAAGTGAGGATTGGGATTAGCCCTGTCGCAATATGCGATAAATCGATTAATCGCACGGTAAATTTAAAGGGAGACGGTAACTTTTCCGGCTGCGATTAACTGCCCTATTCATGCGTGTTTGTCTTCCTCGTCTCTCTCCACCAAAGAGACTGGACGACAAGAGCGTTCCCTGCCGTGCATCGTCTGGCAGCCAGGTGAGTTGGTTCATTAGCGTAATGTGTGCAAGTGTTTTGGATTTAAACCAAATGACAGAGGGGAGCCCAGTAATTAGGACGAGCCAGTGTGCCGGGTTTGTTCTAAAACCATCTCAACAAAAAGAGCGAATACGACCAACTTAACTGCACACCTGAGAGTGAGAGACTGACAGTCTATTTTTTTGTATTTATTTCAATATTTTTCCGTATTACTTCAGATATTTAAATTTTATTTTTTGCATTCCTAAATATTCTTGTTAAATAAATGTTTATTTCTCTTTAAAGGGGCGTACTGGCACCAATATGCCTTTATTATCATTATAAAAGTTAAAAAAAACAACAACAACAAAATTACAGCAATAAAAAAATGGCACAATATTACACAATATTATCGCTTATTGGGATATATGTAGTTCACATAATCTGGTCGAAATAATATAGAATTTTAAACATCCACTCATTACTAAAAGTGTGTGCCATAAAAACTAAAATAATGGTCAGAGTTGTCACAGTGAAATTTAAGGTGTGCTGATGGATTCACGTCATCAACTCATGCACTGAGTAACATTACAAGTTAACGTTCCACCTTAAAAGTTGCCGGCAGTCGGCCCAGTGAATGAAATTATTTTTTCTCAGACTCCAGCTGCTGTGAGAGGCAGCAAGACATCCTTTCATTTCATAGTTACAGTTCACTAATAAAACTCTCCACACAACTCAGCCCTGAGCAGAGTGACCGTCCTCTACTGACCAATCAGACTGCAGTGTTCACAGCTCCACCTTTTAGGACCAGATCTGTGTGCTAGGTGCCCCAACAGAGGGGGGACCAAACATGGGGACGGACAGAACGGTTCCATTGGTACCATCCACAACTTTTCACAGTTTCACAGTGTGTACCGAACTGAACTGTATAGTACTATACTGCTTGGTGGAAACACAGCATTATGGATACAAAGTAAGACAGATGCCAGCCCATATTTGTTTAGGTTTTTGGACGTGTGGACTTTCTGGACAGTCAGGCCAAAATTCAGACCATTAAAAAAGGAAGAGGCTGGAGTGCTGTGGACATATTGCTTCAGGTACCAGTGAGATGATGAAATATGATCCAGGGAGTCTGGTTTGACACATAACTCCATGAGAATGAAGGCTGACCAGACACCAAAACAGCAGTTCAGCACAAGCAAGAAAGTCACCGCGGAGAGAATGATTTAATCCTCTATCGTGAGCGTCTCCTGTAAATACAAGTCTGCAAGTGTATAACGGATATTTGCTGTTCGTGTGACGAAAGACTCTACTGGCAATGTGTGATTGCACATGTTGGATTGGCTCACCCTGCTCCTTTGCTGATGACATCGCGACAAAAGTTGAGCCTGGACTTTTTTTTTTTTTTTTTTGCCAGTGTGGAGAGAACTCCAGCAAAAACAAGTTCAAAATAAATGTAAAAGCAGCCCCTCAATATAACATGTGAATGGAAGAAATAATCATGTTTAAAACAAAGAGCAAAATATATGTTCCTTTCCGAAATCATAGACTGTATATAAAGATGGACATCACGTCTCCACTTAAAGAAGCAACAGATAGGATTCGCACTGTCGCAGCGACCAAATTGAGCGTGGGGATCAGAGATAATCAATAAAATGTAGGCTGTAAAGCCACCAGTTTACCTCTATGTATATGTAGAATGAGAAGGTGTGTGGACACTCTGCTAAATAAATGAGTAAAGAGACCGAGCAACAATTATCAGATTTATCTGAAGAAAAAAACAAATAGTAATGCAAATAATTATAGCAGAATGCACAGTACCAGTACAAACAGCTCACAGTGAATTATACCAATATGTACAGTATCAGTACAAACAGCAGTAGACACAGTGGAATTATACCAATATGCACATGTAAACAGTCCCCATTCTAGAATAAATGGTACCGTATGGAAACCGAGTGGCCGGTTGCAGCTCAAGTTGAATGGGTAACAAAGTCCAGTGTTCACTTTAGCTGGGCGTAACTTAGCTGGACGATGTCCGTGGATAACTGACTCTGTGAGAAGAGAACAGAAGGAAGGGAGGGGGTATCACTGTCTGAGGGCTGCCGTAGAATGGCAACCAGGATGTCAGCCGACCAACACTCGCTACCTGCTCCCTGGTTACGCCGATTTGCGATGCTGGCCAGCTAGGAATGAACTAGCAGCCAGTACAGTACAGTCCTCTCTGGTCTAGCTAACATTTAGCCGTGTTACTTACTGATCCATTAGAAAGAAAGCTAGCTGGACATGGGTTTCGAAGCCTCTTTGGTCACGGAGCTCCCTCCATCTCTTGAACGCCTGACTGAGGTTTACTCTTGTTTTTCCTCTTCTTTTATCACTCTCCTTTTTGCTCTTCTTTACCTCCTCACACACAGGAGCTCCTTTTCTTTCGCTAGGCTGTTTTTCACTCGTCTCCAAACTTTGTCCGTCTGACATTGTGCTTGTGACTCAACTATCTCATGCCCAGCTCCTCATAAGGACCAGCTCCAGTCCAGCCCCAGAACCATATTGTAAGGGGGGCATGTGAAGATCACAGGAGAGCAGCGTTGTATTTCCCACAGATCTGCACATACATAACTGCCAAAATAGACAAATGGCAATTATCTATTATTACCGGGACAAGCACAAATTTCACTCTATATGCACATGAAAACCAGTTGTACAACCGACACACACTGCAAACACTCAAAATCATTCCAAGAATGTGTGTCTCATTTCTGGTCGAAACAAATATTATTACACTTAAAATAAGACTCATCACTTAAAAACTTGTTTTTAGACAATTTTCACTTGAAATAAGTAGAAAAATCTGAGATTTATTTCTCAAGATTTATTTTCTTGTTACAAGCAAAAAAACAAACAAACCCATTTGATCCTTCACTTAGCAGAGCTGCAGTCGGCGTCTCCCAGAGTTAAACCTCTTCATTAAACAAAATGCCGCGTCAGCTTTAACACTGTACTCTAACCAGTCTCTACGGTTGTACCACAGGGCAACAAATGAACGTTTCTGACCCCTGAAAAAGCGAGAGGGGAAACTTATTCAAAATGACCTGAGCGGGCTTGTCCTCACCTAGATCAAGCAGGGGGCCACCATGACCTTGCGTTTTAGAAAATCCGCTGCAGCTTGGGCATCACTGGGTTTGGCGCTATAATCCGCTGGCTCGCGCTCCGGCTCCACTGGGGGGGGGGGGCAGTTTTAGGTTGCGGTGGTCGTAAGAATGTCCTTATATCCAAAGTTCCATTTTTAATCACCCATCTCCTCTCGCTCATAGACGGTAGAAAAATGTGAATGTAAACACTCTAACGTCAGCGCCAATTGCAGCAGTACACACTCGTCACGTGACACAAGCCGAGACGTATCAAATTAAATAAAATTAAAATATTTTAAATTTTACTGATTAACTGAATATGAATTAATACAATTTGACACACAAAACAAGTTATGACTAGTTTAAATTATTTTCAGGAGGAAAAAAAACTACTTACCCCTCTGACAGCCAATGGGTCAATTAGGCCCCCCTAACTGACCCCCTAACGCCGGGGCTGCTCCAGTCCCTGATTGGCTAAAGCAGATTTTTGCTTAGTGGATCATATATGCCTGTTGAACTGTGCCAGACAATGACCGAAGCAAATCTTGAGGTCTATAAGTCCTCTGCTACATCGCCACAACGTTAATCAAAGTTACATTTGTTTTAAAAAAAAATCTCTAACCTTGTCTGTTCCCTTCGTTTTTAACCATTTGCACAAAGTCACACAGCAATTTGTTTAAGTCTTTATGTCAAAATCCAGAGGTAGGAGGCAGAGAAAAGAGTTTCTTCGTGGGAAAATTAGAGCTGGAGGAGGCAGAGGAGATGTAAAAAAATAAAGGTTTATTTCCGATGGGAGAAGGTAACATGAGGTACCTCTGAAAGACAAGAGCGACTTACACTGCTCATAGTTTTTAATCTAAAAGAAAAGCTGGTCGAGTTGAGAGACTCTTTATTTCCAGCAACACGTTGCTTTATATTCCTGCACTCACACATTGGTACCTGGAAGCCTCCCAGCAGTGCCGAATGAGTGTTTGATATCACACCCCCTGTCTTGCCAAAATATCTGTGGGTACCTTTGTG
Organism: Epinephelus cyanopodus; assembly: GCA_026686955.1. Taxonomy (NCBI): domain Eukaryota; kingdom Metazoa; phylum Chordata; class Actinopteri; order Perciformes; family Serranidae; genus Epinephelus; species Epinephelus cyanopodus. The sequence goes on from CM048922.1 coordinate 39,750,885, forward strand.
TGTGTGTGTAGGTGTGGATATACAACAATATTAGAATAGAGAGGGAGAGAAAGGCATTGATTCCTGAGTTCATAAAAAGCTTCAGAAAAGGGGAATCTGGGGAGAGATTATTTACGTCAATGATGGCAGAAATATCTCCTGGAACATTTAAAGCAATATTTCAAACCATTTTTAAAAGACACTGGCAGTTTTTTTTATTGCTCTGCCAAACTGCTGGAGCGACTGATACGACGTGGAAGCTGAAAACTTGCTGACAAACCCACAGAGAATTAACACTCAGGTCTGCAGTGTCTCTCGGCTCTGGAGCTTTTTAGTCTCTTTTAGCTTTTAGTTTTGGTTTTAGTGCACATTTACATTTTAGTTCAGTGCTCCAATCAACCCTGTTTCCAGCAGCAGCTGTTTTCAGCAAACAGGCTAAACCCTCTGTACACTTCCTGCCCAGCACCAAACAGCAGAGACGCAAAGTTGATGAGGGATGAGGAACGTGAAACAAAGCAGCGAGGTAAAAGGAGAATGAACATTAGACTTACATTTATGAGGCAGCCACAAGCCAGCCTGTGTCTGCTGGATGTGAACGTAAGCAGCCCAAAACAATCCATTAATGTAGGTTTAAATCATATTTGTTGAAGAAAACTTTGATGAAACACTGAACTCTCAAGTGACAAAGACAAACTGCTTAAAGATTTTCAAACTAGAGAAAAGTTTCTTGAGTCAGGACCACAATTCACCTGTCATATCACCTAAATGTGCGTCTGCGCAACACAACAGGATGCTAAACACACCACCATTTATATATTTAAATAAATGTTTTGCTACGTTTTGTCGAGGCTGAACGCAGCCCTGGATATTAAGGTTGGGTATTATCTGAGGCACGTTCAGTCTCAAAATGGTGTGCAGCAGGGAACAACAACACAAACCATCAGGACACGTTTCTGCTAAAGAGCTCAATGGCTAAAGAAAAACAATCTTACTTGTGTAACAAGTTTGTTTCAGCCTCACTCCCTCTTGACTTTAGCTCTTTGTTTACATTTCTCACTTGTGTTTCTCTTCTCGTGCCCTGAGCTGAACTGCCAGTTAGAGTAATTTCAGTCACCATATGAGCTCCACTTTTGCCAACATCAATTCCACGCATTGAATCAGTGCTGAAAAGCAGGCTAGCGTGTGGGACACACTGCACCGACGAGAGCTGCAGACGCTCATCAACAGCTCAACTTTGACCGATGGTCAGCCATTACCTTGGTGTGTGTGTGTGTGTACCAAGAAGCCTCTCCTGTTGAACAGTGACCGTGTTCATCATCTTGTCCGAGTGTTGAGTTTGAACAGCTTCAATTTAAATCTGTGAGAAACTAAAGGCCCAGATTCTCCTCCTACTACTATTCTACTCCTTCTGCTCTTTGGGCAGGAGACACAGGACGGTTAGCACGAGGACAAACAGGTTAAAAAACAGCTTTTATTCCAACTGCACGAATGCACTAAGGCTCGACTGTGGCTATATATCTGAGTGCAATATAAGGGATCGGTGCTGTACGAGGAATGCCCTGTGTGTGGGTTTTTAAGTGTCATATTGTTTACTGTTTTACTTTTATATTTTACAATATGGTTGTTGTGGTTTTTATAAGCTCTTTTTACTTATCTTGCAATAAAGAGTTGCATTCAATGTCGCTGTAGATGTACAATGACTAGGGCTGCCCGACAGAATGTTCCTAGTCCATCAATAGTCATCATTTAAGGCCATTAGTGGACTAGTCGCCCGCATATTTACAACATTAATATAATTATTAAATGATATATTTTGGTGGTTTGAGTTGAAGGTGTGAGAAAGAATAGTATCAGTAACATTGTTAACACTGTGCTACATTACAGAGAACTACAAAACCATACTAATGAACCTTCATTAATATAGGCCTATATTTTATCTCCAAGTGCACGTCACACACTGAGCGAGCCGCCTGTTAATGACGCTGTGGGCTAATGGGCATGTAGCTACTTCCATGTTTCACATGATACGTCATGTTTGTAGTCGACCAATGAAGATGAGTTTACATATCACCTTGGGTTCGTCCTTCACCTTCTCAAAATGATCCCACACTTTGGATTTCCTGCCCGACATGTTATTAACTAGCCTGTGGAATAACCGCAGGTACCAGCCCTGGAAATTAACCTGACGAGGACACTTCCTGTGTCTGTCCTTTCAAAGTAAATTCCCACATGGTCCAGTCTTACAGGGTTTGATTTATCCAAACTCATGTGCTTGCAGCTCTTATCAATCTTCCCATAGTGCCTGGACAAAAAATGCAACGTATTGTTTTACACAGTGTCAGCCAGTCCAGAAAGCACGCCAATGTGCAGTTGTTTAGGTGCCGATTAGAAACTTTAAAGTCCCTGATGATTTCCGTTGTGATCAGAATTTTGGAACCAGCTCTCAAAGCCCTTCTGGACATGTGCAGGTAAATTAGATCAGCAGAAACTAAACTAAGCTGGAATTGAACACATCCAGAGTGAATTCTGGCTAAAAAACAATCAGTCTTGGTTGTTTATGTGATTTGTAAGAGATGGAAATAGAAATAAATGTTGTGCTGTCACCCATTTTGTTCCAAATCTCATTTAGCTGTCCACTAACAACAGTCTCCTGCTGTGGACGCCTCACAAATCTACCTGAAGTGAAATCGGGGCAGTTTCTAGTATATTCCTTCTCTCCAACTTTTGTCGTAGCGCTCAATAAATCTGGGCCTGGCTTGTCTGTCTAAACAGTCTAAACTCTCAGTAAATCCATCATTCACTGTCTGATGGCTGATTGATGTTTCCACCGGGGGACTCTGTGATTGAGAGCCACCGCTGGCTCACAGCACTGATCCCATATTAAACTCTGTGGACTTGTTGTGAAGCAATATAAATAATTTAAGTCCCACTCCTTTATCAACAGGCCTTCATGTGCGCCTTTAAATGAAGTGAGATGTAAGGAAAGAGAGGGAATAATGAGACAAGACACAATGCAACACTGTCAGATCTGAATGCAGCACAGGCTTCACTGTTGGGTCAAATCAATCAGGCAGGACTGGAGGCCCTGTTGTTCTGTTCTCTAGAGCTCTAGTCTCCTGGTCGACTAGTCAATTATTTGGTCGCTATGCTCTCGTCCGACCAAATTCTCATTAGTCGAATAATTGCAGTGTTACTTTCATGAGGAGAAAAGTGCTACATTAACAGCCTTCCAGGATTAATCCATTATTTCTTGCAGCGGGGGGGCAGGCTGCCGCATATTTCTGTCCGAACCCGAACCGAGCCCGACATTATTTAATGACCAAAGCACTGAGTTTGTGTCACACAGTTGTTATGGTTACAGGGTAGGCCATTTAACGTGCGCCGTGGGTGCTCAGCAAAGAGGGAGACCTCCATGTTTGAGACGGGAGGCGGAAGGTCCGACGAGAGGAAAGAGGGAGACATAAAACAAAATAAGATAAAATACGAAAAACCTGTCTCCCTCTTTTATTTTATTTTCAGCGTTTAATCATTGTGGAGGCGGGCGGCTGGAGGTCCGAGACTTCCAGCGTGGGGAGAGGTAGCGTTAGGAACAACAGCCAATGTGTGTCTGTGTGTGTTATGTTCAGATGTTGTCACGTAAATAACAGTGCCCAAGCAATAAACAGGACAGACAACAGGATTTTATTTATTTTTACACTACATTTTCACTGAAAGCTGACCGAATCCTGAGCCCGAATACAATTTATAGCTACATTTTTGACCAAACCCGGCCCGACCCGTCGGATACCGTCAGGCTCGGATCGCCACACTCTAGTGTGTGTTGTATTGGGGCCTATCTGAATTTCTGTCTTTGAGAGATATTATTTTGTAATATAACTGAATATTCTATCCATACATAAAACTTTTAAATATATTAAAATGATAGGGCATCTTTGAGTAAACTGCGAGTATCATTTAAATAGGCTATGTCGTGGCCGGCTGAGTGTCCTCTTTTTTGGAAATCAAAATATGGTCACCCTAGCTAATAACATTAGCATGTTATATTTGCTTGGAAAACGTGTTTATTATAAGACAGTTGTTTAGTCGGTGAATGTTGTGAGTTGTAATGGAGCCACATGATGTGCCGTTACCTTTGTTACATGTTGCTGTTGTCCCTGGTTTTGTATGAGAAGAGGAAAAGATCGCTAGACGCTAGGCTAATTTATATAATGTAAAACGCCATAGGCATAAAAATAATGTGCAGATTTTTTTTTCCCTCGACTAATCGATTAGTTGAAGATTATGTGCAACTTTAGATTTTCTTTGGCTGACTACAGCCCTGCTGTTCTCTGAAACATGTTTGTAGCTAACTAGCCTGTTTTTGTACATGTTAACATGTTTAGTCCTGCTGTAAAGTTGGGCATTTTAACATGAGGGTCTACAGGAGGGGACTGACTGGCTTCTGGAGTGCAGGTTTTGGCATTTCTGCGTTGCCTTAAATGTTCAGCTCTGGTTGCTTGGTGTTTTCTCACAGTAGGTTTCTTTGCTTTTCTTTCAGTCTCTGATAAACAAACATGATTCTGAGGTACATATCTAATATCTAGCCAAATTTGCATATAGCACTTTACCGGACATTAAATTTTTAACACCTTACTATTTCTAAGATAAACTGACGATGATCATGGTAAAGTCTGAGACTGTTGAGGTTTGAGCTTTTTCCAGGACGTTCCTGACTGAGATTTACACCCCTGGGAATCATCTTCCTTTACAAAACTATTTCTGAAACTTTCTGAGAAAGTGTTGGCACACTTTCCAAAAACTTGAGCTAATAACAAATTGTGATTCTGACATTAGTGTCAGTTCTGAATGACATTAACCGCCCTCTCTGAACCTGAGTAACTGTGCGTACCATCTGAAGCCCCAACACTAACCCCAGCCTCCTTCCCCAAACTCCCTCATCCTTTCAATTATTTAGCTCCAGCAATGAGGATGAATTACTCTCCCAATCTCAGTCTCCAAAAACGGCAACAGTCTCATTATGATTTTAATGGAGCCGCTACAAGAAGGATGAGAGAAAAGAGGAAGATGATGGAGAACTGGATGGGTGGAAGGCTATTTTTACTGCCACATATGCTTTTCTATTTTTGGTGATAGATATTATGGCTTCTTTGGAATATTTCTCATCAGCGGTTTGGTTTCAAATTGACAATTTAAATCCTGCTTTAATGAAACAATTGACAGCACATAATTAAACCAGAGTTAAGCGCTTCTAAAAGTGTCCCGATGACATAAAAGCATGTTTGCATTAAACCCCACAGATTGAACAAAGCCGCTAAGGCCTTGTATCTAAACAACAAAACAACACATACAAGTGTGTCTGATCTGCCCCCTCTGTAATAACTCTAATGTGAACCCACCTACGGCAATATTTGACACTCAGAGCAATCAACATAGTATAACGAGAAAGTCAGTGTTGGGTGGGCGGGATGTTTGTGCTGGATGCATCAAACAAACACAGACTTTCAGGCGGGAGATCACAGATCGTGTCCCGCGTGAAACCAAAACTCACTGCTGTTTAACTGTAACAGAACTATGTCAGTCACGTACTCACATCTAGGACTGCACCTAAAAGTCATAGATTGATTGACTGTTTTATGCTCGTCAGTGTGCTGTGCAGTGTATTCTGGGGGACATTTTGATGGGAAATGAGCAGTCTTGACTTTAATGCTGTTCTTTGGTAGAGAGAGCTGCAGACATCACGCAGCAGCCTGGACAAGGAGAGGCTTCGCAACATAAGGGTGTTTGAATTTACAGCTCACAGCAACTTAATGTCAGCAGGAAATGTTGCATATTTATGATCCACTGTTAGCGCACTTGTTTACTATATTAGGTGAATGCTGCTGTCGCACTGAAAGTCCCGATGAGCTCGTACAAACTTTAAAACTTTATATGGGAAAAAAGAAATATGATTCCTGTGGTCAGTTTTCCATCAAGTTGTTTAATGGCATGAAAATGTTCATTTACTTCTGTGTCTTTGAATTTATGTAAAAGGAGACTTAGAAATGTTCTGCTGTCAAAATCATTTATCACTCTTAGGATCTGTTGTTTATGCTGTTAGTATAACAGTGACTTTGTATTTAAATTTTAACTGTATACTAATAAAGTGAATTTTTTCTGAATTATAGTATTGAAAATGTACTGACAGTTTTGACTGTATTTTACCATTTCTATGTCTGCCACATGCTCACATGCACCTTTTTATATTTTTATTCCCTTTTGTTTTGTATTTGTGTATGTGGAACAAATAAAATAAAATAAAATAAAATGAAATAAAATAAATCATCAACTATTCATATTGAACAGCCAAATCTGATTCAAATGTCACTCACATCAGTTCATCACACTATTATTTTAACTCAAAATGTGATGTTACTTTACACCTAACCACATTGTTTTGTTTCTTAAACCTAACCGTGACTGTTAAACATGAACTTTAACCAGGTGTTAAATAGCCCCTTTTTATACTCCCTGTTCAGGGTGGGAATATCACACCGTTATGCCGCCTCACTGTTCTGTATAATGCAAAATTATGGAATGGGGGTACAGAGTGGTCTCACCTTTAATCTACCAAGAGAGGTACGGCGCTGAAATGGTGCCTCTATGAACAGGACAGCTGGACAGGACGGGATCATGGATGGCAGCAGACATAAAAAGTAGCTGTTAGCAGTTAGCGACTAACTCAAAAAAGAAGAACAGCGGCTGTAAATGTCTGCAGATTGAGAAAACAATGAGGTCCGAAACTCTCTGAGCAGAGAACGAGATCAGCCGCCATATAACAGAGACGGTAAATTATTGTTATTGCCATGATATACAATTTATTTTGTTTATAAGGTGCTGCCAATACGTATGTTACAGGTCACACTAGGGGGCGATCTCTCTGTGTGTCACCCAGGACACAGCTATGCGCCATGAACAGAAAATATAAGGTAATGTATGGCATAAGAAGGTAAGGTTGTTTTGATGCTGTCATTTTTCTCATGAGGTCAGTCTCTGAAATTTTAGAATTTTTGATCATTTAAAAAACTTTTTAAAAAAAAGTCATGCACATGTTTACTTATACATATTCTTTTTCTTTCTTACAACGGTATTAGGCATAAAACCAGTAAAGATATTACCATGCAAATTACTATACATCATCTTCAAAGCTTGATAATCCTCAGCGAAATACAAAAAAGGCTTTCCAACGCTGTCACGTGCCACAGAGACAATTTGTGGGAAGTCAGAAGTGCTGCTCAGCCCGAGTTCATTTAAAAAATCCCTTACGATGTGTTTCCCCCTGCCAACGCTCTCCCCGATAGTTTAATATCACTTACAGTTGTTTATTTATGACCCGCATCCCCGTCTGTGTTCTTAGCTTAATTACTTCAGGGTTATGTGTAATCACTGATGGAGGGGCCGAGGCAGAGGAGAGAGGTGAAGCCAGGGAAAAATGAAGGTGAGAAAAATGTGCGAGGGGGAATAAAAGCGGGAGGTGAAAGTGGGGGCGAGTACGAAGGAGACAGGACACATAAGGGACACGAGGGTGAAACAACAATTAGATTTTTACTACAAGAAGAAAAAAGAGGAACATGGAGAGGCGTTACGAGGCTTCTTCAGTGTAATCACACGTGAGAGGATGATGAGCGTCATAATCACAGAATCATAATCAACTCAAAAATGCTGTCGGATCTGAGACTCTACAGCTGGTGGAATAACATGACACTAAATTAGATGTAATTTCCTCATGTTTGATTATATTTTTCTGATAATTGTGCAAAATGTTTATCTCCTTCTTGTTATTCGCCTGTAATGATTCATCACTATACACTTCAGTTATAATATTGAGAGCTCATTTGAAATAAATGGGGTGTCTGCAGTCCACTAATGTTGACTTTACATCATTCAGATCACGTAGATGAAATTACACCTCTACATGTGATGGATAAGACACAGAGAGACACGTGATGATTCAAATATCATTACTTGTTTTATTTATTTATTATTTGCTCATTTGCACATATAGGGAAAAGTATCCTTCTCTAAATGATCCATTGTCTTCACCAGTTTGATGCCAACTTTGTCCGTCTGCAGTTTGGTCTTTGGCAGACAGCCAGCACTGGGTTTTTCAATGAAAACAGCTGCCTGCTGCTGCTGCTGGAAATCATGTTAATGACAATGTTAATATTTAAATATGCTCAAAATGTCCCTGACATTATATATTTTTTTTTAAATGAAGGGAAAAAAATTGACATGCTGTTATCATGACCATGAATAAACTTTAGAAATTTTAAATTTTACTTAAAATTATTATTACTGCTTGTTCTAGTATTACGTCGTACTGCAGTTCTGCATGTGTTTTGTCCAAGTGGTGTTGCCGTACCCCGACAGAAGCTGTTGCTGAACTGCTGCAAGTACAATAAATCTTAAACACTGTGCTGTGTCTAGAATGTAATATGAGTGTACTGCAGTGTTGGGCGGTAACAGCAATACAACGTTACTTTTGTCGTCACGGTCAGGGGCGTCATGAGCCCTTTTTAAACAGGAATTGTGCAGATTTGCAGGAAGCCCAGTCAGTCTTTTTTCAGCATTGGCAGTATAAAAACAAAATCAGGGAGTGCGGCAAAATGCCGCCTACCTACTTTTGTTTATGCAGAATCAGCCCAACAATCAGCCCAACAATCGTGGAAAATCTGGGAGTGTAAAAGGAGCTATAGTGGGGGGGAAATGGGTGCGATGGCCCAGGGTCCCAGTGGGAAGGGACCCTTGAAAAGCCTGAAATGAAAGTTCAGTTTTGTCAGTAGTTTTTGTGTTTCTATGTAATTAGTGCCGTAACTAAATTAAAATCAGCTGAATAGATCAGTTGAAAGACTTTGAACATAAAAATAGTGGGAGCTCTCTGGAGCCCCTCCCATACACTGGGATTTGTCTCTGAAGCTAAAGCTGAGTGTGTGACTGCTGATGCTGCTGAAGCACCGACGTAGCCGTTGCGTCTTTCTCCAGGATCGGGAAATCAAGGTTCCGAAAAAGAAAAGAAAGACAGGAAAGGGAACGAAAGCAAACTGAGAAAAAGAAAAGGTGCGTGAGTCTGCTTTGAGTCGAAGACTGTCTGCTGAGAGTGTCTCAGTCAGATCCAGCCCTCGCTCCTCACAGCACCAGCCTCTCACCCAAATAACCTAAACTCCTGGCTCCAAAAAACCAAGATGGCGACTGCTGAAATGCCAAACATGTGGCTTCAAAACGGGAGTCCACAAACCAGTGGGCCATCTTAAAGTAATTACGTCCATTATTTTTACAGTATGTGTGCGTGTGTGCACTTTGTGTTGCATTCTGTTTGTGTGAAAAGTGATTGATTGATTGATTGATTGATCATCACCGTTGTGACTAAATCTTTAAATACGGCTTCTTTCAAACCACCCTGTCTTTTCTTACCCCCCGTATCGTTTTGTGACTTAGCCTTAACTATGGGGACCAGAATCTGAACCTGAAAGCTCCTGTTTTGTGACAGAAATCTGCTGCACTGTGAGATTTTGGAAATACTGCTTAGGGAAGTACCCGGACACTAATTCTGTGTGATGCTGAAACGATTACTCACTTCATCTGTCCAGCAAGTGAGTTGGAGGCAACAGGCGAAAGACCCAAATGCAGAACGTCCAGGCAGACAGAAACAGTTAAGTGATTTATTGACAAAAGAAGACGACACAGAAGCTTACTGGCATGGGCAGAAAGTCCAAACAGGAAGTACTGTAACAGAGAGTCCACGGATAAACCGGAATGGGGCAGGAAAACGCTGAGGCAGGCAGATACAGATTCCAGTTAGGTTCAAGTTCAGGTTCAAATGGCTGGAAATGGGCTGGTAAATACACAGAAAGGCTGATATGGAAATGGGAAGCAGGTGAGTGTGTGGTCGGGGAAGGTCAGGTGATAACTTTTTATGTCTTCCTATTGCTGGCTGCTGCTTTTTGATTGTTCATGTTTCTGGATAGTTCTGGTGATTTAACTGTCCACACATCTCAGCCTCAACAAGATGGCTGCATGGTCGCTCCTCAAGAACACAGGCAGCGCCACACAGGAGTGGACAACACCTCTCATTTCCACCATCACACCAGTCCATATTCAGTGTAAAGCTTTCAGCTGCTCTCTGTCTCTCACTGAGGCCTCTGCCCTGTCAGATCAGCGTGTAGGAAAGAGCCTGGTTGAAAAAATATGTAAACTATTATCTGGTTTCTGCTTTTCAAAACAGTGTTGATTTGCTACTTTTCTCTATTAATTATGAATGCAAGTGGAACATATTTGGGTTTTGAGTTGTCGGTTGCACAAAACATTTAAAATGTTCCCTTCAGCTTTAAGAATCTGTGCCTCATGCACTCACTGCTGTGCATCCAGTGGAGGTAGCCCTTTTTCATTTTCACTCCTGACACCGAGTCTGTGCAGACGACTGACAGACACCTGTCAGAGACAGACGGAGAGTGTTGAGTTTCCTGCGCGACCAGTGCTGCCTGCTGTTATTCATACTGGTTCCACTGAAGTCTACAACAATACAGATGTCTGCGTACCTCTGCTGCTGAAACAGCTCGGACGTCCAGGCTCCAGCAATAAGCCAGCGCTGCTCCATCCCGCCAAAGCAATAAGCTAAACACGTCTCCCCTCGGAGCCTCATGCCTTAAAACCAATAAACCAAGAGCAAAGCATAATGAAATGGGCGATTCAGGGAGAGCATAAGCCCGAGTCCACAATCAATAAAGAGGAGAGACGCTTTTTCTCCTGACTTAAGTATTTGCAGTCGGGCACTCTAAACTTTGGAGGAGCCTGCCCGGGGAAAAACGATTGGTAAGAAGTGCTCCCTCTTTTATAACTCGGCACCTTCTTTTATTTGCATTTAAAGTGGTAATGTCAGTGTCTTATGTTATTTTTTACTTTGCCTCCATTTTTTCTGTGATGGGCGCCGCTGCTGTTCCTGCGCTGAACTCCCAGGAGATCATTTGTCAGTCAAACACTGAGGCTACTCCTCATTTCTGTGATGCAGCTCCTGCTCGAGTCATTTTAAGTTTTCACAGCTCTTCACTACAGTGTCTCGAGGACCCAGACCTGGAAGTTTTACCTTAGTAGGATCTACAGCAAAGTAATAAATTAAAACACAAGGTGTTAAAGAGAAGAAAGATAAATATAAATTCAAATTAATGAGGTAAGGCACCTGCCACTGTTTGAGACCAACAAACAACAAAAGCAGTCGTGTTTTAATGAGTAATTGCTGCGTTTCCAGCTGCTTTTAAACCCAAGAGTTAAGATGTACAATAACACCAACATCATTATATATATTCCTATAATCAAATATTCCTCACAAACACAGTTTTGCTTTTTGTAAAATGCTCAGTAATTCCTTAAAACAGCTGGCCACTTTAGATTTTAACAAATGTCACTCAGACAGAAAGAAAGAGTGCATTTGTTGGGGACTGTTTTCTGCGGTGGATTAATCCACATTTGGTGCGAGTGAGTGTTTGTGGCAGCAGGATGGTGTATGTGGGAGTGAGTCAAAATAAACTACAGCGTGTGTGTTCATGGTAATAAAGAAACATGTCACCCAGTGCAACAGTGTGTCTGATTGATGCGTTTATTGGACAACAATGGAGCTCTATGGAACAAAGGAAGAAGAAATAACAGGCTTTGGAAAGACAAACTGTTCTTGTAAGTAGAATCAGTTCAGTGTTGGTGTAAAATCCTCAGATTTATCCTTTTAAATACCAAAAGTTGTTAGATGAAGAAAAAGTAAATACAATTCAAAGAGATTAAATTGTCTTTTGTACTTCACTACATTTATCTGACAGCTACAGTTACCGGTCACTTTATTAGGTACACCTGTTCAACTGCTCCTTCACGCAAAGAACTAATCAGCCAATCACGTGGCAGCAACTCAATAGATTTAGTCATGTAGACATGGTGAAGACGAGCTGCTGAAGTTCAAACTGAGCATCAGAATGAGGAAGAAAGGTGATTTAAGTGACTTTGAACATGGCATGGTTGTTGGTGCCAGACGGGCTGGTCTGAGTATTTACTGGGGTTTTCAGCACAACCATCTCTAGGGTTTGTTGAATCTGTGACACCAAGAATTAAAAAGGGGGGTCTAACCTGGTACTAGCAAGGTGTACCTAATAAAGTGGCTGGCGAGTGTATTTAAAACAGAGTAATATATATACAAAGATAGTAAACTCCTCAACAATTTGTGAACTGGATAAAATAAGCTCCACCTCCATCAACAGCATTATAACATTCTTTAAACATGCATTATAATGCACCAGTAATAATAAAATATTACAACATATAATTTCACACTGACAAAGGCCTTAATTGTAAAGTGAATACTCTTATTTTAAGTCGCATTTTGATGTCCATTACTTACTTCAGTTAAAGTAAAATCTTGAATAAATATTCTTACATTGAGATATTGCTTCTTTCACCTCAGTGCAGAATATGCTCACTTCTTCCCCAACAGGTTGTCAAGAGATCTCACAAATCAAATGAGATTAATAAAACAGCTTGGCAGGTTATGTTTTCGGCTCAATATACTTTTTTATTGCCCATACAAAATGAAATGTGTTGAGTGGATTAGAAATATCAGCTATAACACACAATGGAACAACCGAATAAAACATAATGAGGCGGAGAGACGAGGCTTCCAGGTGGAGCCGCATTCGAATCCACCACCAGGTAGAATCCAGCTGTCTGAGAGACACACATAACTGAACTGAGCACGTGCCACTCAGTCAGGAAAGACACATTCAGACACACAAAGACCCGCACAGACTGCAGAGACAGTAAGAGTGCAGTGATGCTGAAAGGGAAGAAACGGCTGTAGGTCCCAAAGGCAAGTTTGTCTTTTCTTGCTGTTTAGAGAAAAACAGAAGGAATAAACATGAGAAAACACCTGCAACAAGATGACTGAGCTTTGTTTAAGATGCAGTTCCTCTAATGGCCACTAGATGCTGACTGAGTGGGAGAAGCTTCATGCCCATCCAGTCTACATGTGCTTTGTAGACTTGGAGAAGGCTTATGACCATATCGTAAGAGGAGTTTTGTGGGGGCACTGTGGGAATACAGGGTACCAGGGTTGCTGCTGTGAGCCGTCTGGTCCTTGTACACCAAAGTAAAATCTGTGTCTGCAAACTTGGCACAAAGTCAAACACGTTCTTGGTGGGTGTTGGCCTTTGCCAGGGTTGTCCCTTGCCTCCGATTCTGTTTGTGATATTCATGGACAGGATCTCTTTGATCTACTGGTCCATCTACGTCCCAACCCTCACCTATGGTCATGAGCTCTAGACAGCTCAGAGTAGAGCCGCTGCTCCTTCGTGTTGAACGGCGTCAGTTGAGGTGGTTCACGCATCTGATCAGGATGTTAACTGGACGTTCAAATCAGAAGCTTCCAAAGAGGCAAAGTCTCTCACGGACGCCCAAGAAGCACGACTATCAAAAATATTTGTGGCAGCTCTGGTCGCTCTAGTCGCTCAACATGTGAAACATCGAATGTTCGACTGTGCTTGTCAACTTTAAAAGGAGTCACGAAGCACAAATCTGTGTTGAAAAAAATGCTCTGCAGTATGTCATCCCATCCAAACCGAGCAAGGAAGACTTGCATGCTGCGTCGCAACATTAGCCTGCAGTTCTCTCCTCTGTTACTAACATTACACACTTTAAAACTCACCAGACCAACCAACTACCTCCGTGACGCAGTCCCAAGCCTCAGTATTTTTATTTTGGTCTCTGTAACCAAACAGCGACACATTATAAAGGACTGAGTGGGCGCGAAGGCAAGTACTTCTTAATATCCACTGTCGGAACAAGTGTGCTGTAGGAGCCAAAGTTACATGGCTTGTTCTCTGGGACCCGTTTCATCAAAGCACATCAGCATTGTGATTGGTTGTCGCTGATGGTTCGAACGTACAGCTAGAGGTGCTCCAGGCACGTCCCACTGGTAGGAGACCCCGGGACAGACCCAGAACACACTGGAGGGATTACATATCTGGCCTAAGAACGCCTCAGGTTCCCCAGGAGGGGCTGAATAGCGTTGCTGGGGAGAGGGACGTCTGGAATACTTTGCTTTAGGGCTGTAGTCAACCAAAGAAAATCTTGGTCGACCAAAGTCGCACATAATCTTCAACTAATGGACTAGTCGTGGGGGAAAAATCTGTATGTTATTTTTACTTGTGCGGTGGTGTGTCTGTGTCACTCTGCAGTTACACCTCTAGTCGGCGGTGGAGGACTGTGTTAAGTGCTGTAAAGTTTAGTTCAAATCAAATTTTATTTATATAGTTGATTCAAAACACACATTAAACACGGCTTAATAGAGACAGTTTCAAACACAAGTACGCAAACTGGCTTCACTATGAATCACAGAACTGACAAACATCTTTCCTCTTCTCATATAAAACCAGGGACAACAGCAACATGTAACAAAGGTAAAGGCACATAATTTGGCTCCATTACAACTCACAAGATTCACCGACAAACAACTGTCTTATAATAAACACGTTTTCCAAGCAAATACAACATGCTAACATTATTAGCACCAGCCTATGGCATTTTACACCGTATAAATTAGCCTAGCGACGAGCGGAGATTTCCTCTGCTCATATGAAGCCAAGATAAATCACACACACGACTTAAAATGCTATTTTAGTGGAGGCTTTACTGTCTTCACAATTTATTGTTTCTTATCTGTGAAATACAAGTAAATACAAGCTTCCACTGAGGGAAATGGTGTCAGAAACTAACAGGAGGTCTGTGTCACTGCGACGCTGAGTGAGGGTGGGCGAGTTCAACTTTGCTCAGCCTGCTGCCCCCACTACCCGGCCCCGGATAAGCGGTTGAAAACGGATGGATTGATATTTTAATCTTACACCAATCGAATCTGTCATCAGCGGCACATGTTTTAAAGAGGACCAACGCCTCTCCCAATCAGCGTCACAGCTGCAGTTTCAGGCTTTTCTTTTTTCAACACACTGTTCATGTCAACATGTCATGTTGAGCGCCAAAGGGTTTACATACAGCACATGAAGTGTTCGTCACACTAGAATTATATCCCATTAAGAACACTTCACACTTGCTGGGAAAGACTGGTAGTTGTCGCATCTTCAGCAGCTCCCAGGAGATCTCTCCCTCAGATTAAACAAAATGATGCCCTCGCTGTCTTGCGTCACTTTACATCTCCCTGACTTCGTTCACCTTCACGCTGCCTCTTGCTTACATGTCAAACCTACTCTGAATGCACAGTTAAGGCAGCTGCTCTGTAGACAGAACATTCTGTGAGTGCATGTGCATGTTCTCCACGTGCACTTGCATTTCAATGTGAATTTCTGTGTGCTGCATAACACACTCCCTCGCATGAATCTCAAAATGCTAGTGGTGTGTGTGCAGTTTGTGCAGCTGCACGTAACCATCGGCAGAGAGAGGCAGCCTGAAAGAAATGGAGACAGAGGAGGGAGATGCAGAGGTGAGGTGAGCGACGGAGTCGAGTGGGGAAGGAAAAAGACGACAGATCGAGCGAGGCGTCAGAGAGAGAGAGAGATGGGATGACATCACAGCAGATCGGTGAGGTAACGTCTGACACAGAAGCTGAACAGGTAGAGAAGACAGTCACGTCTCAGAGCTGCTGGAGCTGCTGATACTGCAGCACATAACTGCTCAAAATGCAACTTTACTTCTATTTAAAAGATGTGAAACTGGAAAAAAAATAATCTGAAAATGATTATTTGTTAAATGCACAAACAGGGATCATAGTTTAGGTCTGAGTTTTCCAAGATTGATGCCATTTAAGCTGCTGCTAACTGAAGTCCTCTAATGTAACCAACAAATGTCATAAGCAATTTTCAGGGATCCTCACAATCAGTGCGATCCACCTGGTTCCACCGCACCTTCTTCCTCTGCATCTACATATGCAAACTGACTTTCGTCCATCCAGAGACAAAACGTGATTTACAACAAAATGTTTTACTGCATTGAGGTTGAAAAGTCTCTCTAACAGCTTCAACGCTCAGTGACACCGACTGTGATCACACCTAGTGTTTGTCTGAGGGATGATGATGTCATTTGAACTCAGGTGACACTGACGCCACTAAAAAGTGTGTCTCAGACCTTTAACAGGACAAATGTCCCCTGTCATGAGTCCATGTAGAAATAAAATATGGAGAAAACAGCAGAGGGGGTTATGGGTAAAAGGAGACAGATCTGGACATGTCAGGTGAGGACACGGTGTTGTTGAGTCTTGTCTGTGTTTTGTACTTCTGTGTTCAGACTGTTGGAGCTGAGTGGATGAGACGGATGCGCTCCTGCTGCCCTCTGCTGGTCACAACCTGTAATTACACCTCAACTAATCCCTTCAGCACAGCAGTTGCACTGATACAAATCTACATATGATCAATTTGGAGCCAAGTATATGCACTTTTTAAACTGAACTCAAAAGACATGGGTGGATAATTGAACAGGGCTACCTGGCACAGACCAAGGGCCCAGCTGTAAAATGTCACTGAAATTAACACATAACAACCAGGGACACACACAAAAGAGCACACAGAGATGCAAAGGAACTGCAAAAATCCACAAAATTACCTCAAAGAGACAGAAAAAAATACAAAAAAGGGGCAAAACAACCAAAAAGAGATGTAAAATAACTACAAAAGAGGTAAAACAACTACAAAAATCCACAAAATTGCCTCAAATAGACAGAAAAAAAAATACAAAAAGGGTCGAGACAACCAAAACAAAACACATAAGTACAAAAGGGACAAAACAACCAAAGAGAGACAAAATAACTACAAAATGACCTTAAATTGAGAGAAAAAATACAAAAAGGGGCAAACCAACAAAAAAAGGACAAAATAAACACAAAATGACCTTAAAGAGAAAGAAAAAATACAAAAAGGGGCAAAACAACCAAAATGAGATGTAAAATAACTGCAAAAGAGGCAAAACGACTACAAAAATCCACAAAATTATCTCAAAGAGTCAGAAAAAAATACCAAAAAGAGGCAAGACAACGAAAAAACAAAACACATATAAGAAGTACAAAAGGGACAAAACAACCAAAGAGGCACAAAATAACTACAAAATGACCTCAAAGAGACAGGAAAAAAATACAAAAAAGGGGCAAAACAACCACAAAAATCCACAAAATGACCTTCAATTGAGAGAAAAAATACAAAACAAGGGGCAAAACAACCAAATAACTACAAAAGAGGCAAAACAACTACAAAAATCCACAAAATTGCCTCAAATAGACAGAAAAAAAAATACAAAAAGGGGTCAGACAACCAAAACAAAACACATAAGTACAAAAGCACCAGTGTGATTTACTACATAAATATCAAGTCCAGTTTTCACTGCGGTTGATTCAATCTGGGTTAGATCCAGAAACTTGTGTTTATTTTGTTTGTTTAGAAACTCCAGCTGCATTTGATTCATAATTAATGGAGGCCCACAGCCTTGTAGAAAGTATGTTATTAAAATGAATATAAAACAAAGGATGTGTTTGTGTATCTTACACTGTTTGACTAATGAAAATCAAGTTTAGATGTTTAGAGTTTTTCTGCTGACAGCGAGAGCGTTGCATTATTTCCCCATTAAACCTCATATCTGCCCATTTTAGTATAAAATATATACTGGTATATTTAATTTGCAAAGATGTTTGTGTTAACAGTTTGATATGTAACTTCACACTACTGGATGAAAATACTTTGAATTTGTCTCCCACACTGTCCCCTCCTCCGTCTCCTTCCTAAAGGTCACGCTGATGGTTGCAGTCATTAGGCAGCTGCACGTTAGCGCAACTTACATAAAAATGCTTTGTACACACATTTGCAGCATTTAGTCAGTCTATCAAAGGACAGCGCCACCTGTTGGAGAAGGTGAGGTACTGTAATAAACACCAAATTAGGGGGACTTATTATGCTCATTTTCAGGTTCATAATTATGTCATGGGTTTCTACTACACACATTTCATGTGTTAATGTTCAAACAATACTTTTTTACCTCAAACTGTCTGTGCTACAACACCTGTATTCACCCTCTGTCTGCAATGCTCCGTTTTAGCACCTGTCTCTTTAAGCCCCCCTCAAAAAAAGAGTCGAGTCTGCTCGGACTGATAAGTGTCTCTGAGTCCCCCAAATCTCAGCGTCTGAACCTTCATTGCAGCTGGGGAATGACTGTTAACAGGGAATAGCACACAGCAAAACGTGTTCAAGCAGGATTATGATCCAAAATCAGGGAAAAATTAACACCAGCAACCAAAATTACAAGTTTCCCTGATGTTAGCATGTAGCTACATGTAGCAGTGTACCTGCAGCCAGGGAATGACTGTGTATAGCAGCACCCTCTCGTTAAAAATCACGGATAAAAATGTTCTAAACAAAACCAGACATGTTCCAGTTGGAAACTGTGGAGAAATAGACAACAGTGGCAACCTAGATTACATGTTTCTCTGATGATAGCATGTAGCTACATTTAGCAGTGTAGCCTACTTAACGCCAGGAAATGACTGTGAATAGCTGAACTTTCTCTTATCAAAAATTACCAATGAAAGATTGTAAACACAACCAGACATGTTCCAGCAATCAGGGAGAAATTAACAATATCAGCAACCAAGGTTACATGTTTCTCTGACATTAGCATGTAGCTACATGTAGCAGTGTACTTGCAGCCAAGGAATAACTGTGTATAATGGCACAAAAATTCCTAACAAAAACTGGACATGTTCCTGCAGGAATATGATTTGATACTGGGAAGAACTTAACAACATTAGCAACAAAGATTAAATTTTTCTCTGATGTTAGCATGTAGCTACAGTATGTACCTACACAGTGTGAAACTGGGGGACCCATGAAAAGGTGTTTGGTTGACCCTGAAATGGGATCAAGTGCAACAATTTACTGACTGACTTAAATCCCTGACAGTACATGTTGTATGTATTTACATGATAAATAAATATATTGTTATCATTAAAACAAATTTTAAAGCAGGTCTCAGATGAGAAGCACTAATGTAAATATGTGAGGCGGACTGCAGGCTGACTAGCTAAGTCAGGATGCCTCACCAAAAATCAGTCCTAAATCCTAAAAGAAAAGCCAGCATGCAGAGAGAACAAGAACATGAAAGCAGCAGAGAGGCAATGACCCAAAAAACTGAAGAAGCAGCAGATATGACAGGTAAAGCTGAAGGTGAGAAGTGAGACAGACTAATTAGCCAATAAAATCTGCTATAATGGGCTCAGGTATAAGGTATCACCTTAAACTGGAGGACCTGAGACATCCATTGGTACCAATCATGTGAAGATATCTTGTCGGATAGGGGCTCAAATACTGGTCCAAAGTTGCACCATTTTCCAAGACAGCATATTTCTATAAACAGTAAGTATTTCTGCACTGTGGGGTCCCCAAAAAGTCTTGGAATTACATACACTGAAAAAAATGTACTCCAAGGGGAAAGAAGTATGTGTATTGATTTCATTACTTGGACAGAGAAGACAGAACTGCTTTGCATGTGGCCGATCACATAATAACTCAATAAATGGCAACCTGTGACACAACACAAACGGCTTCACACTGAAAACAAACAATTGTCAACATCTGTCGGAGACGCCGCCAAGACGTGCAGTGCTCATTCTTCAACACCGCTGCAAAACATCCGATGTCTTGTTGTCTTGTAACTTGGTGTAGGAGCACAATTTGTTTTGCACTGACTGACAGTCTCAAGTAAAACACACACCAGCTCTGTTTTGTCATTTTGCGAGCATTAATTGACACTGAACACACACAGGATGCAGCAAACTGATGAAAGAAGTCCGAATACATTACAGTAGCAAAAGTAGCACGTTCACTCATTTCAGCCTCTCAGTTTAGAGTGACAGACTACTAAAGGAAGGAATGTGATTCAGAGGATGAAGAGGAAATTGTGCTCGACATTAACATGTGTTCACTTAATATTTTGCCTCTTTGTGTGTGAAGCAAAGTGTAACACCTGTCACAACGCTCCGGGGGGGTTTTCCCTCCAGCAGGATGTTTAGAGCTGAGAACAGGAGGTCTGAAATCTCTCTCTACCATTTTCTCCATTTCCTTCTCTTTTCTCTATTGTGCTCACCCTCTTACACCTCCGTCCCATCTACCATGTCAACAATATCTGACCTCTGACACTCTGACAGAACAATCCCAGCATTGTTTTCACATTTCAGCTTAGACAAGCACAACGTTAGTGTGTGTGTTTCTACCTGAACTTTAGTTTTTTTCCTTGATGGGATTTTTTTTTTCTGGTTGGTTTTCTTTGAGCCTTTTGATTTTGTTTTGATATAAAAAACTCCAGCCTCGGTGCTGTCAGAGTTCATTCTGTCCATCCAGCTGCAGATGACTCAAACACAGTCATCACGCTCTGTTTGGTTTGGAAGAAAACTAAAGAACTGCTCACTGTCATTATTGGGTTGTCACACTGGAAGATGCTGTTTGTCTGTGTGTGAAAGAGAAAGTTTACAAAATTCAAAGAGAAAAAACAGATCTTGACATTTAGCAGTTGTTTAGAGACGATTGTAGAGTTAGAGTTTGGTCTGAAGTCATTTTGACGCTGCGAACATTCATCACAGTTGTGTTGAAACATTGATCTGTTTGCACTGTTAAAGGCTGTGCTCAAGTCATTTTCCCTTCTGAGGTTTGCTTTCAAAAGCACCTGATCCAGCTGCACATTGCTGTAAGTTGTGCCTAAAGTTTGATACATATTCTGTCAGAGAAACAGCAGGCTTGAACTGAAAACAAAACTCACGCAGACACAGACTTGAACCAGAAAAGTCAGCCATGGCTCAAAACCAGGACGGTAAAACAGGCAAACTTACCCAAAAGGAGTTGAGAACAATCCCAGTCTGTGGATCAGGAAGAAGGTCAGGAAGGCAGAAAGGCAGGCACACATGCCAGCACAAGTTCAGGCTCCTGAATAAAAGGTTCAGCTTTAGGTGGCTGGAAAACAAGGCCACAAAACAACATTTACAATCAAACAGGAATTGAGTGGAAATGGGCCGGTTATACTGCAGGGCTGATGAGGAAAACAGGGCTGCGTTCAGAAACATTTATTTAAACAGAAATGGAACATCCTGTTTTGTTATGCAGGTAGATTTAATTCATTTCAATTCAAAGAGGCTTTATTGGCGAGGAAAACAAAATTTACATCACCAAAGCAAGTGTGAAATACAAACCAAAATTGTATGCACAATAAGTAAAGATCTACCAAAATTTGGTTTATATACAGGTCGCTGCTGGCTGATTGGGTAACAGCTCGGACACATCCACCAATCAAGAGGGAACATACCTCAAAGCCTGTTGCACATCCTTTCACGCCATTTTGGAGAAAACTTGTGGCAACCATGGCAAAACAGTGCACACTGTTTTCAGACTGAACGTGCCCCAGGTGAGCTGGTGGGCGGGGCAGCCAGGTGACTGGGACAGACAGAGGAGGAAAGTCTGAGGACATCTAGTGGATGGATGGAGCAGGGCATTGCAGGGGCCGGACAATAAAAACAACTGAGACAGACATATGAGACATTTTATGAAGATATGGAAATGCTAATCCGCCAAAACCAAACCAATTAAAAGCAGACAAAGATTAAAACAAGCAAGGAAGATGTTGGAAATAAGGATGTAGATATTGGACTGTGGCAGAAAGTCTTGCTGGTGATGTGGCTCCAACAGCACCACTTTGTTCCAGACTGAAATAGCTCAACAACAGTTGGTTGGTTTGCCACGAAACTAGACATTCATGGTCCCCAGTATGAAGAAGATGGTCACCTGACTTTTCCTCTTGCGCCACCATGAGAGTTTTCAGTGAAATATCTTTACAAGTATTTGATGGTTTGCCATGAAATTCAGTACACATTCATGTCCTTCGTGAGATAAATTGGTCACCCCTTTACTTTCTTTCTCCCATCATGAAAACAAAATTTTTATTTGTCTAATACTTTTTTTATGACCAAATATCTGCAAAACTAATAACAAACAGTAACAGCTCTACTTTGTGTTTAATGCTAGTTAGCTAATCTCAGCATGCTACAATGCTAATATAAGGTACTGAGTCCGGTTGCCCAACATGGCCGAGACTTGGCATGAATGACACCCCAGAATTGGACCAAATCAGCTGACCTGATGCTGCCATCAGTTGGACACCAGTGAGTACAGTGTCACAGCACTGACAGACTGTAAGCTGACCACAAGTGTTCTGAAATATATGTTTGAAAAAGCTTACTGTATATTTCATGTCAGCTGGAGAGATGAAGAAATCTTGGCCAGTTTTGTTTAATTAGCGGTTGAAGTATTCCTTAAATATTTCTGTCTCCATCTTAGCAGAGGTTGGGAGATTGTGCAGCCACCACAGACATGACTGGAGTAATGCTTTACCCTTCTGTCTCTTACAAAGTCAGATATGTTGTATTTTGTAAATGTATAAGCAGGAGAGACCTAAATGAGTCCCTCCACAGTCTCACATACTGTACAGTTTTAAAATAAGCTGCTGCCAAGTCTCCAGGTCACACTGTGCGGTCGGGTGGATCTCTTGGCTTTAGCAAAGTAGCAATAAAAACCTGGATCTTTCTAGAAGCTCTTATGGCTTCTAACCCAGCGCCTCAGATGGGACCAAACCTGAGCAAAATACTAGTTAAAATAACTTTAAATACTTAGACTTTATTTCTTACAGCCTGCTGTCCAAACCAAACAGTGTTTAAGTCATCTGGTCTGGAGGAGCAAAATGTGCTGAAGCTAAACATCTGACCCGCTGGAGATCATGTACAAACTGAAGGGAAACTGCTGTGGTTCTCTCCTTTTTCTGTTTATTTTTGGCTTCAAATATTAATTTTAATTGATGTCTCATTTACTGACAGATGAGGATGTCTTTTATTCTATTTTATTTTCCTTTATGGAGGAAGCAGCTGCTGTGGATGTTAGACTCATTCAGAGCCTTGGACTCAAGTCACATGACTCGGACTTGAATCAGACATGATGGAAACCAGATTTCCCGAATTGGAGCTTGAGCTTTGACTTGAGCCTCACGAATGAAGTCTGACTAAACTAAAAAAAAAACAATGACTTGACCCCCCTTCACTGTATCATGGGCTGTTGAAATCCTACAGATGGGGTTTTCAACAAGATTTGTGTACAATGGGACTCACCCAGGGATGATGCAACTGGCTTTGAAACCAGTGATTCATGACTTTGCTTAGTCTTTGCTTGTTATTAAAAATTATTAAATAAAACAGAGTTCTGTGAAACTACTGTAGTATTTATTTTTCTGATAAAGGACTTTGAATCATGAAGCTCAGAAGATACAAATGATTGTCAAGGGACAAACACCAGCAAACCTTATCTCTTTGCTTTTTAAAGTTTTCTTAACTGTTGGTTTAAAAGTATAATGGCATTAAACGTCATGCAGGGTGCATAATGACTTGTTCAGGACTCAAAACATAAGGTTTAGGACTTGACCTGGGACTTCATGGACAAGTCTTAAACATACAGTTAGTTTTTCACTGACAAAACAACTGTCTGATACTAAACATGTTTTCCAAACAAATATAACATGCTAATGTTATTAGCACAAGCCTATGGCATTTTACATTGTATAAATTAGCCTAGTGACGAGCTGGGATTTCCTCTGCTCATATGAAGCCAGGATAAATCACACACAGGACTTAAAATGCTATTTTTGTGGAGGCTTTATTTCTTATCTGTGAAATTAAAGTAAATAAAACAGCAATGTGGAGTTACATCTCTGGGGAGATGCACGTCAGGTTACGGTGTAGGTTCTGGGTTTTCATAAACTTAGGCACACAAACAAATTGGTTAGGTTTCAGTAAACATCTCTGTTTGCGTTGAATTAATACTGAATTCATGTTAGGGAACCCTCATAGTCATGGTTCACAGTAAGAAACACTTGGTTAGGGTCACATTTAAATGAAACCAATGTCCTATGTTTTGCTGTGCTATTATCGCGTCATCTGACTTCCTCCTTTGCTCCGAACATAACTACTACAGCCACTAGAGGGCCGTTCAAGCATAAACATGTATTTTTAGAATATTTAAGTTCAAGTTTACTGTCGTGTAAAAAAATCACAATGAAATGCACATGCTCAGAGGCACTCTCCGCCTATTTGCTGAGATGAAAGTTGCAGAGTGTCAGGCCTGTGCGATCCTCTCACTAGTAGCTCCCCTCACTCCCAAAATTGTGCTCCAGCTCACTGTTGATTTTTAACTTTTTAAATAGTTGGAAGAACATTGTAATAAATTCCATCACTTTATCTTTATCTGGAGGAACAATCCTCTAAAACATATTGAGACAGTTTCCAAATTAAATTCGTTGACGTGAAGCAGCTCAGGTTTTATCCTCACAGACAATCAATGACTTATTGATAACAGGTGCATCCTGGTGATCAGTGGGCTGAGAGGTTGTGCTGGTTAACACATTGTCTGGCCTGTAAATGTTTTAACAAAAAAAGGCAATAAATGACAAAGAATAACCTGACAAAGCTCTTATTAGTCTACTCCAGCCTTTTCACATGACTACTTCCTCTCATACTTGTTTAAAGTCAGATACAGATATATAAGGTTAGATCATTATAGGCCATTAATTAGCATGAGCAGAGCGTCCTCGTAAACACCTGATGAATATTTGTTTGCAGCTGCTGTTTGTTCTCCGCCGACTCGCTGCGTTAGCCATAACAGCTTCTAGAAAGATCCAAGTTTTGATTGCTGCTCGTCTGAAGCCAAAAGCAGCAGCAGACCACACATTCAGAACCACGACTCGTCCCAGTAGACGCAGCATCTGAGCCGCTCCAACAAGCTCCCGGAGGCTTCCAGGTTTCTGGGTTTCAGGTTTGCTTAAACCAAGAACCTCTCTGGCTGCTCGAGTCCGACCCAGAACTACCTGCACGTTCACTGTTTCACACACACCAAATAAAACACTATAATGTAAAGGACAGTAAAACAGTGCTGCAGACAACTCATATTTCACCTCTCTGTCATCCGTCATAGTAGGTAAAACATGAGTTACGTGTAAATATGAAGACAATAAAGGACAGTAAGAGACACAAAAAACAACAAAGACAAGAACTAATCAACTGACAGCAGTACCATTGCCAGTAGTGGGAGAGTTAGTGGGCTAAAACTGTACATTAGTAGTTGAGGTAGCGCGTTGAAAGGCCGATAGTTAAAGTGTTTAAAAAACATTGGTCCACAGGGGGAGCCACAGCGATCGGTCGCATTTTAGCCATTTTTGAAGCATTTTTCTGTTGTTATAGCGCCACCCAGTTGCCAATTAGAGTTAAATTTCTCCAGTCACCTTGAGGCATCCTGTTCTACATATCTACCAAGTTTAGTAAAAATCCATATGGCGGTTAGGCCTAGATAAGAAATGAGCTCTCTAGCGCCCCCATTTTGTTTGATGGGGTCAATAATGGAGGGGTCCCCTCAGA
This sequence comes from Epinephelus cyanopodus, assembly GCA_026686955.1. NCBI lineage: Eukaryota > Metazoa > Chordata > Actinopteri > Perciformes > Serranidae > Epinephelus > Epinephelus cyanopodus. The sequence goes on from CM048922.1 coordinate 39,776,353, forward strand.
TTATGTGTGGTCATATGCCTACAAAGTTGCGTGGTGATGGGTGAAACCCTTGAGATGTTATACACCTTTATGTGATGAGCCACGCCCTCCGCAATATTCATTGCCTTATAGAAGCTCAGTTTTAGTAAGTTTTCCAACTTTTGCCAAGAGGGAACTTTAGATATTGGTCCCTAGATTATGTTCACCCAGTTTCACGCAGATCGCTCTAACTTCCTAGGAAGAGATCCATTTGAAGTGTTTTTCAAAAAATTCAAAATGGCGGAAAATCTATATAAGCGGAAGTTATGGGTTCTTGAGGCAAATGTGTTCCTCATGAGGAGAGACATCTCTGTGCAAAGTTTCATGTCTCTACCACATACGGGGCATGAGATATGCACATTCAAAGTTTGACATTTCAGTGGGTTGCTATAGCGCCCCCCTTTGGCCAATTGATGTAATATTGCTTCATTGGCATCCTCCCATGACCCTCTACCACTGTGCCAAATTTCACATGGATTGACCAAGTCCGTGAGGAGAAAAACGTGGAACACACACAGACAGAGTTTTGGTCATTATATGTTAAATTGACTGGATCATATTTCGCTTCAGGCCTTTAAAAAGATCCTCTTTGGTTAAACGGTCTTCTACAGCAATAAAGGGTTTATATGCTTTGTTTTGCTTTATGTATTTGGAAAACTATATTTAGCCTCTCCTATAGCCTGCTAGAGTAAACACTAATTCCACTCAACATTACATTTAGATAATAATAATAATATTTCAACACCTGCTGAGTCATCACTCACACTCTTTTCCAAATGTCCCCAGCTGGTGTCAGGATTCAGACCAGCAACCTTCCAAGTACAAGCTTCTCTTCCCGAGCTTCCAAACCCCGAAAACCCCGTCTGAACCTCCTAATGGTCACGTCTGAAGCCAGGAGAACCACCAGCCCAAACAGCTGGAACCAGATCAACTCCCAGGAGACCTCAACCTCCCAGCGGCTCGGCGGAGCTTCCAGGTTTCTGGACAGTGAAGATTTCATCACAGGTTTGATTTCTGCTGTGGTAGCCAAAACCAGTAAACAGCAGAAACCAGATCAGCGGGTCAGTGGTAGAGAAGAGATCATGTCACCCAGATCCAGAGATATTTTACCCAGTTTTGTCATTCTGTTTCTCTGCATCTGTTTCAGTCTGCTTTGCACTATGACATATGCTTTTCATGTTTTAGGTTACAGACACTCAACAGCCACTTTATTAGGTACACCTGTCCAACTGCTTGTTAATGCAAATAGTTAACCAAGCAGTCACCTATACAGCAACTCAATGCATGTAGGCGTGTAGACATGGTGAAGATGACCTGCTACATGCTACATGAGCGTGGCGTGGTTGTTGGTGCCAGACGAGCTGGTCTGAGTATTTAGTTACTGAGTATTTTACTGGTATCAAAGTATGAAAAAATCTTAAACCGCTTACACAGAAAATTCACTCCTCTGCTTCTCCGCCTTTCTGCTCAGTACGTCCCAAACTCATATTTCTGCCAGATGATATCAAATTATCGCCAAATGCACTGATTTGGTTCACTGCATGTGTTATGAGCTGTTAAGAGCTGTTAGTCACGCTCAGTGTGTAAGCAAGTGTAGCTATCAGGAGAGTCGTCAGGAAAACAGTTGGGACAAATCCCAAAGCTTAAATACACTAACGTATAATGTGCTTGATCTTTTATAACAGTCGCCTGCTCTACATGTATCTTCCTTACTGCTCTTCATAACAGCACATGTAATGGTGTATGTGTCCGTGTGTACTGTCAATGATGTCTTTCCTGTTTTCCTCCTCTGCTCTGTCATGTCCGCATTTGGGTTACAAACACACACACACACACACACACACACACACACACACATGTACAGTAGGAGGATGCAGTAGTAAGCAGCAGTGACGTCAGGCCGATGTGCGATCAACAGCCGGATGACAAGACGAGTCATGGATAAGGTCAAGGTGTCCCTCACACACACACACACACACACACACACCACACACACACACACACACACACAGCTGAGCACAGTGCTGCAGATTCAGCTTTCCCTCCAGAGGAAAGACAGGGAGGAAGGAAGAAAGAGCAAAATTATTCATTCATTTATTTTTATCTTTGAGGAACCATTATCATGTTGTTGTCTTTCTGTTTCCAGAGAATCAAAATGGCCTCATCACTTACTCATAATATACTGGATTAAATATATATCTTACTGTATAATGACGAAAACTCTGTGTGTGTGTGTGTGTGTGTGTGTTCCACGTTTTTCTCCTCACTGACTTGGTCAATCCATGTGAAATTTGGCACAGTGGTAGAGGGTCATGGGAGGATGCCAATGAAGCAATATTACATCAATTGGCCAAAGGGGGGCGCTATAGCAACCCATTGAAATGTCAAACTTTGAATGTGCATATCTCATGCCCCGTATGTTGTAGAGACATGAAACTTTGCACAGAGATGTCTCTCCTCATGAGGAACACATTTGCCTCAAGAACCCATAACTTCTGCTTATAGAGATTTTCCACCATTTTGAATTTTTTGAAAAACACTTCAAATGGATCTCTTCCTAGGAAGTTTGAGCGATCTGCATGAAACTGGTGAACATAATCTAGGGACCAATATCTAAAGTTCCCTCTTGGCAAAAGTTGGAAAACTTACTAAAACTGAGCTTCTATAAGGCAATGAATATTGCGGAGGGCGTGGCTCATCACATAAAGGTGTATAACATCTCAAGGGTTTCACCCATCACCACGCAACTTTGTAGGCATATGACCACACATAATCTGAGGGGACCCCTCCATTATTGACCCCATCAAACAAAATGGGGGCGCTAGAGAGCTCATTTCTTATCTAGGCCGAACCGCCATATGGATTTTTACTAAACTTGGTAGATATGTAGAACAGGACGCCTCAAGGTGACTGGAGAAATTTAACTCTAATAGGCAACTGGGTGGCGCTATAACAACGGAAAAATGCTTAAAAATGGCTAAAATGCGACTGATCGCTGTGGCTCCCCCTGTGGACCAATGTTGTTGTATTTTCTAATGTTTGGTATGACTAAGTCATGGTATGGTCTGCTGTACATAATCACAGAAACTGTCAGTCAGTCATTCTGTCTGTCCCACGTTTTTCTACTGACTGACGTGGTCAATCTATGTGAAACTGCACATAGGCATTGAGGATTGGCATAGGTAGAAGGTGACAAAGCTACCAATGGCTATGGACTAGTTCTCTAGGAAGAACAGATTAGAAAGAAGAAATGAAACATAATCTGTATCAAAGAAATACATAGATTTGCTCTGGTTTCAGTCCCATTGATCTTCTCCAACACTTACTCATCCCATCTCGTCAAATTGTGAATCGTCAATTTACGCCTACTTAAAGTGCTTGTTTTTGCCATTGACAGGCTCAGATTGTTATTCTAAGTGTCTGACAACATTATGGAGACGATCCCGACAAAGACAGACCTCTTTGCTAAAGACTAAGATTCTTTCTGTTCAACCAAAAAGCCACCAGACTCAATTTAAAAAAAATTATTATTTTATCATTGTATAACACAGCTCATTCAGAGTCCACAAAAACAAAATAAAATCACAGAAGCCACATTGATTCATCTTTCCACTGTTTCGACAATCAACAACTCTGGTTTGGTTGAAATTAACCCATATTTCACCCAGTTACAAGTGAAAACATGCTGGTTTTATGCACATCAAAATTACTGTTTTTTTAAATGGAGTCTGGTGAGTTTGCAGATGGCAATTTCAAAGTCTGTCTCTGAAAGGATCCATTCTATAATGTTGTGAGACACTTACTCTAACAGTCTGAGCTGTCAGTGGCAAAAACAGACACTATTTGGTGGACATACATTGAGGATGCACAATTGCCCCAAGTGGTTACATTGCAGCCTGTTTCACTGCAGCCTGTCGCTCAGTGTCTAACCAGTTGTCTCAAAAAAATGTCCCCAATTGTTAATCAGACACAAATATGAGGGATAACAGGGTTCAGGATGAAAAATACCAAAATTATCCTTTAAGTCCAAGTCCAGTTGCAAGTCTTTCTGTTTCATTTTGTTAGGTCGAGTCTGAAGTCATCAATCAAAAAGTCATGTGACATGCTCTGAATGTCACATACAGAACCTTTACTGTCTAATACAAGTGTGAGGTACAGAAGGTAATTGTGTGGTAATTATTGTCGGACCTTTTCCCTCACAGCTTTCTGACACAGCAGTTCTCACAGGATCCAGAACACAGACGACCATCGCGTGGAAGAAGAAATGCCAGAGTGAGGGAGAGCCATAGACAGACGGAGAGAAGGAGTGAGGTGCCCCTGTGTCCCTGGTCACACCAGTGGGTAACCACACACTTCATCCCATGGCTCCAGACACACACACACTCACACACAATGAGGCCAATGATATGTTGGGAAACGTAGTGAGGGGGAAACCTGAGAAGGGGAAAAATGACCGAAGAAGAAAAACAATAACAAGAACGACCAAAAAAGATGGACGCCCTGTCTCTGTGTCACCGGGAGTTTTTTTTTTTTTTACTTCTCTGTCTCTGTGTTTCTGTATTACTCTGTAACTCTGTCTCATCTGCATTTGTCTACATACTGTATCCTGACACTGTCGAGTATATGTGCTAATTTTGACATTTGTTTGAACAGGAAATACAAGGAATACAAGACATGCACCAACAAATATCAAACTGAAAACTTTCTGTTTCTGTTTTTATTCCCAGGTCGTCTGAAGCTGACATTTTATCGCACCTCTCTGCATTTCATAGCGATGCACAGGGCTTCTTTTAGCACCTTTATATGATGTACAGCTGGAAAACGTTTTAACACATGTTTAAAATGGAGGACATGGAAAAGATGAGGGCAGAGTCTTCAGCCCCTTTCACACTGCCTGTTCAGGTTGGGAATATTGTGCTGTTATGCCACCACTAATCCATGTAAAAACAAGATGGCAGCCGATCCTGACACAAAAGTGGGCAAAACCTGATCACATTTAACGATTAAAACCTGTGTATTGCTGATTAATAATGTTTGTAGTTTGATATGGCAACAAATTTGACCAATTTTAGCAACAGTAACATGCTGAGATACTGTTAATAACGAAGCACTCGTTTGAGGACATTTGGATCTAATTACTGTTGGCAATGTTTAGTTTATTATACTTATCGGGTCCTATTGATCCCAAATAGCTAGGAGAAATTAAAAAACATGCCAAACAAGAGTTCAGGTCTCAGGAGGATATATAGTGCGATCTCTGTGTGAAAAAGATTCTTGTCTTTGGATCTGGTTTTTACTGAATGAATTTTTTTTTTTTTAATGAATTTTACTGAAAAAATGCTTTCATGCACATTTCTTTAAAGAAGCAGGTTTAACACCAGTTTGTTTGACATCAGGTCTGCATTGCAGTGATAAAGGGTTAGGGGGTTAGGACTAACTCTAACACTGAATGTTTATGATTTCATGGTTTTGGACTCTTCTGTGGTATTTAGAGCCATTAAACTGATTTCGAACAATGTAATTTCTCAGAAGAGAAAATAAAATATTTATAGCTGATGCCCATAAAATCTGCCTGTATAATTCAGTTATAAAAGTTTATAAATTAAGCTTTAATTGCAAATCAACATGAGACAAAATATTTCTAGAACTTCCTGCTTCAAAACTTTTTGTTAATCAGGATGCAGATTGTGTATTTGTGTGCATTCCATTTTTCATCCTTTAGTCTCTTGCTAATTCTTATTCTTTGCATTTCCCTCCCTCTTTCTTTCTGTCTCTTTCTTATCATGTTATCATGTTTCTCTTTTTGTAGTTTTCCGTCACCATAGCTTTCTTCATCTCTTCTCTCCCTCTCTTCACTACATTTTCGTCCCCATCACTTTCCCTCCTCCCTCCCTCCCTCTTTTTGTCTTTTTCCTCAATTTCCCACACTCGTTCTCTCTCTGTCTGCTGGCAGGCATGTGCGATGCTTACTACGGCGTCATGCTGGGTCACCACGCCACACACACACACACACACACACACACACACACACACACACACACTCCCACGCGGCGTCAGTGCCTGTTATAGTGACAACGCCGCGGACAAAACCAACAACAGACAAATATATAAAAGTGGGCTGAAATTCCAGTTAATTTTAGGAGATTTCCACATCAGCGCTGCTCTCATAAACCCGGTATTTAGACATGCATGTAGGTTTAGGGAAACCAGGGGAGCCAGAAAGATAAATAGACTGAATTATAACAGAAAGTTTTGGAGCCAGTCATCCCCAAATAGCACGGGTACTTTTGTAACGGGTTCAAAAATAGACTTTCGAGACCACAGATGTCCCTAAAAATGTCCTCATGTGTTCTCACACAGACAGTCTTTCATTTAGGTCTCATTTTTGCTCTTGTTTGTGCCGCTTTTCCCATGTTTTCTTTTTTTTTTGTTAACTGTTTCTCATGTTAAATGTTGTGAGACGTTGGAAATGTAGAAGTAGGAGAGAGGAGGATGAGAGGGAGAGATGTAAAGAGGTTATCTGAAACACGCAAGATGTGAAAAAGTGGGATAAAAACAAAGCAAGCAGGACATGAGTAATAAATTAGATAAAGTGTATTATTAAATAAAGATGGTTACTATGCAGGGAACGTTTTGGACTGCTTGCACCACTTTATTATCTCTAAATGTTTTGTCCATTTCACCTTTTCTAATTTGTTACATTTAATATTGTTCTAAATTTTTATTCAGTTTCCCTTCTTAATCCAAATTGACTGTGTGCATTAATGACATTGTGTTGTCCCACTTTGTCATGCTTTATCCCCTTTTACTTATTTCCATATTTTTTTTATTCATGACATTCTGTAACACCTTTGAAAGTATGAAAAGAAATTTCAGAGGAGGAGATTAAACAGCGAGCAGAGCAGTAGAAAAACAGGCGAATGAGGAACAAGAATAGAACAAGACTGAGCTTTTTCTCTGGATTCCTGCTGACTCAGATTCTGGCTCACTGATTGGCTGGCTTGACTATGTTTCCACGGTGATAGATGGGTTCCACCAATCAAGGTTAGCGGTCAGGCCTGCCCGGGATCTGAACCCGCAACCCACAAGCCCTTCAAAGCCAAGGCCACCAAACCAGCAGACCTCAGAGGTTTAACACCCACACCTTGGCTCCCACTGATGAGAGGGGGAGGAGGGAGGGAGCGAAAAGACAGAGGGAGGGAGGGAGGTAGAAAGTAAAGAAAAGCAGAGGGTAAGAGGAGGACACTTTGGAAAGAGGAGCAAAAAGAGAGAGGAAAGTGAGGAGAAGAGACACTTAAGAAAAAGAAGGGGCTGGCTTTTTTTTTAAGAATTTCCAAAACTGTATGTCTCATGATCACGACCACTTTACTCAGCAATTATTGAAGCAGAGGTGTGAAAACAGGTGGGGCTTGAACATTTCTCAAGTTCTCTTTTTTAAATCCTTCACACTGCTATTTGTGTCACTTCTTTCATGTCATTGTTACAATAATTGAACTGTGGTTAAGGTTGTGGAGCGATCGAGATCATGCTTTAACACATTCATGACACGCTGACTGTCTACAAAACAGGAAACGACCTCCAATAGCCTCCTCTACTGCACAGAGGCTGTTCCAGTCCATCAAATTAAGAAAAAACAGTATGACACAAAGGGAAGTAAAAATAAAAAAATACAAAGAAACAGCAGATGTGAATCTAAAACATCCGTCTCCAGTCTGGAGGAGCAGAGTCAACTAATTTTGAATATAAACGTTAAAGCGCTGTGTTAAACGTGCCTCAAATTGGATGCGATTACAATGTGAAAACTTCTTCTTAGCAGTGACCCAGATTTCCTACAGTGTTTCACCAGACCTCTGGGAACGTTTGACGTAGTAGGTAGACAAAAAACAGTAGCTAAATTTGGCTAATTAGCTAGTAACGTTAGCCTGACAAGGGTGCATCCATGTACACAGTTGAAATCTGAAAGGCAGTTACACTCAAGCAAAATTACTAACCCAGCCAAAAACAAGACTGCAGTCCTTTCAGTCATGGACCCAACCACACACAATAGTTTTAGTCCACTTCTCTTGTACACTTTCTTCAACTTGCCGTGTAGCAAGTACGTGGAGTTTTTCACTTCCTGCACCCCCATCTGAATTTTGCAAGTCATAAGAGTCACAAGATTGCAAACAACCTATTCTTTGAGAAGTGTATCACTCGTATCATGCTGCGTTCAGTGGCCATTCAGAGCAACACTTCTGCCTTCAGATATGATCAGCATTGCTGTGCAAGTTCACGCTTCACATGAGCCAGCTCAAAGTTCAGTTCACACAGATTCAAGTGAAGTAGTTTATGCTCATGTCTTCCTTCAAGAAAAAATCCTGTGATCATCATTCACTCGCAGATATTTCCCAAGACTGGTCAGATGCTTCAACTTGATGGGTGGGTATTGGACCCAAAGCAGCACCAAACAAATTTACAAAAAGTTACTGACTTGTTCATTAAAGTCCTTCAAATATCCAAATGACAACATGAATATATTAATAATGCTGAGCGTGGTCAGTACGGTGCTGTTAACTGTGGCGGGAACGTATGACGAGGCAGAAATCTGGACCCTGAGGCTAGACCAGTTGGGAACCACTGGCTTAAAGCATACTCCAGTTTTAAGGCAGAGACAAGAGGGACGTTAAGGATGAAAGAAAGAAGGGAGGGAGAAGGGGAGGATCGGAGAAACAAGAGAAAAACAAAAGGAGTGATTGATAAGTGGAATGACAGCAGGGGGAGGACAGAGGAAAGTGGGAGCAGGCATAGAGCAGAAAACAGAGAGAAGAAAGACAAGGACACACAGAAAGAGAAAGAGACAGAGAGAAGAGACCAGATTAAAAGAGTGGAGGAACACAAATAAAAAGTGGCAGTGGAAGGAGAGGGAGGGAGAAGAGGAACAAAATAAAATAGCTCTGTGGTCAGATAAATGTGTCAGGCCCTGGTGTCTATTAAAAGTAAAGTGGAGGTCAGGGGTCGTTCTGTCTTTCCTGTGAGTAGTGGAAATAGACCAAGTGTCACCAGGTTACTGTCAACAAAAACACAATTCAGCTTCCTCCCAATCGGGGAAATGTGGATCCCACAGTTTTAATCCAACACAGAGGCTGGAATGATCTTTCAGTTATTGTCCTTGACCTCATGTTTGATGTTTTCCTTTCATGTCCTGAACTTCTATTACACCACTGTGTATGAGTGTTTTTTTTTTTCCAAATCATAGAAACTGCTTTTATGCTTCACTGTTCCTAAAAAAGTTCTTTATGTGGTATGGAATAGGATAAAGAGATTTTCTGTGACCTCATACGGTCCTGCCAACATTAATACAAGCTGTTACCACAGTAAACCTCCTCCTGTCCCCAGCAGCCCCTCTGACAGGAAGTGAACGCAGAGCTACTTCCTGCAGAGACAGGAAACAGGAAGCAGTGGGGGTATGGAGGAGAGCCTGACATCCTGCGGCCGAGAGGGAAAGAAAAAGCCCCCTCATGACATCATCTGGTCCACCCGGAGTACAGAGCAGATCACCAGAGACACTGAGTTTGGTTGCAGCACTTTAGTGTTGAAGAAACTTCATAGACAGAGCTCAACATTAGCAAAGTCCCAAACCTGTTTAGCTTCTCTTGCTACGGCTGCAAAGATTAACCTCCCACAACTGCACATGTGTGGTTCTTGAGACAATTCTTGATTTCAGTTGACGTGGCACAGTACAGTATTATAAGAAGAAATTTATATTAAGGTGATATCTATCTAACATAATGCTGTTCAAATGTTCACTATAGAAATATCTTTAAAGGTACAATCAACACAGAGGTTGGATTGGGGCCTGTCTCATTTCTACCCCTTAAATCTTCCACTTGGTATTGAGTGCCCTCGTTTGCGAGATAACCCTTGATGAGGGAAGTGAGAAATATTAGAGTAGAGATCTTTCCCTAAGAAATGGGACACCGATTGACGCAAATCAGCGTAGCCGACATGCAGGCATACGTAACGTGTAGTAGCGACGCAATGAAAATGCCTGTTTTTTGGCGTGTGCTATGTCTGTTTGATGAATCAACGGAGAAGAAATGCTGAAAACAGGAGGCGCCTACGACGTTTTCTACTTCTCATCGATTTTGTTCGGGTAAGTCGATTTGTTTAAATATTTTGACGCGGTGTTCAACTGAGTTGCTAATGAGTTTACGCTAGTCCAACCATCTGTTGTTTGTGCAGCCTACATTCCAATCGTACAGTTACAAATTGTTTTCCCAAACTTGACGAAGTTGCTGAATTCGCAAGGTGTTCTAGGAAATTTCATCTTCCACTTTGGGACACCACTAGCCTAAACATGAACGTGCACAACCAAGTGCAGGTGGGTATTTGTAGCGGAGGTGTGGGTACTGGGACAGGCCCACGATTAGGTGTATTTTTAAACAGACTTTTTCACTTGGTTTTGAGAATGAGAACAAATAAATGAGAAGTAATCTTGGATTTACTTCTCCAAATCCAATAAAGAGCAGAACAGAGCTGCTAACGTAAACTCTGATAAAGCGGTTTACAGCACACAGGAGCAGTTTTACACCAGCTTCCACACAATAAATGTTCCAGTTCTAAATTAAGCTTTTTCTAAAGTCACCAGTATAATGATGATAATAATAATAAGGTTAGGGAAAAAGTTTTCCCTGTTGTAGGGATGAATGAGGTTATGTGTATGAAGGGTTATCATGTCCACCTCATCAGAAACTGGGGAGGGATTAAGAGGAATATTGGATTTCTCCGTAACGTCTTAACGCATTCGCTAACGTTAGCTTTGATAGCGAAACAAACTTTAGGAAACCATTCAAGTGTCGTCCTCCTTTGTAAAAGTCCATTCTCACTGAGGGCGAATATCCATGTGGATTATTCTCACGGAAAAGTATAAAAGCTGATTTCATGGGTTCTTATGGAAGTTTGCACAACGGCGCGGAGATTTCGTGCGGTAAAAAAAGTTTTCGCCCAGACTTTGATTGTTTGTTTATAGTGACGTCATGCAGACCCGGGAGAGTCCGAAATCCAGTCAGGCAGGACAGTATGGGAGAAAGGTTGATAAACCACGTTTCACAGCAACCCAGATTGGTTTCCTGTGACATCATCCATCCACTGAGTGAGAGTGTACGGGTCGGTCAGTGTTTACTTATTCAACAAACCAACAGAACGTGCTCGCCAGCGTTAGCTAATGTCTGTGGAGACTTGTTTTGCCTCCAGCTAAGCCCCGCCCCCCAAAACACATCACACTGTTTAACTGTAAAGGGTCTGTTACTAAAGAAAGTGACACCAGTGGACCCACCATGTCCATGAGAAGCTGCAGTAGTACAGTAGTTAATATACAATTCCTCCATGATGAAGTCACATGCAGCGGCTGGACGACTCACAGCTCTGCAATCAAATGATCCTCTGTTTTATATTAATATGAAGATTACCATATGATGTCATCTAGCTACAGTTTCAGCTATGATCTTCATACAAGATCATTAATATACTTAACCTGTCACATCTCGCTGATAAACACATGGTCGCATGGATTCAGTAGATACGTTTGTCTTCCCGCCAGATGTAAACAGATTTAAAGAGAAAAAAGAAAGTGTAAAACACAGTCGCAGACCAAAGTCACACATCTGCACACAAAACACTGAGGCAAGACTGCGAGTCTCGACTGTATCTGTCATCAATTCCTATTTAATATGTCACACACACACACACACACACACACACACACACACACACACACACACACAGAGCATTATTTAATGTTCAGTGGTCAGAGTCTGAGTGGAAATTCAAAAGCACATGGACATAAAATAGAAAGTTTTGGTCACTTACACACACACATACAAATTTATGGTATAATGATACACACACACACACACACACACACACACACACACACACACACACACACACACAAACGTTAATGCAGGAACATTACAGTGCAGTATTCATAACAAAGTTGCAAGTTGCACAAACTAACAAACAAACACATTTACTGTGTAAACCAGCCGTCAGCTCACATCAGAGTCTGTGAAATCACACACACATGGAAGACCGCAGACACACACACACACGCACACACACACACACACACACACTCACACACAGTTAGTGAGTCAGTGTGCAGTTGTGGTGACTGATCTGACATCCTAACCACATGTGGCCAATAAAACACCACAGAGACAGAAAGAGACGGGAAAATCCCTCTCTTTCTCTCCCTTGAACTCTCTTTCATAGTCTCTCTCTTAATCAGTCGCTCTCTTTCGAACACATGGATGTACAAATTCCATTCTCTCTGCCTCTCCCCGTATTTCTCTCTGGAGTCTCCTTTTTTCCTCGGTGTCTATCTCCATATGTATCTTTAATGTCTGCCTCTCGCTCCCTCACCATTCATTCACACTGTGAACACAGTAACGAAGAAATCACAGATGATGAGCTGTTTCTCTGAGGAGATACGAATGTGGGCGGATTCACTTTGTAGGAGGCTCCAGGGCATTAATGAGATACTGGGCCGGTTTTAACCCACGGTTCCTGCAACTCTCTGTGCAGCATGTAGAGTTTTTCAGTGTTAAGATAACTGCCAGATCCAAGGTTATGTGGTAATTTGATTAAACACAATGGGGGCGCCACAAATAGGCGAAGAAAAAAAAATCAAAATGTTTATCTTTTAGTATTTTTTACTAATACTCGTCCATCTTTACAGGCTCCTCTTCTTGCTACTTCTTTCCTCAAACTCCCCTTCTTTATTTCTTTCTTTCCTTCCATCTCTGTTTTCACCTGGCACGACCATCCTGATGACGTGAGCGCAACATGCTCTTCAGTCTGGACCAGGGCCGATTGCTCTCTCCCTAAAATTTCATAGAAGAAATGGTCAAACATGCACTACTGAATTTACATTAAAATAAGAATTTACATTGCATTAAACGTGCGCTAGGATGCGTTTCACATCATGACTATGATGTTCAAACACCAGCTGTTTATCACCAGTGTTCAAACGCGACCTTCCTGTCATACATTCTCGTGTCAGCGCGGTGGACACGGAGCCTCCAAGCATTCCTATGAGACAGCGCTGAGCAGGTTTTGTTCATGCAGCAAAGCGAGACGCTCATTGGATAAATGCGACAAAATCGTCACTTCCAGGGAGGCTCAGCTCCCTGGGACCTAATGGAGCGGTAGGTGGGAGAGGACGCTCTGTGTGCGCATGATGATTGGAGGAATTGTCAAAAAGGCTGAACCCCTTTGTGACTGACAGCGCTTTGGAAATACACACCGGCATCGTTGCATTTCGAGCTCAGTCAAATGTGGATATTTGCGAGTGGAGTCGTCTGACAGAGTGCCGTCCGGAGTTCCTTATTTCCATAAGCGATACAGCTCATTTTCACCGTTTGCACAGCACAGTTCAGGTGTTTAAACCCATCTGAAAATCTGTGAGGTGTGTGTTGCTCTGGCTCTGTGGCATGAGTGTGTGAAAAACGGCTTCAATTAAATGTTCCTTTCATAAGTTACTGCCTCGCTACGATATGACAGATGTTATGATGTAAACTTAAAGTGAGCTTCCCCTGTTTGAAAGACCAGCAGCTGCCACTGGTCTGGACCCACTGCTACCCCAAACACAAAATCAAATCGGTGCCAATCACAGATCCACACCATAGCTGACAACGCAAGCAGCCAATCAGGGTCTGCGTTGTAGCGGATGACGTAAAAGGCAGCAGCTTGCAGAACAGTTAATGGACTGCATGTGTATAGCATCTCTCTAGTCTTCGGACCACTCAAAGAACTTTTACACTACAAGTCACATTCACACACTGGGCTACTTCACATGGTGCCACCTGCTACTCAGTTACCATTCACATGCACTGTCCCTTTTCTATTATACCTTTATAGACTCTCTTCACAAAGGTTGTGTAGAAAAAGTTTTATAGATTGTCATTTTAAGAACAAAAAGCTTCACGATGTATTACGGGAACAATTAAAAGGCTTCTCGTAACCAAACGACAACATTATAGAGACCAAACATTGTTCGATGGGCCGCACGAAACCTGCAGAGCCTGATGTGAAAGTTCATGTCTGTTTGCAAACAGAAACACAGAAATTACTGGAGTCTTACACACACACACAAACACACACATGCACACACCATGTACACACCCTGGAAGATCACGTGTGTTAATTTCCAGCTGGGAGAAGGGGAATCCAGCCTTGTGTTATCTTTTCCAGTCAGGGTAACATGCAGCGGGGTGAGGTGTTCCCACAAAAATATACACCTCTTCCTCTCTCCCTCTCTGCACACACACACACACGCACACATACAGAGGTACACACACCCTTTCCGAACATCCCAAACTTCCACAGGAGTTTCCTCCTCGTTGCTCGCATTCCTGTCAGTTACCTCAGCAAGACACACACTGTTAAAAACCCTCACACCAACACACACACACACGCTGAGTACAGTAAATGACCCGGTGTAGGAAAACACACACACTCTCCACACCGCACACAATCCCCAGTCTGGTTTTTACGACCCAGTTCCATGTACAGCCTTCTGTTCTCTAACCAAAAGATAATTGAATCTTATGGAAATGTTAATAAAAAAAGCTGCAAGTCAGACAAAAGGACGCGGAGAAGGAGAGTGTGAGAGTGAGGTGAAAACGGGGTAAATGGGGTGAAACAGAGCAAAATGTGGTGAAAAAAAATGTTAAAAAGAGGCAAGGTGAAGGGAGAGCAGGAGAAAGGAAGGAGAAGGATGGAAAGATACACATGTAAATGGTGAAAACAAGAGGACAGTTTGGCAGAAAGAGAGATAAACAGCTTGGATAAGGGGAAAATGAGACAGAGGTTGGGAGAAGATAAGACAGACAAAGATAAATCAGGTGAAAAGGAGGAGGATTAGGAGAAAAGGAATGAAAGGGAGACTAAATCTGATGAAAAGATGAGGCAAAATGATGAAAACTGAACAGACGGGGAGATAATAATCTTGTTAATTCACATTTTTCTTAACTGAAGAGATAATAATTGCTTTAATTATTTTCTTAAGTGACTGCTGCCGTAGAAAAGTAATGGAGTAATGGGGAGAAAAGGAAAAAGGTGAGATGAAAGGACACAAAGGAAGGAAAACGGGACGACAAATAGAAAGGTGGACAAAGACAGAGCAAAACAAAAGTCAGGAATCAAACTCGTGGGAAAGAGAAGAAAAGTCGAAGAGAAAATTGCAGTGGCTGGGGGGGCTGAGAGGGAATAAAACAAGACCGAAAACTGACACAAAAAAGAGACGAGAGAATGAGAGAACAGTTTTTCCTTGTTCCAAATGTTTTCTTTTGAGACCGTCAGTGGTTTGTTCGGGGGGAAACTGTCCCGCCGAGCCAAACTCATTTAGCATCGGATCTGAACCCGGGGAGGACAGAATCAGAGCAGATCACAGAGGATTACGGCACCGCACAAACACTGAGGTGATTGTCTTCCTGTCTCCCTGTTTTCTCCTCTTCTCCTCCTTCTCCCACCCCTCCTTTTTCTGAGCTACTTCATATCTGTCCAAGGACCAGGAGACATGAGGACTGAGATCATCAGCTTCACAGTGGACACTGAGAAATACAGCTGTAAAATATCTGACTGTACATTTACAGCAAATAACTGGCTACTAGTTGCATTACTTTCATAGTAAATTAGCATTTTTACAGTAAATACTTGTGAAGCGACAGCTACACTGTGATCTCACAGTAGTTATGTCTGCATATTACTGTGATTTAGCAGTATGCTCCCACAGATTTACTGTACCTTGCTGTAATCTCACAGTTAAACTGCTTCTGTAAAATTACTGTATGTACCTGCATGAATTCTGACTTTTGTTTAATATCACAGTAAAAGCCCGTAAGGCTGCTTTCACACCTGCCCTGTTTGGTTCAGTTCAATCAAACTCAAGTTTGTTTGCCCCTTAAGTGTGGTTCATTTGTGCAGGTGTGAACACAGCAATCACACTCAGGTGTGCACCAAAACAACCGGACCGAGACCTTCTTGAAGAGGTGGTCTTGGTCCGGTTACAAACAAACTCTGGTGCGGTTGGTTTGTGGTGAGAACGTGTTCCGACCTGGATGTGAAGCAACTGCAGTCACATGACACATTGTTTGGGTTAAACATGAGCATGTTACAGTCCTGGAGGATTATTAATATGCACCTCCTCCTGTACTGCCTTAATATGCACATTCAGCACATCCAATGCATCAAAACATTGTTTTCTAGTTGGAGCCGCGCCTCGTTTTCAAACTGTATGGTTTGACTAAAATGAACAATGACAGCAATATAGTCCACGATGAGCAGTGCTAAAATCAACCTGCGTAGTTGTCCCTCCATTGTGACATTAGAAAGTGTCACATTTATCTTGCAAGTGTTCTCTTCTTCAACGTTGGCTTTACTTCCTGGATTTTTCCCACATGGAAATTCTGACCAATCAAGAGCAGCTTTCTCACACAAGGCATTTCTGGTCCACTTGTAAATGCTGCTGTGAGAACACGAACCAACTCTTGACAATTATACAACTTTGGAACAAAATCAGTCCCTGATTCAGACCAAAGGAGACACTCTAGGGCTGAAAGCACCCTAAGGTGATAATAATGTAATTTACTGTGAAATAATGTAGTTACATCTTGCAACTTACTGGAAATAATTAGCAGCATGTAAATACTGTTTGTTCTGGAAGATGCTGCTTATTAGTAGGTGGGATTATGAATGGGGGGACGCCGTCTCTCTTACTTCGCACAGCCACAAAAAGCGGCCACGTAAATAAATAATAAGAAGGACGAGCCTGTACACGTACAAAATGCTCCTAGCAGCCTGCTCCCACAGCTTTTGTGTCAACTGAAAATGAAAATATCGTCCGGTTGGTTTTGGTGCGCACCTGAATGCAATTGCTACGTTCACACCTGCCCAAACGAACTTGAGTTTGATTGAACTGAAGCTTTGGAGGTGGACCATCATTAGTAAAGTGTTACAGGAAGGAGCCATGGATGTAAACAGGAAATAGTTTATAACCTGCATGTTGCAAAGTCGGTGAAGATTCTCAGTCATCCAGGTCATGGTAATCGTTTTCAGAACTGAAGAAGCTTCTTGGATGAGAGGCGAAACGTCTTCAAGAAACGCAAGCAAGTCCAGTTAGCTACGCTATTAGCAGCTACGGTCTTTAAGGTCTTCACACATACCAAGACTACAACTGTGTCAACTTTTAGCTCATCTTCTTTTCCAATGAAACCTTTTTAAAAAACATCATCTGTCTCAAAAGTAACTAAGAAACCTTTGATTCCTGATCAGGACAGTCTGACAGAAAGTCAAGATAGATAAAATCCCAAGTGTTCAGACAATGTTTGCCACAAATCCATACGTTAAATAACTCGCTGCATACTCTACATGTTTTTGTTTTCATCAGACAAAATTGTATGAGATGTTTCTGTTGTGTTGATCTGAAGATGTTTTTGTTTAATCCAGCCGAGCTCTGCGCCCCAGAGACTCACAAACCAAAGTGAAACCTTAGACGTGTTTATTTTGTAACAATATTTTATAAAACAGAACAGATCCACTTACAGCCAACCCACATTTTTCAAATATAAACACAAACAAAACCATTTTCTACAGAAAAATATAAAAATGATCCCTGTCAGACAGATTTAGAAGCATCACAGTGACACTTCTGGGAAAATCCTGGTTTTAATTTGTCATTATATGACTGCTGAGAAAACGGCCTTTGTTTTAATCCCAAAATCTTGGGTGTTTCTTTTTTTTTCTCCAGATAATTATTACCAAAAGCCCCAGAGTTATTGCACGACTCCAACAAAAAAAAAAAAAAAAAAAAAAAAGGAAAAACGCCTGTCTCTCTGATGTTCTTTGTGTGTCACAGTAAATTAAAATGGAAACAAGACTCTGTTTGGTGTCAACAGAAAAGAATGTCAAATGCAGATGTAGAAGTATTTTTTTTTAATACTTTGCTTGAACTGCTGCTTCTCTGCGGCTCCGTCCTCTAGAGGAAATGTTTGGAAAAATCTACTGTTGCTCTGTTTTCAACCAATGGTGGCCACAAGGAACGGTGTGGTAAATATAACTGGCTTCACTGTACAAGATACATGATTTTCTTCTACTGTTTCATGCCCCCAAAAAAGTATTGTCTGTAGGACTAATGCAGAACAGATGCAGGATAAATTCTTGAAGAGTGACTTCTGTTTTTTTTTTTTTTTTTCTGCTCCCATTGTATACATAAATATTACAGAGTAGATGCTACATAAACACATACAGAGAGACCTCGACAGTGGCTGCAACTGTTGATTTTTCATTTTCTCAGCACAAAACAAAACCACAGATTTTCATTTTAATTTCCAGCTCGATAACATCGGTGTGGGAGGGAGAGTTTCTGGTGAGCTGGTGTCACTGGTGGAGCAAAGTTTTACAAGACCCAAAGATACATCTTTAGCATTATACACTTCCGTACACACACACACACACAGCACACAAAAGTCCAGTCACTGCTGCGATGCTTTTATGTTCAAATCATCTTCAAAGAAATAGTTCAACATTTGGGGAAATAAACTTTCTTCCTGATAACGTGGGCATCATTATGGTTGTCATGTGTGTGAGATCAATAACGAGCTGGTGTCGGGAGGCGATTAGCTTAACTTCAAAGACAACGAGCAACAGACACAGCTCGCCTAATTAACACCTTTTATAAATTAGAGGGTACAATCAGCAGTCTGTGGTTTTACGCAGAGTTACGCAGAAGCAGTAATTGCACAGCACCACTCCCCCCGAAAACCACAAATGATCACTTTAACGTTTCTGCTCGTGTTCAGATTAAAGGGATAGTTTGGATCTGTTAAAGTGGGGTTACATGAGGTACTTATTCACAACCAGTGTTTTACCTTCAGTGGATGGTGGTCAGCAATCCGAACAAACTCTTTTTAAAGTCACACAATAACACAAACTCACTGATCAAGGCAGCGGTAGACCAGTAGCTCCTGTGTTCAGCGATGTTAAATTACTGTTTTTGACTAGCAGCATCAGACACTGACAAAGAAATCCATGCTTTAATGTCGGCGTGATATGCAGCCAGTCGCCCTTATAGTTTAACAGCAGTGTCAGGGGTAATGTGGCAGGACAAGAACAAAAGTTAAGAGCAGGCAGGAGCAGGGATCCTAAAGCTAACCATGTGCGTTTGTTGTTGAAGGAAAACAAAAAAAAAAGTAAATTCTTGGTGTTGTACCAGCGTAATGCTTTTATTTTGAAAGAGACTGTATGTAAATGTTGAATTTCCTGTGAAAACAGAGGTGTATTTTGAAAGAAGACAGTGCATGTAACAGGCAGAACTTGAAACAGCGTCTCGGGACGTCAACAACCAACACACCCAGGGCACCTTGCACGTCGTATGTGGACGTGGAAGGTCTGTGACCAACCAAATGTCAATATGTGACGAGGTCGGAGTGAGAATGTACACACAGTCTTTTTCAAAGTAAACTTACAGTGTAGGTAAAACAGTTTGTTTTTAGGTTAACGTCCTTAAGTTAAGGCAGCAAAAGAAAATAAATCTTGGTTTGGCTTAAACAAGTATGGTTGTTATTGATGTAATGTAGCAACTGTCATGTGATACATTACTAGCGTAGCATGCTAAACATACTATGTTAGTATTAAGATAACTCGACTGACTTTTGGTGTCACACGGGAAATGCTCTTTATGCTACGGTAGTCGTAGAGCAGTGGTTCCCAACTGGTGGGTCGCGGGTCGACTCTGAGTGGAGCCACGTCTGTGCGTCAGTGTCTGCCGCACAGGTCCACTGACAAAATGGCGGTATTTGAAAAGTTGAGAGTGAGACGTGATAAACTGACTACGGATAAGTTCCTCATACAACCCCACATCAAAAGATCCGAACTATCCCTTTAAACAACCCAGAAACAACATGTTACTCAGGAGGCTATGTATTAAAAGATCCAGTTTGTAGACTTTTTAATTTCGAAGACAGCTAGGCTAACTCTTTGCGCCTTATCGCCTCCCAACTCTGCTCCGTATCAAACATCCAGACACACGAGTGGTATCAATCTTCATCTGACTCTCAGACAAAAAGCAAATCATTTCCTACAAGGTCAAATTATTCCCTTAAGAAAAGACATTAATAAAACAGAATCTATAAAACAACAAAACAAGCACAGTCCTTTCTGTACAAAAACACATTTAAAATTATGGACATTTGAATTTTAATAAGTAGTGTTCCTTCTATACAGCTAAGACATTAAACCCAGTGCAAAGAGAACATTTCATAGTCGCAGTTTCTCCTTCACATATACTGCCAAGAGGCACAGCATCTATATATACAGTAAAAGGCTACATCAGAACAAGGTTTCCAAAAAATCACAAGACTCACTATTATCCTTAAACATCTCAATGAAATTAAGGACGGAACAATTTGTAATCAGAGTGGTCAAACTTCGACGTTGGACAGGATGAACTTTAAAGTATGAAATGAAGCTGTTTTATGATCTACCACACAAGACTTGTTCCAGAGGCACTTCATTTGTAGACCCCAATCTTCTGTTACATGTAGAACAAAATTACACTTCTTAACGTGGAAAAAAAAGACATTTTGTTTAAACAAGTGATATGTTTGTTATACCAGAGAGGCTTACTGGTTAAAAGAATGATCTTTGATTCATCAACATATCTGTGTTTGCCAGGAAGCAAAGCAACTTAAGACTTGCAGATTTTGGCATAGAGTCTGATGTGAGGCCCTGTCATGGACTGAGACAGAGAGGGAACGGCATGTATCACGGACAGAAAAAAAAAAACACAAAACCCTACCCAGCTTGTAAAACATCCGGATAGTTTGTGGGAGACATCAGTGGTCTGTTCTGGGTCGGTGGCCAAAGCTTTCCCGACAACACTGTGAGATATGTGGAGGCTGGATCAAGTCTCTCCCATCCAGTCTCTTTCTTTATGTCCATCTCCCGAGTGTCTCCTTCATTGTCCTCCGTGCTGCCATTTATCAAACGAGATGAATAAATCTAAACTTCGTGAAGTTCAGTGGAGATGAATAGTTGTCTGGTCCTGAGATTAAATGTCAAAAATGAAATTAGCCGATCGTGAAATTCAGGCTTGTCATAGTTGTGGATTTGTCTGATGACCAGAGTACACACAGTGCAACTAAGGGAGTCCTTTTGCTTGCGTAATCTTCCAATAGCATGTACTGTCACTGGAGAAACAAAAGCCCTGGAACAGGCAGGAGCAGGTACTCCAACTCAGATTAGCACTTGTTGAATTCTACGTCACTGAATCCTTCAGACTATGAAACCACCAGAGCAACCTCAGGTCATAAATGTATCCAGATATCAATATAGACTCCTTGTTATTAGCATTATGCTAACACAGATCTAGCACCCTTCATAAGTAAGTTAAAAACACAATGTTAATTTAACATGCTCTCCAGCTGCCTTCTGTTTATCTGCCCATCACACTCAGGCCTATTTCTTTATTCTATTTACCAAAGTCAAAATATTACAACCTCTGAGCAGAATGGCACCGTGTCAGGAAGTGTTTTCCTGTGCTAATCAGTTTGGATCAACAGACTTGATGAAGAGCATCAAGTTTTGAGTGATGCAACAGAAATTATCAGGGTTTTTTTTCCCTCCTTAAAGGACTACATCGCCCACATTATGACCATTTGTATATCAAGTATTCATCTTGTGTTTCCTTGAGTTCATGAAGAAAACGTTGTTTTTCCTGCCTGCCTCTATGAACGAAGAATCCAAAAAAGGCAAACATTCTTCATGGACAAAATGGGGACCATGTTTAGCAACAGCAAGTCTCATTCTTCCAGTTGTATGCTTTCAAAATAAAAGCACTTCGCTGGTACAAACCTATGCAAATTAAAGAACATTTGTCAGTATGAACAGTCTCACACACACTCAGGGTGCGCTTCTTGTAGATTGAAGTATTCTCTGTTGTATTGTTATAGCATAAAGGTATGTGGGAGGCACCGAGCATACGACTGTATGAATTAGACTTGAATTATACTGTACGAGTTGTCTGTAAACTGATCTTTTCATATAGTTTTGCTGTTGTTAAATGTGGACCCCATTCACTTCCATTCATGATTAATATTTGTCTTTTTTGGATTCTCCATTCACGTGAAGGCCTGCGAGAAAAAACAAAGCTTTCTTCACAATTTCAATTTAACACGCAGAGAGCAACTAAAATACAAGTAGTCATTCTGCAGGTGAAGTGTGCCTTTAAGTTTGCTAACAACATTAGCAAATGTAATCCTCTGTGATAGCTAAATGACTGACAGTAGCTGGGTTTGAAGTTGCTCAGCAAAAAAAATTTATGCGAGTGATATGCCTACAAAGGTGCCATGAGCTTCATTCCTATGGCCAAAAACTACTCGTGCTTGCAAGTTGACATTGGTCTAAACTAGACACACCAGGCGCATGGCACGCAGCTATCAAGGAAAAGCTGGTTCGCTAGCCAGCCAACTGTTTCAGATAATGTTCAGGAATTAATTATAATCCAAAACTAAGTCATTAGCATTTCTATTTTATTTAATTTGATAAAAGTGCTTTCTTTTCCAGTTAAGTTTTTTTTTTTCCAGTTAGCACATTTTTAAAAAATTAAGTTTTGGCTCCTTCAGCTCCAGTAAGAGTTTATTTGAAGAAAACACTCATCTGCGTTTTTCTTTTCAGCATTTACAAAAACGTATTAATTTTAGAATCTGTGAGGAATTAGCAAGGCATGGCATCAATTAAGAATATGAGCCGAAACTAAACTTCCCAACGTACTTCCTCACGTGCATCAAATGAACCAAACCAAACTGTGCAGTATGCAAGGAGGTACGTAAGAGAGATGAGATCTTTGAGTATTTATCCAGTGATACAGGCACTGTAATAGACAGCACTGCTGGCATCAGAGAGAGCAGAGATGAGAGGGCTGCTCCCTTCATCACACCCACCAGCACCGCTCAAAATGCTACTGACATCCCTGTTAAGAATGCTGCTATTCATGCTGCTACCTACACTACTGCTACTGCGTCCACTCAGGACTTTAGAGCCACCTCCACAGCTCCCGCCACGTCCGTAGGCCTCCTCTCGATTCCTTCCAACATTCACATACTGGTCGAACTCATGCCTGTCCACTTCGGACCAGAACTCAGCAGAAGAAGACCCCAGATGGCAGGACGACTCGGGATTTGAGGGGTCTAAGTGCAAAGGAGGAGGGAAGGTTGATGTGGGGATGGAGGAGGACGAGCAGGAAGACGGAGAGCTCTCAGGAGGAGGTGACAGCTGGCCCAGGTGAGGCGGCATGTAGTATGCATTTGGAGCACTGTTCCCATACATCTGGCCGAAGTAGCCGACAGGAGCGGTGGGTTGATGCGGCGTTTGGTGGGATTTAATCGGCTCAGGGAGGCTGATGGAGGGCTGGGTGTAGGAGACAGGGGAGGAGGAGTCAGATAAAGGTGGTGGGCACTTTACAGGACTCCTCAAAGCGATGTGGTGACCAGTGGTGTGATTTAACCTGGAGCTCATATTTGACTCAACTCTGGAGCTCCTACCTGGACTCAAACTGGCACCAACACTCATTCCTGAACTCTGACTGTGTGTCGCTGCGCTATTTAAGGAGCTGTGGTGACTGTGGTTGTTGTAATTATGGCTATAATGCTGGTTATGATGGTGGAGGTGGTGGTGGTAGCCGCTCCAGCCCCCTATCCCCGCCTCCTCTTGCACATGCTGGGGGAAAAACACAGATTCCCCACCTCCATCTTCCAGAACATCCAGAGGGGACATCTCAGGAGTGGGCAGGCCGTAGCTCTCCAGCTCTGAGTGTCCCGGGGCCTGGAGGTCCCTGAAGTGCCCCAGTGGGTGCAGCAGGTGGTGGGAGTGATGGTGGTGCGAGGGATGGCCACCGAGCTGTCCGTAAGCAGAACCTCCGCTTTCTGCACCCAGGGGGTTGACGCCGTGTCCTAATGCAAGGCCTGGTGCCCCGCCCTGGGCTAAGCTGTGGAGCAGAAGCCCCGGCTCGACCCGCTTCAGTTTTTTGGTGGTCTTCTTGCGGCGAGGCCTGTACTTGTAGTTTGGGTGATCCTGGAGGTGCTGGACACGCAGACGCTCTGCTTCCTCCACAAATGGTCGCTTGTCTGTGGCACTAAGGGCCTTCCATGACTGACCTGACAGAGAGAGACAAAATTTTGAAAATGAGAAACATTATTTTCATCTTTATTGGTCACAAATTAGAACCTCCTCTTTATTAGACAGCTGCAACTAATGATTTTCTTTTTTATCATTGACTGATCTAACAATTATTTTATCTTATGAAATATCATGAAATATTGAAAAATGCTCCTCACTATTCTCTAGCTGGAGGCAGTAAAATATAAATATTTTTGTGCAGAAATAATTTAAAAGAGGAATAAATTACCTATTGATCAGTTGTTGCTATTGTTGGCATCCACAATATTACACTTTAAATGTAGCCCCAAATGTATCAGTAATGTCAGTGTTACCTTTTAATTTGATTTGACTTTGAGTTATATCCTGTTATTGACGGGAAAAAATCTGAAATTTGTTCTGCATCCAAGGACGCCAACTGTTTTACATAAATATAAAAATACAAAGCAACATTTAACCAAACAGCAACTGCACTACAAACACCACAAATCACATCAGACATTATGAAAAGTGGTTTCAGAGAAACAAATCAATCATCCCTGTTATATAAGAGTCCGACTCAGGTTCACTGAGGCTGCTTAGAAGCCATACTCTGATTTAATGGGTGAGGAACAAGAGCCTGTGGGAATCTTTTGTTAAGCTCCTGTTGTAGTTCCAGGATGCCAGAACATCCTTCTTGTCCCCTGGAAGTGTGTCAGGTCTAATTTAATCAAACAGCGATGATACCGCAGCATTTACAGCCTATACGAAGTCTGACACAGGTTTGTGGGGGTTCATGATGTCATCTGTCACTCAAACATGAATTGCAGTGAATCATTTCCGTCCATGTGGTGCATTTATACATTGCATTTAGTGCTGCATTCCCAGTTTGTCTTATGCTGTAGACGAGAGATTTGAGGCGCATGCCTCCGCTCAGAAACTTTATGGTGACTCTGTCAGGCTGCAGAGCGCAGCAGACTTTGACTCCAAGTGTGAATATGAGACAGGGTGATATTAAAAGAGCCTGGTGCTGTCTAGAGTAAGAGGGAAAAGAAGCCAGTAAAAACCTGCTTCAGTTTTTGTTAACATGAAGAATTTTAGGATTATGGCACAAGTGTGACTTTAGGCGTTGTCACCTGCTGAGCTGAAAAGTGAAAATGATTTAACCTAATTGACTTGTACACATGAGACTCAAATAATAATAATGCATTAGTCTACAGCTCCATATTTAGTCAAATTAAAATGGCATTAAAATAATGAATGACTCAGTTTGCATCAGTCCCGTATCATAGAGTCATCGCTGAATTATCAAAGTGCCCCGTCTCTTAGATTGATCTCAATGAGACCTGTTTGAATAAAGGATTAAATAAGAATAAATAAACACGTCACCCAAAAACTTTTCAAATCCACTGTTGAAAGGTGGTCGTTAAAAGTTTGTAGTTTGCTCAGTGCAGGAGAACAGCGGCTGTGGTCATTTTGGATTCATTTTGGTTGCAGCGGATCGACCAAACTATGGAGTTTGAAACATAATGAGCACATGATGGACTGTGGACACGTTTATTTATGCCAGAGGAGCGGTTTGAGAAGTTTCTGTGGACATTCTGTACACCTCTCAGTTTGATGCTCAGAAGATCAACTTAATTAATTTAATGTGCACATCTAAGCACGACGTATTGTAATTATCTCACTGCAAGATATTTTAGACAAGGTCGTTAACATTTGCTCCTCAGCCAATCGTGATTTATCACAGATGTCATTTTACTGCTTCAGTCATTAAGAGTGAAGCTGTTAACACTTAAAGCCCGCTCAAACCTGGCAACTCAGTGAACAGACTGTTCATGAATTCAACAATTATCTAAATATACAAATTTAATAAAATAGTCAAACTGTGTGTGTAAAACAGCAAAGAAAAACAAGAGTACAAACTGTACGTATAAATGTTATGGGACCAAATTAGTATCACTTTGTTAAAATGATGCAGTTTTTCAGTTTTTAATATGCTCATTGTGCAGTCATATAAATATGTATATTTATGTCGGGTATTAAGTAACTCTAATATGATGCTCCTCATGGTTTATGTTAGTACTATTAGTACTACTGGGAATACAGTGACTCAGATGGGTGGGGTCTGTGACTCTGAGCTATAAATACTGGTCAGAGGAAAATAATATTATACAAATATTGACTCAAACCTGAGCTTTGAAAAACTTTTTTGATATGTTGGTTTAAACTGTTCAGGGCTCTGCTTCACAAAAACGTTAAGACTCAAATGATCTTCTGGGGCAAAGGTCATCCGAGCCGTAAGATGCTTTTGGGAGGTTTGGTTCAGATGTGACAGATTTCACACTTCAGAAAAATTAAAATGAATGCAAAGAAGTAAAATAACTCAGAACTCTCCTTAGAGATAAACTTTCTAATTGGATTCACCAGTCTGGTTTACTGGAAAGTTTTGATTCCCTACATACAGTTAGTTTTTTTCCTGATCAGATTTTGTTCCAAGTCTTACCGAGCATCTTGCTGAGCACAGCGTTGTGCAGGTCGGGGTTCTGCACGGCCAGTCGCTTCCTCTCATCTTTAGCCCAGACCATGAAGGCGTTCATGGGCCTGCGGATCCTCTGCTCGCCCCCCACAGCCTTCCCATCGGCCGTGCCCGCCGACACACCTCCAGCCTGGCTCAGGTCCGGACTCTGTCCCCCTGAACTGGGTGTCAGAGAAATCCTCGGCTCTGTCCTCCTCATGCTCCCGTTTGCGAGGCCGTCGGGAGAACTGCAGTCCCCGGAGAGGTTCTGCTCGAAGCCCATTTCAGAATCAGAAGCAGGGCTCGGGGTCCCGGACGCCCAGGGGCCCCCGAGGGACATCCGGCTGGCATGCAGGAGAGTCTCTCTAGACAAGCTGGGCTCGGTTAAATTCATTCCAGAACCGGGCTTGGATTCAACTTTTAGTCCAAGTGAAATTCTGCAAACGTCTGTTTCACTTTGTTGGGTTGCAAAGTTCTGGAAAAAATTTGTAGCTCAAAATGTTTCAGATGACAAAGAGAAAGATCAAGAGAGGAATCTGATGGATTTGGAGCACAAATCCCAAAGCAAAGCATCGAGATCTGAGAGGAGGGGGAAGACGAGAAAGAAAGAGAAAACAAACAAGATGTGGTGCAGGATATTCCCCCTGAAAATGATCCACAATGACTCTGCCTCTTTCTTTTCTTCACTCTTTTTTTTTTGCTCTCTCAAAAGACAACAGTTCTTGTTTGGAGTGTGTGGTGCAGCGGTTTGTCCAAAGCTTGATTCCTCTCTGTCACACGGGCCGTCCGACTCTCTGTCTCTCTGTCTGTCTGCCCTGTTTGAAAGTTTTGAAACTTGTGGCCAGATTTAACCGACCCACGCTGAGTATATATACCCCGCCCTGACCAATCACATAAATATATAGCCGGGGATTTAACCAATGAGACGCCAGGCGGGCGCGAGAGGAAGGGACGAGTGTGTGTGTGCGGGAGACAGAGCAGAGGAGGGAGGGGGGCAGGTCCAAGCATCGCCTCCCCCTCTTTCCTCCTCCGCGACCGCCACCCTTTCCTCCCCCCTGAAGCTTCACACACACACACAACCACACACACACACACACACCCTGTCCGCCTGTACAGGGAGATGTAATCAGAGAGGTTCCATTGTTTCTGCCCAACTGAGAATGGAGCTTCTCACACACACACTCACACACACACACGCGAATATACACATTCAAGGCACACACGCATGCAAACTGTGGCACACACACATTCACACACACTCACACACACACATGCATACATGTCTTCACAGATACACTCTCTAACACACACACACACACACACACACATCAAAATGAGACCGAGACGACACATTTATAATTAAGTTTGCACACAAATGAGAGACAGAACATGAATACACAGACATATATGTTTCTATATGTGTTAGTGTGGGTGCACAGTGTGTGTGTGTGTGTGTGTGTGTGTGTGTGTGTGTGTGTGTGTGTGTGTGTGTGTGTGTGTGTGTGTTTATGTGTGTGTATATATTTGAGGGCAGGGCAGTGGTAACACAGTCAACCACAGTCCCAACCAAAGCCATTAGTGGCTGAGCTTAACAACAACTAACTGAAAGAGAGAAAGATAGGCAGTCAGGGGCCGGGGGGTGCTGCTGATGGGATTTCGGGTGTATTGTACCCCGACAGTAAAAGTCTATGTTGATTGATGCAGCAGCAGCCAGATGCTCGTACGGGACAGTTAAGTGCTCGTCGTTTAAAACCCAAAACTTTGGCAAGTAGTTGCATGTAGCAATTAAATGATCGGTTGATGAATCAGTTATTGAATCAGACTCGCCGTCGGGGGATCAAAGGTCTGTGGTCAACCGTTAAATGGGATCAAGCACAGCGAGTTACTGACTGACTTACACCACCGACTGTATTTACATGGTGAATACATTTATTGCTGT
This sequence comes from Epinephelus cyanopodus, assembly GCA_026686955.1. Lineage (NCBI taxonomy): Eukaryota > Metazoa > Chordata > Actinopteri > Perciformes > Serranidae > Epinephelus > Epinephelus cyanopodus. The sequence continues at coordinate 39,804,999 of CM048922.1, forward strand.
CACTAAAAAACATTTGAACTTGAACTGCAGCCTGACCAGTTAAAGTCTCATTCCTACTACAATATTTTGGTACAGTACCTTTAGAAGCAAAAATAACCTCTACGGACCGAGACCCTGGATCAGTTTGGTGTTTCCACTGCATACAGTACTCCTGAACGTAGGTGGGGTTGTTGTCACTCACTGCTCCATCCAGCTTTTGCTGTATTTCATCCTTTGGGACACAGATGGAAGTCTGCACCTGGTTTATTGTCCACAGAACGAGGCTGCACGCCGACATTTTCAGAACAAAATAGAACAGGCTGCAGTGAGAGTCTCTCTCCATGGGATATTTAAAAATAGCAGCTTTGTGCATTTAGTCCTTCTCAGGCAAGCTCAGGGGTTTAGTGTTGCTGTAGCCCACAGGAAGTGAGGATTAGAATATGCAGTTCACATAATCAGGTTGAAATTGATGTATTTTTTTAATGCTTGAAGATCCACTTATTATTAAAATGCATGTCATCCAAAACTGTCGTATTGAAATTTAAGGTGTGCTGATGGATTCACATCGTCAACTCATGCATTGAGTAACATTACAAGTTAACGTTCCACCTTAAAAGTCGCCGGCAGTCGGCCCAGTGAATGAAGTTATTGTTTCTCAGACTCCAGCTGCTGTGAGAGGCAGCAAGACATCCTTTCATTTCATAGTTACAGTTTACTAATAAAAGTCTCCACAGTATGAACAGAGGTTACATGAGCCTCAAAACCAGACACAACTCAGCCCTGAGCAGAGTGACCGTCCTCTACTGACCAATCAGACTGCAGTGTTCACAGCTCCACCTTTTAGTACCAGATCTGTGTGCTAGGTGCCCCAACAGAGGGGGGACCAAACATGGGGACGGCATGGAACGGTTCCATTGGTACCATCCACAACTTTTCACAGTGGAAACAGAAAAAATGTGTACCAAACTGAACTGAACCGAAGTGGACTGCTTGGTGGGAACGACCTCACCAAAAATCACGGGCTCAAAAAATAAAAAAAGGAAACAGGCAACATGAAAATGAAAGGGAGGCAGTGGTGACATTTCTGTCCCAGCCCTGTCTCCAGTGTCAGTTTCACTCTGATGGCACCAAGACATCCTGTAGCATCTGCGTGAGACCACCGGACATTCTTCTGTCTCTCCTGATTGAACTGGTCGTAGTTCTGCAGTGAGACCATTCAAATTGCCCTGATGGCGTTTGTTAGAGTTAAGGCTGTTCTCATGAACTGTGCGGATGTTTTACTACGAAAAGTAACGCATGCAAATTCGCACATATCCCACGTGTTATGTGTATAGCTTTGCACAGAAGGGAGTAAACCAGGAAGCAGTCCTGAGCGGTTTTGTAGGGAGGCAGGTTGGGATGGTGGATGGGTCACAAAAATGCAGACTTTCCCCTGGAGACGTACGGTGCATCCTCACCATGCCTCTTTTCCTCAACCTGTTCACAGTAACTTTACTGACCTAGACCAAACCTCTGTTACTTTACAAAAATTACTTAACTGTACGTAGATATCATACAAAGCCTTCTATGAGGATTTGTTAGGTGTGAATGTGGCGCCCAGTTTGGAAACTATCAGCTACCATGATTCCCAAAATTGTTTCTGACTGACTTCCTGGTCCTTGCAGGTTTGCTGACCTGCAAGGACCAGGAAGTCAGTCAGAAACAATTTTGATTATGGATTCAAAATTTAAATGACTTGCCGAAATTTCTTTGGTTTGTATTGCTGTGAACTGAATTCCTTTGACTTTGGACTGTTGTAAAACACAGAAACATCTCTGTTCTGCACCACATACTAAAGGTGTGCCATCGCAGACAGTGTCAATGGAAGGACGAGGATGAACTTAAATAGATGCATGTTTTCTATAAAAGGCAGAAACACCTCCTCCTGAGTTGAGCAAAAACCATCAGAGTGAAATCATCTGTCACTTACCTTTTTTATGCTACAGGAGAAAAGAGCCAACACATGTGGTGCTTTTAAGTGCTGGTTCAGAGAACCTGAAATCATGACAGCATGCCACAGAGCAGTTTGAAGATGCACTATAAACAAATATGAGCACGCTGAAGAGTGGATGGGATTGTGACAGCCCATTGAATCAAACACACCGTGTTGTTGCAACACTTTATTAATGTGTGTTTCATATCTCGCTGCAACAATCAGCCTCAGCAAATAATTCAGACACAGACCCTGAGACTTGGACGCAGCGACTGTCGGCTCGGTGAGTCTGAAGGAAAAACTGTTGCTTTAAAGTCAGATCGTGTTTTCAAACCCATCCTTCAACTAAATGACCTCTTAAGATGAATATTGTATGTGGTGCGTTTGTCTGTCTGCCAAGGACATGCCCCCCACCCCCCTCCTCCTTGGACCGCAATATAATGACCCCCTGCACACACACACACACACACACACACACACACACACACACACACACACACACACTTTCCTCCCCACGCCCAGCTCCAGGGGAGACTGCTGCGGCGTCTCAGAGCCTCCTGCTCGACTAACCAGGAACTACTCCCACTTAGCACCGCTGTCCCAGGACCCCTGTATGTGTATGTGTGTGTGTGCGTGTGCGTGTGTGTGTCTATCTGCTGTATCTTTATGTCATTGTTTATATCTGCTCAGTATGGTAAGTATATTGAGGTGTGTATATTTGTGCGCCTGGAGACAATACAAGTTTAGAGTTGAGTCTCAGCCTCCTGCTTTAAGCTTGTTTTTGTAATCTCTGTGCTCCTGATCTATCAGCATGTATTACAGTGTCTTACTGTTTACAGCATAAACAGTTTTATGAATTTACAGTTGGTTTCTTACTTATATCTCTTATATATATCTTATTTTTTAACGCTTTATTTACTTGATGTCTTTTAAAATCATAGGTTTAGAGTATGTTCTAGAGCGTCTTGTCTTTTATTTATACTGCTTAGTTTTATCTTTATTTTTACTTGTACATATTGCTTTGATTGTATTATTATTATTCCAATTTAGCTTTCTTTTAGCTCTTAAATTGTAAGACATTATAGGTGAGAGGGAATTAATAGAGTGAATGTAACAGAATTTTGATTCTCTGTATGTCCTGCACATACAGCAATTGACAATAAAAACCTTTTGGACTTTTGAAAGTTCTGAAGAAGAGTGAATGAGCAACAAAACGAGAAATGACCCCAAAACAAACAAATAAATGGCCTTAAAAAAGTGCTTAAAAATCACAACAATTCCATATTAATCCATGATTTTAAATATGTAAGAAGAAGAAGAAGAAGAAGAAGAAGAAGAAATGATTTTTTTTTTTTTTTTATAATTTTCTAAATCTATATTTTTTTTGACATTTGTAGGACATTCCTGAGCAAGTTGCTTGTTGCCTTTTTTTTCCCAATATTTTTTTTTTTTTTACAGAACTGGCACTAATTTGCTCAAAGCTTTAAAGGGTTAAATACTTGTAAAAGGCGTCTGAAAGCAGCACAAGAAAAATGACGTCGCTCCAGGTTTCAAAGGGTTAGAAAAAAAAGCATGAAGACGGAAATAAAAACCTAAATTGCAGCTGAATTTTAAAAGGTAAAAAATAAAGTGGGGCAGCGTTGCAGCAGTAGATTAATTTGTGTATAACGCTATGGAGTAAAAGATAAGTTGGCCTTGCAGATGTAATAATCTGATGACTGCAGTGAAACTCAACTGTTGACATTTAAAGGAATAGTTCAGCGTTTTCTTTCCATCAGTGAAATGAAAAGATTGATACTGTTCTTGTAAGAAAGGTGGTTTTAGAGGGGCCTGCATGCGAGCACAGTGTGGATGGATAAACTTTAGTCTGTCAAGAGGTGTTTTCAGCATGAAATTCCACCTGCATTAATTGCTGTGTTATATATAAATATATGGCAATCCATCCAATAGTTATAGAGATATTTCCCTCCAAATATTGACCAACCTTGCCATCCATGAAGCCATGCAAAGGTGGCAGCCATATTAAAATATACATTTTTGGTTTCAAACAATATGATATTGTAATCGGAGGCATCGAGGAAATAATGACCTCAGCAGAGGAAGCGCCACATCCCCTGCCATCCACACGTTCCTCCACCTCCACCTCATCTGTTATAGTACCAAGGAGTTCATTATCACTTAATGTCCGTCTATGTGTAGATGTTTCTATAACAAAACAAGGAGGAATGTGTGTGTGTGTGTGTGTGTGTGTGAGAGAGAGAGCGAGAGACAGTGTCGTGGCACCACACCTTTGCCACAAAGGAAATTTGGCAGCAACTCCAGACTTTGTGGCGAGAAAGAAAAGAGAGACAGAGAGAGAAAGAAGGAGGGAGAACATGGCAAGAGGGACATTTTTCCTCGCAACTCCTGATAATACACACACACACACCAACACACACACACACACACACACACACACACCACACACACACACACACACACACACACACACACAGCATCGCACACAAACACAAACAAAACACGCACCCACATTCTGGACAAGAAGCCAAGACACAATGGCATCGTAATGGGCGTGTTTACTGGTGTGTGTGCGTGTGTGTGTGTGTGTGTATGTGTGTGTTTATGTGTGGGAGAGGTCATGTTCACACACCGTTCTATTTTCGAACGCGCTGAAGGAGGGAAGTGTGTGTAATGATAGATTGGAGACACACACATACACACCGTTAACACAGGTCGCTACGGGAATCCCCCACCTCTGTCACCAACTGACACACACACACACACACACACACACACACACACACACACACACACACACTTGCATAATGCACAAACTACACAAAAACAGACATCCCATAATTTGTATGAACTTTGTCCTTGAAAATTGGACTTATCAAGCTGTTATGAACCCTCAGTTGTAGGGAAAAAAAGATTTATCAGTATCGTTTAATTTTATTTGAATAAACTTTAGACTTGTCCTCATGTCTCTGCTAGTGACAACTCTCACTTGTGATTGGCTGATAGGTTTGGATTAACTTTTGGTAACCATATAGTGTAACTGGGACGCACGAGCTGGCTTGCAATACTAAATAAATATACTACTACTAAACTGTAGGTAAAGACAGCTCCAGTGATTCCTAGTTCAGAACTAGGGTTATCTATGTAACCAATGAAAAAAAACTGTCCGCTCATTTAGAAGTAAATATCAAACATGTTTGATATTTGCATGAATGAGTCCAACTTGTCGGAGCATGCTCATCATGTTTGCCATCTCAGTATCGTGTGTTAGCATGCTAACATTAGCAAATAGGCACAAAACACAAAGTACAGCTGTGGCTGACGGGAACATGATTAGTTTGGCAGGTAGTTGGTGATAAACAAAGAATTGCAGAAATCAAAATTTTAACCTGACAGTGGTGCCAAAGTGATTACGATTCATCTTGATAATCAAACCAAAGGTTAAGGCAAACCATCCAATATGTGTTGAGCCACCTCACTAGAAACCACAAATGTCAACCTCACAGTGACACTGGAGAGAAAGTCACGGGCATCGAATGTATGTAATATGGCAACACATTCTCTCTCCGACCTCGTCACTTGTTGATGCTCCGGGACGCTGTGTCAACTTCACCCTGTTACATGCATTGTCTTCTTTCAAAATACACTTCAGTTATCACAGGAAATTTACAGTTTGCATACAGTCTCCTTCAAAATAAACGTACTATGTCACTACAACACCACTAATTGACTATTTTTTCGTTCAACAACAAATGTATGTGTTTGGGTTAAGGAAAAAAGAACAAGGTTTGGCTTTACAATCTTGTGGGAAGTGAACACAAGCCTCCTGGGTGAAGGTCGGTGGTTGTTGGACCCATTAACCCCTCCTGCCCACCCCATTTAGACTCTTTGCCCCATTAACTTACGTCGCTGGGTGCCATTACACAATAACAACGACTGGCCACGCAATTCAGGACAGAAAGGACGCTTATTTTGCCTGACACCAGGAGCCGCTTGCCGATATTTGACAGCTTCGGAGTTGACTGGGTTGAATATGGACGTAGTTATCGTGATGTTTGCGGACTCTTGTTTCGAAGCCTTGAGTTCGGCATATCATCCTTCACCAACTTAGTTTTTAGGATACAGAAGTTTGGAGGAGAGGGTGGAGCTATGGAATCCGACTCATACACGGCGTAAATTCAAGCCTTAAAAAATGTAAATGGCTGAGTGACATAAAAATTCACTTTCTGTACAGTTGTCATGAAGGGCAAAATTAGCTGCAGAGAGGAAAACCATTTTTGTACCAGGCTGTAAACATGTTTATTTCTGCTGTAAATCTGGGAATTTTTTCCGTGAAAGTTAATAGCAGTGGTTCTCAACTGGTGCAGCCACGGGGTCAAAATGCTTCCTTAGTTATTAGCTTTCAGTTTCTCATTCAGTCTTAAGCAGGAAATGACACTTCAAAATAAAAGCTTATGCTGGAAATTCACAGTACTTTCAAATAAAGTGTGTTTTTTACAAACTTGACAAATATGCGAGTTACTTGTGGTCCATTCAGAATGGACCTGCGACCCACTTTTGGGCCATGACCCGCTATTTGGGAACCAGTGGTCTGTAGGGATTGACTTGCATCTGAAACCAGCCTCAAGTGGCCATTAGAAGAACTGCAGTTTTTAGCACTTCCATGTTGGCTTCATTCTTCAGGCCTAGAGGTTGTTGTGTGGTCAGACGAAGGTGAAGTCAGTAAGATCCATCCTCTGGGGACCATAAACATGTAACAAAATTTCATGCAAACCATTCAGTAGCCAGTGTTGAGGTGTTACAGCCTGGACTGACTGACAGGTCGACATTGCTGCTGCCATCTCCAGCGCCGTGCTGTTTGACAGGCTGAATGACGGTTATGGAAAAAAAAATATCACAACTGTGAAAATGACCTCAATAAGATGCCTGTGTGTCAGACTACAACAGTGATACCAAAATGAAATAAACAACATAAAAAACAGAATTAGTTGTTTTAATGAGGGTTTTAATTTGGTGTGTTGATGACAGTGCAGGACCTGCAACATGCACAAAGCTACATCAAACTACATAAAGTTTATTTTTGACAGCTCTGGTTAATTTTTCCTCCAGTTTTCAATGGTGCGCCCTGCTGACACGGCCTTATATTCTTTTTTTGGTAATTATGCTTTTTTCTCATCAAGCCTTTGGCATGCTGAGCGGGCTCCAAGGCGAGTTTCACGATCCCATGAAACTCACTGAAAACCCACTGTACAATTCAAAAGATGCTGCTCAATGAGAAAATAAGCCTGTTTTTCTTAATTTTGCTTGTGTTAGATGTCGACATGGTCATTTATGTGTTTATGTGTGATGTTTTATGATCCAAAAATACATGGGCGTGATTGAGAAGAAGCCTTTTTTCCTAAATTCCCCTTGAACTGGAGGTTATTACAAACCTTTACATGCTGAGTGTTTCAGGGTTCTGGTGTGTATGAAAGTCTGATTAAGTAATTTCATAAATATGTGTTAAAATGACAATGTTTTTCCAAACTGCTGTAAAGGCTGATAAACAACGTTATTAATTTTTCCCCTTTTGGAGACACAGCGACAGAATGAAAACTTTACAGCTTGTTTTAAAGTCTGTCGCTGAGACTTTCCAAGGCTTCAAGAAAAACTGATTAAAATCGGGGAAAAATTCAACTCTCTTATTGTGTATTGATGCATCTGTAAGAATTTCACCTGATGTTAAAACTGTTGTCCCTGCCAGATTTAATCCCTGCCAGGATTCTTCAAAGTAAAACAGGAAACAACATGAATGACTGAAATAAAAAATGTAAGCTAAGAAACTTGAGCTGTGACACTGCAAGAATGAGTGGATGAACGTACCGCATGCAGATGCCTCTATACAGGGCACGAGGTGTCACTGCAGGGATGTACGGTTGTTTTTTAGGGTGTCCTCCCTCAAGAAATTCTTAGAATCAAACACTTCATTCCTGCATTGTGGTGAATTTGTATGCTCAGAATCGTGCCTGTTCTCCACAGATTTATGGTGGAGATGTCACGGTACTTCCTGCTTCAATCCTGCATAATTGTCTCTTCCTTTTCGTTTTATGGCAGATTGTGACCATCGCTTCTGAGGTTGCGTACTGCCACCACCTAACTCACTGGAGGCATTGTTGCATGTATGAGTTGCATTCTAGAAGACTGTCGAAATAAAAGTTGTGTGTCACTTCAATGTTTTTATTGGGGGAGGGGCAAATCCACGTGTTCTAAATGTTGAGGTACATGAACATTCTTTGCCTAATGTTCGCCTAATGTTTGCTGTGCATATTTTTGCTTCGTGTTACTCGCGCAACTTTGAACGTTAGGATATTTGTGTTGACTCAGGTCATGCGCACGTGAAATTGCTGAATCGATGAATAAACTTAAACTGCATGCCATGTCCCCAAAGGACCTCAATACTGATTGGCTGTCATGGCGCAAATTGGTGGCTGAAGGTCAGATTTTTTTTCTGGAAATTTTACGCTTTTCTTTGTTTAGGTTAAAATGCTATTAATAAGCTAATGACATACTCAAATGTAAGTGAATTCCACCAGAGATAAAAACTCATAATTATACCATTCTCATATGGTTCTAAGAAAACTCCGACCAATCATTGCATTCGGACCGACTGACGTAACCACTCCCCCACCCCAAGAGCCAAAACTCGGGTTAACATCAGCTCTGCTTTCGAGTGATGGTGAAGACTGATGCAGCTTCATCTTGAGCTAAGAAGGGACGAGATGGTCGCAGAGTTTCTGCTGGACAGGTGTTTTTAGTTTGCCTCTAATGTAATGTAGGCTATGACGTTATATATGACAACACAGCATCCAGTTGCTAATGGCTAACCTACTGTAGCGTAGCCTCTGAAACACTAACGTTATCTTCCTTGTGCGTTTCCACTGACTAGTAACGTTAACGCTACTATCTAACGTTAGCACTGTGGCCTTATTCTAAAACTCACAGTTCATGAATGAGCCAAACTGCGTCAGGTAAGAATAAAACAATCTGCTTATATGCCACGGCATTTCAACGTCACCACCTCCTAACCTACAGTAAGGTAACTTTGGAACCATTGTCTAACAATCTGTTAATACTTCTTTTTGAACTTAAAGTTTTATGTTTTCAACAGAACCTTGGTCGGATAGAACGTGCAGTGTTGAATCAGCCTGTCCTAACTTAAACTTTGTTGATGTGGTCCGAGGTGAAAGACAAGGAGGAGGAACTGCTGCCTCCTTTAATGACGCTTCCTTGTGCACACTGTGAGTAACCCAGAGACACTGAGCATCCGGTTGCACTGTCAGCTATCTGTCTGTCTCTCTGTCTGTCTATTCATAGCCCCGCAGCAGAGCTTATCATTTCTTATCCTGTAATTAATGCACTGCAGCACCACAGGACAATATACGACCTTTCCCACTGAACACAACGCCTCTGTTCTCCAACGCTTGTTTTTGTCTCTCATCTCTTATGTCCCGTTGTCTTGTCTTCTTTTCCTCGGCCCTGTCATTTTCTGTCTTTCTTTTACTGGCTCTCACGCTAGTGTTCTCACAACACTGCTTCCTCGACAGACGCATTCAAACCTTTCGTTTTACCTCTTTTGTTGTCAGATCTTAAATGTCGTCTTTATGCATTCATTTCTCACCTCTTTCTCTTGTAAAGCAGCATCATTTGCTTCTATGTGAGTCTCAGGAATGTCAGGAAACCCCCGTGATTTTTCCTCAGAATTAGACGTGCTCACGCAGCAGTTCAGGAAGCTAGCAGCAGGGGCCGGGAGATAACGCAGAGATGCATGATGGGAAAGTGACCTGTGAGCCATGTGATGTCATTATCAGGATTATGTGAGTAATCTTTACGACGGGTAGATCAGTGATTCAGTGGTTAGGGATGTGACTGCATAGATAGAAGGTCCTGGGTTAAAGTTTGGGCCGGGTCCTTCATGTCATTTTACATGTCGTTCAGGTTTTTCTTCTGAAATCTACAAAACTGCTTCTCAACTTCATATTTAATTTGCATACTGAGTGTAGAAATTGTTTAATGTCACACTGCTCTGACTATCATAATAAAATATCACTATAAAGTCTGACGAAAAACTTAACCTCTTCCACTCTGCAGAGAGGCCGGTGTCCTCAGCTGACATTACTGTCTGTCAGAGGTTGTAGCAGGCTGAGTGATACTGGTATTCAGGGGCGTAGCACCACGATCTGGGCCCTATGCATAAGCACTCTGTGTGGGGCCCCTGCCCTTCCTATCTTGACCCATGTGTCTGTCTTTTTGTTTTGTTGAAATCCCATTTCCCCTTTCTGTGGCAAAGACAGGACAGTGTACATCGGTGCTCCAGCAGCATGAACACTCACTCTCTCAGCTCTAGCTGCGTTCAGGGCAAATTCTAATTCACTGGCAGACTGAACCATTTTGTGCCTTTAAGGGGTGAGAGGGGCCTCAGAGAGCTTCCACTGTTTTTAATACACAGTTCAGTCTTTAAACTGATTTTTTTATACCAATTTTTATTTCAGTTATGGCAATAATTACTCAGAAATTTTAAAAACAAAAGTGCCAACAAAACCATTTCAGGCTTTTCAAGGGCCCTGGGTAATCGGCCCAACTTTTCCTGTTAATACAAAACCCCTGCTGGTATTACAGTATATAACTAGAAGACCTAAAGAATCCATTGGTACCAGCCCTGACATGCAGGCTTGCAAGGAAGGCATGGCCATTTTCCCAGGGTCCCTCAACCTCTCATCTCAAGATATCTGAATGAAAATGGATTCTCTTGATACCCACCAGTCTCCCCTTTACAAATATGCTCACTTTACACTAGTCCCATACAATTTGGGGCAAAAATTGTAACAATCTCGTACAAAAATGGGACTCAGTTTCAGAGAAAAAAGCAAAACACCAAGAACAGTTTATCAAATCCAACTCTTTACTTAAGGGGTCAGGGGTCAGACACGTGAAGGCAGAAAAGTCTGTTCAGGGAGATCACACAAAAAGCAAAGTCCACAGATCCAAGCAGAGTCAAACACGAGGAAACGGCGGGAAAGCATGAACAGAGTAGGGCGACTATGAAAATCTGGCAACTAAAAAGGTGGAAACAATGGGCTTTAAATACACGAGTTCATTACTAACTACACACAGGTGAGCAGAACAAGACACAGGTGAAACACATGCCGTATTAACAAAGGCGGGAAAACTCAGGAAGTTAAACAAACACTAAACAGAAAAAAAACAGGAAGTGGACACAAACACATGAGCATAAATTTGACAGCATATCACAAAAAACTGTTTGTTTTGCATGTACAAATGTGTTATTTTTGCCTGTTGTATTTGGATATTTCTGCACACTGGGGTCATTCAACAGTCTTGGAACTGCATAAATTAGGTCTGACTGGAAAGCTGAGACTCTTGTTGATTAAGTGAGCACAATTTCATTTATGTGTGATAATGTTGTGTAGCTTGTCATGTAGCTTGTGTGAGATTTATAGCCACAAACTGGAGACCTTGTGCTTATAAGGATGTAAGGCTTTCATTGGTATATTGACAATCAGGGGGTGTCTCAGTGGTTTCCAGAACAGAAGTGCTCGCTATCCAATCTTCTTACAGAAAATCAAAGCATCCTGAGTTCCACAAGGCCTTGGTGTCTTAAAGTGGTATTTGAGGGATGTTTGCAAACTCAGGAGTGGCAAAAAATGCTTAAACTTAGCGCCAAATCTGTGAAACTGATGGTATCTACCCCAAAATTAAGGCAAAGACTTATGGGACATAACTGAGCATGGGAATTACCTTCATGTACTTTTCATTTCAGATTTATGAATAAAATAACTTGACACTCTGCTGAGCTGCATCTCAAAATAATCTCTTTGTTTCAGACGATGTATACCACATGTACTATTGACACGTCTCTCCCCAAAGATCCTCTGTCCCCTCTAAAATACACAAAAATGGGTCCATTGTAAAAAGGACTGGAGTTGAAGAAGTTAAACTGTGATTCCTCAAAAACTATGACGCAACATATTGGTACATTTTGATACACTGCAACTTATTCTTTCCAGCAAGAGCAGATTGTAGACCATAAAACCCACGCTGAACGATGCAGACATGAAGTGACTATGCTATAAGTCTATTAAAGACAGAGTGAAAACACAAAAAGAGCCTATAGCTTGTAAAAAGTTCAACCAATATGGGATCTGACCAAATGTTTCCAGCTCCGAGTATAAAGTTATAGAACTCTTTGTTTCCTTGAAACCCTTTCCCAATATTCTCTATGGGAAAGGAACGTTAAGCATTTTTGCGTATCTCACTGCCAAAAGTCAGAGCATACCATTCCTCCTGATTACAAGTGTATGTGGCGCCAAAAATGTGGTGGCAACAGGAAAAAAATAAAGTGGTAAAATTATGGGTTTATATATATAGTAAACACTCCTGACATTTTCAACATATAGTACGAGTCGGCTGTCGGGAAATAAAATGAAATATTATGCATTCACATACTTGTGTGTCGGTCGTGGTGCCTGCTGGTACATTGCTGAGACATTTACAGACAGGAAGTGTTAGCTCACCAGCAGCTTGAAATTACAAACCTCTGCTGAGCTGTTTACTTATACATTAGAACAACTTTATGAAGGGTAGTCCTGCTTTAGCAACCGCACCAACCACGAGCTCCAGTTGAGTCTACCCTGTCAGACCGTGCCACTCGGCCTAATAGCAGGTTAAAGGTTAAAGATTCAGATCGCTGCGCTGTCTGGGAAAGTCTAACCGAGTGAAGAAATAATTAAGACTCTTCTTTCCTTAATAACCACTGCGGAGGCCAAATGACACAGTGAAGCGTCCCGGTGGTTTTACTGTGGTTAGACTGGCAATCTAGTCAGAGAATGAATCAGTCTTGATGACCTGCAAATGAGACGAAAGAACCGTGTTTGATCATTTATACTTTGTCCATGCTGCCTTGTGCTTATAAACAGAAAGCTAATGCCATTTCCATTCACACCTGTGGGCCATTTCTTGTATTTTCCCCCCTTTAGATCAGCACCTGAAGACACAAAAAGGCAGGCTGGTGGATTCAGTTTGTCTTTCATCAAAAAAGGCTCAAATGAGCCAAGTAGCAACCTCTGGAAAAATGAAGCCGACATGAAAGTGCCAAAATTGCAGTTCTTCAAATGAGGCTCTTGCAAAAGTTCAGTCAGGCAACTATACTTTGGCATTACGTCTTTAAAATATTTCACATGACATCTGCAGCTGTGGCTCAGAGGTAGAGTGAGTCGTCCACTAATTGTAATTAATTGTAATTAATGTAATAAATTTAAAATAGAAAATGGATGGAATGTTTACCAAACTGGACTGATCTGGGACTAGACGGCAGGAATATTGTTATTCAGCCAATTAGGCTGATTGATTTGACCTATGGCTAAGCCCCGCCCCCTCCACTCATTCGGACAAACTATCAACATTCAGTGAGCGGCGCTATGGCAGGTGTCACAGTACACGGCATTTCGCATTTTTTGATTTTTGGAGACATAATGATCAAATTTTGGTGCATGCAACAAAGTGCCACTGAAGTTAAGGTTTTTTGCCCAGAATATGAAAAAAGGATAACAGCCTTTTTACCATCTTTACCAAGAGTGTCTCTCCGTTAGTTTGGTGCTACAGTATTTACACTGAATCATTCAGCATAACGTTTGCCAACCTTTGTTATCTCTGCCATTACAGAGAAGTTAATGAAGCTAAGCTCCAGAAGTTAACGTTAAACAGCTAACAATGATGTACGATCACCAAAGTACAAAACTAGAACAAAATAGGCTAATGAACTCCCAGCAAACAAGGTGACATGATGAACAACGCAGCTAGGAGCTAACGTTAGGCTTTAATGGACTACATGCCTACTCCACGGTCGCATGACTCTTGGCGTCACCGCTTTCAACTGATTTCGGCTGCTTTATTTTAAAAACATTATATAATGGGGAAATTGGACTGTTTAAGCTAAATAAGAAGCTGTAATGGAGGACTGCCAGCACTCTCGCCAGTTCGGGAGTGAGACATTTAATGTCCCCGACAGGGTTTGTAGTCGTATTGAGCAACTTGTTTGCAGCGCCTTTTTTACAACATGTAAAAGCTTCAAAATTCACAAGTAGGGTATTTACTTACGTGTTTTATGCCGTAGAACAAAACCTGAAACTCGCTTAAGCTTTTGTTAACCACAGACCTTATTTGAGGCATTTAACCAAAATCCCATTCAAAAAAACGTATTGACTTTTAGACGAGAGAACCGGAAGTGCTAAAAGCGCCAATGGAGTTCCAGGTTTACTGGCACACTCTATTTCTTTCCAGCAAAGTGACAATATGTTGCCTCAAACACAATGTTGACTTACCTTAGAACAGATGTAGACATCATTGTTAATCTTATTCACGTTGAGTTGATGTTGTGGTCTAACGTTACCACACAACTTTATCCAAAGGAGACACCGTTTGACCATTTTTAAACTTCAAATCTCAGAAAAAGCTCATAAAACTGAACAAAACTGACTCTGTTTTTGAGGGCGGGGCTTAGCCATAGGTCAGCTGGGGTCCACCATTCTAATTTCAGACACTGTTTAATAATGGGTTTTTTTTGGGTTAAAGCACGCTGGCACTTTAAGAGTGCACCCAGACTTTAAAAATGATTTAACACCAAATATTCACGGTGACATTTAAGTGGATGTTAAACATTACAAATCACATGCGGTCTCTTTAATGTCTTCCTGGGTTGTGACAAACTGGGAGCTCCTCTGGGATTTAATTTCAGGATTGTGTGAGGACGAGTTTCTTTCAAATCATCTTGTCAGAGCCGAGGCTCAACGGTGCTGACAAGTGGCAACCGCACATGTCCACATCTGGTACAAAGTATTTTAACCATTTTTTATTTTCAACAGAGGCAAAAGATCTGTGTGTGTGTGTGTTAGTTAGTGGTGATTGCAGTGCAAAGTGTTGCATAGTGAAGGAGAATCCAAACCAAATGAAGGTTCTGGTTGGTGAAATCAAGACAGAAACTGAGCCATCTTAAATGTCCTGAACGCACAAGATCACATGTTATCGCTTCATCAATACTTGGTTTCAGTCCTTCTCAAAATGCGGTACAGACCTAATTATAAAAGGCAAAAGTTGTACTTAAATGTAAATGTAAATGTCTCACAGGGCAAAAAGAACGACAGAGGTAAAATCTAAAAACATTAAAAACTTTGATATAATTGATTTAACTAATTAAAAGCCTTATAGAATGCTTGCTGTTAACCAGTTTCACTTGTTGTTATCTACTCATGACAAATATCACAGAATTTTAAAGGCTAATTAAGGTTTGATTTCTATGTATCTGGTGTGGCAACAAGGTGAACCAGACTAACCATCTTGGAATAATGTGTCTGTGAAGCAGAGAGACTGAGCATCAGAATATAAAGTTGGTTTGGTGACGTCTCAACTTCTGCATCCAGAAGAAACAGAGAAACATCATCATCCTCGCCTGAGCTTGTTACTGGAAACAGCTGCCTATGGTTTCATATGCAGCCTGCCCTCACCCAAAATATGGCCATTTATGCTGTCTGTGCAAGCAGGTTATTACAGCCTATAATTGTGTTTACTGTTAGGTGGCAAAGGAGGAAGTCAGGGAACGAAGCATAAAGCAGTGTTGATTTTGACAGCGATTTCAGATTTGGTCTTTGTCCTGAGATTTATTAGTTTGTGTCATATTTCAGCCATTTTTATCTGTTATAGTTTAAGTCAATGAAAATTCATGCCATTTTAGTTCACTTGTAGTCAGTATGTTTTCTATGTGTTTTTCATCTTTAAACTAACCCATCCATGGGGCCGGGACATGGGGCAAAGCTCCCCAGACGTCCCTCTCCCCAGCAACACTTTTTGCCTTTATAGATAGGACAGTTAAAGGGATAGTGCACCCAAAAATTAAAATTCACCCATTATCTACTCACCCATATGCCGAAGTGATGTGAGGATGTGAGGACTCTAAAACTTCACCTGAGCCTCCCTCGGCATATGGGTGAGTAGATAATGGCTGAAATTTTGGGTGCACTATCCCTTTAAGGGTGAAGGGGGGAGAGAGAGAGGGAGAGAGAGATAGGTGAAGGTTTGGGACTTAGATGGACCAGTAAAAAGAGAGTTTTGCCTTCTGGCTCAGCTCCCTCTGCACCACGACGGACCGTGCATCACTGCAGAAGCCGCACCAAACCGCCGATCCATCTCACGCTCTTACATATAAGCTTTGATAGCAATGATAATTACTTGCATCCTTGAAATATTAATATAAAAAAAATCACAATCTGTTTGTCCTTATAGCAAAGTAACTTGTGAAATCAGCCACAGATGACCTGTTGTTGTGGGAACACATGTTTGTCTTTTCTCACTCTTCACATAAAGAAAGCAGTCTGTCAGCACAAATCTAAATTATGTCATGAGAAAGAAAACTAAAGTTACAGAGGTGTCCTCAAGCTGCTGCTGGTGGTGACTCACTCCAGGCTGACCAAATACCTACATAAAATTTAAGGCCACATTTACATTTCAGGCGACTCTTTCATTACTCTCTGTATCACGCTGGGTTAACTTCAAGATGGCGATTAATGAATGCTGTTAAGTCGGCAGTAAAGTAAAGTATCAGCACCTTCAGAGAGGATTGAAGTCTAACAGTCATATTTCCCAGATCGTTCAGGCTGCTCTCAAAGCATTTCTGAACTATTTTCACACAGACACTTAAAAATGATGACTTGAAACCTCACTCTGCATTGTTGTGAGCCGCATGTTTTTGGCTTCCCTCACATGCATTCTTTCAGACTGGTATGTGCCACTGACCTGCCAGCACAACCCCTCTCTAATTTTCAGATTACATATTCCCATGCTGATCCTTCAGAGTAAAAGCTCAACTTTCAAGAGACACATTCTCCATCCGTCCAAAGTGGCTTACAATCAGTGAATAAATGATGTAAATTAAGACCAGGCCGTGTGCGAGAGCACCTCAGTCACAGCTGAACAGTTTATTTATTAATCTATTTTTTGGCTTGCTTTTATTTTCTTTCTTTTGATCTTCTGTCGCTGATACATCATTAATCATTCACTGATATTTCTTTCTCATGTTTTCATGTTTGTATGCTCCCCGGGATTCAAACTGGCAACTCCCATGTCACAGAATCAGTCCCTGTGATCGATGCATGTCCCGGCATGTTAGCTGTTTGTTTATCACTCTGTCTGCGACCACATCAGTTCTGAGTTTTGAGTTGCGCAGATCGTTGTGTGTTGGCCTTGGAACAACTGCAGCTTTAAAACATATGGAGAGAACTGAACGGCTGCCAGTTTGAATCTCAGTCAATTTTCTGCAGAGTGGGAGTTTTCACTTCATTAAGCGCTGCTTTGAAACTGAGCAAAGCACTTTAGCACTTTGTAAACTCTGAGCTTGATAAAGTGGAATGTTATAAAGTTTATGATTATTATTAAATGTTCCAAGAAGACATTTGGCCTTCAAGAGGTAGTTTTTATAATAAAGATAAAATATTCTGCCAGGTGGAGATAAGTCACATTCTTTGCATTACAAAACAACACATATGGCTTTTCCTACAGTAAGAGCGTTTTCATATTAGATACAACTCATTCGTACCGCGCCCAAGTACAATTACCCACTCAGCACTCAGCTTTCACATTAGTAATGTTGTTTCATGATGGTGCATCTTACTTAGCAGCAGAGGACACTGTTAGCAGACAGCGTCCACCATGAATTATGTATAATTTTGAGCCTTACTAAAACGTAAACAGGTGAATGAAGGAGGAAATCATCATGTTTTTTTTGTACCCATCTGTTTATTTCTGCTGTCAAGTCATTTATCATGGGGGTCAATGAGCCAGCCTCAAGTGGCCATTAGAGGAACTGCAGTATGTGGCACCTATATGTCATTCTCTGAACCCATCGGATGCATTCGGCATCTGACTTCCGGCAGACGGCGATACAGCCTCTGGGGGCAGACCCCAGATTTTTTTGGCATTCCGGTTTGATTTGGGCGGAGGAGGCGAATTTCCTTTTCCGACTTCTGTTTATATATAAATAAATATGCTGAACCATTGCGATGGATTCAGAGTTTGCAGTGACGCCAATTATGTTCCGCCTCGTTAGTTCACCGCACGGAACGTTTAACCTGGCAACAACTGCAGCCAGCTCAAACGTGATTGGTCAATATCACGCGGACTACAAATAGCCTACAACTGGAAACCAGGGCTCTTCCGCTCTTCTTCCAGAGGCAAGATCTCCGGGGTTTGCCTACTGTTGTTGCAAAAGAATCAAAAGGGTTTATAATAAGAATCAATCCAAGTTGTGAGGATTGTTTTAACAGGATAAAGTGTCGGCATACCGGGTGCCGTAATCCTCAAGTGCTGTCACTCACTCTCTGATGATCTGTCTGTCAGAGCTAGATCAAATGAATATTTCTAAACTGACATATTATCTGAAGCATAACTTTTATACAATTAATATTCATACTGGTTTAAATAAACAGTTTGATTATATTTCCTGATGTTTGCTGATTAACAGTTTTGAGTGAAAGAATTTGAAGGCCTGTCCCAAATATAAACATAAAGCCAGTGGTTCCCAAATGGTGTGTCGCGGGATTTTACCATTATTATTGCAATATTCAACTGGGCCTATGCAAAAAGTTATAAATGTATTTTTAGTTTTATTTTGATTTTTTAATCGGTATGTTGTGAACACCCATTTCCTGATAAAGAGGCAAACTCTAACTAAAAATGTAATAAAATTAAACTGAATTGAATTTAAATAACTTTCACGGGGAACCTTTTTGTCACCATTTGTGCAAGGGAACTAAAAGTGTGTAACACATCACATTATCTTACTTAATTTCCTGTTTAAATTGATGTGTTTTTGGTGGTTTTATGTAATTTTAAAAAGCTTGAATTCTTGAATCGTTTTGTTAATAAATATATCACAAGTAACAGTTGGTTGTCAATTATTATTTGATATTAGAAGATTAAAAAGCATTTATGTCTTGATTAAAGTGATAACATGTTATAGAGTTTTGGCGTGCCCAAACAAAAAGTTTGGAAACCACCGACTTGTTGACGTTTGGGTAGGTTTAGGCACAAAACTATGAAGTGTGAAATACTATTAAACATCCTGTGAGTATGTTCGGCACTGATTCCACACGTACACACGCAGACAGACGCAGTGAGCTGGTGCAATATTCCACGTATTCGCTCTTTGTTTCACAAACAGACTCTGGGCCTGTTTAGTCTGTACATTTCCACTTATCTTATTTTTCCCATTTTTCTCCTTTTTACCCAGCTAACAACAACTCTCTGTAAACTCCCCACATTTTTCTGACTGGTGTTCATTTCCGGCACCAAGCGAATATCTCCTGCCCATCAAACATGCGTCTCTGAACAAGAGAGGGAGGGAGGGCAGGACGACAATGTGCACAAGAGAGAAAGAGGAGGAGGGGGTGAAGCAAGTGGGACTTTTGGATTGTTTGGCACAGCCAGAGAAGTTGGGTGGGAGATAAAGTTTTTTTTTATGTGGTGTGCAAGTGAAGTCTATTTTTTTCTTTTGTGGTGTGTGTAAAGTGTGTTTTTTTCTTTTGTGGTGAGCCTGTGGGAACTGCTGAATGAGATGGAGTGATTCCTGAAGTCAATGCTATCAGCCTCAGACACACTCAAACACTGGCCCTGGTTCAGAGGGGAAGAGGGGGGACAACAAGGATTGGGATGGGGTCGATGGTGGCCCGAGGGTGATAAGGAATGGGATGGGGCCCGTAAGACGCATGGAATTTGATCTTGATACCAAACTAAACCAATACAAAAGAAGAAACACAATCAGACAAATAAATGTGGAGTTTGGGAAAGATAAGGGTGAGATCTGACCTGGGTTCAAAGCCGTGACTGAACTGTGGGTCTCATAGTTTCTCCAACTTTAAATGAGTTCTCACTTCACAGCTTAATGCCTCATCCGTCAGTCACACATGCAAGAAAGCACAGAAGACATGCATTCAATTATTTTGTGATGTTTTGTTTTCTCTGTCATCGCTAAATTAACTTTGTGTGAGCACGCTTTGACGTCATGTTGAGTTGACATAATAATTAGTCTTGGAGCCTTTTTCTTCTTTCGTTGGCGGCATGTTAACAGAATAATCACACATTAATCATTTGTTGCAACAAGACTAAATTATCAACAAAAGAGATGTGATCTTAAGACAATACGCTCATTGTGACAACATCACAAAATAAAGTTTGTGTGATCGTGAGACAACGTCGTACACGATCTCCATATTGAAGACGTTAGCATGCGGTTGTTACTTAATCTTTTAAAAGTGCACTTCTCTGGCCTTTGAGGCTTTTCAGACACGCTGTTTTTGATTTTGGCAGCACGGTAGCCTGCCTCTTTGTCAGTCTGTTTGTCCAGCTTTTTGTCTGGAACAAGATATGTCAAAACAAATATAGATTTTCATGACATTTGCTGTTGCTATTCAGAGTCCCAAGAGGATGAATCTTAATATTTTGATGACCTCTTGAAATTACCTCCAGGAGCCCCAAACAAACAAAGTGCATTTTCAGTGGTGAATAACATGAAGTGCACACAGCACTTTCTTTTTGTTGAAGCCAGCCCCAATCAGAGCGTTTTTTAGCAGTCAACTCATGGCAGCTGTTGCTGGATACCTGGAGCTATTTTACTTAATCTGTAGGTGCCATGATCTGAGCAGAAAACAGCAGGCCTGTAGGCAAACTGATTCAGTACTTGAGATTTTGAGTAAATTGTTTTCATTCATTTAAACCGTAAATACAGTTAGGATGTTAGCGAACATCCTTTTTACCCCATGTTGCTTTTTCCTGTTCAAATTATAGTTGATACCAATGCGTTCTGATGCCAACTTGACAAATGCCGTTGTTTGTCTGTGGACTTTCAGGTCTACATCTGAGTCTGTTGATGTCTTTTTCTTGTCTTTTTCAAAATAAACTTACATCGGTAAATCACCTCATATTTATGTTTATTTCCTTGTGCAACAAAAGCATGTGGTTAGGTTTTGAAAAAACATCATGGTTTGGCTCAACATACACACAGGAAGTGAACACTGGGCTCCACTGTGAAAGTACAGGGTTTGTTGGACCCTTCCAGCTCTTTACGTTATGCTGTTACTGGTGTTTCAAACTGTTGCCATCCAGTGCATTTTATAATGCCGCAAAAGGTGCCTTTTCACGTTGGTATCTTCACCGATAGCTTAAGTATTTGATGGCTTGGGTTGGTGGCCGCTGATTCACCAGCTGCCACCACGATGCCTTCGTGTGTCGGCATTTAATGTCCAGATCACTGACAAAGTGGTGGTATTTAACGAGTTTGCAATGATAAGGGCTGTAACTACGGCTGGTGAAGTCATAAAGCTCTGTGTATTCATCACGTCAGAAGGACCATCTCTCAATTTATCCAACTGGAGGATGGAGAAAACCACAAATGACATTGGTGTTTTTCAGTGGTGTAGCAGTAGTTGATGAGGTGATTGTACTATTAGGTAAATGGGTTACCAAGGAGGAACTGGGTGTACTCTCCGATATATCCATTGGCCTTTTGGCTGACAGATGGGTATACTGTAATTGGCCAGAAATAAAGGTGGGTATACCCCATATACCTGCGTATACCCTCGACTACACCATTGGTGCTTTTTAGCTCCGAGCTGAAGTTTTTCAACTTGAGGCATTTAAGGTAATCCTGCCAAAATGCGAGGCAACCGAAAAGCAGCAAGCATAACCCTTCACTCTCATGTGAAACAATTTCAAAAAGCTGCCCAGCCTATTAAATGCGCTCTTACCGAACAGGGACCTGACGTCATGATGCTAAAATTTTCATTTGCACACAAGACATAAAAAAAACATTTTTTACTTGAAATTCTAAGACGGACATTTTCTGAGCACATTCATGCTCCTTAGTGGGTGAACCCTTTTAATTTAGATGCTCTACAACAATATCTCCTTTCATGCCACTTTCAGGAAAAAATATTAATTTTAACACAAGATGTCCAATTTTACAACCAGAAATGAAATGTACTGAGCACATTCATGCTCCCCAGTGGATGCACCCATTTATCTATGCACACTGACATGTTAACGCAGCATAAACTCTAACTAGCTCAGCAACTCCTGTTGTAACCAATATATTTGTACATGCCATCATAACAAGCTGCCATACATTTGATATTCCTGGCCACATTAATTGAGTTTCTGCCTGTTATCCTACTCATGTCGTCATCTCCAACATCTGTCCTCTGCTGGAATGAAGAACTGTTTTAGTGACTGTGTGACCTTAAAGCAAAGGTTGGCAGCTGCTAAGCTAAATCAGCCTCCAGTTAACCGCAGTGAGAACAACACAGCGAGACGAGTGGAGGGCAACACAGTGTTTAGATTTAGATTAGTGGGTATAGCATTCAAGGCTGAGTTATTATTGGAGTCTGTGAGATAGTGTGTGAAGAAGGGAGGGGAGACGCTGAGCAGCACGTCTCTGTCTTCAAGATATAAAGAAATGAGGGAGACAGCCCACTGAATGTGGATCATCATTCTCTTCACACTGAGCTGGTGCTCTTGAGGACAGTGGGAGAAATAACTTCAGCCTCAAAAAAGACCCACACATACTTTGTTTACATCATGGCAAGTACTTTCAACCCAAAGGGGGAAATCCACTGTGTTCCACGAGAGCACCATGGCGTCAGGCTTGAGGGCTGCTTGCTGACACTGTAGAGTTAGATACACCGTATGAGGTCACAGTGCAGTGAAGCCAATACAACATAATAGGCAAATGCAGAGATGCAAAAAGGTCACCAAACCTGAGGTTCTCCAGTTAATGCAAAAATATTTTTATTCTATTCAAGATATTTTATTGCAGCTAATTGCTGGACTATGAACCTTTGATATAAGCAACCAAATCCCTAAAAAAAATGTTGGCATCATATCTGTAAGCTGTTGAAACTCTACATTTTTACAATGCTTTGGTTAACGTGGTTAGGAAAAAAAAACTACTTGATTATTGTCAGAAAAAAAATCATGTTTTGGCTTAAAATACCCAGTGTTTGGAGCACAATCCCCCCTGGTAGAACAGCTATGTCTCTGTAAAAATACACCCCTTTTTGTGCCACTATCCCAGCAAGGAAAAACTCTGATGGATCACTACAAAACATCTACATTTGGTGCCTAAAAAGCCACTGGAAAAACAGCTATTAGTTGCTACAGTCACCCATGTTTGGTGCCTAAATATACGCTGAAAAAAACAGGGAAAGGCTTTTACCAAACTCTTCCTTTTGGCGCTCAAACAGCCACTGGAAAACTAAGGTACGGGTTGCTACAATTACCCATGTTTGGGTGCCTTAAAAGCTGCTGGAAAATCAGGGATGGGCTGGTACAAACACCCACGATTTGCGCATAGAGAGCTACTGTAGAAACAGCTACAGTCACCTCCATTTGGCGCCTAAAAGTATGCTGGAAAAATGTGGACAGGCCACTAACAAAAAAATGTTTGTTTTTGTTTGTAATGTTTTGTTTTTGTTTTGTTTTTCACCACCATCTGTGGAGCAACAACCAACAGGTTTACAGAATCTCTAGCTAGAGTCTTGCAAAGTGCTCAAACACAAACACAACCTCAGTCCTAGAGCAAAGCCACTAATTTAAAACTTAAGTAGCATCTACTCCACCACCATCCATTTAGTAAGCCAGTGCTCTGGGCTGCAGTTGTTTTGAGTGTAGTAACAGAAAATGATTTAGCTGTGAAGTGACATAATTATAATGTTTGCTCTGGTCGTTTGTGGTTAACCATTATCATTAATTAAAGCAGAGCCAAGTATCTGTGATGATAAAAAAAACAAAAAAAAAAACAGCACCCTGCTCCACGGGACGCCTTTTGTCTGCTCAGCACTAAAACAACACCACCTCCATCCAATCAAGGCACTCATTTAAAATCCAGCTAAACACTGTGTATTCAGTCACTGTGTGTTTTGTTAACTGGAGCTCTGGGCTGCAGCTGTTTGTGATCTCACCTACGGTTTGTTGCTGTTGTTTAAAACAGTGGGAAAGTTTCTTTTTAGATTTGTTTCATTTATGTTCAACCGCATCAATCACAGGTAACTGAGGGTTTGACATAAGTCACTTGACATGCTGGAGCTCGGAGTTTGCATCACGTCACAGACCTGCTTATCCTAAAAATACCCCAACACAAGGTTATTTGCGGTAACAATTGTCTTCCCCTAAATTTAACCATGCTACACAGATGCGATGGGGAAATACTGTGCATAAAAGTGCCAATGTACTACATCTTTCATACTCTGTCTTAAAGCTACTCTTACCTTTCTTGCATTTCACACAGCACTAAGAAAAAGAAAAAATTTAATCATCCACAACTCCGGCGTCACTCCAAAGTCCTACTCCCTCATCTCCATTACGGCCTCATTACGTGTATGATAGATGTAGGCGTTGCCAAGGTAAAGTTAGAAAGTAGCGTTAACGTTACTAGTAGGTAGGGATGTCCTGATCTGACCCTCGGATCGGGTATCAGCACCGATCACGTTATTTTTGCAAAACTGGAATTGGTAATAAAAGATCAGAGGAATCAAAACAACAAAAATGGCCAGGTTTTTCAACTATGTTGTTCATTGTTGCGTCCACTTTTCAATGTGTTGTAACTGAGTGTTCTGGGTTCGCCTAACTGAGCGCAGCTAATGAGCAATAAACGGACAGGAGTCGAGACAATAGGTTCAGCGGCCACCGCTTCTCTCTGTATTCTGAGCAACACAGCCACACCTCACGGTGGAACCTTGCCTACCACAGCCCTACGGCAACTCTGGAGGGACAATTTGTTTACAACTCAGAATTTGTTTATATTTTGTGCTGCTGAACCACCTATAAGCTTTTTGGATAAACAAACCTTAAAGGACAACTTGGATGCATTCTTTTCTTTCTTAATGCTTTGCAAAGTATCGGATCAGACTCGGTTTCAAAATAAAGGACTCGGTATCGGATCGGATACTCTGAGTAAGTGTAAACGCACAAGGAAGATAACGTTAATGTGTCAGAGGTTACGCTACAGTAGGCTAACATTAGCCATTAGCAACTGGATGCTGTGTTGTCATAACGTTATAGCCTATGTTACATTAGAGGCAAACTTAAAATATGATGTTACACGAGCGGTTACGTCAGTCGGAGGCCTCCACATAGGGAAGACAGACAGGACAGGCCATTGGTCGGAGTTTTCTTAGAACCATATGAGAATGGTATAATTATGAGTTTTTATCTCTGGTGGAATTCACTTACATTTTAGTGTGCCATCAGCTTATTGATAGCATTTTAACCTGAACAAAGAAAAGTGCAAAATTTCCAGGAAGGTAAGTGTCGCTTTAAATTCAGTGTTGTCTGGGGTCATTTCCTGTATTCAATGTGGATAAGTGACTTCATTTGGCAACTTTTATTTGACTCTATTCGGCTCTGATCACACAGAAAGCGTTTTAGCAGCTGGAGGTGGTTTTTGTAACTGTTTTTAACAAGTGACGCTTTTTGCTCGCTGCTTTTGTGTTGCGATGCACCTTGCGTTTCTGCGCTAGTGCCTGGCGTTTTTGCCAGAGCACTATGAATTGCTTTTTCCCCATTGTCCAATCAGATGATTTGAGAGGCAGGCCTTCTGTGGTGGTCACAACAACAAGTTTACAGTTGATAAACAATGGAGGAGAAACTGGTGGTGGTGGCTGCTGGATATGCAGAGCTATCGACCCGATGATGACAGCAGGTTGTCAAACTGCCCCTGAGTCATCCTAAAATATGCCTGGAAACATCCATAATGGAGGAGAAGCTCCTGGACCAACTGGTGGTTCTCCCCATGATCCAGCCTCTTCTTTAGGGTCTCATGTACCCACACAGATCTCTGTTTATCTGCTGACAGCCTCTCACCCTCAACCAGAGCTACAGACACACCCTCTGCCTCAACATGGCAGCAACTACACACTGATTACTGTGAAATAATAATGATAATAATGAAACAGTAGATCCATTAGACGTGAAGGTTAGAGTAAGAACGTGATGGGGTGGTTGCCTGGCAACAATAAAAGGACGTAACAAACATTTTTTTTTACCATTTGCAACCTGCAAAACACTTTCTGTGTGATTGGGGCCCTGGAGCTGCCCACTTGTGATCGGATCACCCAAGACACACGTTAACACCAGGTGTAAACCGGCTTTCAGTTTCCTCAGTTGTCAGAATCAAAATCCAGCAAATTAAGTGTCAAACACATTTGGGTCCATTTAGTAGCTTTCATTTGAGTTTGCTCGGTAGCCATAGAGCTGCTCTGCTATAACAAACTTCTGTTTTCTGGGCCGTTGCTTCGGCCGAGCGCCTGAGTGTCAGACCGTAATTTTGCTATAAAGTGGGATAATGAGAATGTTTACTCTAGTATTTTTAGAATGCGTTTATCATTTTGTTTTTACATCATCATTATTGAAAACAGGTCAGCATAAACAGCGACACTCTGTCTTTACCCAAATACAAGTTTACAAGTTTATGGATGCATGAGTGTTTTCTTTGCACGGCCCTGAGCTGTGTGTGAAAACATCACAAACCACTAATTTAAAAGCTAAATGCTATCCATTTTCTAGGCCAGTGTTCTCAGCCGCAGTTGTTTTGAAAGAGAAAGTGATTTAGATGTGAAGTGGGATAACGAGGATGTTCATTCTAGCAATTTATTTTCTACAAAACTTGAGCTGTGCCCCAGTTTTATTCTATATTCTAACTCTTACCAGCTGTGCAGAATCAGAAACACTCAGAGATCAATATGGAGACTAAGTGTGTTTGATTTTTGAGTTGTTGTCTCACAATGCAAAGTATAACAGAAATGCAAGAGCTGCTCACAGCTGGAAAATATTTAAACAAATTGTTGACAGTGGAGAAACACCATGAGGATCTCACAAAACACGGAATAAACTATTAAATCTTTGTATCTGTCTCTTTGTTCAGCTTTTAAATTTGAGACTGGTGGCAGCTTTTCCAAATCACGCTTGATTGACGAGTGCTGGCGCTCGTCTTCTATCACTTCCTGTTAATCCGAAACACTAACGTGAATTTATTTCCTGTGCACTAACACTGAATGTATTTGTTTTCTGTACACTAACTGCAAAAGTAGTTCTGTATGTCCTCGACCCTCTGTCCCACCCAAATGTTGGCCCGGCCATTTGTTAAAACAACACAAACTCCTTCCTTCAGTAAAGCCACTAATTTAAAAGCTAAGTGCTGTTTTACCACTTTGCAGAGGCTGCATCTGTTTTGAGTGCGGTTCAGGGGAGAGAGAGTGATTTAGAGGTGAAATGGGATAATGATGATGTTCATTCTACTCATTTCTGAAGCAAAAAACATCCTAATTTAAATCAGGACAGACGATGTGTGATTAAAGCATGGCAGAGGAGGCCAGCAGGCTGAGGGCAATTATAATTATAGGTGCTATTGCTGGCAGGGTTTTCACACTGGTATCTGGTTCTCTGGTGTTAACTCAAAGAATCTGACTGGAAACATTTTAAATTTAACACCATTTAGTTGTTTCTCTTTTTGATGCTGTAACAGTCTTTATCCACATATTGTCACTATTATCAGCTCTCCTATGTGCAGATTCTGTTGAGCTGAACAGCTGAGGTGCAGAAGGGAAGAAAGGAGTGAAGGAAAATGCCTGTTTCATCTTATATTACGGACTGGCAAAAGGGGACATTGTGCCTTTTTGCAACTATAGAGAAGAACCAGGATTCTAATTATGTAAAAAAAACTCAAAAGGGAAAGTTTAACCTAATGTTTATAACGTATAACTTATTGACTTATTTTCTTGACGCCAGCCATCAATATTTAGGCCAGTGGTTTTCAAACCTTTAAAAGGGCAAAAATATAAAGGCACACCTGTATTTAAATCTGTGCACAACAGCTTCTATAACGTGTGTTATCACTCTCATCATCACATAAGATAATAAAACAAAGATTATAGCTGCTGCGCAGTGATGGGGCGGGTTTATAGGCAATTCTGAGCAACAAGCAGAAGAGTTGGAAGACATTTAGGAATTTAGCAACACAATCTGCCTTTTGCATCAGTTGAGGCTTGAACTCACAACCTCTGAGACTAAGAATCAATTTCTATCTCACTGAGCTCATTAGTCAGTGACAATTCATGTGTAGCTTCACAAATTGACTAAGCCAGACGTGCAGGTTTAGCAGCCGTCCATGCATGGAAAAGCAGATTTCAAACCACTGTAAAAAATTCAGTTATCAAAACAAAAATCTGAAAATACACATACTGTATCTAGACAGTATGGAGATGTTGGTAATTTGTTTGTAACAATGACTGATTTGCTCCATAAGTGAAAATTGATGTTTAAAATTGCCATTTTTACATTGACTCCAATTGTTCACGTTAGAGCAAAATTCAAAATGCTGTAAAAAATTCAGTTTTTGAGATAAAATTCTGAAATTTGCCACACACCATGACTCTAGAATTTTGTCTTTTTTTTCTTGAACAGTGAAGATTTATTTAGCAAGAATTTGCATGTATGTGTTTACAGTACCGTTTACAGTCAAACATTTTGATGCACTGTAGGCTCAATTTTTGACAAATCAAAAATCTGTGAAACATAGTTTTTGTAGGACAGTCTGAAGATGCTCTGTAGCAAGTTTGGTGCCATTTGAGCAAAAATTGTGGGAGGAGATAGGTTTAAGAAGTTTTACAGTTTTTGAAAAACACAGAGTGATGAACTTCATAATTTTTAATAGGTTTAAATGTACAAAAGTTTCTTCAGTATTGGGGCTACAGTTTGATGAAAGTTGTGAAAGTGTAGCATGTATGGTTGGTTTGTTATGAATTTTCAAAGTTTTGAACTTTGACGCTGGCTGTAGCGTCACCATCAGGACCATTGGCTTGAGTTTACAGCTGAGGATATCTGGCATGAGACTGGACCTTTGTGCAAAGTTTGGTGAGTTTTCACCCATGGGAAGTAGGATTTCCTCGGAAGAAGAAAGAAGAAAGAAGAAGAAGAAGAATACCTAGGATTACTAAAAAAAAAATGAGACAGGTGGCTTTCATGATACTGTCTACTGACAGTTTTTTTCGATGGTAGGGCACCTTCGCTGGTGCTTAAGCGATCCATCGTCCCACTCATGGCTTTCTCTTTTCAAATATTACCATCCCTCACACTGGCTGCCAATCAGGGCTTTTGATGTGTCACACACTTTTAATTCCTGTGTGCAAACGGCAACAAATAGGTTCCCTGTGAAGGTTTCTCAATTAAATTTAATTTTTTTTAGCCCCAGTTTGCCTCTTGATTAGGAAATTAGTGCACACAACATACTGATGCGGTCAGTTAAAAATAATTCATAGCTTTTTGTATAGGCCCAGTTGAATGTTGTAATAATAATAATAATAATAATAATAATAATAATAATAATAATAATAATAATAATAATAATAATAATAATGTGTGGTTATTACAAAAACACCTTTTGTGTTTCCTTTTATTGGTCAATTTATTGAACATGTTAATATAACACAAACAGAAACGGGACCCTCAGCCACATAAAGGCAACAAATGAGCAACTCAAATAATATTGCTCATGTTCAAAAGGGTGAGAAGAAGTTCAAAACTATTCTGGTCCTTCCCCCTCTTAATTTTTATATTCTAATCATTTCCTGTTGGAAATAGTGTTTATGTCCCCGCCAGGCCCCCAGAAAAACACCTCAGCCTTGCTTCTAATTTTTTCTAGTGGCCACTTGTGGTATTACAGCAAAAATCTCCTGCAGCCCAAAAAGCCTTTTCCTCATAGACCACTACTGAAAAACGATACATCTGTAAAACTGTTGACGGGACACCCCGAACTGTACCAAGGTCAATTATGACTCTTTATGTAATAATGTTTTCGCTCCATGGAGGTTTTCTACTTATAAAACTTTCCTTGAGCCAAGAAAAGCGATTTGAATCGTAATCCCAACGTGAGTTCAGAGCCGAGTTGGAAGTTGTGGGCCACTGGGAGAAACACTACTGGTCATTTTCAGTGGGCTGCATACTGCGGAAGTAAACCCAGTGTATGCACCAGGAGAGCGACTCCACTGGAATGAACAGGCGCTGATTACCTTGTGGGAGTGTAACGCCATAAACACTGTTAGCTCCGTCAGCACTGTTGCTGTTGTTAACATTGCACCGCTAGTTGCTGCCATTTCAGCTCAGCCACCTCTGTTTACTTGTATGCATATTGCAAGTTTGACAGAAATGTAAAATAGTTTGTGTGTCCGCCCCGTGATTCTGATCTGCTCCAAAATTTGATTGGTTCTTTGCTATATCCCTCCAACATGTCGCTCACAAACACACAAAGAGACGCACAAACAGCACCAAATACAGGTTGTTAAATAACTGATTAACCATGATCAGGACACAAAGCAGAGGTGGAGCGATTACGTCTATGGACAGATGCAATTAAAAGTGACTTCACCCTGGACTGCACAAACTGATGCAAAGACACGTTGAGAACGTATTTTGTCTTTAGTAACTCTCTGTGCAGGGCTCTGTGCTGCAGCCGAGTTGTTTTCAGCCCAGCTGACGTTGCGATATGATTTAGATGTGAGGTGGGATGGTGTGATAGTATTTTGGAGGAGAGGCAGCGAGAGGCAGAGCCGCTGCTACATTACTGAGTCCCCAGCAGTGTGGTTTTAAAACGCTGTAATTCAGCAGAGCCTCCCATCACTGCTGGAAGGCTGCAGGGAGACGGGAGGAATGCAGTGAATCACATTTTTCTTGGCAGATACTTTTTGTTTTTTATTTAATTGTCCAGTTATGTTTGGTGGATTAAGTCGGTCAGTGAAGTGTATCCCATAGTTTCCACAGTGTGGTAGGTCGCCTTAGAGACCTTAAAGGAATTACAGTGGTGTCTTTGCATGTTTTACCTAATTTAATACAAATTATGTGTACTTTGAATTACTGCCTACCATTTTCCAAAGCGTACAGTACGTTTTTATTTTGATTTCCTCCCTTCCAGGCAGCCTGCGGCTTCAGTTCATTTCTATAAAAATCAATTTGTAGAGACTTGCAGCTTGCTGCAGACAGCTCATCCATCACAGTCACTTTATTTTTTGTCAGAGTAACAGTCTACTCTGAGGGAGCCTTTAAATACTGGCAGGACACTCAATCATGTAGACAATGCCCATGTTTGCTTTTTGTTAGATTTTTCTCACCCACAATTGTTTGTGAATGCAAACACTTCTTGACAGCTGACTTTTGGACCTCAGAAGTCAGAGCTAATGCACCACACTAATTGAGCTTTAAACCACATTGATGATAATCTGTCTTTGATGACAATAGTCAGTGTCACAGATAATGCTGGTCATGATCCTCGTTTTTTTAATTTTGTTATCTTGTTCCTTGTGTCATGTTATTCATTCATTCATATTTAATCTGTTTCCTGTTTTATTTTGTAGATTCTCTCCTCATCTGTTATGTCTGGTTTTACTTCCTGTCTCTGTGTGTTTTCCCGCCTGTTTTCTGTCACACCTGTCTCGTTAGTCCCTCCCTGTTCCCTGTCAGAGTCTTCACACCTGTTCTGTGTTGGTTTGTTTGCTCCACCCTAGTGTTCCCACTACACCCTTGTTATGGGCAAATCCCCATTACACCAAATGGCTTTTCAAGTGATTCCACTATCACAGTGCATGATGGTTTTGAAGCTGTCTCCGAAAGTGTAAGGGCAACAAAGGCTTTCTTGTGGGCGTCCATGTTTTCCGACTTGTCCACCGTTGTAAACTAGAATGCAAAAACTGTTGTCAACTAGGAGGTGACGTCATTCCCACTTCTTACCTCCAAGTACAAAACGAACGCACTATAACCAACGAAGGCTGGTAGAGAAGTAACAAAATCCAAAGTGTAAATTTTGGATATAAATACGTTCTCTTTTTTAAATGCATAGATGCTGAATTGACAAGAATACTGTTGATGTATGACACATTTTATCTTGTGTTTCTAGAGTTATTTATTTTTGTGTTTTGTAATGTCATTTATTAAAGAAAGTTTGCCAATTTTTTTTTTCCTCGTCAGGAGCAGGATGGGAAATAATCTTATAAGGAATCCAGGTGCAGTCTTGCAAATGTGGCTCTGCAAGATTTTAGATGTGAGAATGTTTCCCTTTAGTCTCTTCAAAGTCTTTTTAAAGTCTTCTAGTGTATGGTGGCATTAGTGATCTCATTGGAGTCTCAAGTCTTCTTCATGACTGCATGCATACTGTCACAGCTCTGCTCTTAACTGGGACAAAAAGAAATGCGACACAGGTCTGCTGCATAACAAAGTGGTGCGGAGGAGATCTTCCGAAGGACTGGCTGCTACTCTGGCTTATATGCACGAGGCACACCGTGCTCAGGTGTGTCCAATGCCACTGATTAACCTCCAACAGGTGTGCAGCCCTGCAGACAGAAACCAAATCAACAGCAGGGTGAACTGAGCCGAGGCAGCCCATCACAATATGAAGAATTATCCATGTACTGGAAGATGTTGTGTTGTGTTTCTGCGATCAGAACATGAAACATAAAACAGTGACCACAATGACAAGCACGTCTGAAAGATTAATGAGCCTTTCAAACTCTTTTTCTGTGAAGATCGGGAAAATTGTACAACACAGATTTCAAAGAAACTGAATGGAAACATACAGGAGCTGTCAGTATAACCAGACAGATACCTAAAAGGAGACACGCTGAGGGGGGGTGAGGATGTTGAAGAGAAAGAGTCA
This sequence comes from Epinephelus cyanopodus, assembly GCA_026686955.1. Classification (NCBI taxonomy): domain Eukaryota; kingdom Metazoa; phylum Chordata; class Actinopteri; order Perciformes; family Serranidae; genus Epinephelus; species Epinephelus cyanopodus. The sequence continues at coordinate 39,837,758 of CM048922.1, forward strand.
ACGACGGTAGAAATGGTGCACAGGATGGATTAAAAGTGGCAGAGCCGAAGAGGAAGACGACACGAAGACGGGAGTTGTCTTGGGGACAGATGGAGAGACAGAGATATATACACACAGTATGGAAGTGACATATGGAGAGAGGGAGGAAGGGATGAGTGGGAGAAAAAGGAAGAGTGATGGTGAACAAACTCAGAGCCTCCAGTTTAGTCGGCCACAGAAGTTGGGAAAGTATTCTGTGGTCGCAGCAACTATTCAGAAAATGTTAAAGACGGAGGGAGGGGATCACTGTCTGCAGAGCGTGTGTGTGTGTGTGTGTGTGAGAGAGAGACAGCAGCATGTATGCGTGGTCTTTAAAGTGCTCGCATGCTACTCTCTGTGTGTGAATGTAAGAGCATGCACAGTTGAGTGATGGGTACAAGTATACAATGTTTATGTGCGTGTGTATGTGTGTGTTAAGTGTGTCGTGGGTTATAAACAATATATTTTTGTGGTCATGTGACATTCCATATGTTTACTGGATGTGTGTGTCTGTATGTAAAACACTCACGCTTGGTGTTCACATGCAGTACTGTGTGTGTGTGTGTGTGTGTGTGTGTGTGTGTGTGTGTCACTGCAGTGTAAAGTAAAATGTGCTGTGGAACATCATTTGCTGTTATGAATATGTGTGGATGTTCTGATGTTACCAATCAAATTGAGACTGCTTCTTAACTGCTTTTGTCTGTTAGTGTCTGTCACATGTTAGTGAAATAGTTCAGTCAGGAACACTTAAGGCAAAAAACTTTTTTTTCTATTTGGTGTATTGTATTTGGCGGTATGGCTCTGTTCTGGGGCCTCCGCCTTTCCTCGGGCCTACACAGAAAGCCTCTTCCACGCGCCTATGTGGAAAGCATAAGGCGGAGTGAGCACACCTCTCTGCCCTTCCATGTGCAAACAAGGAAAGCCTGAAGTAGAGAGAGCAAACCTTCCTGCCCTTCCATGCGCCTACACGGAAAGCCTGAGGCAGAGAGAGCAGCAGGAAGGACCCCACAGGAACAGAACAGAGCAGCATCAATGACAAACAGAAATGACGTTGGTAAGTCAGACACAGCATGAAAAGGTTTTTGAAAACTACTTCTAAACCATTGAATATTTTAAGTTTACATCTGCTTTGCCCTGGGTTTTGCCTCTCAGGCAGCATGCAGACTGTACCCAAGGAAAACCTGTCTGAGCCTGACCTAATTTTCAGAGAAGAGAAAATTAGACCTGATCCAAAATGCGGTTCCAAACAGACCCTAAAAGAGAGCAGCAGCAGCACCAGCAGCATGATGAGCTATCCATTTCAGAGGACTTTTCATGCTCTACCTTATTTTTCTGTCATTTATATTTAATGTCACAGTGTCTGATGCTCATATTTAATGTGGCTGAAGTTTCAAAACAAATGTAAAAGTAATCCCTGTGAACCAAAACGTTCTGGATTCTATGTCTCCAAAGCTTTTTCCTTTCAAGAAAACCTGAAAGATAAGGTGGGGGAAGCCCAGGTAAGGTGGGCTGGAGGGGATGATGGATCCAACAACCACAGACTTTCACCTGAGAGAGTGACTTTCACCCAGGAGAGCGCTGTTTGTGTCCTGTAAGATTATAAATGGAAACCCTGCTCTTTTTTCCTAAACCCAACCACGTTTGTTTCCAGAAAACTAGTTATATTTTATTAGTATTATCTTTCCATCTTATCTTACCATCTTTTATTTCCTGTCAACAGTGTGGACAGAAAGCTGTGATAGAGAGAAATATATATATTTAAACATATTTGTTAGGCCCTGTCATTTATTGATCCCACATACACACATATAAAGGTATGTTACGAAAGGTCACAGGGTCATCAGCACACACAAAGAATCAGAAAACAGCTGACGGTGCATTCTGTGTGCAGGGAAAACAAACTAAGGGACAAACAAAAGACACACAGGTTTACTGAAAAAACAAACATACATCCCCCCTGTGTGTGCGTGTGGTCGTCACACACACTGCGTCCCACCATTGTCCTGCTGCACTTAGTTCATACGCAATGTAAACATGTGGACACACGTGTAAAACGTGCTGCAGTCCCTTATACGCACAACAGATAGGAATCTATAGTGTGTGTGTGTGTGTGTGTGTGTGCTCTGGATGGAGGGCAGTTTCTGGGAATTGTGCTGCTGCCACAGTGGGGAGATGCTGAGAGCAGCAGGAGGGTGGAGAGGGTGTGTGTGTGGGTGTGTGTGTGTGTGCTCATTGTTTTCACTTGTTATATGGATAAAGATTAGAGCGCCTTTTCAGCACTCACTAAATGACACACACCACACACACACACACACACACACACACACACACAAAGCCATGCATACACCCAGATCTGACCTATATCCAACTTTGCATGCAAACACACGCACACACACACTCTGAGAGAATAATGAGGGCAGGCATGCTGAAAGAAGGACAAAGCCTGTTACTTCATGACTGCATTGATGGAAAGTGACAGACACTCGTTTACCTTAAAAAACCTCTCCTGACCTGCTGGATGTCAACCTGTTGCATTGTACGTTTAATTTAACCACAGAAGACGAGTATGCAAACATCATTAAAGCAAATTACGGTTTAGTAGAGCTTCTGAATGGACACAGCTGAGCTTGGAAACAACAAAAACAGTCTCAGACACAGATCCATGTGATGAAACTGTTTTTGTCAACTTATCACTTTTATTGGTTATGATAATATATCCATTGAGATAATTGCTGAGATAGAGTTGCCAAGAATTTCTGCAGAGAATATTTGTGACTCTTCAGCAGTACTAGCACAGTGCTGCACATTAAGAGGGAATAAGATGTTCATGCTACACTGGTTAGCAACCCTTGGCTACACTGCTCTGTGGTTTGGAGCTAGTTAGCAGCACCACTCATATGGCAATTACTGCTGGTAACGCCATGAGTAAGCAGCTTAATTTTGAGCCACAAACCACTTTAGCATCGTTAAACAGTATTTTAGCACAATTAGCTTTGTTAGCACCATTAGCAGCCTCAGCATACTAGTGGGCTGGTGAGGCGAGACCTGGACCTGGGGGGAGACCAGAGGGTGGCCACCATGTTTCTGCAGCAACACCCTCCCACAGCGGTTATCGCTGAGTGACCTATGTGGTGCGCGGTGCAGAACAGCCAAGGCTAGCTATCAAGTCAAGAACAGAGGGTGGGTCATGGACACTATTGTTGTGTCTCAAATCACATACTTCCATGTAGTACACTATGTGCACTATGTACTCATCGGCCTGTTGCACGAATTTCGACAGGGTGGTGTGGTCATCATTTCCGGTAGCAAACTAGCATTAGCATTCGCGTTATCGTTTGCGGTACCAAATCCTTACAGACTGCTAAATTAACCCAACAAACATACTGCTGGCTTATACCCGACAATTTGTACAGTGCAGCGACGTTCACAGTCCTCGCCCGCCTTCCAGTTTGAAAAGTGGTCCCTCCCCTTCCACTACGTAGCCAAGATGGCGTCCATTGAGGGCGAGAAGTGTCCATAGTTCCACACTCAACTTCTTGACTGTTTTGAGTGCATCATGCAGGTACTCATAGTGCACTGCATTTTTCCATACTTATCAGTGTGAACGCACTTATGCACTTAAAACATTAAGTGTAAGTGCAGAAGTACGTGATTTGAGACACAGCGTCTGTTTCCACATGTTATAACGGCTATCCAGCTGTCTGTATATAAGATTCTATAATCCATGAATACATTTATTTGTCATTATGTAGTGGATGCACTGAAACTACATTTCAACAGCACTGTGGTTGATGTGCGTTTAGGTTTAGGCAACAAAAACACTTGGTTATGGTTTGGAAAAAAACATGTTTTGGCTTAAAATACATGGTTTGTGGGGGCAGTCCTAACTGCAGAAATGTAGAAATGTCTTGGAACAAACCCTCCACTTTTTAGAACACTATCACTGGTGGAAAAACAGTGACAAGCTGCTAAAAAAACACCCACATTTTATGCCTAAAAAGCCTCTGCCATCCCCTCCACCTCTCAAAGTCAGCTCCCAGCGCAACTGAAACTTAGTTTGGATATTGTAATACATACTAAAACCCAAGCGCAAATATGACTGTTTGTGATTAAGAGTTGTGTCTACTTTTTGCCCACAGCAACCTCACGGTGATGCCAACGCTGAGAGTGGTATCAATATTTTCATCCAATTCTTCAAGAGAGCCATGAAGAGTTCTTCCCAAAATGTTGATCCTCTTGTTTGAACACAACAAACAGAGACAGACTGACGGACTGGAGGACAGATGGGCAGACAGTCTCAACTCCCATGAGTCCCATTGAGAGGAAGTGGGGCTGGATGTGTGGGGGACACTGGGACAGGAAGAAGAAGCAGGGAGCAAACACTTTCTCAGTTTCACACCACTGCAGAGCTGCTGCTATTCTTCTGCCTGTGGTCCCTGTGGAGCGACACACACACACACACACACACACACACACACACACACACACACACACACACACACAGGTAAAACAATACATGACACGACGAGTGACGACTAAACAAAATAGGGCAACAAATAAATACGTCAATTTTTTTTTACCACTTACAAACAAACATTTATCACTTTCTATTGCACTTGTAATTTTCTTCCACGTTTGGACATAAAACTAAGAAATTTAAATATTTTCACATCATCAGTTTCCCTTTTTGGAAGAACAATAATGACACCATGGAGTCCTTCCGCTACGCAGTCCCCTCTGAGTTACGTCTGTATCGGACCGCTCTGCAGGACTGGATCTACGTCCATTGTCAATTTTCAATGCAAAAGCAGGAAGCAGTGTGACGTTCATATGTACAACTGAAGGACATGAACTGGCAGTTAATGTTTCTGTGACATTCAATACTTTTAAATTAAAACTAAAATCATGCTGAAATATGTTATACATGACTCATGAAGTTGAAAATACAAAAGGGAAGTTTACAATAAATGCAGCAAATGAGACTGAAAACTTGTCTGCATGGGCATTGCGTGTGTGTGTGTGCGTATGTGTTTGTGTGTGTGTGTGTGTGCACTACGTATATGAGGGGTAGGGGGTGCGAGAGGGAAGTGTGTGGGAGTGGGGCTGCCGATGCCTTCCCACACATCATAAAACACTCATAAACACACACACACACACACACACACACATATACCAGGCGGGACACACACCCACGGCCCAGCAGCAGACCAGCAGACTTCAGTCCTGCTGTGACATGGCCAAGAGGAAATCACACACACTCACGCAAACACAGCACACAGATCTGTCTTCATTCATGAGGACAAATCATTTCACAATCAAAGAAAGTGGGAAGTTGATCCGGAGAGAAACAGACCAAAGAGTTGAGACTCTGTGAGTATTTGAGAGACAGTTATCGGCTCTGCTGCGTCGGCCTGAATGAATACAATTTTTTTTTACAATGTTATATCTAAGATTTATTGTGACGTTACTTTGGAAGACATTTTGTACTAAAAACAAATAAATTGTTCAGCAGTCGTGAACAGTCCTACGGACAAAGTCAATTTACTGTAAAATTAAAACATATTGTATTTGAATATGTGCAGCATACATGAGATGAAGCGCAGCAGGTTGCATCTCAGGTTCCTAAGCAGCCTTAGCAAGTGACGTATCGTAGCCTGTTAATCTGAAATCCTGGGTGCAGAGCTGATCTTCCTTCAGGCGTCGTTTGTGTGTAGGCCTATCGTGAAGCTCTGGTAGCTCTGCACTAACATGATCAACTTCTCCCCCATGTTTACCACAGACTGATATTCACAGAAGGGAAAGAGACCTGTCGGCTGTGATTGTTTGTTCCCTGTCACATGACGTGCATTGTGCACCGCTGCGTTCCAAAAGTTGAACTCGGTTTAGCTCAGGGTGAACATGTGCACCTGCCGCGCGTCTATATTGAAAACAGTGAATTTGAGGGCGCAAAAATGCAGCATGTGTACGGCCTCTAATGGTGCACAAACCAACACTCTGTTGGGATAAATTAAATAAGTGGAGAAGCCAACAGCTTTTTCTGATGGGAAGATAAATGGAAAGCATTGGAAACTGAAATGTATCTATGCTCTCTTGAAAGCCAGACTCCATTGACAAAAACAGTAATTTTACCTTGCTGAACATGGGAGCTGCTGATCTACTGCCACCTCTACATGTTAGTTTGTTTGTGTCATAGTGTGACTTTAGTGAATCCAAACTAAAACTTTGAAAGCTCAAAGTCATACAACAACACAAACAAACTAATGTTTGGGTGCTGAGCCTACGACTGGATAATGAGACTCTGATAATACTGCACCAGTTTTGTGAGCAGATGTTGTGTGTAGTTTTAATGTTGTTAAAAAGTGGACCCCATCATGTCAGTTCATCAAGAATTTTCTCTGTATTTGGACTCTTGGTTCACCGTGGAGACGTGCTAGAAAAGCAAAATTCTCCTCTCAAATTTAACATATCATGGGGTGAGTAACTGATATACAAACGGTCATTTGGGGGTGAAGTATTTCTTTAATTGTTAATAACTCACTGGTGTCTCTTGTTCTCTGGCTTGTTACACATCAGTGCAACTGGAGGGTGGAGAATGACTGGACGCGTGCCCAACCTGTGCCACGCAGGACCGACGACCTCATTCTCTGTCCCAGGATGATGACTTCATCATCATCTTGTTCCTGACTTCCTGTCTCCTGGTGTGGACGCCTGGCTGGAATGTTGGCACCCGGCTGGGAAACAAACAAACACATAAACGCTTGTACATATACACATGCATAAATACACACTGAGAGGGTGAAATGTTGACATCATCAGATACATTAAGAGACAAACATGCAACAAGAGTTCGCCGTGATTTGTTAGACGAATTAAAGTTTTCATTTCCTGGCAGCAGCAATAGAGACAGTAAAATTCAAGTAGACACTGCAGCAATGAACAATGAACCTGCAGCTGTGCTGGTGGCCACTAGAAAACTCTGCCTGTATTGAAGTGAACGGAAAATAAAGTCAATATTTTACTTCCACTCTGAGCTCACACAGTTCAGTCATGTCAAGCGTCAGACGGCTTTTCATGCTGCAGATTGATCAGGGCCGTTTGGTGTTTCCTCTCAATGTTTCTGTTTCTATGATGTTTAAAAAATATGAGTCCATTACAGCATGAACCTGAACTTCCGTGATATAATGACACCATTGTCCTGCTCTAAGAACTCCAACACAAGAGCTGTACGAACATTTAGGAATAAATTACTGCATAATTAATTTCAGAAGTATTTGCTAGCAATTTCAAACAAGTTTTCCTTTTTATAGCTGTTGAGTGGATAATGTTGCTTTAGATGAGAGAAAATGTTTCAGCACTCTGAACATCCAGGATCAAAGAGTAAAATCTCTGAGTCACAGCAGATGTGCAAAAAAATCTGTTGTGGAAAGGGCACGGAAACCAACTCCACTTTCCTAATTGACCAGAGTGCGACATACAGTAACATTCCTGGTGGCATTCTGGGAAATGGGCATCATTTGGTAAATATTGGACCAAAGACATTTTCCCGTAGAATAAACTGCTCTCATGTGTTTTTGAATAGCAAAAAAATGTCTGTTAACCAATTTTAATTGGACGTTTAGTCCGATGACGCAACAGCTTGGCATGAAAACACTTTTGTTGTGCTGTATATATACTTTATAGAGTCCTGGATGGTCACCATGGGAGAGCTGGGAAGCTTTTAGGTGCTGCTCCTTAGTGAACTAATTAGGTTAAGTAGTTGTATATTTGTCATCCAGTTCATCTTTTTCCTTTGATTCTTGTGTAACTGAAACTTCTGATATTTATTATTGGAAGTGTTTTCAAACATAGCAGAAAGGACTTTAGGGATGAGGACTAAGTGGTTGATTTGGCAAATGTAAGTCTGGTTGATCACCCCACCTGATTTAAAATACACAGCCACTACCTTAAGCTTTTCTATGGGAACCATCTGGTACTGAAAGAAATGCACATATTCCACATATCTTGGAGGGCTGTGATCACATGTTCAACACATTGATGACATGAAGGAGAAAGTGGTCCTGAGCAGTCTCAGTAAGGAGACAGGTAGATGTGGTGGACGGGTCACAAAGCACATGACTTTTACCCAGAACTTTCCCCCAAGACACTGGTGTCTGAAACTGCGGAAACGTTAAGTAATTTAAGGTCTGTCCTGACTGTGTTTTTTTTTTCTAAACCCAATCACTTTACTTTAATTGAAGTGAAGTTAGCATGAAGTTAGTAATGTTATTCAAATTTGAGGAGAATCACACAAACCGTTGTATGAGGATACGTTGCAACGGGAGCACTAATGGAATTAATAACAAATACACACTCTGAACATTTCAAACATTTCACATCAGCAGTAAACTAAATTGCAAATATCAACACAGCATAACAGGAATAACATATTAAGATTGTTGTAGAGTAACTCATTCCCAACAGTCAGACTATTCCAGTCGTCACATCCTGTCAGCAGACTCAGAGACTACACTCCACATGTCATTAAAATAAGCACACTAGTCTCTTATGCAGCCTCACTTTGTCCTGAAAAAAACATTAATTTTTTTTATTTGCAGCTTTGAAGGTTTCATGTTTAGGATTTAACGACATCTAGTGGTGATGTTGCAGATTGCGACAAACTGAAACTGTGCCAAGCGTGTAGGAGAACTACAGTGGCTGATAAGAAAAAGTGAATGACCCTATCTAGAGTCAGTGTTTGGTTTGTCCGTTCTGGGCTTCTGTAGAAACAACATGGTGGACTTTGTTGAAGAGGGCCCGCTCCATATGTAGATATGAACAGCTCATTCTATGGTAACAAAACCACAATAGTTGGTTTCGAGTGATTATTCCCCAAGGAAAACATACTTATAAATATCATATACAATTATTGCCAATATATCCCTTTAATCTCACACACTGTACCTTTAATTTTGACTTTATCATCATCGCTTCATTTTTCACAAACCAGATATCCAACTTCCCAGCAAATATCTGCCCATCCAGTTAGTCATGTGCACAATTATTATTATGTTACTCACATCTAAAATGATGGAAACAGCGTCTGTTCTGACGAAACTTCAGCAGACTCATTTACCATCAGAGAGGAAGAAGGAGCCAACTCCACACAATACTTGGCCTGCTTTCTGAAGGAAATAAGAATAGCTCCATCCATCCAACAGAGAGGACACTTCCTGTCTGAGGTCATTACGAGCAGCGACTCCATAGATCTAGTGTAAGTAGAAAGGACACTTCCTGGTGCCGAGGGTCAAAACGTACAGCTACAGATCAAGGAGAGTGGGCACTTCCTTCTTCAGATGGTCAATAACTGAGACTCCAAAGATCCATTTAACGCAGAGAAACACTTCCTGGCGTCAGAGGTGACTTCGAATGAGTCCATAGATCACCTGAAGAGGGCACTTCCTGAATTCAGCCGCTGAGAGCAGGTTTCATGGATCTAATCCGCACAGAGCGAACCCTCCCAGGATACATAGATCTACTCCTGGTTGAATGAACCGTTCTTGCTGTCAGAAGTTCATCCAAACGACTCTATAGACAGAGGTCAGAGGTGTGTCCTTCATAGTCATAAAGAAGTTAACCAAGAATCAAATACGATTGTTACTGTCACAGCAACCATGAAGCTTAGCATTACTTTAATATACTGAATTTAGATTGATTTAAACTCCCAGGTTAGCAGTGCTGATTTATTGGTGTCACACAGGTGAGTGTGAGGCAACAAGAAAAGAACCTAAATGCAGGAAATGCAGGCCAACAGACAGGTCAGGGGTTTATTTCAGAGGTTAACATACATTAGCTGCTGGCAGGTCTGAACGGAAGTTGTTTTGCAGGAATGGGGCAGAGAAAAGTGCAGTAAGCAGACTGGCAGGCAGGTACAGACGGGGCTCAGGGTTTAGCTCCGTTAACATGTGCACTAATATTCTAGTATTCTTCCAAACAAGACAATATTCTGAATTTGATACAGAATTTGATATGTAGATGTTATTCTGGTTTTAGCAGCATTCTGTGGCCACAGTTACAGTGCATTCCCAATATGCATCTCAACTGGGGTTGTTACTGCAGTTCACACGGCCTCTCACCTGTTCATGGTCGGCTCCAACCCGCTCTCACTGCCAATTTGTTAAATACAGATGCCTCCTTTAGCAGAGTTGAAAGATGCACAAGGGTTGCAGCAATTTCTGGTGCCCCGGGCAACTTCTACAGTATGAAGATTGAGAAAGTCTGTATAGAGCAGGCGGGAGTGAAGGTGGATGGGTCCAATAAACTCCGGACTTTCACCCAGGAGTCTGCTGTTTGTGTCTTCCGTGTGAAACCAGAAGTCAATTTAATAGCAACGTAGTGTGCTAGTATGTCTACCATATTAGGTCGCGTAATGTTAAATCATATCAGAAACAAAAGTAGTTATTTTAAGTCAAACCATGTTTTTTTTTTTCTAAAACTAACCTCGTGTTTTTGTCACCTAAACTTAAGGAAATAAATTTATGTTTTCTACCGTTTATTTTGAAAAGTGACTGAATGTATTTAAAGAGCAGAAACTGTTCATCTTTTGTGAAAACTAAGGTTTATTTTGAAAAGAAGAAGAAGAAGATAGACTTTATTAATCTCAGAGGGGAAATTAATTTTTTTCACTTTGTTGTTATACACACACAGGCCTGAAATACACACACATGCACAAGCAGGACCTATGCATGCACTGGGGTGTTGAGGTTGGCGCCTCTCCAGCTACCAGTCCACACTCCATGCTTGGTCCGGACAGGGACTTGAGCCTGCGACCCTCCGGTTTCCAACCCAGGTCCCTGTTGACTGAGCTACTGCCGCCCCTAACAATGCATGCAATGGGTGTGAAGTGACATGCTGTCCCTGAACGTCCAAAACTGATGTGTCAAGGCTACTTTGCATGTCACATTTTGAGGTGTAGGGCCGCTGGGCAAGTGTTGGTATTAGTCAAGTTGAGAGTGAGAATATATTGTCAGCTCGGTGGGTTACAAACAAACCTACTTGCCATCAGTTTGCGAGACTGGTGTAGAGATGCATGCCCTGAAGAAAAGCCCACATTTCTGCTCAGGAGACACACCTGCTGTTAAACATTGTAAAATTCTTGGATACCAGCAGGTTTTTGGATAAGCTCTAATACTGCAGTATCGACCTTTTCAAAAAGATGGTCGAAGGAACAAAAGAGGGAGGCTGCGTTCACATGCTGCCACCGATGGGTAACTTTGAAAAACTCTTACTTTGACACAAAGAAGCAAAATGGCACAAGTGGCTCCAGCTGTTCCACCTCTACATACTTAAATAGGATGCAGGGCTGATGAGGGGAAGTGGAAACAGGTGAGCAGGTGGGCGGGGCAGGGCAGGTGATGGGACTGGCAGAAAGGGGTTACTGCAGGGCAGGAGGGCGGGAGCGTTTAATGGGAACCCTTATGTGTCAGCATTATGAATTCTGTACCAGGCCGTTATGCAAACATCTTTTTTCCCCAACATGAGATCCTCCGACACAATTTGAAACTTAACAAATACAACAGCCTTGACAAAAACAGACAGTAACACTTTATTTGTCAGAGATTGCGTGTTACGAGATTCTTTCCTAAACTAAACATTTTTCAGGGCGTTGACAATATTGAAAGTTTCAGGAAGCTGCGTATTAGTTATGTCCCAGGGGAGTTATAGTGAAATCAGTCTTAACTCACGCCTGCTTTCCTGCGGTTTTGATCCACGCAGTTATCTTTTTACTCTCCAGTGAGTCAAACACCTGATGAATAAACTTCTGGGGAACTTGAGGTTCTGTACAGTAAACAACCTCGTCTGCGTCACTGACAGGAATCTTTGGCGCAACAATGAGTTCACACGTTTTTTAGATAAATTTCGACATGTTTCTGTACATGTGTTAGAAGTATGGTTCATTATCAATATCTGATCTCTGCTGAGAGGAGAGGAGAGGAGAGAAAGATGAGAAGAAAGGCGGAGAAGTGGAGAAGAGATGAAGCAGAAATGGATGAAGTGGTGTGCGGTAAGAACAGAGGAAAGAAAGGGAGGAGAGGAAGAGAGGTCAAGAGCAGAAATGAAAAAGAGGGAGCAGAGATGTTGAGGGAGGAGAAGAAGATAGAGAAGAGGACGGAAAAAGGTGTGATGATAATAAAAGGAAATCACAGTAGGAGGAAAGACGGGAGGAAGGAGAGGAAGAAGGAGTGGACAACATTCTGGATGATAGGAAAAATGATGAGAAGATAGGAGGTAGACGATGAAAGGAAGTATAGAAAAGAAAGAGGGAAAAGAAAAGAGGAAAGAGGTTATATAAGAGGGAGAAAGTGTAAATGTACTGTGAGGAGAGGAGGAAAAGAAAAGAGATGACAAGATGATGTGAGGAGAGGACAAAAATGGAAGAGATGAAAAAGGAGAAAAGGGGATGATAAAAAAGGAAGCTAGGAGATAGGAATAAAAGAGGATGTGCTGAAAACAGAAGAGATGAGGTGAGGGGATCAAGAAAAGAGGTGGCATGAAAGGCAAAAAGGAAAGGAAGGGAGAGAGATGAGAAGGAAGGAGGGAGAAATGAGGTGAGGATAAAAGAAAGAGGAAAAGCTACGAGGAAAACAGAAGATCAGAGATGAGGGCAGAAAACAGGATTATAAGTGAAAAGAGAAAAAGAAGGAAAGAGGATGAGACGGGAGACGAAAGGAGAAGTGTTAATAAGGAAGGAGAGGAAGAGGAGATGATAAAGAGGAGAAAGAGAGGAGATGATCGGAGGATTGGAGGCAGACGAAGCGAAGAGGAGGAAGAAGAAGCTGCTTTTGTTTCCTTTCAATCAGCTCTTGGATCAGTTTCTCTCCTCTGCATCTTATTCTGCCTGGCTGTATACCTCCGAGCTCTCCAGGTCCTCAGTCTCACACACACACACACACACACACACACACACACACACACACACACACACACACACACACACACACACACACACTGGCAGCTATCTCACCCAGCAGCTGTTGATGTTGCTGCCAGCTCTGCTCTGCAGCTCCTCAGCTGGAGGAGGTTCTTGGCTGCAGACATCAAGCAGCAAGAATTCATGAGACCAAAAAAAAAAAAAAAAGTTTCTCCAAGAATTATTTACTCGTCTGGAATGCAGAGAGGACGGTCTGATTTAAATTTAGAGGGAGACAGAGAGAAGACCACTATGGTCGACTGTCGAGTCGTAGCTTGCAGGAAGAGTTGGGGAAGTTTGTTTAAGAATGTAATCTGTTCCCAATTACATGACAAATATGGGACATTTCCATTTGTATTTGCTCTTCGCTGACAGTAATTAAAACCCTCTGTCTGCCAGGAGGATGCATCTTTAGCTGATATTAGAGCAGAGAAGGTCGAGAAGGTCTGCGTCACATCACCGCCATACCTAAACAGTAGGCTCTGCGTCGATGTAAAACTGTCGTGCATCTCCCCAGAAATGCGCCACACGTCGCAGTGACACACACCTCCTGTCTATTTCTGTAAGCTGAAACCATTTCCTCAGTAGAAACAAAGCCTTTATTTAGCCTACTTTAATTTCACAGATAAGAAACAATAAATTGTGAAGAGAATAAAGCCTCCACAAAAATAGCATTTTAAGTCTTGTGTGTGATTTATACGGAGGCCTATTGCATTCGCTTGACAAATTAAAAAAATCTGTTTTATTGAGTAATTTTTTTCTGGTTTTCTGAGTATTTTTTTCTGAGTTAAGAGAGCAATAGAACAAAAGACGCTTTCATTCCTTTCTTGAGAGCTCGATATAATGGCAGCAAACATGACCCGCTTGTTTAGTTTAATCCAGTTTTGCTTTGTTTTGGGTTTGAGACACTGGGAGATACTCTTGTCTTTAAGTCATATAGAAAGTGTTATCATTAGTTTGTCGACTTTACGCAGGCACCTTAGTCTCAAACCCAAAACAAAGCAAAACTGGAAAGAACTAAACAAGCGGGTCATGTTTGCTTCCATTATATCGAGCTCTCAAGAAAGGAATTAAAGCATCTGTTGTTCTATTGCTCTCTTAACTCAGAAAAACAGAAAAAAATTCCCATAAAAACAGAAAAAAATACTCAATAAAACAGATTTTTTTTTTATTTGTCAAGTGAATGCAATACGCTTCCGTAGATTTATCCTGGCTTCATAGGAAATCTCCGCTAGCTGCTAGGCTAATTTATACAATATAAAATGCCATAGGCTTGTGCTAATAACATTAGCATGTTGTATTTGTGGGGAAAATGTGTCCAGATAAAGACAAGTGTTTGTCTGTGAATGCTGCGAGTTATAGTGAAGCTGATTTGTGTACTTGTATTTGAAACTGTCTCTATTAAGCCATTTTTAATGTGTGTTTAATGTGTGTTTTGAATCAACTAAACTTTACAGCACTTCACAGAAACCCCACCACCCACTAGTGTTTTGGAGGTGTAACTGCAGAGTGACACAGACACACCACCGCACAAGTATAAATTCTCACAACGGGTAGGCCACATGTGTAGGCTACGGTGTAGTATTGCACTAAAACAGTCAGTACGTTTACATGACATCAGAGAAAATCTATTTATTGTGTTGATCCAGCTAAAACAAGACTTTTAAAATACATGTAATCATGTTGGTCCGACTGAAATCGTACTGACTCAGATTTGTCAGACTAACACACCCAGATAATGTGATTGGGAGTCGGATTCCTCCTGCATGTATACAGCCAATCGGAGGCACACTGCACATGCTCCACAGTTTCCACCACAGGTTTTGACCCAGAAGACAAAGAGCATCAGATGCGTCAGCGGTGTTGTCTGCCTTCGGATAACGCCATAACCACAAGAGACAGCATGTATCTCATCTGTACAAAAAGTAAAACCTACCTACTGAAGCAGAGTTGGGACAAACTTCGGTCAATAAATTCCCCTCCCATGCTTGTATACTGGGACAAGGACAGTTGCCCAATTAAATGGCCCGGTCCAGCTGTAACTGTGGCTCGACTTAACTGTGCATGTGAATGTACTGAGTGTCAGACTCAAGATGGATGGTTTAAGAAAAGGATCAGAGTCAATGCGGCAGAACCAGAGATGTCATCTATTTGTATTCCACACATTGTTCTTCCTTGTCAAAACATGACACTGACATCACCCACAATGCAATGTGACTGCTGACAGTTGGGTTGCAGACTCGGCCGTGTTATTCTACTAACAGCTGATGTAGCCTTGAGCTGCTAGCGCGCAGCAGAGAGGAGGAGAGGGATGCAGAGGTCTGACGTCTGTCTAACTCCACGTCGGTGGAGTTTCCCTTTAATGTGGACACGCACTGTAAGATCCGCTCAGAGAATTCTCCCTCTCAGACTGTTTCATTTAAAGCAACTTAGAGGCCCTAAAAGAGGTGAAAATAATCAGTGTTTCACAGAGAAAAAAGAAAAGGGACATGAAAGAAGGTCAATAACATTAGTGGAACTACTACATTTCTTAATCTTGTATATATTTTTTTTGGTGATATGACTAACAAGTATTGGCTTTCTTGTTATTTTGGCAGTAAAGTTGCAGGAAGTGCAATGGCGGCGAGGAAAGAAGCGCATTGGGCCGTCCACAAATGGAGTTTTGTTCATTTAATTTTACTTTGTTTCTTGATTGTTTTCCATCACTGAAATAATTGTTATTTAAAATTTAAAATCAGGTTTTATTACATTTTATAATTTGTTGATTTTAAGTTGCTGCCCCGTGTAAAACACTTAAAATCTGGATTTGATAAGTGCTCATTAAATAAAGATACTTGTTAATAGTTTTCACAATTCTCGGGCAGAACAAGGGGAAAAAAATCAAAAATAAAATACAGAGGAAAAACATCTCTGCGCTGCACAATTACAGCCACTGTAAATATTCAGTGATTAAAGCCTTCAGTCACTAAACCTGCTCCAGATCTCACGATGGCTTCATCATTACATACTTTTCAGTGACTCACTGAGACTGAAGTTACATCAGCTCGAAGACACCAATTAGTGAAATAGTTTCCAAATGAAAACTGTGTTTATAGAATTTGGCCTCTTACAGACACACACAGTCACAAACACTCTCACTATAAGCTGCTGTAACAGTCACACGCTGGACACCAAGTACTAAACAGCTGAACAACACTGACATCTAGAGGAAGAGCAGAGTAAGTACATGCAGGCAGTGACTGATTGCGGTGCTGTCAGAGGAGGCAACACCAGTTACAAACAAGAATCTTTCTCAAAATTTGGCCATAAATCAATGAGGGTTTAAAGGTCCATGCTGGGTTAGACCCCAGAATTGCTGCTTGCGGCTTTATTTTGTTATTCTGATGCATCTTCAGAACTGTGACGAGCTCTGAAACCAGATTGCCTCCTTTTACAAAGATGCAGTTTTGAGTAAGCTCCATGCCATTATAAGGCTGAGTCCTTCATTACTGCAAATGCAATTGTAGTTATATATTTGCTGTACTCTACAAAGCCTGTTCAGTGTGAGATGAGTTATTTCTCACTATAAAAACACAGTTAAAATGACACAATGCTCATGAGCAGGCTAAGTTCAAAAAAGTGCATTTAAACACTTTCCACTCTTCACAAGCAGCTCGTCTGCGCCGATTCACTTGATTGTGTTTGTTCTGGGAGGTGGGAAGTTACCAGCAGCTACTAGTCGCATACTGATCTTTATCTTTACAGCTGAAGCATGTTGTAAAGGAGTAAATACAAAGACAAACAGCCCAGTGTGATAGATTTCACCATGACTGAGGTGTTGTGTCTGTTTGTACCTGAGATGAACATTCTCTACATGAAAATGTTCCACTGTATGACCCCTTTAATCTCCCACAAATAATGCGTGAGAATAAAACCTTAAAGGTTAGACTGATGTTGTAAGAATAAGAGTATGAAACAGAAGTGTGTAAATATTAAGTATAACAATACAGTTAAATAGAAATGAAAATGTGAATTATGCTAAAATATCAACACTAGTATTTAAGATATTAAGAATAAAACGTAAACTCACTGGTCACTTTATTAGGTACACTTCTTCAACTGCTTCTTAAAACAAATAGCTAATCAGCCAATCACGTGGCAGCATCTCAATGTAGTCATGTAGACATGGTGAAGACGAGCTGCTGAAGTTCAAACTGAGCATCAGAATGATGAAGAAAGGTGATTTAAGTGACTTTGAACGTGGCGTGGTTGTTGGTATGTACTGGGATTTTCACACACAACCATCTCTAGGGTTTACAGAGGATGGTCCCAAAAAGAGAAAATATCCAGTGAGCCAAAATGCCTTTTTGATGCCAGAGGTCAGAGGAGAATGGCCAGACTGGTTCAAGATGATAGAAAGCATCTCTCTCTCTCTCTCTCTCTCTCTCTCTCTCTCTCTCTCTCTCTCTCTCTCTGTTTATTTTGGGGGCATGTGATTGGGTGCGCTAGGGTTGTATTAATGTCAAGACTGAAAGCACATTGAGATCACTCTATATGAAATGTGCTATATGAATGAAATTTGACTTGATTTGATTTGATTTGACAGCGTAATTTAAAGTGTCTCATGACAAAAAGTCACAAACGTGGGGTTTGAAAATTGTAGACAAGAGATGCAGTTGCTCTCAACTTTATTTAACAGTTGAAGTGTTAAAAGAACGGTAAGTTATGTCAACTGATAGCTAGCTCATGCCTCGCTAACGTTAGCGCTAACAGCTAAGCAACTTCTTTAAAAACTTAAAAACAAATAAATGCAAATTTTAAAAAGCAAAATCGATGTCTGGACATAAATACTGGCATTACTTTTATTGAGAACACATTATGACTTGGGGATGACTAGGGACTTGTCTGTCTTTGGGACTTGACAACAAGAGACTTGAGACTCTCTGCTGTGCATACAGCAATTTCAGTGTCTAAAGAAGGCGAGACATCTGAACATCATGAAGCCATTAGTGTTGCCATGGCAGCGATATATCAGTTTCAAGGTACATTGTGATATAAAAGTTAATGATTATCATACCGTGTACATTTGCTTATCTGTGATCTTGGAAAAAAATATACTGGACGTTGAAACTCCACTTTATTTGGGTTATTTTCTCAGGGGAGACTTTTTACACATGCTTCCATCAACAAAGTGGTTTCAGTTGTAGCTATGAAATGTTTGTTCAACCAACAATAAACCCTCTGTTTTCATTCCTTTACAGCTCATTCTGACTGATGATAATATAAATTCCTTAAAACCACAATATTTCCTGAGACACACATAATCATTATCAGCATGTGCTGATACACTGCTGCAGTGTGTGCACAGCTATCATGTAGCTACAGAAAGGACTGTTTCACATGGTGAAAAGCAGATGACCACTGAAGGTGCTGTGGTGATTTTCATTGTCAAATATTCTTCTGTTAGCCCACAGACGCAAATTCACAACATCTCCGACCTCTAGAAGCAGCGTGGCACCATTAGAAGATTTCCCAAAATGGGACGGCTGATGCTCATATGCACTAATAACTTTTCTCCGTTCTTGTACAACATTGCACCTGAAGCATATGAAGCATGTCCGCCTGCACCTATGTGCAACTCAAAGTGGTAGGCTCCTCTCACTGGTGCAATGAAAAAACCTGTGGGACAGATTGAGTCAGTGAATGTAACAAGAGAACCATCTGTAGCAGGGTGAAGTCAGCATGGCCAAAATTCAAATGAACAATTTAAACTGAGCTCACATACCTGTGTTTGGGTTGTAGGCATTTCCAATGTTAGTGAGGACATATCTGAAGACCAGAGAAATGTCTGTGTTAAATGGTCCAACAGTTCCTTCACCTGAAGCCAACAGAGAGGCTGAGAAAGCCACCTGTTTGACTGAGAGAGAGATAAAGAGAGAGCAACGTCATTGTTCTAAACTTACTGGTTTTTAGTTTTACTATGCACATATTGTTTAGACTAAACATTTTCAAATACTAAATTCAATTATAGTTTAGTTGTGGGTCTGACCTTCTCCATCTCTCATCAGAGCCTCCACCTGGTGTTCTGTGACATTTGACCTGGCTTTCACGGTGATCAGCTCTGCTGCTTGTGCTGCAAAAAAGTGCCATCATTACAAAGTTGTGTCTCATACATATGGCTCAGTGCTCCTGACTAGTTTATTATATGACATTCCTTGTTATATGTCGGCTCAAACAGGCTTTTCTGTCTTGCTCTTTTTTCTTTTCAGCTTATGATACACTACTATTAGTCACCTTGAGCTGTGAAGATCTCAACACAATACCTTGAAGTTGTTGCTTCTGCCTCTCCGACTCAGTCTTCTGCCTCTCCATCTCAGTCTTCAGCAGCTCCAGTTCTTTCAGTTTAGCTGTTTGTGTTTTAAAGAAAAAAGTCTGTAGGTCAGTCATTTCTTGGAAATTATTCCGAGACAATTCAGAGAGACACAAAAACACCAGAAAGAGACAGGAAACAACTGAGACAAAAAATACCACAGAGAACCTAAAAAAGACTACAGTGAGAGACAGAAACACCAGAAAGAGACACAAAAGATCAGAGTTAGAAATGAAGAGACAGAAAAAGACTACAAGAGACCCCAAAAAAACTACAAAGAGACACAATAAGACCACGAGAGACCCCCAAAAAACTACAAAGAGACACAATAAGACCACAAGAGACCCAAAACGATGACAACGACATGCAAAGATCACAGAGAGACGCTTAATTTGTGTAGAAAGTTGTGAGATATTATAGGATAATGAATTAAAACTGTGGTACATGTGTTATGTGACCTGAGATTCTTGAGAAATTAAAGAAAGTGTTAAAAAGTGTAGAAGTGTTCTTTAAACTGAAAAGATGTCTGACATGTGCATGTTGAGAACAATTGATGAAGATCCATAAAAGCACTCTGTACAGCTGTTTAACACAAGAGAAGTGAACTAAACTGAACCAGTGCAAAACACGTGAGTGTTACAACATAATACAATAACTCCTGTAACAAAGCAGAGGTTCCTATTGCTCTTACTTCCCTCACTACCTGACATACTACTGTACCTTCATTCTCTCTCTGTAAGTGCCTCATCTCCACCCTCTGTTCAGCCAACAAGGCGCTCATCTCTCTCAGCACAGCATGGATGTCTTGAGTGCAGGTTTGTTGGCGGTCAGAGACATTTGTTGCTTCTCTTCCCTGGGATTCAGCTTGCTTTCCATGTGGAGTCATTTCATTGTCAGACTCTGTGTGATGCTGAGCCGTGGAGAGAGAGCAGATCAGCAGCAACAGTGGAAAACACAGTGTCATCTCCATTCTCAAAGTGGCAGTCTGTGCACTTCTACTCTGTAGTTTCTGTGCTCATCCCAGCCTTAAATAGTGTCTTATGCTGATCAATCATTACCAGAAATATCTGTCACAAACATGTGCAGGAGATCAGTTTGATAACAATTATTACTTGGAGAACATCATGTGGAAAAACAGCACTGAAAACACAGCACATGAACATAAATGATCTGCTAGTGTGTTGAACGTAGCTTCCAATCCTTGAATAATCAGTTTACCAAAACTCAAAAAGTCTATTTTAATATTCTCAACAGTGTGTGTGTGTGTGTGTGTGTGTGTGTGTGTGTGTGTGTGTGTGTGTGTGTGTGTGTGTGTGTGTGTGTGTGTGTGTGTGTGTGTGTATCTTGGAGGTCTCACTGTGTCATTTAAGGAGTTGCAGTGACATATAAACGACTACAATGTGGATGATCAAAAGTTCAATTATGATTTAAAATCCCCTCATGGCTGAGAACACTGACAGCTTCTATGAAAGACACAACTAGACAGATGTAACTGTCATCCTCACTGAAATGTACATTCGTAAACATTGAATAAATTCATGTGTGTAAAAAAACAAGTAACAGAAGTAAACAAAAGTCAACCATGTCTACCTGCTCAAACATTAATGACACAATCAGATACAGTGACCTTCCTGAGGTTGTTAATTGGCTGAGATAAGCAAAGACTTACCAGAAACCCAAGTTAGAGGAGTAATAAAACATTTCTCTTTGCTTCCTCAATAAATCCAACACGGTAATAGAGTCTGACTATAAAACAACAACAACAACAACAACATCTGAGCCACAGCCGCCTTTATTATAAGTGGTACCCAGAAGAGAGAGACAGCATCACACCCACTGGTGTCCCTGCATTGGCCACAGGACAAATATGAGTTTAAGCTGATGTACAGCTGTAAAAAGGCCATGTAGGCCTGGTGCCCCCAGCACATCTCTGAGCTCCTCTGCCTATAGTTTCCAACCCAGATCTGTCAGATACTCAAACCAGCTGCTCCTGAAGATCATACCATCATGTGTTTGTAGTAGCCGCCTCAGAAGAAAGACAAGTTCACAGACAGTACTGCAGTGACTTGTTTATGCTTTTATTCAAATGTAAGAGAACATGAAAATAAGACATTTAATATGTACAAAAGATTGTTGCTGCAAAGCTTTGTCACCCAGCTTTAATACACAGGATAAATACTGTAAATGAGACTCTGATTTGCTCTCACTGGTACAATACGTCCAGATATTTACAAATAAAGACAGCACAGCTAGTGTATTATGCATCTGAGGGAACAAAGGCAGCTCCCCCTCTTACATTAACAGCACAAGACCATTCAAGTTTCTACAGAACAAAGTCAAAACAGTGGCAGAGTAAAGTGAGACAGTTTGGTTGGATGCTTTGGTCCAACCAGCAGGTAGTTTCTGGTGTTCATCAGGATCCAGGTGAAGATACAGGATTGCTGGTGAGCTTGTGACATAAATCAAACTACTTTTCAACATTTACACAATTTCTCATCAGTTACTGCGCCTCCTTAATCTAATGTTAAAAAGCTCTGGCACAAGTTCCCTCACTGTCTATCACTGTGTATTTTCATGCAAATAAAGAGAGAGGAAAAACAAATGACACTCCCATCAGCATGTACTGATACACTGCTGCAGTGTGTGCACAGCTATCATGTAGCTACAGAAAGGACTGTTTCACATGGTGAAAAGCAGATGACCACTGAAGGTGCTGTGGTGATTTCCATCGTCATATATTCTTGCGTGAGCCGACAGACGCAAAAACACAACATCTCCGACCTCTAGAAGCAGCGTGGCACCATTAGCAGAGCCGCCATAACCGGACGTCTGATGCTCAAATGCACTAATAACATTTTGTCCTCCGTTCTTGACCAAAATTGCACCTGAAGCATGTCCATGTGCACCTACGTGGAACTCAAAGTGGTAGGCTCCTCTCACTGGTGCAATGAAAAAACCTGTGGGACAGTTTGAGTCAGTGAATGTAACAAGAGAACCATCTGTAGCAGGGTGAAGTCAGCATGGCCAAAAATTCAAATTAACAATTTAAACTGAGCTCACATACCTGTGTTTGGGTTGTAGGCATTTCCAATGTTAGTGAGGACATATCTGAAGACCAGAGGAGTGAGTGTGTTGAATGGTCCAACATTTCCTGAACCTGAAGCCAACAGAGAGGCTGAGAAAGCCACCTGTTTGACTGAGAGAGAGATAAAGAGAGAGCAACGTCATTGTTCTAAACTTACTGGTTTTTAGTTTTACTATGCACATATTGTTTAGACTAAACATTTTCAAATACTAAATTCAATTATAGTTTAGTTGTGAGTCTGACCTTCTCCATCTCTCATCAGAGCCTCCACCTGGTGTTCTGTGACATTTGACCTGGCTTTCACGGTGATCAGCTCTGCTGCTTGTGCTGCAAAAAAGTGCCGTCATTACAAAGTTGTGTCTCATCATGCATATGGCTCAGCCTACTATTAGTCACCTTGAGCTGTGAAGATCTCAACACATTACCTTGAAGTTGTTGCTTCTGCCTCTCCGACTCAGTCTTCAGCATCTCCACCTTAGTCTTCTGTAGCTCCAGTTCTTTCAGCTTAGCTGTTTGTGCTTAAAAGAAAAAAGTCTGTCGGTCAATCATTTCTTGGAAATTATTCTGAGACAATTCATTAAGTAATCTGGACCATCATCAACAGTTTTGTCAACACGGTGCTGCGTTATAGACAACTTGAAATGCCTCATACGAGAAAAAGTACAGTGTAACGCTAAGTGGGAGTTCCCACTTGTAAAGTCAGAGCAAATCCATCTGGCCCGAGTACTAGTAGAGTACATTTGGTTGTATTTCAAAAACGAATACTTCATATTATATAGCAACATTTGTTCTGCATGCAAATTAATGTCAAAATATTAGGAAGATTATCGTTATTACTAACATGAGGAAGCTGCAGAAAATGTCTGAAAGTTATCTGCTCTGCACAAACGTTATTTGGGAGAATGTCAAAAATGCTTCTGTCTCAGTTATGTAAGCGAGGAGGATGCACTGCTGAGAGTTTAGTTGTGTGTGCACTTGACAAAGAAACATCAGTTTGTCGGGAACTGCCCATTGGTTCGACAGCCCATTGTTCCGACCGTATTAAACTCAAATCCGTTCCGAAATCACCATGATGCCCTGTGGTTAAGGTCTGGTTAGGTTTAGGCACAAAAACCACTTGGTTAGGGTCAGGAAAAGATCATGCTGTGGGTTAAAATGAAAAAGAAAGTGACAAACACATAAGCCGTGAGCCTGCTCCGCCTCAAGCCGGTCGCGGCGCACCATATACCCACCGCGAGCCGTTCAACACCACCAACAGTCGGACTAATGGGATGTCGAATCAACGGGCTGTCGAACCAATGACATGGACCCAGTTTGTCACCGTCAGACATGTTTGTTTACGTTTGGCATCATGCACCTGGAATGCTTGGAGATTGTAAGGTGGAAACTTCAGCTGCTAAATTCTGCTCTCAGACTTCGACTGAGAGTCCAACACTTTGGTTTATGACCAAAACTACAGATGCTCCCATCAGCCTCGGCTGTACTTTGTGTAGGTGCTAATTAGCATATGTTAGCATGCTACTTTCATGGACTGATTACTGAATGGGCTTATCAGGCACATGCCCAGGGCCTCCCTATCCTTCACCTGCAATATGACACTCACGACCCTGAGCCCACCAAAATTAGTGCAAAACTTCACAGACGGGCCAGAAATCAGGTTAGTAAACAGTAAAGCAGCATGGAGGCCAGTGAAAATATTAACAGTGGCTATATCTCTACTTATTTGGGTCTCTCTCTCAAACTCGGTGCTGACTAAATTTGAAACAATGTTAGAGCGCTGCTTGGATGGAGATGGACAGTACGGCTAATGGGTCCTTTGTCATGTATGAAAGGGCCTAAAGAGACACAAAAACAACAGAAAGAGACAGGGAACAACTACGAGACAAGAAGCACAACAGAGCACGTAAAAAAGACAACAATGAAAGACAAAACCACCAGAAAGAGACACAAAAAGGCCTCAAAGAGACACACAAGATCACATTTAGCCATGAAGAGATAGAAAAAGACCACGAGAGACCCCAAAAATTACAAAGAGACACAATAAGACCACAAGAGACCCAAAACGATGACAACGACATGTAAAGATCACAGAGAGACGCTTAATTTGTGTAGAAAGTTGTGAGATATTATAGGATAATGAATTAAAAGTGTTGTACATGTGTTATGTTATTGCTCTGGCCATTGAACATTTAGGTTGTTAGAAAAAAACATTTAGAATATCATTTGGATGCATATCTTAGTTTCCCTGATCAGTATGTTGTGGGAAATGTCTTGTAAGTTTTTGGGGGCTTATGATACACGATCATAAGTAACTTTAAGCCATGATGTTCTCCACAAAATACCTTGAAGCTCCTGCTTCAGCCTCTCATCCTCCATCTTTTGTCGCTCATCCTCCATCTTCTGCCTCTCCAGCTCAGTCTTCAGTCTCTCCACCTCAGTCTTCTGTAGCTCCAGTTCTTTCAGCTTAGCTGTTTGTGCTTCAATAAATGAGCAAATGTCTTAACTTATAGTTTACTGCAACATTAATGTCCGTGTAGTTGCTCCAATAGGAAACACACTTTGATTCAACAAACAACAGAAAAGCTTCAGTAAAATGCTGAGTTACTTTTTTCTCGGGATGGAAATGCCTGTTTTTCAGTCTATACACACATATGTGGTCCCAGAGGACACATCTTTATGACTCCACTGCCACCAACAGGACATATGTCGTTATTTTAATTTACAGCTATTGGACAGATTACCATTAAAGACATCCATGTTCCTCACAAAATGAACTGTGATAACTTTGCTACTTAACTGATGTTTCATGGACTGACATCAACAAGCCAACATTACTACTGAAAAAGTATTTCACTGCTGGAAAGATGGTTTTTCATAAATCCCAGCTGTCCACACAGTAAAAATCAAAGATGGTGCTATATGACCAGAGAAAACAGAGAAAAAGGGCTGTGACATCCGCTTTCACTCAAGAGGCTGAGAACCTACAACTATGAGAATGCATTGTGTCATACCAGACTAATAATCTGAATTACAGTGTTTGTTTACTGTAACTTCTGGGTGAAAAAAAAAACCCTGCGTCATGTAAATAAAATGAAGAGGGACTGAGCAGACGCTGCCTCAGTTGGTTAGATTTTTGCCACCTTCAAAAAATCAATATCAATTTAAATGCATATATTCATATTTAGATGATTGAAACCACTTTACTTTGCCGTCAAACAGCCCTTTCAAACAGGACACTGAAGATCCATAAAAGCACTCTGTACAGCTGTTTAACACAAGAGAAGTGAACTAAACTGAACCAGTGCAAAACACGTGAGTGTTACAACATAATACAATAACTCCTGTAACAAAGCAGAGGTTCCTATTGCTCTTACTTCCCTCACTACCTGACATACTACTGTACCTTCATTCTCTCTCTGTAAGTGCCTCATCTCCACCCTCTGTTCAGCCAACAAGGCGCTCATCTCTCTCAGCACAGCATGGATGTCTTGAGTGCAGGTTTGTTGGCAATCAGAGACATTTGTTGCTTCTCTTCCCTGGGATTCAGCTTGCTTTCCATGTGGACTCATTTCACTTTCAGACTCTGTGTGATGCTGAGCCGTGGAGAGAGAGCAGATCAGCAGCAACAGTGGAAAACACAGTGTCATCTCCATTCTCAAAGTGGCAGTCTGTAGGCACTTCTACTCTGTAGTTTCTGTGCTCATCCCAGCCTTAAATAGTGTCTTATGCTGATCAATCATTACCAGAAATATCTGTCACAAACATGTGCAGGAGATCAGTTTGATAACAATTATTACTTGGAGAACATCATGTGGAAAAACAGCACTGAAAACACAGCACATGAACATAAATGATCTGCTAGTGTGTTGAACGTAGCTTCCAATCCTTGAATAATCAGTTTACCAAAACTCAAAAAGTCTATTTTAATATTCTCATTAGTGTGTATGTGTGTGTGTGTGTGTGTGTGTGTGTGTGTGTGTGTGTGTGTGTGTGTGTGTGTGTGTGTAGGTGTGTGTGTGTAGGTGTGTGTGTGTGTGTGTGTGTGTAGGTGTGTGTGTGTGTGTGTGTGTGTGTGTGTATCTTGGAGGTCTCACTGTGTCATTTAAGGAGTTGCAGTGACATATAAACGACTACAATGTGGATGATCAACAGTTCAATTATGATTTTAAATCCCCTCATGGCTGAGAACACTGACAGCTTCTATGAAAGACACAACTAGACAGATGTAACTGTCGTCCTCACTGAAATGTACATTCGTAAACATTGAATAAATTCATGTGTGTAAAAAAAAACAAGTAACAGAAGTAAACAAAAGACAACCATGTCTACCTGCTCAAACATTAATGACACAATCAGATACAGTGACCTTCCTGAGGTTGTTAATTGGCTGAGATAAGCAAAGACTTACCAGAAACCCAAGTTAGAGGAGTAATAAAACATTTCTCTCGGGGCGTCTCTCAAGACTAAGCTGTCCACTGACATCTAAAGGAAAAGGGACAATCTTTGGCCTGAGAAGAAAGATGGTTTGAAAGAGGCATGACAGAAGCCATCTACGTCACACTGGAACAGCCATCGTTAAACAGGGGAGGTGGCCTACGACACAACTCATCACCCACCTACAATGCAGTCTTGGGATCCCTCCCCAGACGACTTAACAGCCATTCACACCTGGACCCATCTAACCCTAACGACACACATGATGGCCAGGTGGGTCAACGACACACATGTGACCTCAGCGATGATCTAAAGGTTCACACCCACACAGAGTTTAAAGCCTGTGACTCTGCACCAGCCTGTTAGAACTGTAGAAGATTCTTGGATGAGAGGTCAAATGTCTTCAAGAAACTCAAGCTGAGTTGCCTTCGATTTAGCACTTAAGACATCCTTGACATCTGAACATCATAAAGGTGTTGCAGCTATCTATCTGATTCAAGGTACATTGTGCTATAAAAGTTAACGATCATCATACCGTGTACATTTGCTTATCTGTGATCTTCAAAAAAAAAGATACTGGACATTGAAACTCCACTTTATTTGGGTTATTTTCTCAGGGGAGACTTTTTTCCATCAACAAAGTACTTTCAGTTGTAGCTATAAAATGTTTGTTCAACCAACAATAAACCCTCTGTTTTCATTCCTTTACAGCTCATTCTGACTGATGATGATATAAATTCTGTGATACCTTAAAACCACAATATTTTCTGAGACAGTTATCGCACCGTGAAAACCTCGTACCTTTACAACCCCAAGCCACATGTGAGCGACCCCATGTCATGTGCCCTCTTCCCCACAAAACAACAGACAGACAGAGACGGTGAACACAGTGAAGCATTTATGAGCTACAGAGTCAGATATTTCCCTCAGGAGTTGGTAGAGATCAAAAAGCAACTAAAACATCGTGAATATTGTACCAGGTGGCCAGAAACAGGACTCTGAACGACATCACAACACTTGTACTCTTTATTTGCCATATAGCCATTGTAAATATTACATTAAGTATTAAACTCTATAAAGATCACAGAGGAACAGTTAAAGATAAACTGAGTGTTACCTTCAAGAACATTTTACTCTCTACAGGAAACCTTGGCGTGGACCAGAACAGCAGCACTTTAATATTTGAATGAAGAGGCAGAAAGAAATATTACAGGAACATTATAGTGATCGAGGCAGAGATCAAAACACTGTAAACTGTACAGTATGTTTTAAATAATATGGTCACCATAATCTTATTAATGAGTACCACAGAGCCACTTTCAATCACATTTAATTGCTGAGTTTAATAATTAATCATTTTGCACACAAAGCACAGTTTATATGTTTGGGTAGTGCGTCTAGCAGCTTTACTCAAATGTGACAGATTAACATTGTAATAATATTTACTTTGAAACTGCTGAAAACGTGGCTCCAAAACAGTATTTTTATACCATGAAATATTCACATAATCATTATCAACATGTGCTGATACACTGCTGCAGTGTGTGCTCAGCTATCATGTAGCTACAGAAAGGACTATTTCACATGGTGAAAAGCAGATGACCACTGAAGGTGCTGTGGTGATTTCCATCGTCATATATTCTTGCGTTAGCCCACATACGCAAAAACACAACATCTCCGACCTCTAGAAGCAGCGTGGCACCATTAGAAGATTTCCCAAAATGGGACGTCTGATGCTCATGTGCAGTAAAAATTTGTCCTTCGTTCTTGACCAACACTGCACCTGAAGCATATGAAGCATGTCCGCCTGCACCTATGTGCAACTCAAAGTGGTAGGCTCCTCTCACTGGTGCAATGAAAAAACCTGTGGGACAGTTTGAGTCAGTGAATGTAACAAGAGAACCATCTGTAGCAGGGTGAAGTCAGCATGGCCAAAAATTCAAATGAACAATTTAAACTGAGCTCACATACCTGTGTTTGGGTTGTAGGCATTTCCAATGTTAGTGAGGACATATCTGAAGACCAGAGAAATGTGTGTGTTGAATGGTCCAACAGTTCCTTCACCTGAAGCCAACAGAGAGGCTGAGAAAGCCACCTGTTTGACTGAGAGAGAGATAAAGAGAGAGCAACGTCATTGTTCTAAACTTACTGGTTTTTAGTTTTACTATGCACATATTGCTTAGACTAAACATTTTCAAATACTAAATTCAATTATAGTTTAGTTGTGAGTCTGACCTTCTCCATCTCTCATCAGAGCCTCCACCTGGTGTTCTGTGACATTTGACCTGGCTTTCACGGTGATCAGCTCTGCTGCTTGTGCTGCAAAAAAGTGCCATCATTACAAAGTTGTGTCTCATCATGCATATGGCTCAGCCTACTATTAGTCACCTTGAGCTGTGAAGATCTCAACACATTACCTTGAAGTTGTTGCTTCTGCCTCTCCGACTCAGTCTTCAGCATCTCCACCTTAGTCTTCTGTAGCTCCAGTTCTTTCAGCTTAGCTGTTTGTGCTTAAACACAACATACAACTTGTAAACGTCTCATTCAACATTTGTGTGAAAATTTTGATTGCTCTTGTTTTTAACTTGCAAATTTGATATAGTATTATTTGTCACTGCTCACTATACATGATCTACACGCAACACCTTGAAGTTGTTGCTTCTGCCTCTCCGACTCAGTCTTCAGCAGCTCCAGTTCTTTCAGCTTAGCTGTTTGTGCTTAAAAGAAAAAAGTCTGTAGGTCAATCATTTCTTGGAAATTCCTCATACGAGAAAAAGTACAGTGTTACACTAAGTGGGAGTTCCCACTTGTAAACTCAGAGCAAATCCATCTGGCCCGAGTACTAGTAGAGTACATTTGGTTGTATTTCAAAAACGAATACTTAATATTATATAGCAACATTTGTTCTGCATGCAAATTAAGGTCAAAATATTAGGAAGATTATCATTATTACTAAAATGAGGAAGCTGCAGAAAATGTCTGAAAGTTATCTGCTCTGCACAAACGTTATTTGGGAGAATGTCAAAAATGCTTCTGTCTCAGTTATGTAAGCGAGGAGGATGCACTGCTGAGAGTTTAGTTGTGTGTGCACTTGACAAAGAAACATCAGTTTGTCACCGTCAGACATGTTTGTTTACGTTTGGCATCATGCACCTGGAATGCTTGGAGATTGTAAGGTGGAAACTTCAGCTGCTAAATTCTGCCCTCAGACTTCGACTGAGAGTCCAACACTTTGGTTTATGACCAAAACTACAGATGCTCCCATCAGCCTCGGCTGTACTTTGTGTAGGTGCTAATTAGCATATGTTAGCATGCTACTTTCATGGACTGATTACTGAATGGGCTTATCAGGCACATGCCCAGGGCCTCCCTATCCTTCACCTGCAATATGACACTCACGACCCTGAGCCCACCAAAATTAGTGCAAAACTTCACAGACGGGCCAGAAATCAGGTTAGTAAACAGTAAAGCAGCATGGAGGCCAGTGAAAATATTAACAGTGGCTATATCTCTACTTATTTGGGTCTCTCTCTCAAACTCGGTGCTGACTAAATTTGAAACAATGTTAGAGCGCTGCTTGGATGGAGATGGACAGTACGGCTAATGGGTCCTTTGTCATGTATGAAAGGGCCTAAAGAGACACAAAAAGACCAGGAGAGACCCAAAATGACTTCAAAAAACATGAAACAATTACAAAGAGACACAAAAACAACAGAAAGAGACAGGGAACAACTACGAGACAAGAAGCACAACAGAGCACGTAAAAAAGACAACAATGAAAGACAAAACCACCAGAAAGAGACACAAAAAGGCCTCAAAGAGACACACAAGATCACAGTTAGCCATGAAGAGATAGAAAAAGACCACGAGAGACCCCAAAAATTACAAAGAGACACAATAAGACCACAAGAGACCCCAAAACGATGACAACGACATGCAAAGATCACAGAGAGACGCTTAATTTGTGTAGAAAGTTGTGAGATATTATACGATAATGAATTAAAACTGTGGTACATGTCTTATGTGACCTGAGATTCTTGAGAACTTAAAGAAAGTGTTAAAAAGTGTAGAAGTGTTCTTTAAACTGAAAAGATGTCTGACATGTGCATGTTGAGAACAATAGATGAAGATCCATAAAAGCACTCTGTACAGCTGTTTAACACAAGAGAAGTGAACTAAACTGAACCAGTGCAAAACACGTGAGTGTTACAACATAATACAATAACTCCTGTAACAAAGCAGAGGTTCCTATTGCTCTTACTTCCCTCACTACCTGACATACTACTGTACCTTCATTCTCTCTCTGTAAGTGCCTCATCTCCACCCTCTGTTCAGCCAACAAGGCGCTCATCTCTCTCAGCACAGCATGGATGTCTTGAGTGCAGGTTTGTTGGCGGTCAGAGACATTTGTTGCTTCTCTTCCCTGGGATTCAGCTTGCTTTCCATGTGGACTCATTTCATTGTCAGACTCTGTGTGATGCTGAGCCGTGGAGAGAGAGCAGATCAGCAGCAACAGTGGAAAACACAGTGTCATCTCCATTCTCAAAGTGGCAGTCTGTGCACTTCTACTCTGTAGTTTCTGTGCTCATCCCAGCCTTAAATAGTGTCTTATGCTGATCAATCATTACCAGAAATATCTGTCACAAACATGTGCAGGAGATCAGTTTGATAACAATTATTACTTGGAGAACATCATGTGGAAAAACAACACTGAAAACACAGCACATGAACATAAATGATCTGCTAGTGTGTTGAACGTAGCTTCCAATCCTTGAATAATCAGTTTACCAAAACTCAAAAAGTCTATTTTAATATTCTCAATAGTGTGTGTGTGTGTGTGTGTGTGTGTGTGTGTGTGTGTGTGTGTGTGTGTGTGTGTGTGTTTAAGGAGTTGCAGTGACATATAAACGACTACAATGTGGATGATCAACAGTTCAATTATGATTTAAAATCCCCTCATGGCTGAGAACACTGACAGCTTCTATGAAAGACACAACTAGACAGATGTAACTGTCATCCTCACTGAAATGTACATTCGTAAACATTGAATAAATTCATGTGTGTAAAAAAACAAGTAACAGAAGTAAACAAAGTCAACCATGTCTACCTGCTCAAACATTAATGACACAATCAGATACAGTGACCTTCCTGAGGTTGTTAATTGGCTGAGATAAGCAAAGACTTACCAGAAACCCAAGTTAGAGGAATAATAAAACATTTCTCTTTGCTTCCTCAATAAATCCAGCACGGTAATAGAGTCTGACTATAAAACAACAACAACAACAACATCTGAGCCACAGCCGCCTTTATTATAAGTGGTACCCAGAAGAGAGACAGCATCACACCCACTGGTGTCCCTGCATTGGCCACAGGACAAATATGAGTTTAAGCTGATGTACAGCTGTAAAAAGGCCATGTAGGCCTGGTGCCCCAGCACATCTCTGAGCTCCTCTGCCTATAGTTTCCAACCCAGATCTGTCAGATACTCAAACCAGCTGCTCCTGAAGATCATACCATCATGTGTTTGCAGTAGCCGCCTCAGAAGAAAGACAAGTTCACAGACAGTACTGCAGTGACTTGTTTATGCTTTTATTCAAACGTAAGAGAACATGAAAATAAGACATTTAATATGTACAAAAGATTGTCGCTGCAAAGCTTTGTCACCCAGCTTTAATACACAGGATAAATACTGTAAATGAGACTCTGATTTGCTCTCACTGGTACAATACGTCCAGATATTTACAAATAAAGACAGCACAGCTAGTGTATTATGCATCTGAGGGAACAAAGGCAGCTCCCCCTCTCACATTAACAGCACAAGACCATTCAAGTTTCTACAGAACAAAGTCAAAACAGTGGCAGAGTAAAGTGAGACGGTTTGGTTGGATGCTTTGGTCCAACCAGCAGGTAGTTGATCCAGGTGAAGATACAGGATTGCTGGTGAGCTTGTGACATAAATCAAACTACTTTTCAACATTTACACAATTTTCTCATCAGTTACTGCGCCTCCTTAATCTAATGTTAAAAAGCTCTGGCACAAGTTCCCTCACTGTCTATCACTGTGTATTTTCATGCAAATCCAGAGAGAGGAAAAACAAATGACACTCCCATCAGCATGTGCTGATACACTGCTGCAGTGTGTGCACAGCTATCATGTAGCTACAGAAAGGACTGTTTCACATGGTGAAAAGCAGATGACCACTGAAGGTGCTGTGGTGATTTTCACTGTCATATATTCTTGTGTGAGCCCACAGACGCAAAAACACAACATCTCCGACCTCTAGAAGCAGCGTGGCACCATTAGCAGAGCCGCCATAACTGGATGTCTGATACTCATATGCACTAATAATATTTTGTCCTCCGTTCTTGACCAATGCTGCACCTGAACCATGTCCATGTGTACCTACATGGAACTCAAAGTGGTAGGCTCCTCTCACTGGTGCAATGAAAAAACCTGTGGGACAGATTGAGTCAGTGAATGTAACAAGACAACCATCTGTAGCAGGGTGAAGTCAGCATGGCCAAAAATTCAAATTAACAATT
The DNA here is from genome assembly GCA_026686955.1 of Epinephelus cyanopodus. NCBI lineage: Eukaryota > Metazoa > Chordata > Actinopteri > Perciformes > Serranidae > Epinephelus > Epinephelus cyanopodus. The sequence goes on from CM048922.1 coordinate 39,871,133, forward strand.
TAAACTGAGCTCACATACCTGTGTTTGGGTTGTAGGCATTTCCAATGTTAGTGAGGACATATCTGAAGACCAGAGAAATGTCTGTGTTAAATGGTCCAACATCTCCTGAACCTGAAGCCAACAGAGAGGCTGAGAAAGCCACCTGTTTGACTGAGAGAGAGATAAAGAGAGAGCAACGTCATTGTTCTAAACTTACTGGTTTTTAGTTTTACTGTGCACATATTGTTTAGACTAAACATTTTCAAATACTAAATTCAATTATAGTTTAGTTGTGAGTCTGACCTTCTCCATCTCTCATCAGAGCCTCCACCTGGTGTTCTGTGACATTTGACCTGGCTTTCACGGTGATCAGCTCTGCTGCTTGTGCTGCAAAAAAGTGCCATCATTACAAAGTTGTGTCTGATGAAAACATCACAAAATCATCATCACTGTCTTTATCAAGTTTTGCTCTGGCCATTGAACATTTAGGTTTTATGTTAGAAAAAAACATTTAGAATATCATTTGGATACATATCTTAGTTTCCCTGATCAGTATGTTGTGGGAAATGTCTTGTAAGTTTTTGGGGGCTAATGATACACCATCATAAGAAACTTTAAGCCGTGATGTTCTCCACAAAATACCTTGAAGCTCCTGCTTCAGCCTCTCATCCTCCATCTTCTGCCTCTCGTCCTCCATCTTCAGTCTCTCCAGCTCAGTCTTCAGTCTCTCCACCTCAGTCTTCTGTAGCTCCAGTTCTTTCAGCTTAGCTGTTTGTGCTTCAATAAATGAGCAAATGTCTGTGTGTTAACTTATAGTTTACTGCAATATTAATGTCCGTGTAGTTGCTCCAATAGGAAACACACTTTGATTCAACAAACAACAGAAAAGCTTCAGTAAAATGCTGAGTTACTTTTTTCTCGGGATGGAAATGCCTGTTTTTCAGCCTATACACACATATGTGGTCCCAGGGGACACATCTTTATGACTCCACTGCCACCAACAGGACATATGTCGTTATTTTAATTTACAGCTATTGGATAGATTACCATTAAAGACATCCATGTTCCTCACAAAATGAACTGTGATAACTTTGCTACTTAACTGATGTTTCATGGACTGCCATCAACAAGCCAACATTACGACTGAAAAAGTATTTCACTGCTGGAAAGATGGTTTTTCATAAAACCCAGCTGTCCACACGGTAAAAATCAAAGATGGTGCTATATGACCAGAGAAAACAGAGAAAAAGGGCTGTGGCATCCGCTTTCACTCAAGAGGCTGAGAACCTACAACTATGAGAATGCATTGTGTCATACCAGACTAATAATCTGAATTACAATGTTTGTTTACTGTAACTTCTGGGTGAAAAACCCCTGCGTCATGTAGATAAAATGAAGAGGGACTGAGCAGACGCAGCCTCAGTTGGTTAGATTTTTGCCACCTTCAAAAAACTCAATATCAATTTAAATGCATATATTCATATTTAGATGATTGAAACCACTTTACTTTGCCGTCAAACAGCCCTTTCAAACAGGACACTGAAGATCCATAAAAGCACTCTGTACAGCTGTTTAACACAAGAGAAGTGAACTAAACTGAACCAGTGCAAAACACGTGAGTGTTACAACATAATACAATAACTCCTGTAACAAAGCAGAGGTTCCTATTGCTCTTACTACCCTCACTACCTGACATACTACTGTACCTTCATTCTCTCTCTGTAAGTGCCTCATCTCCACCCTCTGTTCAGCCAACAAGGCGCTCATCTCTCTCAGCACAGCATGGATGTCTTGAGTGCAGGTTTGTTGGCGGTCAGAGACATTTGTTGCTTCTCTTCCCTGGGATTCAGCTTGCTTTCCATGTGGAGTCATTTCATTGTCAGACTCTGTGTGATGCTGAGCCGTGAGGAGAGCAGATCAGCAGCAACAGTGGAAAACACAGTGTCATCTCCATTCTCAAAGTGGCAGTCTGTGCACTTCTACTCTGTAGTTTCTGTGCTCATCCCAGCCTTAAATAGTGTCTTATGCTGATCAATCATTACCAGAAATATCTGTCACAAACATGTGCAGGAGATCAGTTTGATAACAATTATTACTTGGAGAACATCATGTGGAAAACAGCACTGAAAACACAGCACATGAACATAAATGATCTGCTAGTGTGTTGAACGTAGCTTCCAATCCTTGAATAATCAGTTTACCAAAACTCAAAAAGTCTATTTTAATATTCTCAACAGTGTGTGTGTGTGTATCTTGGAAGTCTCACTGTGTCATTTAAGGAGTTGCAGTGACATATAAACGACTACAATGTGGATGATCAACAGTTCAATTATGATTTAAAATCCCCTCATGGCTGAGAACACTGACAGCTTCTATGAAAGACACAACTAGACAGATGTAACGGTCATCCTCACTGAAATGTACATTCGTAAACATTGAATAAATTCATGTGTGTAAAAAAACAAGTAACAGAAGTAAAAAAGACAACCATGTCTACCTGCTCAAACATTAATGACACAATCAGATACAGTGACCTTCCTGAGGTTGTTAATTGGCTGAGATAAGCAAAGACTTACCAGAAACCCAAGTTAGAGGAGTAATAAAACATTTCTCTCGGGGCGTCTCTCAAGACTAAGCTGTCCACTGACATCTAAAGGAAAAGGGACAATCTTTGGCCTGAGAAGAAAGATGGTTTGAAAGAGGCATGACAGAAGCCATCTACGTCACACTGGAACAGCCATCGTTAAACAGGGGAGGTGGCCTACGACACAACTCATCACCCACCTACAATGCAGTCTTGGGATCCCTCCCCAGACGACTTAACAGCCATTCACACCTGGACCCATCTAACCCTAACGACACACATGATGGCCAGGTGGGTCAACGACACACATGTGACCTCAGCGATGATCTAAAGGTTCACACCCACACAGAGTTTAAAGCCTGTGACTCTGCACCAGCCTGTTAGAACTGTAGAAGATTCTTGGATGAGAGGTCAAATGTCTTCAAGAAACTCAAGCTGAGTTGCCTTCGATTTAGCACTTAAGACATCCTTGACATCTTTACATCATAAAGGTGTTGCAGCTATCTATCTGATTCAAGGTACATTGTGATATAAAAGTTAACGATCATCATACCGTGTACATTTGCTTATCTGTGATCTTGGAAAAAAAGATACTGGATGTTGAAACTCCACTTTATTTGGGTTATTTTCTCAGGGGAGACTTTTTTCCATCAACAAAGTAGTTTCAGTCGTAGCTATAAAATGTTTGTTCAACCAACAATAAACCCTCTGTTTTCATTCCTTTACAGCTCATTCTGACTGATGATGATATAAATTTGTGATACCTTAAAACCACAATATTTCTGAGACAGTTATCGCACCGTGAAAACCTCGTACCTTTACAACCCCAAGCCACATGTGAGCGACCCCATGTCATGTGCCCTCTTCCCCACAAAACAACAGACAGACACAGACGGCGAACACAGTGAAGCATTTATGAGCTACAGAGTCAGATATTTCCCTCAGGAGTTGGTAGAGATCAAAAAGCAACTAAAACATCGTGAATATTGTACCAGGTGGCCAGAAACAGGACTCTGAACGACATCACAAACACTTGTACTCTTTATTTGCCATAGCCATTGTAAATTACATTAAGTATTAAACTCTATAAAGATCACAGACGAACAGTTAAAGATAAACTGAGTGTTACCTTCAAGAACATTTTACTCTCTACAGGAAACCTTGGCGTGGACCAGAACAACAGCACTTTAATATTTGAATGAAGAGGCAGAAAGAAATATTACAGGAACATTATAGTGATCGAGGCAGAGATCAAAACACTGTAAACTGTACAGTATGTTTTAAATAATATGGTCACCATAATCTTATTAATGAGTACCACAGAGCCACTTTCAATCACATTTAATTGCTGAGTTTAATTATTAATCATTTTGCACACAAAGCACAGTTTATATGTTTGGGTAGTGCGTCTAGCAGCTTTACTCAAATGTGACAGATTAACATTGTAATAATATTTACTTTGAAACTGCTGAAAACGTGGCTCCAAAACATATGTATTTTTATACCATGAAATATTCACATAATCATTATCAACATGTGCTGATACACTGCTGCAGTGTGTGCACAGCTATCATGTAGCTACAGAAAGGACTGTTTCACATGGTGAAAAGCAGATGACCACTGAAGGTGCTGTGGTGATTTTCATTGTCAAATATTCTTGTGTTAGCCGACAGACGTAAAAACACAACATCTCCGACCTCTAGAAGCAGCGTGGCACCATTAGAAGATTTCCCAAAATGGGACGGCTGATGCTCATATGCACCAATAATATTTTGTCCTCCGTTCTTGACCAAGCCTGCACCTGAACCATATGAAGCATGTCCATATGCTCCTATGTGCAACTCAAAGTGGTAGGCTCCTCTCACTGGTGCAATGAAAAAACCTGTGGGACAGATTGAGTCAGTGAATGTAACAAGAGAACCATCTGTAGCAGGGTGAAGTCAGCATGGCCAAAAATTCAAATTAACAATTTAAACTGAGCTCACATACCTGTGTTTGGGTTGTAGGCATTTCCAATGTTAGTGAGGACATATCTGAAGACCAGAGGAGTGTCTGTGTTGAATGGTCCAACAGTTCCTGAACCTGATGCCAACAGAGAGGCTGAGAAAGCCACCTGTTTGACTGAGAGAGAGATAAAGAGAGAGCAACGTCATTGTTCTAAACTTACTGGTTTTTAGTTTTACTATGCACATATTGTTTAGACTAAACATTTTCAAATACTAAATTCAATTATAGTTTAGTTGTGGGTCTGACCTTCTCCATCTCTCATCAGAGCCTCCACCTGGTGTTCTGTGACATTTGACCTGGCTTTCACGGTGATCAGCTCTGCTGCTTGTGCTGCAAAAAAGTGCCGTCATTACAAAGTTGTGTCTCATCATGCATATGGCTCAGCCTACTATTAGTCACCTTGAGCTGTGAAGATCTCAAAACATTACCTTGAAGTTGTTGCTTCTGCCTCTCCGACTCAGTCTTCAGCCTCTCCACCTCAGTTTTCTGTAGCTCCAGTTCTTTCAGCTTAGCTGTTTGTCCTTAAAAGAAAAAAGTCTGTCGGTCAATCATTTCTTGGAAATTATTCTGAGACAATCCATTAAGTAATCTGGACCATCATCAACAGTTTTGTCAACACGGTGCTGCGTTATAGACAACTTGAAATTCCTCATACGAGACAAAGTACAGTGTAACGCTAAGTGGGAGTTCCCACTTGTAAACTCAGAGCAAATCCATCTGGCCCGAGTACTAGTAGAGTACATTTGGTTGTATTTCAAAAACGAATACTTCATATTATATAGCAACATTTGTTCTGCATGCAAATTAATGTCAAAATATTAGGAAGATTATCATTATTACTAACATGAGGAAGCTGCAGAAAATGTCTGAAAGTTATCTGCTCTGCACAAACGTTATTTGGGAGAATGTCAAAAATGCTTCTGTCTCAGTTATGTAAGCGAGGAGGATGCACTGCTGAGAGTTTAGTTGTGTGTGCACTTGACAAAGAAACATCAGTTTGTCACCGTCAGACATGTTTGTTTCCGTTTGGCATCATGCACCTGGAATGCTTGTAGATTGTAAGGTGGAAACTTCAGCTGCTAAATTCTGCTCTCAGACTTCGACTGAGAGTCCAACACTTTGGTTTATGACCAAAACTACAGATGCTCCCATCAGCCTCGGCTGTACTTTGTGTAGGTGCTAATTAGCATATGTTAGCATGCTACTTTCATGGACTGATTACTGAATGGGCTTATCAGGCACATGCCCAGGGCCTCCCTATCCTTCACCTGCAATATGACACTCACGACCCTTAGCCCACCAAAATTAGTGCAAAACTTCACAGACGGGCCAGAAATCAGGTTAGTAAACAGTAAAGCAGCATGGAGGCCAGTGAAAATATTAACAGTGGCTATATCTCTACTTATTTGGGTCTCTCTCTCAAACTCGGTGCTGACTAATTTGAAACAATGTTAGAGCGCTGCTTGGATGGAGATGGACAGTATGACTAATGGGTCCTTTGTCATGTATGAAAGGGCCTAAAGAGACACAAAAAGACCAGGAGAGACCCAAAATGACTTTAAAAAACATGAAACAATTACAAAGAGACACAAAAACAACAGAAAGAGACAGGGAACAACTACAAGACAAGAAGCACTACAGAGCACGTAAAAAAGACAACAATGAAAGACAAAAGCACCAGAAAGAGACACAAAAGGCCTCAAAGAGACACACAAGATCACAGTTAGCCATGAAGAGATAGAAAAAGACCACGAGAGACCCCAAAAATTACAAAGAGACACAATAAGACCACAAGAGACCCAAAACGATGACAACGACATGCAAAGATCACAGAGAGACGCTTAATTTGTGTAGAAAGTTGTGAGATATTATAGGATAATGAATTAAAACTGTGGTACATGTGTTATGTTATTGCTCTGGCCATTGAACATTTAGGTTTTATGTTAGAAAAAAACATTTAGAATATCATTTGGATTCATATCTTAGTTTCCCTGATCAGTATGTTGTGGGAAATGTCTTGTAAGTTTTTGGGGGCTTATGATACACGATCATAAGTAACTTTAAGCCGTGATGTTCTCCACAAAATACCTTGAAGCTCCTGCTTCAGCCTCTCATCCTCCATCTTCTGCCTCTCCAGCTCAGTCTTCAGTCTCTCCACCTCAGTCTTCTGTAGCTCCAGTTCTTTCAGCTTAGCTGTTTGTGCTTCAATAAATGAGCAAATGTCTGTGTGTTAACTTATATAGTTTACTGGAACATTAATGTCCGTGTAGTTGCTCCAATAGGAAACACACTTTGATTCAACAAACAACAGAAAGCTTCAGTAAAATGCTGAGTTACTTTTTTCTCGGGATGGAAATGCCTGTTTTTCAGTCTACACACATATGTGGTCCCAGGGGACACATCTTTATGACTCCACTGCCACCAACAGGACATATGTCGTTATTTTAATTTACAGCTATTGGATTGATTACCATTAAAGACATCCATGTTCCTCACAAAATGAACTGTGATAACTTTGCTACTTAACTGATGTTTCATGGACTGCCATCAACAAGCCAACATTACTACTGAAAAAGTATTTCACTGCTGGAAAGATGGTTTTTCATAAAACCCAGCTGTCCACACAGTAAAAATCAAAGATGGTGCTATATGACCAGAGAAAACAGAGAAAAAGGGCTGTGGCATCCGCTTTCACTCAAGAGGCTGAGAACCTACAACTATGAGAATGCATTGTGTCATACCAGACTAATAATCTGAATTACAGTGTTTGTTTACTGTAACTTCTGGGTGAAAAAACCCTGCGTCATGTAGATAAAATGAAGAGGGACTGAGCAGACGCTGCCTCAGTTGGTTAGATTTTTGCCACTTTCAAAAAACTCAATATCAATTTAAATGCATATATTCATATTTAGATGATTGAAACCACTTTACTTTGCCGCCAAACAGCCCTTTCAAACAGGACACTGAAGATCCATAAAAGCACTCTGTACAGCTGTTTAACACAAGAGAAGTGAACTAAACTGAACCAGTGCAAAACACGTGAGTGTTACAACATAACACAATAACTCCTGTAACAAAGCAGAGGTTCCTATTGCTCTTACTTCCCTCACTACCTGACATACTACTGTACCTTCATTCTCTCTCTGTAAGTGCCTCATCTCCACCCTCTGTTCAGCCAACAAGGCGCTCATCTCTCTCAGCACAGCATGGATGTCTTGAGTGCAGGTTTGTTGGCAATCAGAGACATTTGTTGCTTCTCTTCCCTGGGATTCAGCTTGCTTTCCATGTGGACTCATTTCATTGTCAGACTCTGTGTGATGCTGAGCCGTGGAGAGAGAGCAGATCAGCAGTAACAGTGGAAAACACAGTGTCATCTCCATTCTCAAAGTGGCAGTCTGTGCACTTCTACTCTGTAGTTTCTGTGCTCATCCCAGCCTTAAATAGTGTCTTATGCTGATCAATCATTACCAGAAATATCTGTCACAAAACATGTGCAGGAGATCAGTTTGATAACAATTATTACTTGGAGAACATCATGTGGAAAACAGCACTGAAAACACAGCACATGAACATAAATGATCTGCTAGTGTGTTGAACGTAGCTTCCAATCCTTGAATAATCAGTTTACCAAAACTCAAAAAGTCTATTTTAATATTCTCAATAGCGTGTGTGTGTGTGTGTGTGTGTGTGTGTGTGTGTGTGTGTGTGTGTGTGTGTGTGTGCGCGCCTTGGAAGTCTCACTGTGTCATTTAAGGAGTTGCAGTGACATATAAACAACTACAATGTGGATGATCAGCAGTTCAATTATGATTTAAAATCCCCTCATGGCTGAGAACACTGACAGCTTCTATGAAAGACACAACTAGACAGATGTAACTGTCATCCTCACTGAAATGTACATTCGTAAACATTGAATAAATTCATGTGTGTAAAAAAACAAGTAACAGAAGTAAACAAAAGACAACCATGTCTACCTGCTCAAACATTAATGACACAATCAGATACAGTGACCTTCCTGAGGTTGTTAATTGGCTGAGATAAGCAAAGACTTACCAGAAACCCAAGTTAGAGGAGTAATAAAACATTTCTCTTTGCTTCCTCAATAAATCCAGCACGGTAATAGAGTCTGACTATAAAACAACAACAACAACAACAACATCTGAGCCACAGCCGCCTTTATTATAAGTGGTACCCAGAAGAGAGACAGCATCACACCCACTGGTGTCCCTGCATTGGCCACAGGACAAATATGAGTTTAAGCTGATGTACAGCTGTAAAAAGGCCATGTAGGCCTGGTGCCCCAGCACATCTCTGAGCTCCTCTGCCTATAGTTTCCAACCCAGATCTGTCAGATACTCAAACCAGCTGCTCCTGAAGATCATACCATCATGTGTTTGCAGTAGCCGCCTCAGAAGAAAAACAAGTTCACAGACAGTACTGCAGTGACTTGTTTATGCTTTTATTCAAATATAAGAGAACATGAAAATAAGACATTTAATATGTACAAAAGATTGTTGCTGCAAAGCTTTGTCACCCAGCTTTAATACACAGGATAAATACTGTAAATGAGACTCTGATTTGCTCTCACTGGTACAATACGTCCAGATATTTACAAATAAAGACAGCACAGCTAGTGTATTATGCATCTGAGGGAACAAAGGCAGCTCCCCCTCTCACATTAACAGCACAAGACCATTCAAGTTTCTACAGAACAAAGTCAAAACAGTGGCAGAGTAAAGTGAGACGGTTTGGTTGGATGCTTTGGTCCAACCAGCAGGTAGTTTCTGGTGTTCATCAGGATCCAGGTGAAGATACAGGATTGCTCGTGAGCTTGTGACATAAATCAAACTACTTTTCAACATTTACACAATTTTCTCATCAGTTACTGCGCCTCCTTAATCTAATGTTAAAAAGCTCTGGCACAAGTTCCCTCACTGTCTATCACTGTGTATTTTCATGCAAATCCAGAGAGAGAAAAAACAAATGACACTCCCATCAGCATGTGCTGATACACTGCTGCAGTGTGAGCACAGCTATCATGTAGCTACAGAAAGGACTGTTTCACATGGTGAAAAGCAGATGACCACTGAAGGTGCTGTGGTGATTTACATTGTCTTGTATTGTTGTGTTCGCCCACAGACGCAAAAACACAATATCTCCGACCTCTAGAAGCAGCGTGGCACCATTAGAAGATTTCCCAAAATGGGACGGCTGATGCTCATATGCACCAATAATATTTTGTCCTCCGTTCTTGACCAAGCCTGCACCTGAACCATATGAAGCATGTCCGCCTGCACCTATGTGCAACTCAAAGTGGTAGGCTCCTCTCACTGGTGCAATGAAAAAACCTGTGGGACAGTTTGAGTCAGTGAATGTAACAAGAGAACCATCTGTAGCAGGGTGAAGTCAGCATGGCCAAAAATTCAAATGAACAATTTAAACTGAGCTCACATACCTGTGTTTGGGTTGTAGGCATTTCCAATGTTAGTGAGGACATATCTGAAGACCAGAGGAGTGTCTATGTTGAATGGTCCAACATTCCCTTCACCTGAAGCCAACAGAGAGGCTGAGAAAGCCACCTGTTTGACTGAGAGAGAGATAAAGAGAGAGCAACGTCATTGTTCTAAACTTACTGGTTTTTAGTTTTACTGTGCACATATTGTTTAGACTAAACATTTTCAAATACTAAATTCAATTATAGTTTAGTTGTGAGTCTGACCTTCTCCATCTCTCATCAGAGCCTCCACCTGGTGTTCTGTGACATTTGACCTGGCTTTCACGGTGATCAGCTCTGCTGCTTGTGCTGCAAAAAAGTGCCATCATTACAAAGTTGTGTCTGATGAAAACATCACAAAATAATCATCACTGTCTTTATCAAGTTTTGCTCTGGCCATTGAACATTTAGGTTTTATGTTAGAAAAAAACATTTAGAATATCATTTGGATGCATATCTTAGTTTCCCTGATCAGTATGTTGTGGGAAATGTCTTGTAAGTTTTTGGGGGCTAATGATACACGATCATAAGAAACTTTAAGCCATGATGTTCTCCACAAAATACCTTGAAGCTTCTGCTTCAGCCTCTCATCCTCCATCTTCTGCCTCTCCAGCTCAGTCTTCAGTCTCTCCAGCTCAGTCTTCTGTAGCTCCAGTTCTTTCAGCTTAGCTGTTTGTGCTTCAATAAATGAGCAAATGTCTGTGTGTTAACTTATAGTTTACTGCAACATTAATGTCCGTGTAGTTGCTCCAATAGGAAACACACTTTGATTCAACAAACAACAGAAAAGCTTCAGTAAAATGCTGAGTTACTTTTTTTCGGATGGAAATGCCTGTTTTTCAGTCTATACACACATATGTGGTCCCAGAGGACACATCTTTATGACTCCACTGCCACCAACAGGACATATGTCATTATTTTAATTTACAGCTATTGGATTGATTACCATTAAAGACATCCATGTTCCTCACAAAATGAACTGTGATAACTTTGCCACTTAACTGATGTTTCACGGACTGCCATCAACAAGCCAACATTACTACTGAAAAAGTATTTCACTGCTGGAAAGATGGTTTTCCATAAAACCCAGCTGTCCACACAGTAAAAATCAAAGATGGTGCTATATGACCAGAGAAAACAGAGAAAAAGGGCTGTGGCATCCGCTTTCACTCAAGAGGCTGAGAACCTACAACTATGAGAATGCATTGTGCCATACCAGACTAATAATCTGAATTACAATGTTTGTTTACTGTAACTTCTGGGTGAAAAAAAAAAACCCTGCGTCATGTAGATAAAATGAAGAGGGACTGAGCAGACGCTGCCTCAGTTGGTTAGATTTTTGCCACCTTCAAAAAATCAATATCAATTTAAATGCATATATTCATATTTAGATGATTGAAACCACTTTACTTTGCCGTCAAACAGCCCTTTCAAACAGGACACTGAAGATCCATGAAAGCACTCTATACAGCTGTTTAACACAAGAGAAGTGAACTAAACTGAACCAGTGCAAAACACGTGAGTGTTACAACATAATACAATAACTCCTGTAACAAAGCAGAGGTTCCTATTGCTCTTACTACCCTCACTACCTGACATACTACTGTACCTTCATTCTCTCTCTGTAAGTGCCTCATCTCCACCCTCTGTTCAGCCAACAAGGCGCTCATCTCTCTCAGCACAGCATGAATGTCTTGAGTGCAGGTTTGTTGGCGGTCAGAGACATTTGTTGCTTCTCTTCCCTGGGATTCAGCTTGCTTTCCATGTGGACTCATTTCATTGTCAGACTCTGTGTGATGCTGAGCCGTGGAGAGAGAGCAGATCAGCAGCAACAGTGGAAAACACAGTGTCATCTCCATTCTCAAAGTGGCAGTCTGTGCACTTCTACTCTGTAGTTTCTGTGCTCATCCAAGCCTTAAATAGTGTCTTATGCTGATCAATCATTACCAGAAATATCTGTCACAAACATGTGCAGGAGATCAGTTTGATAACAATTATTACTTGGAGAACATCATGTGGAAACAGTGTCTCAACAGTGTGTGTGTGTGTGTGTGTGTGTGTGTGTGTGTGTGTGTGTGTGTGTGTGTGTGTGTGTGTGTGTATCTTGGAAGTCTCACTGTGTCATTTAAGGAGTTGCAGTGACATATTAACGACTACAATGTGGATGATCAACAGTTCAATTATGATTTAAAATCCCCTCATGGCTGAGAACACTGACAGCTTCTATGAAAGACACAACTAGACAGATGTAACTGTCATCCTCACTGAAATGTACATTCGTAAACATTGAATAAATTCATGTGTGTAAAAAAACAAGTAACAGAAGTAAACAAAAGACAACCATGTCTACCTGCTCAAACATTAATGACACAATCAGATACAGTGACCTTCCTGAGGTTGTTAATTGGCTGAGATAAGCAAAGACTTACCAGAAACCCAAGTTAGAGGAGTAATAAAACATTTCTCTCGGGGCGTCTCTCAAGACTAAGCTGTCCTCTGACATCTAAAGGAAAAGGGACAATCTTTGGCCTGAGAAGAAAGATGGTTTGAAAGAGGCATGACAGAAGCATCTACGTCACACTGGAACAGCCATCGTTAAACAGGGGGAGGTGGCCTACGACACAACTCATCACCCACCTACAATGCAGTCTTGGGATCCCTCCCCAGACGACTTAACACCCATTCACACCTGGACCCATCTAACCCTAACGACACACATGATGGCCAGGTGGGTCAACGACACACATGTGACCTCAGCGATGATCTAAAGGTTCACACCCCACACAGAGTTTAAAGCCTGTGACTCTGCACCAGCCTGTTAGAACTGTAGAAGATTCTTGGATGAGAGGTCAAATGTCTTCAGGAAACTCAAGCTGAGTTGCCTACGATTTAGCACTTAAGACATCCTTGACATCTGAACATCATAAAGGTGTTGCAGCTATCTATCTGATTCAAGGTACATTGTGATATAAAAGTTAACGATCATCATACCGTGTACATTTGCTTATCTGTGATCTTGGAAAAAAAGATACTGGATGTTGAAACTCCCCTTTATTTGGGTTATTTTCTCAGGGGAGACTTTTTTCCATCAACAAAGTACTTTCAGTTGTAGCTATAAAATGTTTGTTCAACCAACAATAAACCCTCTGTTTTCATTCCTTTACAGCTCATTCTGACTGATGATAATATAAATTCTGTGATACCTTAAAACCACAATATTTTCTGAGACAGTTATCGTACCGTGAAAACCTCGTACCTTTACAACCCCAAGCCACATGTGAGCGACCCCATGTCATGTGCCCTCTTCCCCACAAAACAACAGACAGACAGAGACGGCGAACACAGTGAAGCATTTATGAGCTACAGAGTCAGATATTTCCCTCAGGAGTTGGTAGAGATCAAAAAGCAACTAAAACATTATGAATATTGTACCAGGTGGCCAGAAACAGGACTCTGAACGACATCACAACACTTGTACTCTTTATTTGCCATATAGCCATTGTAAATATTACATTAAGTATTAAACTCTATAAAGATCACAGAGGAACAGTTAAAGATAAAATAATCACAACCTGAGTGTTACCTCCAAGAACATTTTACTCTCTACAGGAAACCTTGGCGTGGACCAGAACAGCAGCACTTTAATATTTGAATGAAGAGGCAGAAAGAAATATTACAGGAACATTATAGTGATCGAGGCAGAGATCAAAACACTGTAAACTGTACAGTATGTTTTAAATAATATGGTCACCATAATCTTATTAATGAGTACCACAGAGCCACTTTCAATCACATTTAATTGCTGAGTTTAATAATTAATCATTTTGCACACAAAGCACAGTTTATATGTTTGGGTAGTGCGTCTAGCAGCTTTACTCAAATGTGACAGATTAACATTGTAATAATATTTACTTTGAAACTGCTGAAAACGTGGCTCCAAAACAGTATTTTTATACCATGAAATATTCACATAATCATTATCAACATGTGCTGATACACTGCTGCAGTGTGTGCTCAGCTATCATGTAGCTACAGAAAGGACTGTTTCACATGGTGAAAAGCAGATGACCACTGAAGGTGCTGTGGTGATTTCCATCGTCATATATTCTTGTGTTAGCCCACAGCTGCAAAAACACAACATCTCCGACCTCTAGAAGCAGCGTGGCACCATTAGAAGATTTCCCAAAATGGGACGTCTGATGCTCATGTGCAGTAAAAGTATGTCCTCCGTTCTTGACCAACACTGCACCTGAAGAATGTTCATGTGTACCTACGTAGAACTCAAAGTGGTAGGCTCCTCTCACTGGAGCAATGAAAAAACCTGTGGGACAGTTTGAGTCGGTGAATGTAACAAGAGAACCATCTGTAGCAGGGTGAAGTCAGCATGGCCAAAAATTCAAATTAACAATTTAAAGCTATAGTGCGTAACTTCTACAGGTCCGTAAATGCCCGTTTCACCCAAGCCACTACTAGAGGAGATGACACAATGTCGATTAAGCTAATCAGCTCCTCTAACATGTCATAGTATTTTTAATATATATCATTTTTAGTTTGCGTGTCGACCGGCGACATTCCCGCGCTGGCGCACAGGAAATGCTTCCTCACAACAAGAAGGGAGGGGGAGGAAGAGCGGAGAGTGTCATAGCAAGACGTAGAGCGCAGGTAGGAAGAGAAAGCAACATGGTGGAGAAGCGGCCGAGACACGGTTCAGAAGTGGATCCTATCACAAAGAAAAAGCCTGTTACTCTTAAAGTGTTACTCTGTGTACATGGTGTGTGGCGAGTGTTACTCTGTGTACATGGAAGTGCCACCGGCTAATTAGTTGTAATAACGCATTGTCCGCTGGGAGGCGACAGAAGTTACGCACTATAGCTTTAAACTGAGCTCACATACCTGTGTTTGGGTTGTAGGCATTTCCAATGTTAGTGAGGACATATCTGAAGACCAGAGGAGTGTTTGTGTTGAATGGTCCAACATCTCCTGAACCTGAAGCCAACAGAGAGGCTGAGAAAGCCACCTGTTTGACTGAGAGAGAGATAAAGAGAGAGTAACATCATTGTTCTAAACTTACTGGTTTTTAGTTTTACTATGCACATATTGTTTAGACTAAACATTTTCAAATACTAAATTCAATTATAGTTTAGTTGTGAGTCTGACCTTCTCCATCTCTCATCAGAGCCTCCACCTGGTGTTCTGTGACATTTGACCTGGCTTTCACGGTGATCAGCTCTGCTGCTTGTGCTGCAAAAAAGTGCCATCATTACAAAGTTGTGTCTCATCATGCATATGGCTCAGCCTACTATTAGTCACCTTGAGCTGTGAAGATCTCAACACAATACCTTGAAGTTGTTGCTTCTGCCTCTCCGACTCAGTCTTCAGCCTCTCCACCTCAGTTTTCTGTAGCTCCAGTTCTTTCAGCTTAGCTGTTTGTGCTTAAAAGAAAAAAGTCTGTCGGTCAATCATTTCTTGGAAATTATTCTGAGACAATTCATTAAGTAATCTGGACCATCATCAACAGTTTTATCAACACGGTGCTGCGTTATAGACAACTTGAAATGCCTCATACGAGAAAAAGTACAGTGTAACGCTAAGTAGGATTTCCCACTTGTAAAGTCAGAGCAAATCCATCTGGCCCGAGTACTAGTAGAGTACATTTGGTTGTATTTCAAAAACGAATACTTAATATTATATAGCAACATTTGTTCTGCATGCAAATTAATGTCAAAATATTAGGAAGATTATCATTACTAAAATGAGGAAGCTGCAGAAAATGTCTGAAAGTTATCTGCTCTGCACAAACGTTATTTGGGAGAATGTCAAAAATGCTTCTGTCTCAGTTATGTAAGCGAGGAGGATGCACTGCAGAGTTTAGTTGTGTGTGCACTTGACAAAGAAACATCAGTTTGTCACCGTCAGACATGTTTTTTTACGTTTGGCATCATGCACCTGGAATGCTTGGAGATTGTAAGGTGGAAACTTCAGCTGCTAAATTCTGCCCTCAGACTTCGACTGAGAGTCCAACACTTTGGTTTATGACCAAAACTACAGATGCTCCCATCAGCCTCGGCTGTACTTTGTGTAGGTGCTAATTAGCATATGTTAGCATGCTACTTTCATGGACTGATTACTGAATGGGCTTATCAGGCACATGCCCAGGGCCTCCCTATCCTTCACCTGCAATATGACACTCACGACCCTTAGCCCACCAAAATTAGTGCAAAACTTCACAGACGGGCCAGAAATCAGGTTAGTAAACAGTAAAGCAGCATGGAGGCCAGTGAAAATATTAACAGTGGCTATATCTCTACTTATTTGGGTCTCTCTCTCAAACTCTGACTAAATTTGAAACAATGTTAGAGCGCTGCTTGGATGGAGATGGACAGTATGACTAATGGGTCCTTTGTCATGTATGAAAGGGCCTAAAGAGACACAAAAAGACCAGGAAAGACCCAAAATGACTTTAAAAAAAACATGAAACAATTACAAAGAGACACAAAAACAACAGAAAGAGACAGGGAACAACTACGAGACAAGAAGCACAACAGAGCACGTAAAAAAGACAACAATGAAAGACAAAACCACCAGAAAGAGACACAAAAAGGCCTCAAAGAGACACACAAGATCACAGTTAGCCATGAAGAGATAGAAAAAGACCACGAGAGACCCCAAAAATTACAAAGAGACACAATAAGACCACAAGAGACCCAAAACGTTGACAACGACATGCAAAGATCACAGAGAGACGCTTAATTTGTGTAGAAAGTTGTGAGATATTATAGGATAATGAATTAAAACTGTGGTACATGTCTTATGTTATTGCTCTGGCCATTGAACATTTAGGTTTTATGTTAGAAAAAAACATTTAGAATATCATTTGGATGCATATCTTAGTTTCCCTGATCAGTATGTTGTGGGAAATGTCTTGTAAGTTTTTGGGGGCTTATGATACACGATCATAAGTAACTTTAAGCCATGATGTTCTCCACAAAATACCTTGAAGCTCCTGCTTCAGCCTCTCATCCTCCATCTTCTGCCTCTCATCCTCCATCTTCTGCCTCTCATCCTCCATCTTCAGTCTCTCCAGCTCAGTCTTCAGTCTCTCCAGCTCAGTCTTCTGTAGCTCCAGTTCTTTCAGCTTAGCTGTTTGTGCTTCAATAAATGAGCAAATGTCTGTGTGTTAACTTATAGTTTACTGGAACATTAATGTCCGTGTAGTTGCTCCAATAGGAAACACACTTTGATTCAACAAACAACAGAAAAGCTTCAGTAAAATGCTGAGTTACTTTTTTCTCGGGATGGAAATGCCTGTTTTTCAGTCTATACACACATATGTGGTCCCAGGGGACACATCTTTATGACTCCACTGCCACCAACAGGACATATGTCGTTATTTTAATTTACAGCTATTGGATAGATTACCATTAAAGACATCCATGTTCCTCACAAAATGAACTGTGATAACTTTGCTACTTAACTGATGTTTCATGGACTGCCATCAACAAGCCAACATTACTACTGAAAAAGTATTTCACTGCTGGAAAGATGGTTTTCCATAAAACCCAGCTGTCCACACAGTAAAAATCAAAGATGGTGTTATATGACCAGAGAAAACAGAGAAAAAGGGCTGTGGCATCCGCTTTCACTCAAGAGGCTGAGAACCTACAGCTATGAGAATGCATTGTGCCATACCAGACTAATAATCTGAATTACAATGTTTGTTTACTGTAACTTCTGGGTGAAAAAAAAAATCTGCGTCATGTAGATAAAATGAAGAGGGACTGAGCAGACGCTGCCTCAGTTGGTTAGATTTTTGCCACCTTCAAAAAACTCAATATCAATTTAAATGCATATATTCATATTTAGATGATTGAAACCACTTTACTTTGCCGTCAAACAGCCCTTTCAAACAGGACACTGAAGATCCATAAAAGCACTCTGTACAGCTGTTTAACACAAGAGAAGTGAACTAAACTGAACCAGTGCAAAACACGTGAGTGTTACAACATAATACAATAACTCCTGTAACAAAGCAGAGGTTCCTATTGCTCTTACTTCCCTCACTACCTGACATACTACTGTACCTTCATTCTCTCTCTGTAAGTGCCTCATCTCCACCCTCTGTTCAGCCAACAAGGCGCTCATCTCTCTCAGCACAGCATGGATGTCTTGAGTGCAGGTTTGTTGGCAATCAGAGACATTTGTTGCTTCTCTTCCCTGGGATTCAGCTTGCTTTCCATGTGGACTCATTTCATTGTCAGACTCTGTGTGATGCTGAGCCGTGGAGAGAGAGCAGATCAGCAGCAACAGTGGAAAACACAGTGTCATCTCCATTCTCAAAGTGGCAGTCTGTGCACTTCTACTCTGTAGTTTCTGTGCTCATCCCAGCCTTAAATAGTGTCTTATGCTGATCAATCATTACCAGAAATATCTGTCACAAACATGTGCAGGAGATCAGTTTGATAACAATTATTACTTGGAGAACATCATGTGGAAACAGTGTCTCAACAGTGTGTGTGTGTGTGTGTGTGTGTGTGTGTGTGTGTGTGTATCTTGGAGGTCTCACTGTGTCATTTAAGGAGTTGCAGTGACATATAAACGACTACAATGTGGATGATCAACAGTTCAATTATGATTTAAAATCCCCTCATGGCTGAGAACACTGACAGCTTCTATGAAAGACACAACTAGACAGATGTAACTGTCATCCTCACTGAAATGTACATTCGTAAACATTGAATAAATTCATGTGTGTAAAAAAACAAGTAACAGAAGTAAACAAAAGTCAACCATGTCTACCTGCTCAAACATTAATGACACAATCAGATACAGTGACCTTCCTGAGGTTGTTAATTGGCTGAGATAAGCAAAGACTTACCAGAAACCCAAGTTAGAGGAGTAATAAAACATTTCTCTTTGCTTCCTCAATAAATCCAGCACGGTAATAGAGTCTGACTATAAAACAACAACAACAACAACAACAACAACAACAACAACAACATCTGAGCCACAGCCGCCTTTATTATAAGTGGTACCCAGAAAAGAGAGACAGCATCACACCCACTGGTGTCCCTGCATTGGCCACAGGACAAATATGAGTTTAAGCTGATGTACAGCTGTAAAAAGGCCATGTAGGCCTGGTGCCCCAGCACATCTCTGAGCTCCTCTGCCTATAGTTTCCAACCCAGATCTGTCAGATACTCAAACCAGCTGCTCCTGAAGATCATACCATCATGTGTTTGCAGTAGCCGCCTCAGAAGAAAGACAAGTTCACAGACAGTACTGCAGTGACTTGTTTATGCTTTTATTCAAACGTAAGAGAACATGAAAATAAGACATTTAATATGTACAAAAGATTGTTGCTGCAAAGCTTTGTCACCCAGCTTTAATACACAGGATAAATACTGTAAATGAGACTCTGATTTGCTCTCACTGGTACAATACGTCCAGATATTTACAAATAAAGACAGCACAGCTAGTGTATTATGCATCTGAGGGAACAAAGGCAGCTCCCCCTCTCACATTAACAGCACAAGACCATTCAAGTTTCTACAGAACAAAGTCAAAACAGTGGCAGAGTAAAGTGAGACGGTTTGGTTGGATGCTTTGGTCCAACCAGCAGGTAGTTTCTGGTGTTCATCAGGATCCAGGTGAAGATACAGGATTGCTGGTGAGCCTGTGACATAAATCAAACTACTTTTCAACATTTACACAATTTTCTCATCAGTTACTGCACCTCCTTAATCTAATGTTAAAAAGCTCTGGCACAAGTTCCCTCACTGTCTGTCACTGTGTATTTTCATGCACATCCAGAGAGAGGAAAAACAAATGACACTCCCATCAGCATGTGCTGATACACTGCTGCAGTGTGTGCACAGCTATCATGTAGCTACAGAAAGGACTGTTTCACATGGTGAAAAGCAGATGACCACTGAAGGTGCTGTGGTGATTTACATTGTCTTGTATTCTTGTGTGAGCCCACAGACGCAAAAACACAACATCTCCGACCTCTAGAAGCAGCGTGGCACCATTAGAAGATTTCCCAAAACCGGATGTCTGATGCTCATATGCACTCAAAATATTTTGTCCTCCGTTCTTGACCAACGCTGCACCTGAAGCATGTGAAGCATGTCCATATGCTCCTATGTGCAACTCAAAGTGGTAGGCTCCTCTCACTGGTGCAATGAAAAAACCTGTGGGACAGATTGAGTCAGTGAATGTAACAAGAGAACCATCTGTAGCAGGGTTAAGTCAGCATGGCCAAAAATTCAAATGAACAATTTAAACTGAGCTCACATACCTGTGTTTGGGTTGTAGGCATTTCCAATGTTAGTGAGGACATATCTGAAGACCAGAGGAGTGTCTGTGTGAATGGTCCAACAGTTCCTGAACCTGAAGCCAACAGAGAGGCTGAGAAAGCCACCTGTTTGACTGAGAGAGAGATAAAGAGAGAGCAACGTCATTGTTCTAAACTTACTGGTTTTTAGTTTTACTATGCACATATTGTTGAGACTAAACATTTTCAAATACTAAATTCAATTATAGTTTAGTTGTGAGTCTGACCTTCTCCATCTCTCATCAGAGCCTCCACCTGGTGTTCTGTGACATTTGACCTGGCTTTCACGGTGATCAGCTCTGCTGCTTGTGCTGCAAAAAAGTGCCATCATTACAAAGTTGTGTCTCATCATGCATATGGCTCAGCCTACTATTAGTCACCTTGAGCTGTGAAGATCTCAACACATTACCTTGAAGTTGTTGCTTCTGCCTCTCCGACTCAGTCTTCAGTCTCTCCACCTCAGTTTTCTGTAGCTCCAGTTCTTTCAGCTTAGCTGTTTGTGCTTAAACACAACATACAACTTGTAAACGTCTCATTCAACATTTGTGTGAAAATTTTGATTGCTCTTGTTTTTAACTTGCAAATTTGATATAGTATTATTTGTCACTGCTCACTATACATGATCTACACGTAACACCTTGAAGTTGTTGCTTCTGTCTCTCCGACTCAGTCTTCAGCAGCTCCAGTTCTTTCAGCTTAGCTGTTTGTGCTTAAAAGAAAAAAAGTCTGTAGGTCAATCATTTCTTGGAAATTCCTCATACAAGAAAAAGTACAGTGTTACACTAAGTGGGAGTTCCCACTTGTAACCTCAGAGCAAATCCATCTGGCCCGAGTACTAGTAGAGTACATTTGGTTGTATTTCAAAAACGAATACTTAATATTATATAGCAACATTTGTTCTGCATGCAAATTAATGTCAAAATATTAGGAAGATTATCGTTATTACTAAAATGAGGAAGCTGCAGAAAATGTCTGAAAGTTATCTGCTCTGCACAAACGTTATTTGGGAGAATGTCAAAAATGCTTCTGTCTCAGTTATGTAAGCGAGGAGGATGCACGCTGAGAGTTTAGTTGTGTGTGCACTTGACAAAGAAACATCAGTTTGTCACCGTCAGACATGTTTGTTTACGTTTGGCATCATGCACCTGGAATGCTTGGAGATTGTAAGGTGGAAACTTCAGCTGCTAAATTCTGCCCTCAGACTTCGACTGAGAGTCCAACACTTTGGTTTATGACCAAAACTACAGATGCTCCCATCAGCCTCGGCTGTACTTTGTGTAGGTGCTAATTAGCATATGTTAGCATGCTACTTTCATGGACTGATTACTGAATGGGCTTATCAGGCACATGCCCAGGGCCTCCCTATCCTTCACCTGCAATATGACACTCACGACCCTGAGCCCACCAAAATTAGTGCAAAACTTCACAGACGGGCCAGAAATCAGGTTAGTAAACAGTAAAGCAGCATGGAGGCCAGTGAAAATATTAACAGTGGCTATATCTCTACTTATTTGGGTCTTTCTCTCAAACTCGGTGCTGACTAATTTGAAACAATGTTAGAGCGCTGCTTGGATGGAGATGGACAGTACGGCTAATGGGTCCTTTGTCATGTATGAAAGGGCCTAAAGAGACACAAAAAGACCAGGAAAGACCCAAAATGACTTAAAAAAAAAAACATGAAACAATTACAAAGAGACACAAAAACAACAGAAAGAGACAGGGAACAACTACGAGACAAGAAGCACAACAGAGCACGTAAAAAAGACAACAATGAAAGACAAAAGCACCAGAAAGAGACACAAAAAGGCCTCAAAGAGACACACAAGATCACAGTTAGCCATGAAGAGATAGAAAAAGACCACGAGAGACCCCAAAAATTACAAAGAGACACAATAAGGCCACAAGAGACCCAAAACGTTGACAAAGACATGCAAAGATCACAGAGAGACGCTTAATTTGTGTAGAAAGTTGTGAGATATTATAGGATAATGAATTAAAACTGTGGTATATGTGTTATGTTATTGCTCTGGCCATTGAACATTTAGGTTTTATGTTAGAAAAAAACATTTAGAATATCATTTGGATGCATATCTTAGTTTCCCTGATCAGTATGTTGTGGGAAATGTCTTGTAACTTTTGGGGGGCTTATGATACACGATCATAAGTAACTTTAAGCCATGATGTTCTCCACAAAATACCTTGAAGCTTCTGCTTCAGCCTCTCATCCTCCATCTTCTGCCTCTCCAGCTCAGTCTTCAGTCTCTCCAGCTCAGTCTTCTGTAGCTCCAGTTCTTTCAGCTTAGCTGTTTGTGCTTCAATAAATGAGCAAATGTTTGTGTGTTAACTTATAGTTTACTGGAACATTAATGTCCGTGTAGTTGCTCCAATAGGAAACACACTTTGATTCAACAAACAACAGAAAAGCTTCAGTAAAATGCTGAGTTACTTTTTTCTCGGGATGGAAATGCCTGTTTTTCAGTCTATACACACATATGTGGTCCCAGAGGACACATCTTTATGACTCCACTGCCACCAACAGGACATATGTCGTTATTTTAATTTACAGCTATTGGATTGATTACCATTAAAGACATCCATGTTCCTCACAAAATGAACTGTGATAACTTTGCTACTTAACTGATGTTTCATGGACTGCCATCAACAAGCCAACATTACTACTGAAAAAGTATTTCACTGCTGGAAAGATGGTTTTTCATAAAACCCAGCTGTCCACACAGTAAAAATCAAAGATGGTGCTATATGACCAGAGAAAACAGAGAAAAAGGGCTGTGGCATCCGCTTTCACTCAAGAGGCTGAGAACCTACAACTATGAGAATGCATTGTGTCATACCAGACTAATAATCTGAATTACAATGTTTGTTTACTGTAACTTCTGGGTGGAAAAAAAACCCTGCGTCATGTAAATAAAATGAAGAGGGACTGAGCAGACGCTGCCTCAGTTGGTTAGATTTTTGCCACCTTCAAAAAACTCAATCAATTTAAATGCATATATTCATATTTAGATGATTGAAACCACTTTACTTTGCCGTCAAACAGCCCTTTCAAACAGGACACTGAAGATCCATAAAAGCACTCTGTACAGCTGTTTAACACAAGAGAAGTGAACTAAACTGAACCAGTGCAAAACACGTGAGTGTTACAACATAATACAATAACTCCTGTAACAAAGCAGAGGTTCCTATTGCTCTTACTTCCCTCACTACCTGACATACTACTGTACCTTCATTCTCTCTCTGTAAGTGCCTCATCTCCACCCTCTGTTCAGCCAACAAGGCGCTCATCTCTCTCAGCACAGCATGGATGTCTTGAGTGCAGGTTTGTTGGCGGTCAGAGACATTTGTTGCTTCTCTTCCCTGGGATTCAGCTTGCTTTCCATGTGGACTCATTTCATTGTCAGACTCTGTGTGATGCTGAGCCGTGGAGAGAGAGCAGATCAGCAGCAACAGTGGAAAACACAGTGTCATCTCCATTCTCAAAGTGGCAGTCTGTGCACTTCTACTCTGTAGTTTCTGTGCTCATCCTAGCCTTAAATAGTGTCTTATGCTGATCAATCATTACCAGAAATATCTGTCACAAACATGTGCAGGAGATCAGTTTGATAACAATTATTACTTGGAGAACATCATGTGGAAAAACAGCACTGAAAACACAGCACATGAACATAAATGATCTGCTAGTGTGTTGAACGTAGCTTCCAATCCTTGAATAATCAGTTTACCAAAACTCAAAAAGTCTATTTTAATATTCTCAACAGTGTGTGTGTGTGTGTGTGTGTGTGTGTGTGTGTGTGTGTGTGTGTGTGTGTGTGTGTGTGTGTATCTTGGAGGTCTCACTGTGTCATTTAAGGAGTTGCAGTGACATATAAACGACTACAATGTGGATGATCAACAGTTCAATTATGATTTAAAATCCCCTCATGGCTGAGAACACTGACAGCTTCTATGAAAGACACAACTAGACAGATGTAACTGTCATCCTCACTGAAATGTACATTCGTAAACATTGAATAAATTCATGTGTGTAAAAAAACAAGTAACAGAAGTAAACAAAAGTCAACCATGTCTACCTGCTCAAACATTAATGACACAATCAGATACAGTGACCTTCCTGAGGTTGTTAATTGGCTGAGATAAGCAAAGACTTACCAGAAACCCAAGTTAGAGGAGTAATAAAACATTTCTCTTTGCTTCCTCAATAAATCCAGCACAGTAATAGAGTCTGACTATAAAACAACAACAACAACAACATCTGAGCCACAGCCGCCTTTATTATAAGTGGTACCCAGAAGAGAGAGACAGCATCACACCCACTGGTGTCCCTGCATTGGCCACAGGACAAATATGAGTTTAAGCTGATGTACAGCTGTAAAAAGGCCATGTAGGCCTGGTGCCCCAGCACATCTCTGAGCTCCTCTGCCTATAGTTTCCAACCCAGATCTGTCAGATACTCAAACCAGCTGCTCCTGAAGATCATACCATCATGTGTTTGCAGTAGCCGCCTCAGAAGAAAGACAAGTTCACAGACAGTACTGCAGTGACTTGTTTATGCTTTTATTCAAATATAAGAGAACATGAAAATAAGACATTCAATATGTACAAAAGATTGTTGCTGCAAAGCTTTGTCACCCAGCTTTAATACACAGGATAAATACTGTAAATGAGACTCTGATTTGCTCTCACTGGTACAATACGTCCAGATATTTACAAAAAAACAGCACAGCTAGTGAATTATGCATCTGAGGGAACAAAGGCAGCTCCCCCTCTCACATTAACAGCACAAGACCATTCAAGTTTCTACAGAACAAAGTCAAAACAGTGGCAGAGTAAAGTGAGACAGTTTGGTTGGATGCTTTGGTCCAACCAGCAGGTAGTTTCTGGTGTTCATCAGGATCCAGGTGAAGATACAGGATTGCTCGTGAGCTTGTGACATAAATCAAACTACTTTTCAACATTTACACAATTTCTCATCAGTTACTGCGCCTCCTTAATCTAATGTTAAAAAGCTCTGGCACAAGTTCCCTCACTGTCTATCGCTGTGTATTTTCATGCAAATAAAGAGAGAGGAAAAACAAATGACACTCCCATCAGCATGTGCTGATACACTGCTGCAGTGTGTGCACAGCTATCATGTAGCTACAGAAAGGACTGTTTCACATGGTGAAAAGCAGATGACCACTGAAGGTGCTGTGGTGATTTACATTGTCATGTATTGTTGTATCAGCATGCAGACGCAAAAACACAACATCTCCGACCTCTAGAAGCAGCGTGGCACCATTCGAAGATTTCCCATAACCGGACGGCTGATGCTCATATGCAATAACAATACTTTGTCCTCCGTTCTTGACCAACATTGCACCTGAACCATATGAATCATGTCCGCCTGCACCTATGTGCAACTCAAAGTGGTAGGCTCCTCTCACTGGTGCAATGAAAAAACCTGTGGGACAGTTTGAGTCAGTGAATGTAACAAGAGAACCATCTGTAGCAGGGTGAAGTCAGCATGGCCAAAAATTCAAATGAACAATTTAAACTGAGCTCACATACCTGTGTTTGGGTTGTAGGCATTTCCAATGTTAGTGAGGACATATCTGAAGACCAGAGGAGTGTGTGTGTTGAATGGTCCAACAGTTCCTGAACCTGAAGCCAACAGAGAGGCTGAGAAAGCCACCTGTTTGACTGAGAGAGAGATAAAGAGAGAGCAACGTCATTGTTCTAAACTTACTGGTTTTTAGTTTTACTATGCACATATTGTTTAGACTAAACATTTTCAAATACTAATTTCAATTATAGTTTAGTTCTGAGTCTGACCTTCTCCATCTCTCATCAGAGCCTCCACCTGGTGTTCTGTGACATTTGACCTGGCTTTCACGGTGATCAGCTCTGCTGCTTGTGCTGCAAAAAAGTGCCATCATTACAAAGTTGTGTCTGATGAAAACATCACAAAATAATCATCACTGTCTTTATCAAGTTTTGCTCTGGCCATTGAACATTTAGGTTTTATGTTAGAAAAAAACATTTAGAATATCATTTGGATGCATATCTTAGTTTCCCTGAACAGTATGTTGTGGGAAATGTCTTGTAAGTTTTTGGTGGCTTATGATACACAATCATAAGTAACTTTAAGCCATGATTTTCTCCACAAAATACCTTGAAGCTTCTGCTTCAGCCTCTCATCCTCCATCTTCAGTCTCTCCAGCTCAGTCTTCAGTCTCTCCAGCTCAGTCTTCTGTAGCTCCAGTTCTTTCAGCTTAGCTGTTTGTGCTTCAATAAATGAGCAAATGTCTGTGTGTTAACTTATAGTTTACTGGAACATTAATGTCCGTGTAGTTGCTCCAATAGGAAACGCACTTTGATTCAACAAACAACAGAAAAGCTTCAGTAAAATGCTGAGTTACTTTTTTCTCGGGATGGAAATGCCTGTTTTTCAGTCTATACACACATATGTGGTCCCAGGGGACACATCTTTATGACTCCACTGCCACCAACAGGACATATGTCGTTATTTTAATTTACAGCTATTGGATTGATTACCATTAAAGACATCCATGTTCCTCACAAAATGAACTGTGATAACTTTGCTACTTAACTGATGTTTCATGGACTGACATCAACAAGCCAACATTACTACTGAAAAAGTATTTCACTGCTGGAAAGATGGTTTTTCATAAAACCCAGCTGTCCACACAGTAAAAATCAAAGATGGTGCTCTATGACCAGAGAAAACAGAGAAAAAGGGCTGTGGCATCCGCTTTCACTCAAGAGGCTGAGAACCTACAACTATGAGAATGCATTGTGTCATACCAGACTAATAATCTGAATTACAATGTTTGTTTACTGTAACTTCTGGGTGAAAAAAAAAACCCTGCGTCATGTAGATAAAATGAAGAGGGACTGAGCAGACGCAGCCTCAGTTGGTTAGATTTTTGCCACCTTCAAAAAACTCAATATCAATTTAAGTGCATATATTCAGATTGAGATGATTGAAACCACTTTACTTTGCCGTCAAACAGCCCTTTCAAACAGGACACTGAAGATCCATAAAAGCACTCTGTACAGCTGTTTAACACAAGAGAAGTGAACTCAACTGAACCAGTGCAAAACACGTGAGTGTTACAACATAACACAATAACTCCTGTAACAAAGCAGAGGTTCCTATTGCTCTTACTTCCCTCACTACCTGACATACTACTGTACCTTCATTCTCTCTCTGTAAGTGCCTCATCTCCACCCTCTGTTCAGCCAACAAGGCGCTCATCTCTCTCAGCACAGCATGGATGTCTTGAGTGCAGGTTTGTTGGCAATCAGAGACATTTGTTGCTTCTCTTCCCTGGGATTCAGCTTGCTTTCCATGTGGACTCATTTCATTGTCAGACTCTGTGTGATGCTGAGCCGTGGAGAGAGAGCAGATCAGCAGCAACAGTGGAAAACACAGTGTCATCTCCATTCTCAAAGTGGCAGTCTGTGCACTTCTACTCTGTAGTTTCTGTGCTCATCCTAGCCTTAAATAGTGTCTTATGCTGATCAATCATTACCAGAAATATCTGTCACAAACATGTGCAGGAGATCAGTTTGATAACAATTATTACTTGGAGAACATCATGTGGAAAAACAGCACTGAAAACACAGCACATGAACATAAATGATCTGCTAGTGTGTTGAACGTAGCTTCCAATCCTTGAATAATCAGTTTACCAAAACTCAAAAAGTCTATTTTAATATTCTCAACAGTGTGTGTGTGTGTGTGTGTGTGTGTGTGTGTGTGTGTGTGTGTGTGTGTGTGTGTGTGTGTGTCTGTGTGTGTGTGTGTGTGTGTGTGTGTGTGTGTGTGTGTGTGTGTGTGTGTGTCTGTGTCTGTGTGTGTGTGTGTGTATCTTGGAGGTCTCACTGTGTCATTTAAGGAGTTGCAGTGACATATAAACAACTACAATGTGGATGATCAACAGTTCAATTATGATTTAAAATCCCCTCATGGCTGAGAACACTGACAGCTTCTAGCTGTCATCCTCACTGAAATGTACATTCGTAAACATTGAATAAATTCATGTGTGTAAAAAAACAAGTAACAGAAGTAAACAAAAGACAACCATGTCTACCTGCTCAAACATTAATGACACAATCAGATACAGTGACCTTCCTGAGGTTGTTAATTGGCTGAGATAAGCAAAGACTTACCAGAAACCCAAGTTAGAGGAGTAATAAAACATTTCTCTCGGGGCGTCTCTCAAGACTAAGCTGTCCACTGACATCTAAAGGAAAAGGGACAATCTTTGGCCTGAGAAGAAAGATGGTTTGAAAGAGGCATGACAGAAGCCATCTACGTCACACTGGAACAGCCATCGTTAAACAGGGGAGGTGGCCTACGACACAACTCATCACCCACCTACAATGCAGTCTTGGGATCCCTCCCCAGACGACTTAACACCCATTCACACCTGGACCCATCTAACCCTAACGACACACATGATGGCCAGGTGGGTCAACGACACACATGTGACCTCAGCGATGATCTAAAGGTTCACACCCACACAGAGTTTAAAGCCTGTGACTCTGCACCAGCCTGTTAGAACTGTAGAAGATTCTTGGATGAGAGGTCAAATGTCTTCAAGAAACTCAAGCTGAGTTGCCTTCGATTTAGCACTTAAGACATCCTTGACATCTGAACATCATAAAGGTGTTGCAGCTATCTATCTGATTCAAGGTACATTGTGATATAAAAGTTAACGATCATCATACCGTGTACATTTGCTTATCTGTGATCTTGGAAAAAAAGATACTGGATGTTGAAACTCCCCTTTATTTGGGTTACTTTCTCAGGGGAGACTTTTTTCCATCAACAAAGTAGTTTCAGTTGTAGCTATAAAATGTTTGTTCAACCAACAATAAACCCTCTGTTTTCATTCCTTTACAGCTCATTCTGACTGATGATGATATAAATTCTGTGATACCTTAAAACCACAATATTTTCTGAGACAGTTATCGCACCGTGAAAACCTCGTACCTTTACAACCCCAAGCCACATGTGAGCGACCCCATGTCATGTGCCCTCTTCCCCACAAAACAACAGACAGACACAGACGGCGAACACAGTGAAGCATTTATGAGCTACAGAGTCAGATATTTCCCTCAGGAGTTGGTAGAGATCAAAAAGCAACTAAAACATTATGAATATTGTACCAGGTGGCCAGAAACAGGACTCTGAACGACATCACAACACTTGTACTCTTTATTTGCCATATAGCCATTGTAAATATTACATTAAGTATTAAACTCTATAAAGATCACAGAGGAACAGTTAAAGATAAAATAATCACAACCTGAGTGTTACCTTCAAGAACATTTTACTCTCTACAGGAAACCTTGGCGTGGACCAGAACAACAGCACTTTAATATTTGAATGAAGAGGCAGAAAGAAATATTACAGGAACATTATAGTGATCGAGGCAGAGATCAAAACACTGTAAACTGTACAATATGTTTTAAATGATATGGTCACCATAATCTTATTAATGAGTACCACAGAGCCACTTTCAATCACATTTAATTGCTGAGTTTAATAATTAATCATTTTGCACACAAAGCACAGTTTATATGTTTGGGTAGTGCGTCTAGCAGCTTTACTCAAATGTGACAGATTAACATTGTAATAATATTTACTTTGAAACTGCTGAAAACGTGGCTCCAAAACAGTATTTTTATACCATGAAATATTCACATAATCATTATCAACATGTGCTGATACACTGCTGCAGTGTGTGCTCAGCTATCATGTAGCTACAGAAAGGACTATTTCACATGGTGAAAAGCAGATGACCACTGAAGGTGCTGTGGTGATTTCCATCGTCATATATTCTTGCGTTAGCCACATACGCAAAAACACAACATCTCCGACCTCTAGAAGCAGCGTGGCACCATTAGAAGATTTCCCAAAATGGGACGTCTGATGCTCATGTGCAGTAAAAATTTGTCCTTCGTTCTTGACCAACACTGCACCTGAAGCATATGAAGCATGTCCGCCTGCACCTATGTGCAACTCAAAGTGGTAGGCTCCTCTCACTGGTGCAATGAAAAAACCTGTGGGACAGTTTGAGTCAGTGAATGTAACAAGAGAACCATCTGTAGCAGGGTGAAGTCAGCATGGCCAAAAATTCAAATGAACAATTTAAACTGAGCTCACATACCTGTGTTTGGGTTGTAGGCATTTCCAATGTTAGTGAGGACATATCTGAAGACCAGAGAAATGTGTGTGTTGAATGGTCCAACAGTTCCTTCACCTGAAGCCAACAGAGAGGCTGAGAAAGCCACCTGTTTGACTGAGAGAGAGATAAAGAGAGAGCAACGTCATTGTTCTAAACTTACTGGTTTTTAGTTTTTTACTATGCACATATTGCTTAGACTAAACATTTTCAAATACTAAATTCAATTATAGTTTAGTTGTGAGTCTGACCTTCTCCATCTCTCATCAGAGCCTCCACCTGGTGTTCTGTGACATTTGACCTGGCTTTCACGGTGATCAGCTCTGCTGCTTGTGCTGCAAAAAAGTGCCATCATTACAAAGTTGTGTCTCATCATGCATATGGCTCAGCCTACTATTAGTCACCTTGAGCTGTGAAGATCTCAACACATTACCTTGAAGTTGTTGCTTCTGCCTCTCCGACTCAGTCTTCAGCATCTCCACCTTAGTCTTCTGTAGCTCCAGTTCTTTCAGCTTAGCTGTTTGTGCTTAAACACAACATACAACTTGTAAACGTCTCATTCAACATTTGTGTGAAAATTTTGATTGCTCTTGTTTTTAACTTGCAAATTTGATATAGTATTATTTGTCACTGCTCACTATACATGATCTACACGCAACACCTTGAAGTTGTTGCTTCTGCCTCTCCGACTCAGTCTTCAGCAGCTCCAGTTCTTTCAGCTTAGCTGTTTGTGCTTAAAAGAAAAAAGTCTGTAGGTCAATCATTTCTTGGAAATTCCTCATACGAGAAAAAGTACAGTGTTACACTAAGTGGGAGTTCCCACTTGTAAACTCAGAGCAAATCCATCTGGCCCGAGTACTAGTAGAGTACATTTGGTTGTATTTCAAAAACAAATACTTAATATTATATAGCAACATTTGTTCTGCATGCAAATTAATGTCAAAATATTAGGAAGATTATCATTATTACTAAAATGAGGAAGCTGCAGAAAATGTCTGAAAGTTATCTGCTCTGCACAAACGTTATTTGGGAGAATGTCAAAAATGCTTCTGTCTCAGTTATGTAAGCGAGGAGGATGCACTGCTGAGAGTTTAGTTGTGTGTGCACTTGACAAAGAAACATCAGTTTGTCACCGTCAGACATGTTTGTTTACGTTTGGCATCATGCACCTGGAATGCTTGGAGATTGTAAGGTGGAAACTTCAGCTGCTAAATTCTGCCCTCAGACTTCGACTGAGAGTCCAACACTTTGGTTTATGACCAAAACTACAGATGCTCCCATCAGCCTCGGCTGTACTTTGTGTAGGTGCTAATTAGCATATGTTAGCATGCTACTTTCATGGACTGATTACTGAATGGGCTTATCAGGCACATGCCCAGGGCCTCCCTATCCTTCACCTGCAATATGACACTCACGACCCTGAGCCCACCAAAATTAGTGCAAAACTTCACAGACGGGCCAGAAATCAGGTTAGTAAACAGTAAAGCAGCATGGAGGCCAGTGAAAATATTAACAGTGGCTATATCTCTACTTATTTGGGTCTCTCTCTCAAACTCGGTGCTGACTAAATTTGAAACAATGTTAGAGCGCTGCTTGGATGGAGATGGACAGTACGGCTAATGGGTCCTTTGTCATGTATGAAAGGCCTAAAGAGACACAAAAAGACCAGGAGAGACCCAAAATGACTTCAAAAAACAAAAAATTAAAAAAAAAAAAGAAAGGAAAACAACTACGAGAGCACAACAGAGCACGTAAAAAAACAAAAAAAAGCACAAAAGAACAAAAAAGGCCTCAAAGACACACAAAGATCACAAGCATGAAGAGATGAGATAGAAAAAGACCACGAGAGACCCCAAAAATTACAAAGAGACACAATAAGACCACAAGAGACCCCAAAACGATGACAACGACATGCAAAGATCACAGAGAGACGCTTAATTTGTGTAGAAAGTTGTGAGATATTATACGATAATGAATTAAAACTGTGGTACATGTCTTATGTGACCTGAGATTCTTGAGAACTTAAAGAAAGTGTTAAAAAGTGTAGAAGTGTTCTTTAAACTGAAAAGATGTCTGACATGTGCATGTTGAGAACAATAGATGAAGATCCATAAAAGCACTCTGTACAGCTGTTTAACACAAGAGAAGTGAACTAAACTGAACCAGTGCAAAACACGTGAGTGTTACAACATAATACAATAACTCCTGTAACAAAGCAGAGGTTCCTATTGCTCTTACTTCCCTCACTACCTGACATACTACTGTACCTTCATTGTCTCTCTGTAAGTGCCTCATCTCCACCCTCTGTTCAGCCAACAAGGCGCTCATCTCTCTCAGCACAGCATGGATGTCTTGAGTGCAGGTTTGTTGGCGGTCAGAGACATTTGTTGCTTCTCTTCCCTGGGATTCAGCTTGCTTTCCATGTGGACTCATTTCATTGTCAGACTCTGTGTGATGCTGAGCCGTGGAGAGAGAGCAGATCAGCAGCAACAGTGGAAAACACAGTGTCATCTCCATTCTCAAAGTGGCAGTCTGTGCACTTCTACTCTGTAGTTTCTGTGCTCATCCCAGCCTTAAATAGTGTCTTATGCTGATCAATCATTACCAGAAATATCTGTCACAAACATGTGCAGGAGATCAGTTTGATAACAATTATTACTTGGAGAACATCATGTGGAAAAACAGCACTGAAAACACAGCACATGAACATAAATGATCTGCTAGTGTGTTGAACGTAGCTTCCAATCCTTGAATAATCAGTTTACCAAAACTCAAAAAGTCTATTTTAATATTCTCAACAGTGTGTGTGTGTGTGTATCTTGGAGGTCTCACTGTGTCATTTAAGGAGTTGCAGTGACATATAAACAACTACAATGTGGATGATCAACAGTTCAATTATGATTTAAAATCCCCTCATGGCTGAGAACACTGACAGCTTCTATGAAAGACACAACTAGACAGATGTAACTGTCATCCTCACTGAAATGTACATTCGTAAACATTGAATAAATTCATGTGTGTAAAAAAACAAGTAACAGAAGTAAACAAAAGTCAACCATGTCTACCTGCTCAAACATTAATGACACAATCAGATACAGTGACCTTCCTGAGGTTGTTAATTGGCTGAGATAAGCAAAGACTTACCAGAAACCCAAGTTAGAGGAGTAATAAAACATTTCTCTTTGCTTCCTCAATAAATCCAGCACGGTAATAGAGTCTGACTATAAAACAACAACAACAACAACATCTGAGCCACAGCCGCCTTTATTATAAGTGGTACCCAGAAGAGAGACAGCATCACACCCACTGGTGTCCCTGCATTGGCCACAGGACAAATATGAGTTTAAGCTGATGTACAGCTGTAAAAAGGCCATGTAGGCCTGGTGCCCCAGCACATCTCTGAGCTCCTCTGCCTATAGTTTCCAACCCAGATCTGTCAGATACTCAAACCAGCTGCTCCTGAAGATCATACCATCATGTGTTTGCAGTAGCCGCCTCAGAAGAAAGACAAGTTCACAGACAGTACTGCAGTGACTTGTTTATGCTTTTATTCAAATATAAGAGAACATGAAAATAAGACATTTAATATGTACAAAAGATTGTCGCTGCAAAGCTTTGTCACCCAGCTTTAATACACAGGATAAATACTGTAAATGAGATACTGAAATAATTTGCTCTCACTGGTACAATACGTCCAGATATTTACAAATAAAGACAGCACAGCTAGTGTATTATGCATCTGAGGGAACAAAGGCAGCTCCCCCTCTCACATTAACAGCACAAGACCATTCAAGTTTCTACAGAACAAAGTCAAAACAGTGGCAGAGTAAAGTGAGACAGTTTGGTTGGATGCTTTGGTCCAACCAGCAGGTAGTTTCTGGTGTTCATCAGGATCCAGGTGAAGATACAGGATTGCTGGTGAGCTTGTGACATAAATCAAACAACTTTTCAACATTTACACAATTTTCTCATCAGTTACTGCACCTCCTTAATCTAATGTTAAAAAGCTCTGGCACAAGTTCCCTCACTGTCTATCACTGTGTTTTTTCATGCAAATCCAGAGAGAGGAAAAACAAATGACACTCCCATCAGCATGTGCTGATACACTGCTGCAGTGTGTGCACAGCTATCATGTAGCTACAGAAAGGACTGTTTCACATGGTGAAAAGCAGATGACCACTGAAGGTGCTGTGGTGATTTACATTGTCAAATATTCTTGTGTTAGCCCACAGACGCAAAAACACAACATCTCCGACCTCTAGAAGCAGCGTGGCACCATTAGCAGAGCTGCCAAAACCGGACGTCTGATGCTCATATGCCATAAAAGTATGTTCTCCGTTCTTGACCAACATTGCACCTGAAGCCTGTGAAGGATGTGCACCTGCACCTATGTACAACTCAAAGTGGTAGGCTCCTCTCACTGGTGCAATGAAAAAACCTGTGGGACAGATTGAGTCAGTGAATGTAACAAGAGAACCATCTGTAGCAGGGTGAAGTCAGCATGGCCAGAAATTCAAATGAACAATTTAAACTGAGCTCACATACCTGTGTTTGGGTTGTAGGCATTTCCAATGTTAGTGAGGACATATCTGAAGACCAGAGGAGTGTGTGTGTTGAATGGTCCAACATCCTGAACCTGAAGCCAACAGAGAGGCTGAGAAAGCCACCTGTTTGACTGAGAGAGAGAGAGATATTCATTTTAACGTGGCTGATGTGATGGTTAATAAAGAGCTTTTTTTTCTTAATTAAGTATTGTTATCAATTAAAAACACATCATTATTCTCTCTATTATTGTGCTATTCACCATTCTAGATAGGATTTTAAGTGATGTACCATCAGAACAAAACTTTTCAAATACTTAATTGCTAGTTTAGTTCTGAGTCTGACCTTCTCCATCTCTCATCAGAGCCTCCACCCGCCTTTCTGTGGCATTTGACCTGGCGTTCACAGTCATCAGCTCTGCTGCTTGTGCTGAAAATATTGAAAAAGTAGCAATGTGAAATAAATCATTGTCTCCAATGAAAACAATCCATGGCAGACAAAAGTATTCCATCATCATGCTTTCATTAGGTTGTGCTGTAGCTACTGAAATTTGTTCAAATCAATTACTTCATACTGTCCAGAAAAAAATGAGTGATATGAATCATTATAAGGACTTTTGACTATTTGTTACTGCTCAGTATAAACATATACCTTGGAGCTGTTGCTTCAGCTTGTCCACCTCCGTCTTTTGCATCTCCAGCTCTCTCAGCTTAGCTGCCTGTGCTAAAAAATAAGAAGAGGACTCTTCAATGATAAGACATGTTCCCTGCAAACATTTCTGCCTTTTGAGTATGAATGACTGTGATGTGCTATTATAGAAAGCTCCAAAGCAGAGGTTCCTATTGCTCTCATTTCCCTCACTACCTGACATACTACTGTACCTTCATTCTCTCTCTGTAAGTGCCTCATCTCCACCCTCTGTTCAGCCAACAAGGCGCTCATCTCTCTCAGCACAGCATGGATGTCTTGAGTGCAGGTTTGTTGGCGGTCAGAGACATTTGTTGCTTCTCTTCCCTGGGATTCAGCTTGCTTTCCATGCGGACTCATTTCATTGTCAGACTCTGTGTGATGCTGAGCCGTGGAGAGAGAGCAGATCAGCAGCAACAGTGGAAAACACAGTGTCATCTCCATTCTCAAAGTGGCAGTCTGTGCACTTCTACTCTGTAGTTTCTGTGCTCATCCCAGCCTTAAATAGTGTCTTATGCTGATCAATCATTACCAGAAATATCTGTCACAAACATGTGCAGGAGATCAGTTTGATAACAATTATTACTTGGAGAACATCATGTGGAAAAACAGCACTGAAAACACAGCACATGAACATAAATGATCTGCTAGTGTGTTGAACGTAGCTTCCAATCCTTGAATAATCAGTTTACCAAACCTCAAAAAGTCTATTTTAATATTCTCAACAGTGTGTGTGTGTGTGTGTGTGTGTGTGTGTGTGTGTGTGTGTGTGCGCGCGTGCCTTGGAGGTCTCACTGTGTCATTTAAGGAGTTGCAGTGCGTATAAACGACTACAATGTGGATGATCACAGTTCAATTATGATTTAAAATCCCCTCATGGCTGAGAACACTGACAGCTTCTATGAAAGACACAACTAGACAGATGTAACTGTCGTCCTCACTGAAATGTACATTCATAAACATTGAATAAATTCATGTGTGTAAAAAAACAAGTAACAGAAGTAAACAAAAGACAACCATGTCTACCTGCTCAAACATTAATGACACAATCAGATACAGTGACCTTCCTGAGGTTGTTAATTGGCTGAGATAAGCAAAGACAAGGACAAGCAAGTCTGATTATAAAACAACAACAACAACAACGTGACAAAACATTCACTGGCAGGCAGCAGGAGTCACATGTGCAGTTTATGTGATCTTCACCACAGCTTCATTCTTGCAAACCTACATTAACACATCTCTCTCCAAACCCAAACACAAATACTAAGTCATAAAGTGACAGTATGACAAAAGAAGAACAATCGAGTGGAAAGTTAGTTACCTAACCTTTAAAAAGCAAATCACAAAATCTTAAAAAATAATTAACCACAAATTTGGTCGTTTCAAGTGAATAAGAAATGCACTCAGTGATACTGTCACACTTCTCATCCTGTCTCACCACCTGGTATCTTTTTGTGAATAACTCAAAAAGTCCTGAAAAAATGCTCAAAATTTACTTGCTGCAATGAGAGACCACAAGTAACTGCATTGTAACTGATTCAGATTTAGATTCCGGCAACATTATTGATCCCACGTGAGGCAATTCATTCGTAGCATACTCATACCAAGCATCGACCACAACAACTTACAATTTCCTATGTTATGCACAGTCCAGTAAACACACCACTAGGTCAGTGAAGGGCACATTGAATGGTCCAAGTATAAAAAAACATAAAGATAAATATATATATTTATAGATATAGATCACATCCAACCAGAGGTCGGACCAAGTCACTGTTTTGCAAGTCACAACTAAGTCTTAAGTCTTTGCACTCAAGTCCCAAGTCAGGTCAAGTAATAACATGTATTTAGTGCGTCAGCTGACACGAGAAGGGCCTTAGACACATATTTGTACACAGCTGTAGGTGTAGAATTATGTTTGATAAAATGGGGTAACAATTACTCCTGCACATGGGGCAGATGTAACATTGACATCTAGTGTTTCAATCGATACATTGCATGTGAAAACATCTGATTGACTGTTAACAAGAAGAACACAGATACAAGTTACCTGCATACAAATTGTTTCCAAACAGTTCAACAAGTGATGACATCAAAACTAGGCCTGTCACAGTGACTACTGTTAGTTGACAATATGTTCAGGAATAACTGCGATAAACAATGTTATTGTCATTTTGAGACCATTTTATGCTACTGACCATTTATAGCACAATAATGTAAGCACACAGTTAACCATTAATTCTTAAGAATATTCAGACACTGGAATTAGAATATACATATACATATACATATATACATATACATATATAGAGACAGCGTGTTAATGGTGTATGGGGAGGTTTTTATATACTGTAGCAGGAGTGCTAATTATCAGTCAATAAATATACAGCAAAAATGATTTGTGACAAAATTTGTAAATAACATATTTTTAATGTTTGGATTAAGGTAAAGGTGTCAAGTATTTTTAAGTCAAAACGCTCAAGTGAAGTCACGCGTCATTGGTGTTTAAGTCCAAATGGAGTTGCAAGTTATTTCTTTTGTTGTTTTTTTTGTCAAGTTGAGTCTGAAGTCATCAAAAATGTGACTAGAGTGAGTCTGATTCGAGTCCCCACCTCTGCACCCCACATCAGTTTCAATTTTCTGAAAATACCTGCTGTCTGCAGGTTCATCCAACCCGTTATTATGTAGTCACGTTCCTCTATTTCACATTAACGCAGTTTATGGATTTATCACTGCCTGCCCTCCATCTGAACTTTGCAAGTCATAATAGTCACATGTTTGCAAACAAGCTATAGAGCCAGCTGTTTGTTGATTATAAAATGTAATTTACAATCTTGCAAGACTGATATAAAGCACTACAGATAAGAGTTAACACTTTTATTTTCATTTTGGTGTGAAGTGTCCCTTTAAAGTGTATAGGGGCCATAGACTGGAAAAAATAATAGCATATGTATACACACACACACACACACACACACACACACACACATTACTATTATTGTAGTAGTAATAGTACTACTAGTAGTAAAAGTAGCATTAATTGTAGGAGCCATAATTGCAGTTGTTGTTGTAGCACCAGTAGTTGTAGCATATGGAAACCGCTTTGAGCATCAAATAGAAATCCTTGATATCAAACGAAAGTGTCCTCAACTAGTTCGGTCTGTGGCAGCACTAGTTGGACATTTTGTCGAACTAGTTGAACAAAACCTCGTACTAGTTACGCTTTTTCAGCAACTAGTGACACTTCTGGCCGACTAGTTGAGACAAAAGCCGTACTAGTTGAGCTGAGTGCCGCACTAGTAGTGCCAAAGTCCCAACTAGTTGGCTTTTTTGCGCACTAGCCGATGTCTGGACCCAACTCATAAAGCTCAAAGTCTTACTAGTTAACTGGTGTGCTGAAAAAATGCCGATATGTTAACTAGTCAAGTGTCATTAATTAGAAATCCTTGATATCAAAAGAAAGTGTCCTCATCTAGTTCGGTCTTTGGCACCACTAGTTGGACATTTTGTCGAACTAGTTGAACAAAACCTCGTACGAGTGGACCCAACTAGGCTGACCAAATGTCCTCTTTTGCCCGGACATGTCCACTTTTCATGTCCTGTCCGGGGCGTCCGGGGGGTGTTTATAAATTGATGATAATGTCCGGTTTTCCTTTGTGTGTGTGCGTGTGTGTGTGTGTGTGTGCATAATCCCCAAGAGGCTGCCTTATAGGCGGATCTCCAACACTCACAACGAGGAAGCAGCAGACAC
Organism: Epinephelus cyanopodus; assembly: GCA_026686955.1. Classification (NCBI taxonomy): domain Eukaryota; kingdom Metazoa; phylum Chordata; class Actinopteri; order Perciformes; family Serranidae; genus Epinephelus; species Epinephelus cyanopodus. Next base: position 39,910,724 of record CM048922.1, read on the forward strand.
CAGCGGCGCAGCATTATTCTAAGCTTCCAAGATGCCAAAGTGCAAGTGCAGCTTCACAGATGAACTGCAGAAAAAATTCCCAACGTACCGTCCCGACCCAGCCGGGATATATGGGAGGCTGAGTGAACCGTGTGTGTGCAAAGCTGGCACAAATGATTCTGTGCCTAACAAAGGTGCCGGGGAGCTCAAAGTTGGATTTTCTAATACAGAAGGTATTATTTAGAACATTATTTCATATTATTTATTTATTTATTTGTCCAGTAAGGCTTGAAAAGATAGCTACTATTTTACAAGTTGATTTTTCTAATACAGAAGAGACATTATTTCTATCATAATTTAATTCCAGAGATTTTACATTCATTTTACATTTATATTTATTTTTGTACAACTGAAACTTGTAAAAAGATTATTATTTTAGGCATAATAAAAGCAAGTTGAGTAACCTCCGAGAAGCCTGTCTAAATTTCTGTCTTTGAGAGATATTATTGTGTAATATAACTGAATTTTCTATCCATACATATAAACTTTAAATATATTAAAATTAAAAGGCATCTTTGAGTAAACTGTGAGTATCAGGCCGGGCCGGGGCGAGTGTCCTTTTTTTTGGAAATTAAAATGTGGTCACCCTATTGGCCCAACTAGTAAAGCTAAAAGTCTTACTAGTTGGAGCCAAAATGTCTACTAGTCACACTAGTTGCACAAAATGCTAATGACAGGCATGAGCTGAGGCTTCCAATTGGCTCTCTGGTTCAAAATAAAGAAAACAAACCAATCAGGACTCAGAATTTCATCATTATCCCGCCCGTGTCATGCACATGCAGTCTATTAGTGCTACTAGTTGCTGTATTTCTATAGAGGACACTTTGGTTTGGTATCAAGGGTTTAATGCTCAAAGGGCTTTTCATAGGTTCCCTTCAGATACAGCAGCAGGGAGAAGTGATGCTGAGGCTGCTGCAGAGTCCTTCACCTCCTGCATCCTGCCTCCTGCATCCTGCACCCCGCCTCCTGCCTCCTGCATCCTGCCACCTGCTGGGAGAGATACAGCATGTCATGGGTTGTTGGTTTTTGTCTGTCACGTGACTCTCCCACAGACCCTCCCTGTCACTCGCGGTAGCTTTTGTTCTAATAACTGAGAGCAGCGCGAGCTTTCCAGATGGTTTGCTGTGATCTTCTGCGCAGTGAGCTGCTGATGTGTGTGTGTGTGTGTGTGTGTGTGTGTGTGTGTGTGTGTGTGTGTGTGTGTGTGTAGACATGTTGATGTGTTGATGCTGAGAGCAAACTCTGTCTCATCACTGAAGTGTCACTGCACATTTATCGGCTAACTTACAAATACACTGCATGAATTAGTTAAATAAAAAAAAATCACATCAAGAACTCTTCAGTCCTGCAGGATCATGACGCAACAACCATCATTAATTCCGCCCAATAATATATAATATTTCCAAGTATCGGTTATAATAATAATGAAGTGCTGACTCTGGCTGCAGGACTGTTGAGTCTCCTTTAAAAGTCTGCTCCATGTTATCCCAGGCTGCACTTTGTAAAGAGAAAACTACAACTCCCATCATGCCCCTGTGACACACAACAACAGGCGAGAGGGAGGCAGCAGCTGGGCGAGAAGGAGACAGACACACTGCGGAAAGACAAGGACACAGAGACACGGGGAGAGTTTGTCCTCCATCCATGGAGGTTTTCACCGCGGGACAGGAGGACAAGTGACGGAGACAAGTCGCTCTCATCATGGCTAAAAACCAGGAAGTGGAGCGCATCGCCAAAAAGCTGGATAAAATGGTGCACAAGAAGAACACGGTGAGTTGCTGCATCCGCACAAAACAGGATCAGGTGATGAGCGCTACCTTTAACCGCTGAGAGAGGGAAAGTTCTGGAAACTCGGTGTGTGTAAAGTGTGACTGGTGTGTGTGGAGGATGTTTCTGATGATTGTCTCAGTGTGTAAAAAGCTGCTGCTTCTGGATTTGATGATTTGGGGGAAAAGTTTGGCAGCACATCGCTTCAGCTATTGGTCCACAAGCTGCCAATTAAATGAGCCGCACCTTGAATCAATTATCTGTCCGCTCACTGCAGATTATTAACCAGACATTCACATCATGTTAAAGTCACATGGAGCCTGTGCTGCAGTGCACAGCTGAGACACACTCACATAGTAAGACAGAAAAATATCTCTTTTCTTTTTATTTATAAATGTAGTTTTCACATTTCTCATACCAGCAATCTGATGAGCTGAGCACAGCATACGTCTGCACGATTCATTCATTCAACCTTTCTTTTGATTAAACATTGAGCTAGAGACTCATTTACAGTGTGGCCAAGTAAAACAATGTAATATAAAAGCACTTAGACACAGAAAAAAAACAAAGAGAAATGTACATAAAAGTGGCAACCAGAAGAAAAAGCAGTAAAATTACAATTAATCATGTGAAAAGAATGAATGAATAAATAAATAAATAAAGCATCACTGATAAATAAAAACTGTTAAAATGTACAACACACAAATCAGATAAAACAGGAACATGTAGAAGTAAAATGTGATGCAGTTAAAAAAAAATGAATAAAAAACTGAGGAAAGCTTTATATTGTTGTGCGTGTTGTTCCATGATGAAGGTGCACAATATGAAAAAGGATCAAAATCAAGATATAGTCATCAATAAATAAAAGAGGAACATGCAGAATTTTATCTTGAAAATCTATCAAATAACGCCAGAAAATTTGGGGCAATTTTGTTCATATCCTGATGAATTTCAACTTTACCTATGTTGAATTTAATTAATTAATTAATTCATTCATTCATTCATAACAGTGGCATTTAAAAGAAACTATTTTAAATATCCTCTTCAGACATGCTTGAAGAAATATCAAAAGTCTGCTTTGACTAATAATTTTTATTTTCTTTCACCAAAAAGTTTCATTACCTGCTAAATGTATTCTTTCCCATCCTTTCTCCATCTCTCTCATTGAAAATAAAGAAGATTAATTTCTTTTTTCATTTCAAAAGTTTACCCAGTGGACAGATGTGCGAAACTGGAAAACACTCCACACATACTGTAAAATTAAATTAAAAGCCTAGTCCCTTTACCAGCCCAGTGTGGCGACACACTTTGACAATACTCAGCATATCGCAACACATTTAAAATTGCAATAATATTATATTATGACTTAAGTATCATGATAATATCGTATAGTGGATCCTCCGCTAGTCTCCACCAACTCCTGAGGGAATTGACCTATGGCTAAGCCCCGCCCCCTACACTCACTCACTCGCACAAACTATCAGCATTCAGTGAGCGGCGCTATGGCAGGTGTCACAGTACACGACATTTCACAGGAGGCAACTGATGATTTTTGGGGACATAACGATCAGATGTCATTGAGAAGTAACCAAAAGGGCCTAAACTACCATTGGAGGGATATATTCATCATTTTATTGTTGAGAAGGTCGATGAAAAGCTTAAATTACAAGCCAAAATTTACAGGTCACAGTGTTACGCTTGTGAAGCGCATCTGGTTGCCGTCACCATCAAAGACAACAAGTTAAAGTGCCACTGAAGTTAAGGTTTTTGGCTCAGAATATGAGAAAAGGCCTTTTTACCATCTTTACCAAGAGTGTCTCTCCGTTAGTTTGGTGCTACAGTATTTACACTGAATCATTCAGCATAACATTTGTTATGTCTGACAATATGTTGCCTCAAACACAATGTTGACTTACCTTAGAACAGATGTAGACATCTTATTCACGTTGAGTTGATGTTGTGGTCTAATGTTACCACACAACTTTATCCAAAGGAGACACTTTTCTCGCTTGAGATGTGGTTTAAAGTGTAAAAATACAGCTGGTCGTCCAGCCTCTCAGGATACCTTGTGTCAGAGCTGCATATACCCCATGCTCACCGTTTGACCATTTGTAAACTTCAAATCTCAGAAAAAGCTATACGCACTGTGATTGTCTCATCATGTCTGAGGGCGGGGCTTAGCCACAGGTCACTTATCTGTGGTGCTGGGAGGGGAGCACATTTTCTTGAAATGGCTGGCTGTGGTTTTAATGGGAGGTTGTGGACAAACATGGACACTCAACTATACAGTCTGTGTTCAGCAAGAGGACCAAAACAAGGGAGTACAGGAGGCTAAACATGACACCAAGCTGCAGAGTTGGTGATAATTCTTGGGGGTGAATCACCTTGTTCAAAATAAATTCTGCAAACTGGCCCTCTGGATAAAAAAAACATGACAAACCACACTTTGATGGAGCAAACATAGTGCGCTGGTGTATAGGCTGCCCTGCCCTTTTTATTTATAGCCCCATTTCCACCAAACACTTTCAGTCCAGTACCTTTGGAACCAAAAGTAACCCTTCAGACGTGGCAACTAGACCCTAGATCTGTTTACCGTTTCCATGGCAAACAGTGTTCTTTAACGAAGGCGGTGTCACAGTGAAATTTAAGGTGTGCTGATGGATTCACGTCATCAACTCATGCACTGAGTAACATTACAAGTTAACGTTCCACCTTAAAAGTCACCAGCAGTCGGCCAGTGAATGAAGTTATTTTTTCTCCAATTCCAGCTGCTGTGAGAGGCAGCAAGACGTGTGTTGTCACAATACCAAAATCTTTGTTCCGGTACCCATAGCAATATGAATTTCGATACTTCGATACTTTTCGGTGCTTTTCCTAAGGAAAAGTCCTTTTGGCTACAAACCTTTAGAACAATAAATAGTAGGGGTGTAATGGTACCACAAAATCGTGGTTCGAAAGTACCTCGTCTCCCTTTGCGACGCAGACTTTCTCGTGTCTTTTTTCACGTGCGCCAGCTGCGAATGTTGATACAGGTGTTGTCATACACACCACTTGTGCAATCTGTGCTCCAATAGGAACAATAAAGGCGTTTGTGTGCATAAATGAGTAAAATAAATTAACTAAAGTAATGAATTGAATCAATTTCAAAGTACTGGTATTTTCCAAATGCAGTATAGTACCGTTTGGAATACTCTAGTACCGCGGTACTATTTTAGTACCGGTGTACCGTGCAACACTACATCCTTTCATTTTATAGTTACAGTTCACTAATAAAACTCTCCACAGTATGAACAGAGGTTACATGAGCCTCAAAACCAGACACAACTCAGCCCTGAGCAGAGTGACCGTCCTCTACTGACCAATCAGACTGCAGTGTTCACAGCTCCACCTTTTAGTACCAGATCTGTGTGCTAGGTGCCCCAACAGAGGGGGGACCAAACATGGGGACGGACAGAACGGTTCCATTGGTACCATCCACAACTTTTCACAGTGGAAATGGGGAGAAAAGCGAACTGAACTGAACTGAACTGAACTGTAAGGCTCAGTGGCTGTTGATACACAAATGGTTGATTGATTAATGGTCTACATCCATTTAAAGATAATGTAGCAGTGGGAATCAGACTTTTCGTCTGTTACCTTCATGGAGTAAAAACGTTCTCTCAGGACTTTAGGTCTGACAGGTCTCACAGTTTGCACAGGGATGTTTTAAATGTCACAGTGGGATTTGGGAATAGATCCATGAATAATACAACAGTGTTTGTCACTCGTGTATCTGTTCCTCTACAGCCTCCACTCCTCTACTGCTGTTATTTCTCCTCCGCCCTCGTGTCCTTCGCCTCTCATTCACCTGGCCTCCTCCTCTTTAAGGCCCGACATCCTTTCTGCTGTTTCTGTCTTCATCCGTCTTTTGGTCTTTTTATATGTGTGTGTCTTCTTGTCTCTGTGTTGCTCATGTGGCAGTGTGAGAGCACGTCCAGCTTTTTTTCCCCTGCAGAAGAGGCTCATTTGGGAAAGAATAACTCTCTGTCCCCTCCTCTGTCTTTACCTGGTGTTTTGTTCTGTCTCTATGAATCTTGGACTCTATTCTGTTTTAACGGTATGTGGCATCTTCCATATGTGTCCCCCTTTTCTCCAGCCTGCATTGCTGCGCACCAGCTGCTGTTGCATCAAATATGGACTTTCTTGTGTCCTGTATGGACACGTCTTTGTCCTCATTTGGTGACAAATTAAAGTCAGTAAATTTAAATGAGCTCCACCCACAGAAAGCTGAATTCAATCTCATGGGTCCATCAGTCTCTGTGTAACCTTTAGTCTATATTGAAGAGTTGTCTGTGGGTGACAGCTGCTCAGCTGTGGGTGGGAAACTTGGGAACAAACCATGAATCTTCACATTCAGTACAAAAGGCCACCTTGGCTTTATTGCTTAAATGAACGATGTCCGCTGAAACAAATCAGTCACTTTGTGTACATTAAACACAGATTTGACCGAGACAGACGCTTTGTCGTTCCTGTTTAACAGACAGCTCACTCTCTGAGGTGTTTACTGGGTAAGAAGGTGATGTGAAGGTTTCTGCTCATTGTTGTGTCGACAGGACGGAGCTCTGGACCTGCTGAGGGAACTGAAGAACATCAAAATGTCTCTGGAGACCCTGCAGGTAATTAATCCACCGCCGAGTGCACCTACTGTCAGACACAACTGACCCAAGATGAGACATGGGAGCCGGTGTTACGTAGAGATGCACTGTCAATGTCCGTGGTGACAAACTGAAGAACGCAACTGCTCTGTATAGTCTACAGAAAATCACACCAAGGTTCTATTCATTGATGTAGTAGGGGAAAACATTTTTAATTTCAGGTCAGGTTTAAATATTGTATTTTATCTGGGCTGATTATCCCAGAAACTTGTCTACTTTCTTTTTCTTCTCTCCACTTGTCTCTGTTGTTCCCTGCGTGTAGTCGACCAGAGTCGGGATGTCGGTGAACGCGGTGAGGAAACACAGTTCAGAGGAAGAAGTTCAGACTTTGGCAAAAGCTCTCATCAAGTCCTGGAAGAAACTGCTGGGTGAGTGAGGGTGTGTGATGTGTGTTCCTCTACCTCTGTCTTTGTGACGACCCGTTATGTCGTGTTCGCACCAGGCACAAGTGCAAAACAGTTAGCACGAGTGAGTAACGTGTAAAGTCAATGTCAAGAAGCGATTAGATGTGAATTAAGTGGCGGGAATGAAGTGGCTAGCATGATTTCAAGTCATATTTGTTAGCGAGAGTTGAAAAATCCGACTCATGCTGCGATAGCCAATCAGCATCAAGATCCTCTGGTGACATATGAGGCTGAGAACATACCAGGAGAAGTTCATGCATAGATTCAGCGATTTTATGCGTATGAAACGAGTCAACACAAAATATTCTAGTGTTCAAACTCACACCAGTAACGCAACGCGAAAATTCATATCGTCTTTGGTGTAAACACATTCGAGTTTTAGCCTCTGAGGGTGAGGACAGGAGGTCTGTCCCAAGTCTCTTATTGTTATAGTGCTGCTGCTAGCTCCTCGCTTCAACTGGAAGTCGTTCAATGTCCGCCATCTTCTAGGCCATCCCAAGTCTCTTATTTGTGCAAGGAAGAGCTAGCGCTAGGAGCTAGCAGCAAGCTTTAAGCAGCTGCGAGCTAGGATGGTCGAGAGCTTCCTATCTGGAAGAGTTTTTCAGCTGAACGCCGTGACGTATAAATACCCGCCCTCTACATCTGGCACATTTGAACGAGATGGCGGTGAAACAGTACAAGAGTAAGTACCTGTTACATGCATTCTTTGCAATGAATTGCTGTAATTCACGCACCTACTTCAAAGAGTAATGGCAAGATTGTTATGTTGCAGTTAGGTTTATTTCAGTCACAACCCGTTGCGTTGTTCATCGGATTGTCGGTGATGTGCTACATGTAAAAGTGTGTGACCAGAGTCATGACGGTGGGGGGTGGGGGCTACTGTTCTGGTCAGCAAATATAATGAGACTTGGGATGTACCCACAGTAACGCTAGACGCTGGCTGCTTTACGGAGCAGATCCAGGAATGGATGTCGCTTCACGTAGCGTCCATTCCTGATGAAGCTCATCAGGAAGCTCTTGGCTTCGGAATCCGACATCGTTTTTCTTTTTTTCTTATGTATTTCGCACCAGAGCAGCCTAAACACACAAAGTCCAAAATCGCGATGAGTGGTAACAAGTCATGTCATGCCGTTTTTTCGAGGGGAAATTTAAAGGATTGCTCACGATCTTATGCGGACCGGCAAGTTGGGACTTAGATCTTTTATAAAAGGTAAGAGTCTCATCTCATCTCAATCTTTTCATGGAAAAAACACTGTAGAGCAGTCAAATTTGAAACAAGTGTTCATTGATAGTGTGCCTACAGCCCCACATTGTCATTTACCTGCTCAGATGAAGCCACAGACAGTTATTCATCCTGAAATACATTTTTTTATTTTATTTTAGGCAAAATCTTCAACTTTTTAGTGACTTCAGAGGCCCATTACTCTGTCTCTGTATCACCTAGAGTGTTTCTGACACTTTCACAAGAAACTTCAGAGAGTTTGCTTTCTGGCAAGACCTCATGCATGCATGTAGTCACAGCGGTTCAGAAGCTACAGTCATTTTAATTTGGGTGTGTCATTTTAGGCGTTTTTGCTACAAAATGGGGGTGAAGTACAAGAGGTTAAAGTCATGATGGTTACTGGACACTGAAATCAAACATAAAAAATCGTGACCTCACTCTCTGCTGCGTGTGTGTCCTTACAGCTTCTTATCGTCAATTTTTTTTTGTGTCTCGTCCTGCAGACGGTTCAGAGGGGAAGTCTGAGGAGAAGAAGAAGGAAGGCTCTCCTGTGAGATCATCGTCCACCTCCAAGGACTCCGGCAGCAGCGAGAAAAGGTCTGTCGCACAGTGATGACGTCACTTTTGGTTACACCTGCACCACCTGTTGGACGATGATGATGTCACTGTCACTGTTTATTGACAGAAGAGGACTTAAAGTGGAGTCATGTGGTGTTTCGTTCACTCCAAAACCTGCTACACTTTTTATCATCTTGTCTTCTCTTGACTCGGCAGTAAGAAGTCTGGGGAGCCTCCCACCAGCCCCACCACCCCAACCACACCCACCACACCCACCTCCCCCACTACCACGACCCTTCGTCCTCGGATCACCTCTTTCCCCCCCGCCCCCGTCACCACCGACAGTGTGCGGAACAAGTGTCGAGAGCTGCTGGTGGCGGCGCTGCAGACTGACGGTGAGACATTTATCACGACCATTGATTCATCATCCAGATGTGTCTGCTGCAGAGTCATCTACTGTGCGTCTAATAACATCAAAAAATCACATTAAAAATATTCATGAAAATCTTACAGGGCAGGAATAAAAAAAACAAAAAAAAAACATTCTTACCTCAACAGCCTTTTAGTAGCTGTGCACTTATTAGCTTTTGTGTGCAGGGCTTTCAGCTGTATTTTGTGGTCTTCTTCAGCACTCAGGTGTCGTCATGTGACCTAAATATAGAGCTGTGTTCACATGACAATGAATGGTCTGTCAAAGAGTGTACGTTTGCTGAAGAGGGCCATGGGATGATGTTAAAAAGCTCTGGAAAAAACATAGCAAGTGTCCCTTGAGTGTGTTATCAGTCTTATCCCGACATAAATGTTTTTATTTACAAATATCAAATAACTGACAACCAGCTGTCATTAATGAAATATTCAAACAAAATGATTCAAGAATTAATTTAAAAGTTTTTAAAATTACATCAAAGCACCAATAACGCCATCATCAATTCCCTTTGAAGGTTTTAAATTAAATGAAATTTTTTTTTTTTTTTTTAGGTAGAGTTTGCCTCTTTTATTGAAGTTTACAACATACTGATTTAAAAAAAAAAAATCATTCATAACATTTTGTAAGGCCCAGTTGAATATTGCAATAATAATGTGTGGTTATCACAAAATCCCACAGCACACCTGGATTTTTATCATCGCACATCAGCTGTTTATGTTGCTTTGTAGTTTTGTATAACTCTGTGTGTGTGTTTCTTCCAGACGACCACAAGACGATGGCAGTGGACTGCGAGCACCTTGCAGCACAAATTGAAGAGGATATCCTTTTGTGTCAACAACAACTCTTAACTACACATGAAGCAACAGAGCTGGATTTGACACCTGAATGAGAGCTCTTAATCGGAGTGTACTGACGGGGTGTGTTTCACTCTGGTAGATAAACACTTGAGCTGCAGTGTGTTCACAGTGCGACTCTGCCTGCTCAGCTGTTTGTCCACCACATTCGCATCAATGAGAGCAGGCTGAATAACAGAAACACCTCTCTGGGCAGTGCATTACAAACTACATCTTCAAAGCATTGTACACTTGTACACAATTTAAATTGTCTCCATTTCATGTTATTAATGTGTTGGATACATACTGTATGTAACCATCCGAGTGTTTTAGTCCTTGACTGCTCATCGTGCCCACAGATCTTCCAGGAGTTTAAGTCGACGGATATAAAATATAAATCTCGTCTACGAAGCCGTATCTCCAACCTCAAGGACCAGAAGAATCCCGACCTGCGGCGTAACGTCCTCTGTGGAAACATCTCGGCTCAGCGCATCGCTTCCATGACCTCTGAGGTCAGTGCCGACATTTAGTCTCATCATTTGCTCCTCAAGGGGCTGTTTGACTTTTAAGGCTGGGTTATGTTGAAGGTAGGATTAGAGGAAGTTTAGGGCGAGGCGTCAGGGAAGGTTTTTACAATACAAGCGTGTGTGTGCAGGAGATGGCGAGTGCAGAGCTGAAGCAGATGAGAGAGGCTCTGACTAAAGAGTCCATCAGGGAACATCAGCTGTCGAAGGTCGGGGGAACTGAGACGGACATGTTCATCTGCAACAAGTGTCACGGAAAGAGCTGCTCGTACACACAGGTACCATCACACACACGCTGAGCTACACTTTTGTTACTTGCTCACGCCCCCCATTGCCCCAAAAAAGGCACATTCTGTTTAAACAAAAGTAGGTAGGCGGCATTTTGCTGCACTCCCCGATTTTTTTCTTTATACTGCCAATGCTGAAAAAAGACTGATTGGGGTTTCCTGCAAATTTGCACAATTCCTGTCTAAAAAGGGCTTTAGAGAACTGTTTGGACACAGTTGGAACGTAAAAGCTTCACTGTGCTGTTATGTGTGTTTCAGGTGCAGATCCGCAGCGCTGATGAGCCCATGACGACCTTTGTGGTGTGTAACAGCTGCGGCCACCGATGGAAGGTAAACAAACAATAAACACTACGACTACTCTCACCGGTTCTTTTTAGTTTTTTAAGAAAAGAAAATGAAACACATCAGAACAGAATTAACCCTGACTCCCCCCAAAAACCTTCTAACAGGGGAAAAATACTAGAAACCAGGGCGACCTGAATGACTTACTTATTACCTTTTGAAAAACAAGTGAATCTACCTCTAAAACCAACAGAAATATGAAATAAAGTGAATAAACTCACTCTCTATACAACACTGGTGTAAATGTTGTATCCCAAAGTGAATATAAAATCTTTTAGTCATAATAAAATATGCAGACTTGACTTATCAAATGTGAAACACTCAGATGTTGAAAAGCACGCTGGGACATGCAGGAAATGATTTACTGCAGAAGAAGAGCACGAGGCAGGTCGAGTTAAGTGGCTTCACATTGCAGCACATCTGTTAGTGTAATAAAGGCTGAGTGACTGAGCTGAGCGTCTCTAACAGACTCCCACCACAAGATGGCAGCAGAGACCTGATGCTTGTTTCTCCTCTGACTCTGCTCACCTCCAGTCACAGCTGCTTTCATTCACCGTGCGTCCTCCTCACTCTTCCTCCCACCTGTTTCTCTTCTTTAAACTTTTTCTACTTTACTCGCATTTTGTTTTGTCTCACTTTCTTCCCTCTTCACTCCTCCTCCTCCTCCTCCTCCTCCTCGTCTTTCTTCTCCCCCTCTCCTCACATTTCGCCCTCCCCCTCTTGTTTACATCCCATGCCTTCCTGCTGTCCTTTTCACCCTCCTCCCTCCATCTCACTCCTCACCTTTCCTCTCCACATTTCCTCCTTCCTCCCTCCGCTCGTAGTTTTTCCGGCCCCTCCCCCCTCCTGTATTTAGCTCCTGGCTCTAGGTCAAGGTGAAGCCACCAATTTGAGAAGCTGATGGTTTGTGGGAAGTGTGTGTTGTTGTTGTTTCAGCACTTTGAGGATCTGAAACACGGCGGGAGGCTCCGACACTTTAAACAGAAATAAATTCTTTTATTAAAGCTGCAGTCAGTTTTCTGACCTCTTCGACCTCAGGAATCTTTGCAAAGAAGCCTCAAAAGTTTAGTTTAACTTCCCAAAAACACCAAATGTGACTGAATTTTAGAAAATTCTTACAAAAACGGACACATGGAACATCAGATGAAGACATTTTAAACATGTTGTTTGGTTCCAGAGTGAAAAATCTTGTGTTCAAGGTTGTTTTAGCTCTAATGAGGAGCTGATACAAACACAGTATCAAGGGTTTTTTTTTTTTTTTTTTTTTAGAATGGATGGATGGGAACGTTAACATTTTAGAAGGTTTGAAGCTCATTAACAAGCAGGTTCATGGTAATATATGTAAAGATTCAAGTCACCAGAGCCATGTTCTTTAATCTGCTGCGAATTTAACCACTGCAGCTACTGACAGTCGGCTGATGAGAGCTGAGAGACTCAACCAAACAGAAAATGTCCTGTAACAGCAAAACTGTGCACCAAAGGCACCTCAAAATCTCAATAGAGCTTAAAATAAACTGTATTAATGACTGTAGTCTTAAACTTAATTCAACCAATGTCGCATAACTCATTAAAATGAAAGGTAAAAATAAAGCTCCGCTGCTTTGCTCAAACAAGGACTTTCTAAACCATCCAACCAACAGCTTTTTACATTTTAATTTCCATCGATTGTTGTAGGCCTAAAGTGATTCTTTCATTCTACAACTGTAAAAATGTGTAGCCTACACACAGATTTAAAAAACTTTTAACATTTCGTCAACTAAAATGTGCATCTTTTCTTCTAAAAACATCACTAGCGATGTCTTGAGTTTCCCTAGCCGGGCTAGCTGTGGACTCAAATCCAAAAAGGGAGAAGTGTCAGGGGAAAATAGAGAATTTAATAGTGCATGGACAAATTTGTTGGCTTTCATCGGCAACACTGCAAATTTACAGAACCAAATAATCAAAGCTAGCCCGTAGCAGAGGAGCCAGCTTGTGCTTAAACATGTTAATGACTGCTTATTTAGATCTGTTGGTAATGTTGATAAACTAAAGTCGACTTAAAGGCTGTGTAACCTTCAGTATGAGGCTAAAATATGTTCTGCGGCTTCAGGCAGATTTTTTTTTTTTTTTTTTTTGCCAAAAATGGTTCTTTTGATTGTAAAGTTTGCCGTCCCCTGCTCTAAAGCTTAAAGGTACCCTGTGGAGTTTTTGACCACTAGTAGTGCTATGGAGCAGTATTTGTATGTGCATTTGTAGCATGCGTGTACACATATGTAAGCACGATTAAAGTGCCAACAAAGGCAGTGACAAAGACGTTTAGCAAGAAAACATGAATGTTAAAGATGCAGGATTTGAAATATTTTAATAAAGTCGGGGTTGCAGATGTTTTGAGGAAGAAAATGTGAACACGTTTGGATTAAGGGTCATTATGAATCACCCAGAGAACCTGATATGAGGAAAGAGTTTCAGCAGCTCGAGATAAGTGTCAGTGTTCAAGGAAAAGTTACACCAAAGAAAAAAGACTAACTCTTGAAAACTGTCATGTGACATCACTGCAGACTGAGCTGTAATTATAAACTGAGAGTTATTTAATCTTTAATCATAATTTTTCTTCTGTTTTTCTTGCAGTTCTGTTGAAGAGGACGTGTGTGTGTGTGTGTGTGTGTGTGCGTGCATGTGTGCGTGGGTGTGTGTGTGTGTTATCATGAAGCAAACGGACTAATCCAAATTAATTTTGGATTTAAAAAATACATTTAGTTTTTTTGTTTTGTATAATTTCTTTTTACATATATATATATATAAAAGTGAAAGCTGTAATATATTTAGAGAAGAATCTGCCAGTTTCATGTTGTCTATTGGTTCATTTGTTTTGTACGGAGCACTTAGAGTTTATTTCTGATGTTAGATGAAGCTTGGAGCCAGATTGAAATCACATGTAGGCCTTGTGGAAACAGCAGATGTGCCTTTCTTTGCCATGTTGTGCTGCCACAATATTATGCGTTTAACATTTCTATTAAAGTTGCTCTTGGATTAAGAACACGTCACTGCGGTCTCTTCTTTCTTTCTGACTGGTTTGGTTTAATAGTTGGCTAAACGTCTGGCACTGTGTAGTTCCTGGAGTTCCACAGTTGTAGGTATGTAAGGGGAGACACATCTAACATGTTGACACATTCAACATCACCACCAAGGTGACATAAGACAGAAAACTTTTGAGGATGTTATTATCTGGAGGCGCACTGGCGGAAGTGGCTAGATGTGGATGAATAAAAAATTGAAAACAATAACAATAAACTTTATTTTGGGTCATAACGTGTTACTTGACATAATTGAACGCAGTGTTAGTTCAGGCAGGACACGATGTCAAGCTCAGCTCACACCCCAGCTACATGCATACACGCTGACAGATCACGTCACAAGCTGCTTTGCAACCTGCCTCCACCCCAGCTCCTCCTTTTGCATGTTGTGTCTGACTTACCAATGTCATTTCTGTTTGTCATTGATGCTGCTCTGTTCTGCTCCCGAGAGTCTTTGCTGCTGCTCTCTCTGCCTTAAGCTTGCCGTGTAGGCGCATGGAAGGGCAGATATGTGTGCTCACTCTGCCCCTGGCTTTCCTCATTTGCACATGGAAGGGCAGAGAGGTGTGCTCTCTCCACCTTATGTGCGTAGGCCTAGGAAAGGCAGAGGCAGCTCCACCAGGTGAGTCAGTGGGCCTGGAAGATTAATTTATGATGTGGTATATTCCAGCACCATCACAGACAGTTTAAAGGTTGCATACAGACACATTCAGCTCTTATGAGTCAAACTGTTACAGAAAATATGATCAGTGTTGATGGAAATTCCTCCTCATGACAGAGGCATGTGTCACCTGTATTCACTCGGAGTTCATTTGACTGAACCAGATTTCCATGTAAAAATAACTGAAGTAAATCACAACTGACCAAAGTGTAAACCCGAGTCGTGACTGTGGTGCTGCGAGCCGCTGACAGAGGTGATGAAAGTGGTGAGAAAGCAGAGCAGAGAAAGCTCCTGTTGTGTTTGTTGTGGAAACACCGCTGAGCTCTTTCCATACATGAGCATGGGAGACAGAAGGAGGGACAGGGGGGGACAGAGGGAGGACGGTGGAGAGTCACCAGCTCCTGTTAGGTGTCCTCCTCCTGGACGGAAACCAGACTGAAGTCATGTTGATCAGACAGGACGCAGAGCAGCTGGATCAGAGACAGTGGTGGTTACTGAGTGAACCAGCAAACAGGTCACAAACTGATCATGTTGATTCTCTCTTATTTGTGATTTTCACCAAATGTGATTTGCAGCATGAAGAATCACATGTGAAAGACAAAGTGGAGGCAAATTAAAGCAGCCTAGACTGTATATCAAGACGCACCCCGTGTCTCCGCTTCCACTGTACAAAAATGAGGCTTAATCCCACATAAGTGACGTCATTTGGAGCCAGAGTCTGCACAGTAGTGACCTGAGCAAGTTCATTTTTTACAACCTGGACCTTATTTCTGGCATTAAATACGATTGTTTACTCACCCAGATAAGTTTGGTGTCATTTGGAAGATATTTAGATCTGCGAGAGCCGCGTGCATCCATATAGTGGGAATGATCAGAGCACCGACAATGAGGCTCTAAATAACACATTATCTGCCGCGAAACTCGTTCATTTCACCAATATGTTTTTATGAATCACTAGAGTTGCTTGTCATCATCATCATCCGGGTCATTTATACTGACCTACTAACCTCTGCAAAAAAAAACAGAGGCAATTCGTAAAGACAATCCTCTTTACCACCGAAACGTTCACCTTTCTGTTTCTCACTTTTTGTCACTGAGCACTATGTAATAATAAATTCACATTTGCATAAGAAGTGCCTCTGCTTTTTGTGCAGTGTGCGGCTGTTCTACACAAGTGATGAGAAGAAACTAAAGAAATGTAAATTCTCAGTTATTTACTTATCAAGGAAACAAATTCAAGGAAAATAAACAATTTGCATGTGTGTAGGCTACTTACACAAACGAAAGTTGTCTGTTCGGTCCTGCAGGCTTTGGCTGGGTCTTCCAGTTTACTTTCGGGACACAAAAAAAACAGGCCGGTTGATCATAGAAGTGAAATCCTCTGTTGTGAGACAGTCATTTCTGGAGACATCCAGACGTGTAACATTATCTCCTGGCCTCAAATCCCACTCGGAGCAACAAAGGCATTCCTCCTCTGTTGGCATAGTGGAACATTGTCTACAAGAACACCACCAGTTAGCATCTATTCTCGGACGTGCAGCGGTTTGTTGTCGTTCCTCTCTCTGCCTCCTTTCAAAGAGCTCGTCATCTGTATACTCTGACTCAAAACGGTAAGGACGTCCATCATATTCAAAGTCGTCGTCCACAACCTCAAAATCGGACACATATTCAGCCATGTTTCAAAAAACTAACAGTAGCAAATTCCAGTTGTAAACAAAGCAGTGCTGCGGGTGTGCAATGGCGCGCGCACCTGGATGACATCATCCAGGTCAGAGTATAAATGACGCGGATGTTGATGACAAGCAACTCTAGCAATTCATAAAAACATAATGGTGAAATGAACGAGTTTCGCGGCAGATAATGTGTTATTTAGAGCCTCATTGTCAGTGCCCCGATCATTCCCACTATATGGATATACGCGGCTCTAAATATCTCCCGAATGACTCCAAACAACCGTATTTAATGCCAGAAATAAGGTCCAGGTAAAAAACGGAACTTCCCCTTTAAGGTATTTCACTAAAGGTTAGTTCGATTATGAGCAGTTGTTGATTGACCTTTAAAAAACTGCTCTATTAACCCAAGCAAATATTCCTTTATCATACATTATACTTTTGGATCTTTATTTTTCATAAAGCCTGCGTTCACCAGTTGATACTTCAGGCATGCAAAGTCATCAAGGGTGAA